>OX451738.1:860347581-861017523 GCA_948472305.1 Vicia faba | reverse complement strand
GAAACCTCTCTAAGGTCAAAATTGAGAGAGTTATGCATTGGTAAAGTTGACCCTTTTTGCAAAATTGCCAAAAGTCAAATGTGTCCAAAATTGCATTTTTTGTCAAATGGGCCCAACTTTTTATGCTTGCACTGAGTTTGTAATGTGACCCACGACCCATGAGCTCTTCTTGTCATTCTTTTATTTTTGTCATTTATTTTGATTTTATTTCTTTTAAATCAAATAAAATCAAAATAAAATAGTAAAAATATCAAAAGCTAATCAAATCTTGAGATTTTGTGCATCTTTAGGATCATTACACAACTGGAAGTGAGATCAAATCGTGCAAGGCTCATATGGATACAAAAAGATTTCATTTTGCTTGATTTGGAAAGATTTGCACAAGGATCAAATCATGAATCAATAATCATAATTGAGAGAGATTTGATACAGAATTGTAACCCTAATTCATTCTTGGATACATAAGGGACAAGTGCAGATTAAAAAAAGAAGAGATTGGAGGCGTGCAAGAGAGAAAACAAGTTTCAAAAAATTCAAGAAAAGTTGCAAATCAATTTCCAGGTTTCAGGCCTTCTCAAGCCATTCTAACCATCCCATTTGTTTACTGGATATCCCTGGATCGTATTGCAACCATTAACAAGCTTCCTCACACTCAGAATTGCGCTGTAAGTTTCACACGGTTTCCGTATTTTCTTGAAATCGAATACAATCATTCTGGCATCTTTAACATGATTTATTAGCATATTCTTAATCTTTGAGTTGTTTTCAAGCTAATGGTTATGATTAATTGTGTTTTTGTTGACTGTATATCAAGTTGCCATGGCTAGAGTTCATGCGTTGTTTTTAGGGGTTTTGCATACAAGAACAATTGGCCATTAATAATGGTACCATGATGCTCGTGAGATTGCAAGGAGTTGATTCGTACCATTGGTTGTCATTTATCATGCCTGTATGAAATTTTGGAGAAGCACATGGTTATAGTTACACTCAGATGACCGTAGGTAAAAGTTTCCAGGGCTAACACGACGATGGGAGGAAGAAGAAAGTAACGTGGCACTCCCTGACTTGCCAATTCAAATTTCGCGCGTTTAAGAATTAATATTTTGTTTTTTACCATATAATGCTTGTTTGTTATTACTTGTACAACTAAACAAGCTAGCCCAACTGGTAAGCACGCAGGGTGAGAACGCCTAAGGGCTTGGGTTCGATCCCCAGGTCCCAACCTTGCTTCATATTATTTTGCTTTGCATAATCAGGTGCACAGGTGTCCCATAAGTCCACCATACGTCCTAAATATCCGACCATTCCATCCATCAACACTCCAGATCCAAGGCCATCCCTTGAGGGTCCACCATACGTCCAGTCAAGCAAGCACATGGGATCTGGCAAAGTCAACAAAGGCCAGGAGTTATTGGGCCCAAAATTGCAAACAAAACCCCTCTTTTGCTATTTACCACAAGCCCATCTTAATTCCTCTTTGCTTATTTATTTTATTTCTTTTATTTAATTTCTTCTATTTAATTATTTTCTAACACAAATTAATTTATTTTTTTCACAAAATCATAAAATCAATTTTCACAAAATTTAGAATTAGGTTTTTATTTTATCAAATTTAATTCAATATTAGTTTAAATTTAATTTAGGGTAATTCTAACTTATTTTATATATAATTAAAATCAATTAGAAAAATTAGGTTTAACTCTTGACTTAATTTTTATTTCTTTCTCAAAACAAAAAAAAAATACAAAATAGGTTAATTTAATTATTTTTCTTAAGTTTAAATTAATTAGTAATTAGGTTTTTTATTTATTCAATTAAACTTTGTTTTCTCAAATAACACAAAAACACAAAAAAATGGTTTTTATTTTAATTAGGTAGTTGGGGTCAAAACCCTAAATCTCTCGTTTTGGTTTCATCGCGCGTGTTTATTATTTTTGCAATATTAATGTAACTGCTCATGGTATGTAATAGTTTAATCTAGGATTTTCTTTTATTTATCGTTTTACGGGTTTTTTTGGCTATGTAATTAATCCCTCACCCGAAGCCTTGTAATAGCGTAAGTTTTATTTCTCGCATTTTAATTCTCGCAAATATTAACTGTTTAGTTGTATGTTAATAGGATTGTATGACAAGATTGCATGATAATTTAAAATGGCTAGAAAACCCTAATGTGCAAAGATAATAATTGAAATCAAATCACTCGCACATGCGCACTCTTAGGGTATACTCTCACTTCGGTTGCATTCGGTAAACGATCATTAAGTATAGGGTGTTTTAGTGGTCGCCCTCCTGTCTAACAAATATCAAAAGTCCCGTTCGAAAATGTTGCTTCGGAAAGGTTGCCTCAAAAATGTTGCTTCGAATATGATCTTAAGACATTAGGGTTATTACTAAGACATCCTAACATTGCTTTAGTGATCGTACGTCCCTTACGATTTGACCCTTACAAATTCCAACGACGGCGCTACCTATTTTTAAATAGTAGGATAGCGCTGTCTAAAGGAAACAAGAATAGAAACAATATTTTCTCGAGTAGGTAGATGCTAGTAGGTACTTGCTCAAAACAAACTTTTTCACACCAAACACTTTTTAAACAAAATTTTCAAAAACAACTTCGTAACACTCTTGAAGACAGAAGCAAGGGTTAAAACGAAGTAAAACAAAACTTTTCAAAACAAGCACACACAAGCAATTTTAAAAGATGAGGTAGTACCTAAGAGCCCGTAGATAACTACGAATAGAAAGGGTGCTAACACCTTCCCTTTCTATAATCTACCCCCTGTACTCAAAATCTCGAAAAAGGAATTTTTATGTGCTTTTTTCCTTTCCAGTTGGATAAAATAAAAGTCGGTGGCGACTCTTGCTTACAGCGACATTTTGCAAACACAAACGCAAAACGCAAACCAGTATTTTCAAAATAGTCGGTTCTACCACCGTATCACAGAACTGGCGACTCTGCTAGGGATATAATAAGTGGGGTATACCTTAGGATTTAGTTCATCATAAATTGCTTCTCTTGTTTGTTTTGGTTGCTTTACTTTTAAGGGTTTTGTTTGGGAGTTACTATAGATCCTAACCCGGATCTGGGGACACCTTCTAGGTAAGTAGAAATAAACTGTGAGGGAACTGTACGGCATAGACCGATATGGTTGAAGAAGTAGCTACGTTGATGTGGCACATTGGTTGGTACCGGTATCTCTTATGGAGAAACGAGGAGAATACGGGGCCGCTATGCGTGTCGTTAAGCATCAACTGACCTTAGAACCTTTTATCGACCAACTTGGCCATTAGAAAGCAGTGAGATAGCCGGCCTCGGTGTAAAGCTGGGAACTGATTGATACTCGATGCTACACTCATTGAGACCATACTCTCGAGATAGTTCCTGCCGTAAGAAAAGATTGCATGAGCTGAAACCATGACCGATGGATGATGGTTAATGATATTTAGAACCTCTAGAACCCGGTTACTTTTGCTAGGACAGGTTGAAACCAACTGAACTTCAAGAGGGTAATACCTTAGACCCCATGCAAGCCTTAAACTTAAGGGCTTTTGTGTGACTTGTTTGCCTTTGCCATGCCTATTATCTGCTATACCTATTGTTTTTATCATGACATCATGCATCATAACATAGCATGCATACTTCATTATACTAACCATTTCAAAGACCGAGGGGTTTTATCTTTGTTCTGTTTTGCAGATTATGGATTCCATGCGCAGACATACCATCCGAGTTAACTTTGTGCAAATACCTGCTCAACTTAAAGAGTTAGCCTTGAGAGTTTCTGAGACTTCTATGTTCATTAAGAGACATGGTCAACTTCTTAGCCTGGTTACTTCAAAGTTTGATGAGCAGATGATGAGTGTACTTTTCCATTTCTTTGATCCCGTGCATCATTGCTTCACCTTCCCAGATTATCAGCTGGTTCCCACTTTGGAAGAGTTCTCTCACTTATTGGGCATATCCATCCTTGAGCAGATGCCCTTCACAGGTATGGAAGAGACTCCTAGACCAGAAGACATTTCCTGAGCTCTGCATCTGAAACGGGCTGATGTAGTATCCAATTGGGAAACACGAAGTGGAGTCGAAGGTTTCTTAGCCAAATTTCTGATGGATCAGGCTCAACTATTCAGGGATAATTTGTATTTTCAGGCTTTCAAAGATACCTTGGCTCTCCTTATCCATGGTTTGGTTCTCTTCCCGAATCCAGATTCCTTTATAGATGTGAACACGGTCAAGATTTTCCTTTCTTGCAATCCTGTGCCTACTCTACTAGGTGATATCTTGCATGCCCTCTACACTCTTACTGTGTGAAGAAGAGGGACTCTTATGTGTTTCATGCCGTTGCTGTCAAGGTGGTTTATTTCTCACCTCCCTAAGTCTGTGTTGAAGAACGAAGAAGGTTTGGGATGGTCTTACAGGATAATGTCACTTGCCCATACAGACATTCTTTTGTCTTCCCGGGCTATGGATGACACTGCCATTATTGATCGTTGTGGGGGATACCCTAATGTCCCATTGCTTGGAATCAGAGGGGGTATAACCTACAATCCTTGTCTAGCTTTGCGATAATTTGGTCGTGCTCGGAAAGATGGTCCCCATGAGCTACTTCTTGAGAATACTGCATTTGAATACAAGGAGGACGTTGACGAGCACCGCCGGAGGTTTATACGAGCTTGGGGTATGGTGAACAGATCTGACCCCCAAGAGTTGGGACCAAGGACTTCCCTTCTTATGCAGCCTTACCTCCAATGGGTTTGAGCTCGTGCCCAGAAGCTTGGGATGCCTTATGAAGCTGTATTTCCAGTGATTGTGGAGCCCACTAATGAAGAAGGCATTCCTTACACAGTTCTTTATCCTTACATGCCCACTGATCCTGAGGCATTGCAGAGGTCTTGGATTCAGTTGAAAGAGGAGAGGGATACTTACCGGGAGAAGTACCATGAGCAAGAAAGGAAGATTTTGAAGCTCACCAGGCAGCTCGAGGAAGAAAGAGTGATCATTGACTATGTCAGCACCAAGAAGAAGCGTCCATGGGACTTTTGCTTTTGCTTTTCTAGTTTTAGATTTTTTTTCCATTTACTTTTTGTAACGCCTTGAAGGCATTGTTGAACCTTTTTACAAGTTAATCTAATGAAGTTTGTTTATTTTTGGTTTGCAAATTTAAATTTCCCAAAGTCTTTGAAATCACTACATACGCATCCCATTATCATGCACACCATTACAGGTACCATTACAGGTTTCTCATATTCTTCCCTGTTTATTTCAGCACGAAATCTCTTCTGATCAAGCCATCAAAGATCTTCAGGCACAAAACGCCCAATTCCAACATATGTTCTTGGACTTGGCTAAAGGGCAAGAGGATTTGAAAATCTCATCCTGAAAGAGAAGAAGAAGAAGAAGAAGAAGAAGAAGAAGAAGGTCCTTCTTCTGAATATGGGCAAAAGGTTTGGGGATAGGTTGAAATAACAAGCTGATCTGACCTCTTCATCCAGGGAAGATGAGAACCAAGAAGAAGAAAAGGGCCCCAGTCATGCAGTTTCTGATAATGATACTGATTTTGATGATGAGCAATATCCTCCTGCTGAGGACAGGTACAAGAAACTTGAAGACCGTCTGAGTGCTATGGAGATTCAGAAGATCCCTGGTTTGGATTTCGGAGAACTGAGACTGGTATCAGGAGTGGTGATCCCTCATAAGTTCAAAGCTCCGGTTTTTGCCAAGTACGATGGAGTATCCTGTCCAAAATCCATCTCCGCTCTTACGTCAGAAAAATCCAACCCCACACTGCTGATAGAAATTTGTGGGTGCATTTCTTTCAAGATAATCTATCAGGGACTCAACTTGAATGGTTCTATCAGTTGGAGGGTGCCAGTGTCCGAAATTGGGAAGATCTTGCCGCTGCTTTCTACAAGCAGTATCAGGATAATGCCGACCTTGCTCCCACTCGTACTCAGCTCCAGGGTATGTCCATGGGTGCAAGTGAAGGTTTTAAGGAATATGCTCAAAAGTGGAGAGACTTGACTGGAATATTCCAACCCCCTTTGTCTGATAGGGAGTTGGTTGACATGTTTCTAGAGACGCTATCTGGTCCATTTTTCAATCATCTGATTGGCAGTTTGTCATCTGGGTTTACTGAGTTGATCTTGAATGGAGAGAGAGTAGAAGCTGGTATCCGAAGTGGTAAGATACAGAAGGATACTTCATCAAGTGCAGTAAAGAAGCCTTTCACCGGTAAGAAAGAAGCTAGTGCAGTCTACGACCCGAGGGGCCAAAGTAGACCTGAACACCGTCAAGTAGTAAATGCAGTAGTGATATCAAGACCCACAATTACTCCACAATGCAACAATCAACAAAGGGTGGAAAGACCACAGAGGCGATACACTCGGCTCAACATGACCTTGTCTCAGATTCTACCACAATTGTTGAAGACCAATCTGGTAACTCTGAGGGAAGCCTTGAAGAACCCCAACACCACTTCTCCCCATTATAACCCGAATGCCCGCTGCGCCTATCACTCCGATAGTCCAGGTCATGATACAAACAACTGTTGGGCCTTGAAAAACAAAGTACAAGACTTGATCAAAGCCAAAGAGATTGAGTTTTACACTCCGGAGAAGCCCAACGTCATAACTGCTCCCATGCCCAAACATGGTCATGGAATAAATGCTGTGGATGATGATTTATTTGTGACTTCCTTGGAAGAAATTTCTACTCCTTTGATGACAGTTAAGAAGAAGTTGTTATTGGCCGGTTTATTTCCGGGCTGTGGCGAAGGTTGCCACTTATGTTCAATTCTGCCTGTTGGTTGCCACTTATTGAAATCAGGTGTTCAGCGCCTGATGGATAACAAAGAGATCCTGTTCGAAAAGACTATGATTCCATTGGTTCCAATTGAAGATGTTGCCATCATAACCATTTCCGCCAATCCTTCCAAGGTTTCCTCGAGAAAACCTATTAGGATTACAGCCGTCCCAAGAATTGCTCCGTTAATAATTATTGTCCCTGGTCCTATCCCATACACTTCAGATAAGGCTGTCCCTTGGCACTATGGTGCCGATGTGTATTACCATGGAGTTAAACAAGACTTAAAAAGTAAGGAGGCTGATGTTGATGTCAGTAATATTGTCGGGGCTAGCAAGGTCACCAGAAGTGGAAGACTCTTTTCTCCCGAGATTTCCCCTCTGACTGTCCATAAACCTGTTGTCATTCCATCTGCTGGTACATCAGCTACCATCCCAGTTCCTATTCCAGTTATCACCCCTGTCGCCGAGCCATCTGGGACTCGGGGCAAAGAAATCATAGGTGAGCCTGCCCGGACGGAGGCACCTAAGAAGATCATTATAGAAACCTCTAAGAAGGAGATAGAGGAAATTCTGAAGATTATCAAGAAGAGTGATTACAACATAGTCGAGCAGCTGGGGCAGACCCCGTCAAAAATCTCCATGTTGTCCTTGTTGTTGTGTTCTGAAGCCCATGCAAAGGCTTTAATTGCATTCCTCAAAACTGCGCATGTGCCGCAGGAAACTTCAGCTGATCAATTCAAAGATTGCGTAGCTAGCTTGACTGCTGACAATAGGTTGGGTTTCTCAGATGCAGATCTGACTGCTAAAGGAAGAAATCATAATGATGCTCTGCACATATCGATCGAGTGCAGGGGCACTACTATGGACCATGTACTGGTGGATAATGGGTCCTCATTAAATGTGCTGCCAAAGAAAGCATTATACCATCTGGATTGTGAAGATTTGATTCTGAAGCCGAGCAATATTATGGTCAGGGCTTTCGACGGGTTAAAAAGGATGGTGCACGAGGAGGTGGACATCCCTGTTAAAGTTGGCTCTCAGACTTTTGCATCCACTTTTTATGTGATGGATATCAGACCATCATATTCTTGCTGGCTGGGCCGCCCTTAGATTCATAAGGCTGGGGCAGTGACTTCTACGCTCCATCAAATGTTGAAATATCCGGTAAAGGGGAAGATTGTCACGGTACGAGGTGGAAAGTGTAATTGCAAGCTTCTCAAGTCATATTTAAAGCATTTGTTTTGATGAAGACAACATGGACATCAACATTCAAAGGATGTGCAAAAAGCTTATCAACATCATATAAAAGTCTTGAAGATTATAGAAGAATTATTGAAGAATCATCAAATGTCAAATGGTATAAATAATTCTTAATCTTGAATATAGATGTTCACAAAAATATGCATTCATCAACATATACATATCCCATAATTTTAACATTAAGAAAAACTTTGTTTAAAATCTTTTTCAAAAAGAATTTTTGAAAATTAACTTTCAGGAACCGGTTCCTCCCTAATAGGGAACCGGGTTCCAAAACTTATTCAAAAACATGTCCCTGGATTTTGTACCAGGAACCGGGTTGTACCAATAGGGGAACCGGTTCCTGCATAATATTTTTTGAAATCAAACTTATAACGTTCACTAAGAACCGGGTTCTCCCTGTGTCGGAACCGGTTCCTAGTGAACCAGTGCAGCTTTTCTTTTGGTTTTTGAACATATTTTCAATGGTACTCTTTCATGAATGCATTGCAACTTTTCATATGAATTGGCATGAATGAAGAGGTTCTTGTGACTTTATAAAATGCTGCAGATTTTCTTATTTCAAAAACAATGCTTCAATTTTCAAATTAACAAATATACTTCTTCAATAAACAATTTTTCATCATTCACATTTGAATTCATACTTTCATGTGTTCATAACTTTGTGAAACTTGCCATATACACTTTCATTATCATTACAAGTTTCATACATACATTGTGAACATTTATATACATTGTTTGAGAATTGTTTATATCTTGAAGAAGAAGATCAAGTGAAGATTGATAAAGCTATCCATCTATTTCAAATTAATCATTGTATTACTTAAAGAAATTATTCCCTTATTATCCAGGATTGTTGGAAGTAAGTGTTGTGATTTGAAGAGGATTGTTCTTCATTCACATTAGTGTTTGTTTGGTCTTAAAGGTGTTAAGAACCTTTGATCACTCTATAGGTTAGATAGTAAGCATAGGCTTTACAATCATTCTAACTATATTGAAATCTCTTTCGTGTTGGAAAGGGGACTGGAGTACTCTCGGATTGTGAGGGGAACCAGGATATATCACCGTGTTCTTTACTTTTCCGCATTTATCGCTTTCATCACCATAATCGGAAAAGATAAGATATAATCAAAACCTTCAAACACTTAACCAAAAAGTACTTCAAGTATTCTCATAAAACCGAATAAATTTTATAAGACCTAATTCACCCCCCCCCCCTCTTAGGCACTCTGAGACTTACAATTGGCATCAGAGCAAGTTATAGGTAACTTGTTCCTAAAGATCCAGAATGGCTTTCTCAAATCCAAATCAAAATTCAGTTTTCAAAGATGGTGGTAGTAAAAACAAGCCTCCATTATTTTATGGTGAATACTTTGACTTTTGGAAAATTCGCATGAAGGCTCATCTTGAAGCGCAAGGAGAAGAAATATGGAATGCTGTTGAGAATGGTCCATTTACTCCGGTATGTGTTGTCAATAGTGTTGGGTCATCAAAGCCTAAAACATCATGGGATGACGATGACAATAAAAAAGTTCTCTTTGACAAAAAGGCAATCAATTTTCTCCAAAGTGCTCTTAGTATGGATGAATTTTTCCGAGTATCGGCATGTACAACGGCAAAGGAAATTTGGGATACTCTTGTAGAAACTCATGAAGGAACCGCCGAAGTAAAAAGGTCTAGATTGAACACTTTGAGTCAAGAATATGAATTATTCAGAATGCTGCTCGGAGAATCCATCCTTGACTTGCAAAAGAGATTCGTTCACTTGACAAACCATTTGAAGGCACTTGGTAAGACTTTAACAAACGATGAATTAAATCTTAAAGTGCTTAGGTCTTTAACGAGGGAATGGCAACCAAAAGTGACGGAAATATCCGAAAAGAAAAGCCTAGCAACTATGACTTCCGCAACACTTTTTGGAAAGCTTCAAGAATATGAGACGGAACTTGGAAGACTTGAAAAACATGAGAATCATGAGAAGAAATCCAAAGGCATTGCTTTGAAAGTTGATTCAAAAGAAAGTCAAGATAAAGATGCATCGGAGGAAGATGAAAATCTCTTGCTTCTTGTAAAAAGGTTAGGAAAATATTTTGGTCATAAAAATAATCTTCATAATGCTAACTTTGTCAAAAGAAAGAAATTCTATAAGCATAAAGATAAAGAAGCCTCCACATCAACACAAGATGTCACATGCTATGAATGTGGAAAGCAAGGTCACATAAAGCCGGATTGTCCAAAACTCTCCAAGAAAAATGGATTCAAAAGCAAAAAAGAGTTCAAGAACAAAAAGGCTTATGTTGCATGGGAAGATAATGAGATAAGTTCTTCATCCGATTCGGAAAGCGACGAATGTGCAAACCTAGCATTAATGGATTCACATCACTCCGACGATGAAGAAGAGGTATGCTTGAAATCCACATCAAATGTTTGGTATCTTGATAGTGGATGTTCAAAGCATATGACAGGAGATGTACACCAATTTTCATATCTAGTACATAAAGCCAAAGGGTATGTCACCTATGGAGACAACACCAAAGGAAAGATTCTTGGCGTTGGAATAGTTGGTACACCTCCATCCATTCAAATTGAGGATGTTCTTTATGTTGAAGGATTAAAGCACAATCTTCTTAGCATAAGTCAACTTTGTGATAGAGGGTTCAAGATCAAATTCAACAAAGAAGAATGTCTTATTATGGATGAGGCAACCAATGAGGTAAAACTCAAAGGTATAAGATCTAACAATATTTTTATGATTACTTTAGATGATTTGTCTATGAAGGTACAATGTCTTATGGTAAACAACAATGACGCTTGGTTATGGCACAAGAGGATTGCTCACATTCACATGGAGCACTTGAACAAATTGGTTAAGCATGACTTAATTATTGGTCTACCAAAGATGAAGTTCATCAAAGATAAATTATGTAATGCATGCCAAAAGGGCAAACAGACCAAAACAACTTTCAAATCTAAGAATGTGGTGTCTACTACAAGACCACTACAATTGTTACACATGGATCTCTTTGGTCCATCAAGAACAAAAAGCTTCGGAGGTAATGTATACGCTTTAGTCATTATTGATGATTTTTCTAGATATTCTTGGACTTTGTTTCTTGTGCAGAAAAGTGATGCTTTTAAAGCTTTTAAGAAGTATGCTAAGCAAATCCAAAATGAAAAATCACTAAAGATTGTATCCATAAGAAGTGATCATGGTGGAGAATTCCAAAATGCTCAATTTGAAGAATTTTGTGAAGAACACGGTGTCTCTCATAATTTTTCAGCACCTAGAACTCCACAACAAAATGGAGTAGTTGAAAGAAAGAATAGGTTTCTAGTGGAACTTGCAAGAACAATGCTTAGTGATGCAAATCTTCCTAAATATTTTTGGGCGGATGCGGTTAGTACGACATGTTATGTTGGAAATCGAGTTATCATTAGACCTATAATAAAGAAGACTCCATATGAACTCTTCAAAGGAAGAAAGCCAAATATTGCTCACTTTCACATTTTTGGATGCAAGTGCTTTGTTCTTAATAATGACAAAGACAATCTCGGTAAGTTTGACGAGAAATCCGACGAAGGTATATTTCTTGGTTATTCGCTTTCTAGTAAAGCATATAGAATTTATAATAAAAGAACTTTAACTATTGAAGAATCTATGCATGTATATTTTGATGAAACTAACCCCTCCAAGGAGGAAGTAGTTGTTTGTGATGATGATGATCCTATAGATTTACTCCCGGAGGATCTTTCAATTGATCAAGTTGTAAAATCACCGGAAAATCAAGAAAACATTGTACAACAAGATTCAAACATCAATGATCTACCAAAAGAATGGAGAACTCATAGAGACCATCCTATTGACAAAATTATTGATGACATTAGCCAAGGAGTATCAACAAGATTGAATCTAAAATATGCTTGCTTAAACATGGCGTTTGTTTCTCAAATTGAACCTACAAAAGTTGATGAAGCCTTAGGAGATGATCAATGGATTATTGCTATGCAAGAAGAATTAAATCAATTCGAGAGAAATTAAGTTTGGGAAATTGTTCCTAGACCAAGTGGTAAACACATCATAGGTACCCGATGGGTGTTTAAGAACAAACTTGATGAGAATGGTCTAATTGTTCGAAACAAAGCAAGATTGGTTGCCCAAGGTTACAATCAAGAGGAAGGAATCGACTTTGAAGAAACATTTGCTCCGGTTGCAAGGTTAGAAGCTATACGTCTTTTACTTGCTTATGCTTGTTCATTAAATTTTCAGCTTTTTCAAATGGACGTCAAAAGCGCATTCTTGAATGGATACATCAATGAAGAAGTCTATGTCAAACAACCTCCGGGATTTGAAGACTTCAAACATCCTACACATGTCTTTAAGTTGAGAAAGGCTCTTTATGGCTTAAAACAAGCACCAAGAGCATGGTATGATAGACATAGCAATTTTTTGTGTGAAAAGGGTTTCAAAAAGGGTAAGGTTGATAAAACTTTGTTCATTAAGAAAATCCAAAGTAACACTTTATTGGTTCAAGTCTATGTTGATGATATAATTTTTGGATCAACTAACAAAGAAATGTGTGAGGAATTCTCATTGATGATGCAAGGAGAATTCGAGATGTCTATGATGGGAAAGATGAACTACTTTCTTGGACTACAAATTAAGCAACTAGAAGATGGAATCTTCATCAACCAATCTAAGTATTGCAAAGAATTATTGAAAAAGTTTGATATGGACAATTGTAAAGCAATGAATACTCCAATGGGCTCCGGTACATATGTTGATCAAGATGAATCCGGTACTCCAATTGATATTACAAAGTACAGAGGTATGATTGGTTCTTTATTGTATTTGACGGCAAGCCGTCCTGACATCATGTTTAGTGTTTGTCTTTGAGCTCACTTTCAAGCAAATCCAAAGGAATCACACCTCATGGAAGTTAAAAGGATCATGAAGTATCTTAAAGGAACAACCAATGTCGGCTTATGGTATCCAAAAGGTAGTATTTGCACTTTAATTGGTTATTCTGATGCAGATTATGCAGGTTGTAAAACTGATCGTAAAAGCACAAGTGGTACTTGTCACATTATTGGAAATGCATTAGTATCATGGGCTTGTAAAAAGCAAGCATGTGTTGCTCTTAGCACGGCCGAAGCAGAATACATAGCAGCGGGTAGTTGTTGTGCACAAATTCTTTGGCTCAAGCAACAACTCCGTGATTACGGACTTGATCTCGGATGCATTCCTCTTCAATGCGACAATACAAGTGCTATCAATATTACAAAGAATCCGGTCATGCATTCAAGAACCAAACATATAGATATTCGACATCATTTTCTCCGTGATCATGTTCTTAAAGGAGATGTCGAAGTCACTTTTGTGGATACTCATAACCAACTCGCATATATCTTCACAAAACCGCTTGCTCGAGAACCTTTCTTCAAAATCCGAAGAGAACTTGGTATTTTGGATGAAGGTTATATCTAATGTTTCTCATAAGATGCACGTCTTAATTTTTCTTCTTCAAAAAATTTATGTTTTAGTACACTATGCTTCTACTCCTTCTTTTATATGTATTTGTTTCACTCTTTTTCCCCATCCTTTTTGATGTTAACAAAGGGGGAGAAGAATATGCATATGTGTTGTTTTGTTTCAAAGAAATTGCAGGCCCAAATATCTATTATACTCACTCCAAAATTCAAGGAATCATGGACTTAGAGGGAGCATACAATTTAGGGGGAGCCTTGCATTTGCTCAACATGTTTGCTATACAAAACAACATAAACAATTCAAGAATCGTTTTCAAGACTTGGTTGTCATCATCAAAAAGGGGGAGAATGTAATTGCAAGCTTCTCAAGTCATATTTAAAGCATTTGTTTTGATGAAGACAACATGGACATCAACATTCAAAGGATGTGCAAAAAGCTTATCAACATCATATAAAAGTCTTGAAGATTATAGAAGAATTATTGAAGAATCATCAAATGTCAAATGGTATAAATAATTCTTAATCTTGAATATAGATGTTCACAAAAATATGCATTCATCAACATATACATATCCCATGATTTTAACATTAAGAAAAACTTTGTTTAAAATCTTTTTCAAAAAGAATTTTTGAAAATTAACTTTCAGGAACCGGTTCCTCCCTAACAGGGAACCGGGTTCCAAAACTTATTCAAAAACATGTCCCTGGATTTTGTACCAGGAACCGGGTTGTACCAATAGGGGAACCGGTTCCTGCGTAATATTTTTTGAAATCTGACTTATAACGTTCACTAAGAACCGGGTTCTCCCTGTGTCGGAACCAGTTCCTAGCGAACCAGTGCAGCTTTTCTTTTGGTTTTTGAACATATTTTCAATGGTACTCTTTCATGAATGCATTGCAACTTTTCATATGAATTGGCATGAATGAAGAGGTTCTTGTGACTTTATAAAATGCTGCAGATTTTCTTATTTCAAAAACAATGCTTCAATTTTCAAATTAACAAATATACTTCTTCAATAAACAATTTTTCATCATTCACATTTGAATTCATACTTTCATGTGTTCATAATTTTGTGAAACTTGCCATATACACTTTCATTATCATTACAAGTTTCATACATACATTGTGAACATTTATATACATTGTTTGAGAATTGTTTATATCTTGAAGAAGAAGATCAAGTGAAGATTGATAAAGCTATCCATCTATTTCAAATTAATCATTGTATTACTTAAAGAAATTATTCCCTTACTATCCAGGATTATTGGAAGTAAGTGTTGTGATTTGAAGAGGATTGTTCTTCATTCACATTAGTGTTTGTTTGGTCTTAAAGGTGTTAAGAACCTTTGATCACCCTATAGGTTAGATAGTAAGCATAGGCTTTACAATCATTCTAACTATAGTGAAATCTCTTTCGTGTTGGAAAGGGGACTGGAGTACTCTCGGATTGTGAGGGGAACCAGGATATATCATCGTGTTCTTTACTTTTCCGCATTTATCGCCTTCATCACCATAATTGGAAAAGATAAGATATAATCAAAACCTTCAAACACTTAACCAAAAAGTACTTCAAGTATTCTCATAAAACCGAATAAATTTTATAAGACCTAATTCACCCCCCCCCCCCCTCTTAGGCACTCTGAGACTTACAATTGACATCAGAGCAAGTTATAGGTAACTTGTTCCTAAAGATCCAGAATGGCTTTCGCAAATCCAAATCAAAATTCGGTTTTCAAAGATGGTGGTAGTAACAACAAGCCTCCATTGTTTTGTGGTGAATACTTTGACTTTTGGAAAATTCGCATGAAGGCTCATCTTGAAGCGCAAGGAGAAGAAATATGGAATGCTGTTGAGAATGGTCCATTTACTCCGGTATGTGTTGTCAATAGTGTTGGGTCATCAAAGCCTAAAACATCATGGGATGACGATGACAAGAAAAAAGTTCTCTTTGACAAAAAGGCAATCAATATTCTCCAAAGTGCTCTTAGTATGGATGAATTTTTCCGAGTATCGGCACGTACAACGGCAAAGGAAATTTGGGATACTCTTGTAGAAACTCATGAAGGAACCGCCGAAGTAAAAAGGTCTAGATTGAACACTTTGAGTCAAGAATATGAATTATTCAGAATGCTGCCCGGAGAATCCATCCTTGACTTGCAAAAGAGATTCGTTCACTTGACAAACCATTTGAAGGCACTTGGTAAGACTTTAACAAACGATGAATTAAATCTTAAAGTGCTTAGGTCTTTAACGAGGGAATGGAAACCAAAAGTGACGGCAATATCCGAAAAGAAAAGCCTAGCAACTATGACTTCCGCAACACTTTTCGGAAAGCTTCAAGAATATGAGACGGAACTTGGAAGACTTGAAAAACATGAGAATCATGAGAAGAAATCCAAAGGCATTGCTTTGAAAGTTGATTCAAAAGAAAGTCAAGATAAAGATGCATCGGAGGAAGATGAAAATCTCTTGCTTCTTGTAAAAAGGTTAGGAAAATATTTTGGTCATAAAAATAATCTTCATAATGCTAACTTTGTCAAAAGAAAGAAATTCTATAAGCATAAAGATAAAGAAGCCTCCACATCAACACAAGATGTCACATGCTATGAATGTGGAAAGCAAGGTCACATAAAGCCGGATTGTCCAAAACTCTCCAAGAAAAATGGATTCAAAAGCAAAAAAGAGTTCAAGAACAAAAAGGCTTATGTTGCATGGGAAGATAATGAGATAAGTTCTTCATCCGATTCGGAAAGCGACGAATCTGCAAATCTAGTATTAATGGCTTCACATCACTCCGACGATGAAGAAGAGGTATGCTTGAAATCCACATCAAATGTTTGGTATCTTGATAGTGAATGTTCAAAGCATATGGCAGGAGATGTACACCAATTTTCATATCTAGTACATAAAGCCAAAGGGTATGTCACCTATGGAGACAACACCAAAGGAAAGATTCTTTGCGTTGGAATAGTTGGCACACCTCCATCCATTCAAATTGAGGATGTTCTCTATGTTGAAGGATTAAAGCACAATATTCTTAGCATAAGTCAACTTTGTGATAGAGGGTTCAAGATCAAATTCAACAAAGAAGAATGTCTTATTATGGATGAGGCAACCAATGAGGTAAAACTCAAAGGTATAAGATCTAACAATATTTTTATGATTACTTTAGATGATTTGTCTATGAAGGTACAATGTCTCATGGTAAACAACAATGACGCTTGGTTATGGCATAAGAGGATTGCTCACATTCACATGGAGCACTTGAACAAATTGGTTAAGCATGACTTAGTTATTGGTCTACCAAAGATGAATTTCATCAAATATAAATTATGTAATGCATGCCAAAAGGGAAAACAGACCAAAACAACTTTCAAATCTAAGAATGTGGTGTCTACTACAAGACCACTACAATTGTTACACATGGATCTCTTTGGTCCATCAAGAACAAAAAGCTTCGGAGGTAATGTATACGCTTTAGTCATTATTGATGATTTTTCTAGATATTCTTGGACTTTGTTTCTTGTGCAGAAAAGTGATGCTTTTAAAGCTTTTAAGAAGTATTCTAAGCAAATCCAAAATGAAAAATCACTAAAGATTGTATCCATAAGAAGTGATCATGGTGGAGAATTCCAAAATGCTCAATTTGAAGAATTTTGTGAAGAACATGGTGTCTCTCAAAATTTTTCAGCACCTAGAACTCCACAACAAAATGGAGTAGTTGAAAGAAAGAATAGGTTTCTAGTGGAACTTGCAAGAACAATGCTTAGTGATGCAAATCTTCCTAAATATTTTTGGGCGGATGCGGCTAGTACGGCATGTTATGTTGGAAATCGAGTTATCATTAGACCTATAATAAAGAAGACTCCATATGAACTCTTCAAAGGAAGAAAGCCAAATATTGCTCACTTTCACATTTTTGGATGCAAGTGCTTTGTTCTTAATAATGACAAAGACAATCTCGGTAAGTTTGACGAGAAATCCGACGAAGGTATATTTCTTGGTTATTCGCTTTCTAGTAAAGCATATAGAATTTATAATAAAAGAACTTTAACTATTGAAGAATCTATGCATGTATCTTTTGATGAAACTAACCCCTCCAAGGAGGAAGTAGTTGTTTGTGATGATGATGATCCTATAGATTTACTCCCGGAAGATCTTTCAATTGATCAAGTTGTAAAATCACCGGAAAATCAAGAAAACATTGTACAACAAGATTCAAACATCAATGATCTACCAAAAGAATGGAGAACTCATAGAGACCATCCTATTGACAAAATTATTGGTGACATTAGCCAAGGAGTATCAACAAGATTGAATCTAAAATATGCTTGCTTAAACATGGCGTTTGTTTCTCAAATTGAACCTACAAAAGTTGATGAAGCCTTAGGAGATGATCAATGGATTATTGCTATGCAAGAAGAATTAAATCAATTCGAGAGAAATCAAGTTTGGGAAATTGTTCCTAGACCAAGTGGTAAACACATCATAGGTACCCGATGGGTGTTTAAGAACAAACTTGATGAGAATGGTCTAATTGTTCGAAATAAAGCAAGGTTGGTTGCCCAAGGTTACAATCAAGAGGAAGGAATCGAATTTGAAGAAACATTTGCTCCGGTTGCAAGGTTAGAAGCTATACGTCTTTTACTTGCTTATGCTTGTTCATTAAATTTTCAGCTTTTTCAAATGGACGTCAAAAGCGCATTCTTGAATGGATACATCAATGAAGAAGTCTATGTAAAACAACCTCCGGGATTTGATAACTTCAAACATCCTACACATGTCTTTAAGTTGAGAAAGGCTCTTTATGGCTTAAAACAAGCACCAAGAGCATGGTATGATAGATTTAGCAATTTTTTGTGTGAAAAAGGGTTTCGAAAAGGGTAAGGTTGATAAAACTTTGTTCATTAAGAAAATCCAAAGTAACACTTTATTGGTTCAAGTCTATGTTGATGATATCATTTTTGGATCGACTAACAAAGAAATGTGTGAGGAATTCTCATTGATGATGCAAGGAGAATTTGAGATGTTTATGATGGGAAAGATGAACTACTTTCTTGGACTACAAATTAAGCAACTAGAAGATGGAATCTTCATCAACCAATCTAAGTATTGCAAAGAATTATTGAAAAAGTTTGATATGGACAATTGTAAAGCAATGAATACTTCAATGGGCTCCGGTACATATGTTGATCAAGATGAATCCGGTACTCCAATTGATATTACAAAGTACAGAGGTATGATTGGTTGATGGGGGGGGGGAGTTCATCGAAACCCCTTTTCAGAACTTTGAAGAGGTCCCTCAGACTTTGGCGTCAACTGAAGTTGCTACCGACAAACCTCCGATGAAGATGGCTTCTCTCAAGGATGCCAGGGCTGTAATAGAAAAAGGTGGGTATGCAAATTGGGATCAACTCACTGATTTCACACACAAAACTGACAAATTTGGTTTGGGCTTTACTACAGGGGCTCAAAGGGCTGTTAGGCGCGCACGGATTGGAAGACCTCCTCTGCATATCAGCAATCAGGGAGTTAATGCAATTGAAGATGGTGAAGAAGATTCAGATATCGACAGCTGGATCTACCCAACGACCAATGGTGGATTGAACAAGTGGACGGCGAAGGACTTCATACCTTTTTATTCCACAATAATTGACTTTTGTTTTAAGAGTTGTAATAGAGATTTTAAAACTTTACGGCCCGATGCCTTGCCCGGGGCACTTTGGCTTTGCTTGTGAGGGCTTATTATCTGTCATTTTATATATCATCAATAAAACATTGGACGTTTCTTGCATTACAAATTTTGCGCTCCTTGTTTTTCTTTTCTGTCTCTCACTTTATCAAAATAGCTATTCTCTTACACACACTCACGTATCATAATACAGATCCATATCCACTCTGGATCCCATTGATAACAACTCTGCTACTGCCAGTTATGACTTCGAAAATCTGATCAACCAAGCCGAGGACGAAGGTGAGGATGATTGTAAGGTGCCTGGAGAACTTGCTAGACTGTTACTGCAAGAAGAGAGGGCCATACAACCCCATGAAGAGCCAATTGAATCAGTGAGTTTGGGTACAGAGGAAGACAGGAAAGAAGTCAAGATAGGTGCGAATTTGGAGCCTAGTGTCAAGCAACGGTTGATACAGATGCTACGCGACTATGTTGAGATCTTTGCTTGGTCCTATGAAGATATGCCTGGTTTGGACACCGATATTGTGGTACACCGCCTACCAACCAAAGAAGACTGTCCTCTGGTAAAGCAAAAATTTCGACGTATGCGCCCCGAGATGTCTAAGAAAATCAAAGATGAGGTCATGAAATAGTTCGACGCGAGATTTTTAGCTGTCAATTCTTACCCGCAGTGGATTGCCAACGTTGTTCCGGTGCCTAAGAAGGATGGTAAGGTACAGATGTGTGTGGACTATAGAGATCTGAACAGGGAAAGCCCCAAGGATGATTTCCCACTTCCTCATATCGATGTTCTGGTTGACAACACCGCGCAACATACGATCTTTTCCTTCATAGATGGTTTTTATGGCTACAATCAGATCAAGATGGCCTCCGAGGACATGGAGAAGACAACCTTCGTTACACAGTGGGGCACCTTCTGTTACAAGGTAATGCCTTTCAGGTTGAAGAATGCCGGGGCAACTTATCAGCGCGCCATGGTCACTTTGTTCCACGACATGATTCACCATGAGATCAAGGTTTATGTTGATGACATGATCGCAAGGTCCCAGACTGAGGAGGAGCACCTAGATCATCTCCAGAAACTATTTGACAGGTTAAAGATGTACAAGCTAAGGTTAAACCCGAACAAATGCACCTTCGGGGTAAGGTCTGGTAAGCTGTTGGGTTTTGTCGTCAGTTATAAGGGTATTCAGGTGGATCCTGCCAAGGGAAAGGCCATACAAGAGATGCCGGCAACCCGCACAGAAAACGAAGTTAGAGGCTTTTTGGGACGTCTGAACTACATCGCCCGATTCATTTCACATATGACTGCTACTTGTGAGCCAATCTTCAAGCTGCTGAAGAAAGATCAAGTAGTAAAATGGAATGATGAATGTCAGACAACTTTCAAAAGAATCAAGGAATACCTTCAAGAGCCACCTATTCTGATGCCTCCAGTTGAAGGAAGACCTTTGATCTTATACTTGACAGTACTGGATAGTTCAATGGGGTGCGTGATGGGGCAGCATGACGAGTCTGGCCGAAAAGAGCACGCTATTTACTACCTTAGCAAAAAGTTTACCGACTGTGAGACCCGATACTCATTGCTCGAGAAAACTTGTTGCGCTTTGGCATGGGCTGCTCGCCGGCTGAGACAGTATATGCTGACTCACACCACCCTATTGATATCAAAGATGGATCCAATCAAGTATATCTTCGAAAAGCCTGCCTTGTCTGGAAGAATAGTAAGATGGCAGATGATCCTAACTGAGTATGACATCCAATACATAACCCAAAAAGAAATCAAGGGAAATGTATTGGCGGACCATTTGGCGCATCAGGCCGTGGATGACTACCAGCCCATAAATTTCGAGTTACCGAATGAGAGCATCATGTTGGTGACCGACTGTGAAGAACCTGGACCAGATGAAGGACCTGAGGAAAGATCTCGATGGTCTATGTATTTTGATGAAGCATCAAACGCGTTGGGTAATGGCATTGGCGCTGTGATCATATCTCCTGAGGGCTGTCATACTCCGTTCACTGCCCGATTATGTTTCAACTGCACCAACAATATGGCGGAGTATGAAGCATGTATCCTGGGTCTTCGAGCTGCTATTGACCTGAGGATTAAGTTCTTGAGTGTATTCAGAGATTATGCTCTAGTGATCATTCAGATCAAAGGCGAGTGGGATACGAAGCACCCAAATCTTATTCCTTACAAAGAGTATGTACTGACGTTGCTTCCGCACTTTGAGGAGATAACCTTTGAAAACTTCCTGAGAGAGGAGAACTAGCTGGTGGACGTGCTAACTACCATGTCTTCTATGTTCAAAGTCAGGTGAGACAATGAAGCTCCCCAGATTACCATCGAGAGGTTGGACGAACCCGCACATTGTTGTGACATCGAGACTGAAGAGGTAGCAGATAAACCCTGGTTTCATGAGGTAAAGAGGTATCTTGAGGCTCAAGAGTACCCCGAGGGTGCATCTGTTAATGATATGAAGTTCTTAAGAAGGTTTGCTACAAAGTTCTTCATCAGTAATGGGATCCTCTATAAGCGTAACCATGATTCAACCTTACTATGATGTGTGGACAAGAGCGAGGCAGAAAGGATCATGGCAGAGTTGCATGAAGGAACCTTCGAAACTCATTCCAGTGGACATACCATGGCAAAGAAAATCCTACGGGCAGGATATTATTGGTCCACTATGGAGGCCGATTGTTATCAGTACTCTCGAACCTGTCATAAGTGCCAAGTCTATGCTGATAAGATGCATGTACCTCCAGTTCCTCTGAATGTTTTGACAGCTCCTTGGCCTTTTGCAATGTGGGGCATCAACATGATCGGCGAGATCAGACCTATTGCGTCTAACGGGCATCGTTTCATTCTGGTGGCTATTGATTATTTCAAGAAGCGGTCGAGGCAGCTTCCTTTGCTACAGTAACCAAGAACTTCGTGGCGCGGTTTATCCGACACAACTTGATCTTTCGATATGGTGTACCGGAGAGGATCATTACGGATAATGGTACAAATCTCAACAATACAATAATCACCAAACTCTGCAAACAGTTCAAGATTCAGCATCATAACTCTTCTCCCTACCGGTCGAAGATGAATGGGGTTGTTGAAGCGGCTAACAAGAACATCAAGAAGATTATGCAGAAGATGACGGTGACCTACAAAGACTGGCACGAGATGCTACCATTCACTCTTCATGGGTATCGCACCTCAGCAAGGACATCAACATGGGAAACACCCTATTCTCTGGTGTATGGCATGGAGGCAGTCCTACCCATCGAAGTCCAGATACCCTCTCTCTGGATTATGAAGGATGCAGGTTTGAGAGAAGAGGATTGGATCCAGACCCGACTTGACCAGCTGAACCTAATCGATGAAAAGAGACTTACTGCTATCTGTCATGGTCAGACGTATCAAAAGCGAATGATCAAGGCTTTTAACAAGAAAGTCAGACGACAAGAATATCAAGTCGGGGATCTGGTGATCAAACGCATCATACTGCCGCAAGGTGATCCCAGGGGAAAATGGACCCCCACATACGAAGGGCCATTTGTGGTTAAGAACATTTTCTCGGGAGGGGCTATGATTCTAACCACCATGGATGGTGACGACCTTCCTCACCCCGTCAATGCAGACATAGTGAAAAATACTACGCCTAATCAAAGACCCGCTAGGTTGACTGGCCTAGGCAAAAATAAGGGCTTCCCGGCGAACCAAAAGGGTTCAGGCAAAAGTAAGGGATGAAAATAAAAAAAAACTCTACACCCGGCAAGTCGAAAACCTGAAAAGGCGGCTTGGGAAAAAAGGGTATCCCGGTGGACTGAAAACCCGAAAGGGCGGTCCAGGCAAAAATTAGGGATCAAAGTGTAACACTATGTCTCATTGGATCATCTTGCGACCAGACTTCGGTATCGACTATCAAGCTCGGACAGCGCCAATCAATCTGATCTATCTTCGACCAAGTAGAAAAGTGATGAGACGCTTGAAGATATAAAGGCAATAGCAGAGTTGGAACCTAATGGGATTGTTCACATAGCTGTTTTTCTTTCTTTTTACACAAATTGTATAATTTCTATCCTTTGACGGTATTCTCTTACTAGGACGTCAGCCTCCTTGTACAAAACGCCTATTACAGGCCAATTTCAAAAAATCAATACAATTCATTTTTACAAGAAATTTCAACTTGTTTTTCTTTTTCTGTTTTGTTTTGCAAGAACGTCCAATGATTTGTTTTTGATATATGCATTTGAAAATAATTGCTTCTCATAAATATTTACATAAGAAACAAAAGACAAGTACTCGTAATTCCAGGAACAGGGGCAAACAAGAAGTGTCCAAACCTTACAGTTGCTCTACCCACCAGGTACAGGGATAGAGCCAGCTTGAGAATATGACTAAAGATACATACACTCCCTGCAGAGTAGGAAGTATCCAAAGACAGTGGTGTTAGCTCTACCCAGCCGAGGATCATGATCGCGAATGAGTCGGCAAAATTCTCCCCAAGCAGAGTTTATCTATCACCAGCAAGAGAAGTTCACCACCAGTAGAGTTTATTTCTCTCACAAGCAGAAATTCAATCTCCAACAGAATTCATTATCGCCAGCAACGGTAATTCATCCCCAGCAGAGTAGTTTCTCCAAATCGGTAGATCGGCCAACAGAGTATCTCTCTTCCCCACAAAGTCATTCCCCTACAGGATTATTCTCAATCAGAGTCTCTCCCGATAGAATATTCCCAAGCAGAACAAAAGCAAGTCTCCGGCTAATCATCTTCGGTCACTATCTCCAGCAAGGATGAAGAACTCAATTCCTTGTACTCTCCAACAGCAGTCCGAGATTTATTCTCCCCAACCGGAGAATATCACAAGAACATTGCATATCCATACATCGTGGCATACACATGTGCATCATACAACACAATATCATTTATTTTGAGAATATCACTACTCAATACATTTCATACATCATGACATTACATACGACTAACCCTTTACCTTTTAGGGAAAGACACAATCAAGTTCTCGTCAGTTTTCTCTGGTTCAGTCAAATTGATACTAAGATTTCTATTCCATTTCAAGCTATGAAGCCTGAAAATCGACCGGATAATATTTTGATTTCTCCAAAATACTACGAAGCCTGGAATTGACCAGATATTGGTATATCTTAAATACAAGCTATGAAGCCCAAAAATGATCGAAAAATAGCTTAACTCTCAGCAAGTTATTGTGAAGCCTGGAAATCGACCAGATAGCAATACCAGATACCATGAAGCCTGGAGATCGACCAGATAATGGTATAAGACACTGTGAAGACTGGATCATGACCAGATAGCGGTAAAAGACACTGAAGCCTAGGACACGACCAGATAACAGTATAAGGTACTGCGAAGCTTGGAGTTCGACCAAATAGCAGTTTACTCGGCCAATTACTATGAAGCCCGGAAATCGACCGGATATTAGTATGTCTTGAATTCAAGTGGAAACCCGGATGCGACTGGATAACCACTTGATTCCTTCTGAAGCCTGGAGCACGACCAGATAAGAATTGAGAAATTACAAAGCCTGGAAGACGACCAGATAGCAAGCCTAATCTCATCTTCTCAGTAAGTCACTGTAAAACTTGGAGCACGACCAGATAGCAGTCAGTCTTATTTCCCTCAACAAATCAATGTAAAGCCTGGAGCACGACCATATAGCAGTTCATTTTCACCTCCTCAACTAAGAGATGATTCCACAGTAGAGTAACGGACAACTGAAGTTCCTAAAACTCTATTTCCCTCAAGACAGAGACCAACATTCCCCAGCGAAGTCTTCCTCAACAACAGGTATACGGGCTCTCGCAAAGGAATCTCTTATGCGATCGACACTTCTTCTGATGGCATCTTTAAGCCCATCTTCCGTCATTGACTTCTAAATGGCATCTATAAGCTCATTCCCGATATCGCAAGACAAGTACCACTTCATGCGAGTGCAAATTTTTGGGCACTATGGTGTTCAATAATCTTCCACCTTCGGATCACGAAAGGCAGACAAGCCAATCTACATCCTCAGGTTTAAGAAGATTGAACAGGGGCAGCTGTTGTACCCCAAAATTTTCCCTCCCATATTTTTCAATACATTCCAAGTGAGGTCCTCAAATTGCTCAAGGAGGTCCAAGGGTTGACCAGACAAACTCCCTCCTAAGGCAGTCTACCCCAAATTAGGGTTTCAGTTTGCATCAAGATGTTTGAGTCCAAAGGATCCCAAATTCTCACCATTGTCCTAATATGTTCTCAAGATCATCCATGTCAAGTTTCAAGCCTTGCAGAGGAAGTTTTCTCAGTCAATTGCTCAAAGGCCTGAAAATCGACTGTGCTAGGGCAAAAGTCAACTGTGTCCCACATACAGTCAAACTTCAAGATTTTTGGTCAACATTCTCAATTTGAAGTATTATTCATCATTTTATCAAGGTTTTATCATGATTCCTCAAGGATTGCTCACAATTCATCAAAACCCAAAAGTTGCTAAATTAGGGTTTTGTAGGAAAAGTCAACTCAACTTTGACCAAGCATAACTTTCTCATACTTTATAAAAAATGACCCATCCGAAGCTCATTTTGAAGAGGATTCAATTCCATACAATTCATCTTCAGCTCCCAAGTTCAAAATATGCACTCACAAGAAGATATGAATTTGGACATTATAGGTCATTTTGAAAAGTTAACAAAAACACCTTTTGGGTCAAAGCTTCATACATGAACATGGAAGACTCAATTGATATGAGAATAAAAGGGTTGATTAGAGGACATATTAAGCTTTCTAAAAAGTCCAAGAACACCTCTCTAAGGTCAAAATTGAGAGAGTTATGCATTGGTAAAGTTGACCCTTTTTGCAAAATTGCCAAAAGTCAAATCTGTCCAAAATTGCATTTTTTGTCAAATGGGCCCAACTTTTTATGCTTGCACTGAGTTTGTAATGTGACCCACGACCCATGAGCTCTTCTTGTCATTCTTTTATTTTTTTTCATTTTTTTTGATTTTATTTCTATTAAATCAAATAAAATCAAAATAAAATAGTAAAAATATCAAAAGCTAATTAAATCTTGAGATTTTATGCATGTTTAGGATCATTACACAGCTGGAAGTGAGATCAAATCGTGCAAGGCTCATCTAGATACAAAAAGATTTCATTTTGCTTGATTTGGAAAGATTTGCACAAGGATCAAATCATGAATCAATAATCATAATTGAGAGAGATTTGATACAGAATTGTAACCCTAATTCATTCTTGGATACATAAGGGACAAGTGCAGATCAAAAAAGAATAGATTGGAGGCGTGCAAGAGAGAAAACAAGTTTCAAAAAATTCAAGAAAAGTTGCAAATCAATTTCCAGGTTTCAGGCCTTCTCAAGCCATCCCATTCGTTTACTGGATATCCCTGGATCGTAATGCAACCATTAACAAGCTTCCTCACACTCAGAATCACGTTGTAAGTTTCACACGGTTTCCGTATTTTCTTGAAATCGAATACAATCATTCTGGCATCTTTACATTGATTTATTAGCATATTCTTAATCCTTGAGTTGTTTTCAAGCTAATGGTTATGATTAATTGCGTTTTTTTTTACTGTATATCAAGTTGCCATGGCTAGGGTTCATGCGTTGTTTTTAGGGGTTTTGCATACAAGAACAATTTGCCATTAATAATGGTACCATGATGCTCGTGAGATTGCAACGAGTTGATTGGTACCATTGGTTGTCATTTATCATGCATGTATGAAATTTTGGAGAAGCACAGGGTTGTAGTTACACTCAGATGACTGTAGGTAAAAGTTTCCAGGGCTAACACGAAGGTGGGAGGAAGCAGAAAGTAACATGGCACTCCCTGACTTGCCAATTCAAATTTCGCGCGTTTAAGAATTAATATTTTGTTTTTTTACCATATAATGCTTGTTTGTTATTACCTGTACAACTAAACAAGCTAGCCCAACTGGTAAGTGTGTAGGGTGAGAATGCCTAAGGGCCTGGGTTCGATCCCCAGGTCCCAACCTTGCTTCATATTATTTTGCTTTGCATAATCAGGTGCACAGGTGTCCCATAAGTCCTCAGTATCCAACCATTCCATCCATCAACACTCCAGATCCAAGGCCATCCCTTGAGGGTCAACCATACGTCCAGTCAAGCAAGCACATGGGATCTGGCAAAGTCAACAAAGGCCAGGAGTTATTGGGCCCAAAATTGCAAACAACACCCCTCTTTTGCTATTTACCACAAGCCCATCTTAAGTCCTCTTTGCTTATTTATTTTATTTATTTTATTTAATTTCTTCTATTTAATTATTTTCTAACACAAATTAATTTCTTTTTTTCACAAAATCATAAAATCAATTTTCACAAAATTTAGAATTAGGTTTTTATTTTATCAAATTTAATTTAATATTAGTTTAAATTTAATTTAGGGTAATTCTAACTTTTTTTATATATAATTAAAATCAATTAGAAAAATTAGGTTTAACTCTTGACTTAATTTTTATTTCTTTCTCAAAACAAAACAAAAAATACAAAATAGGTTAATTTAATTATTTTTCTTAAGTTTAAATTAATTAGTAATTAGGTTTTTTATTTATTCAATTAAACTTTATTTTCTCAAATAACACAAAAACACAAGAAAATGGTTTTTCTCTTAATTAGGTAGTTGGGGTCAAAACCCTAAATCTCTCGTTTGCGTTTCATCGCGCGCGTTTATTATTTTTGGAATACTAATGTAACTGCTCATGGTATGTAATAGTTTAATCTAGGATTTTCTTTTATTTATCGTTTTACGGGTTTTTTTGGCTATGTAATTAATCCTCCACCCCGAAGCCTTGTAATAGCGTAAGTTTTATTTCTCGCATTTTAATTCTCGCAAATATTAACTGTTTAGATGTATGTTAATAGGATTGTATGACAAGATTGCATGCTAATTTAAAATGGCTAGAAAACCCTAATGTGCAAAGATAATAATTGAAATCAAATCACTTGCACATGCGCACTCTTAGGGTATACTCTCACTTCGGTTGCCTTCGGTAAACGATCATTAAGTATATGGTGTTTTAATGGTCGCCCTCCTGTCTAACAAAGATCAAAAGTCTTGTTCGGAAATGTTGCTTCGGAAAGGTTGCCTCGGAAATGTTGCTTCGAATATGATCTTAAGACATTAGGGTTATTACTAAGATGTCCTAACATTGCTTTAGTGATCGTACGTCCCTTACGAATTGACCCTTACAAATTCCAACGACGGTGCTACCTATTTTTCAATAGTAGGATAGCGCTGTCTAAAGGAAACAAGAATAGAAACAATATTTTTTCGAGTAGGTAGATCTAGTAGGTACTTGCTCAAAACAAACTTTTTCACACCAAACACTTTTTAAACAAAGTTTTCAAAAACAACTTCGTAACACTCTTGAAGACAGAAGCAAGAGTTAAAACAAAGTAAAACAAAACTTTTCAAAACAAGCACACACAAGCAATTTTAAAAGATGAGCTAGTACCTAAGAGCCCGTAGATAACTACGGATAGAAAGGGTACTAACACCTTCCCTTTCTATAATCTACCCCCAGTACTCAAAATCTCGAAAAAGGAATTTTTCTGTGCTTTTTTTCTTTCCAGTTGGATAAAATAAAAGTCGGTGGCGACTCTTGCTTACCGCGACATTTTGCAAACACAAACGCAAAACGCAAACCAGCATTTTCAAAACAGTCGGTTCTGCCACCATATCACAATGTCCATGCAAATTCTTACCATTTCATGAGCATGCCTTTAGCTCTCTATATCTACCTCTATGGTGCATGAAATGTCACAAAGTTTGAACAAAAAAGGGAAAGGACATTTCATACTCCAACTTTGATGTTCAAAATTTTCCAAAATGAATCTTGGATTAATGAGATAATTGGATATTAATCTGTACTCACAAACTGCTTGATGGAATGCCAGACCTAACTAGGCATTCCGCGCGCACGTGAGGCCTGGCTGGGAAAAGTATTTCAGCTTGTATGATGCCATCTTCCTTTAATTATATCTCAAAATTTATGGAAAATTTAGAGAAACTTCCTGAAGCAACATTGTTCCTCACATTTATGGCTTCAACTTTGATGTTGAACATTTTTCAAAATAAGGAATATTTCACATATAAAAGTATTGATGAATGCGCGCCCACAACATGTTTGATGAAATGACTGCCTAGCACGCGTGACTTGCCTTGTGTTCGGCAGAAATTCAGTTTTCAACTCAAAATCCTAATCACCATATCTTTCTCTACACTTAACCATTTGAGATGATTCTTGAATGAAAAATGGAGAGAAAGCTTGAATATACAACTTTCATGTTGCTAACTTTTTTATTTGAGTCCAAATGGTCATTCAAAAATGGACATGAAGAAGTCAAAGTTTTGCATTTTTAACCAAAATTTCACTAAGTGTCAAAATCTTCCAAGCTTCGTAACTTTTTTTTTATTTCATTTTTTGGACTTGTGGACACTCCTACAAAGTTGTAGTATTTTTCATCCTATTTCTAGGCATATAAATTTTGCATATTTTCAATAAAAAATAAAAAATTGTAGCTAGTCAAAATTCAGCCCTATGGATACTTAGGAAAATTTCAAAACTTCAAATAACTTCCTTGACAAGTTAACTCCAATTCACACTTCCTCTTGATATTTTTGCACTATTGACCATTAAATATGAGAATAGGGGTATTGAATTGATGGTTAACCAAAAGTCCACTTGGTCAACAACTGATTTTGACTGTCTTCTGACAAAATGACCATTTTACCCCTTTTCATCAATTGAACCCTTTCAAGCCAAAGTTGATGACCAAACTTCCAATTATAGATGCTCATGAATATGTAGAGGAGTATGGGATCAATAATTGCCCAAAAATCCAGAGATTTCCTGATTAAACTTCAAACCCTAGTTTTAATCATCTGGGTTAGGAGATGGTGAGATGATTGCAGCTGTGCCATGACCTACAAGATGATATTCCAAGAGACAACTTATACACACTTTGAGGTTAGTTAAAAGAATACGTATACAAAGTATACAATTCAAGGCTCTTCAAGGTGCTTGGCTATTCCATAGGAAAACCCTAAGAAAGGATGCAGTAGAAGATAAACCCCAAACCCTAATTTGTGATCTGATTGCATTGTGATGATATGAGATGATAGAGGAATCTTAGGGGGGAAAATTGGGGTACAACAGCTGCCCTTATTTAAGTTTCTTCTATCCAGAGATACGATGGTTAAAAATCTTCGTGTCGACGTGATCGAAGACACTTAAATATAAAACAAACCCTATTTTTGGCCCTAAGATGCCATGCAATGCTTATGAGTATGAATGCATATGAACAACTTCAAAGGGACACAAAACACCACTGGGGATGTAACAAAGGAAATAAGGATCAAAAGAGAAACCCGACCAGGAAAATAAATCACTTGTGAAGCAAAAGACCCGACTCTATTGGTGTAACACCCAAAGAAGAGATAAGGTAGCATCAACTAAGCTAAAGAGGAAATAGTACAAGATTAAAGTGATTGACAACTAACTGTGAACTACCAACTCAATAGTCGAAGGTAGAAGATTGAAAAGATACTGACTCATAGATGACAGTAAAAGATCAAAGGATACATCAACTTTCACTGAAGACGAAACTACCAATGTTTACTGAAGGTAGAAAGAGAAAAGAATAACAACACCGACGTTCACTGACGGTGAGCTACTAACATTCACTGAAGGTAGAAAGAAAAGAACAATCACCAATGTTCATTGATGGTGAACTACCAACTTTCACTGAAGGTAGAGAGAAAAGAAAAATAATAGCACCGACGTTCACTGACGGTGAACTACCAACTTTTACTGAAGGTAGAGAGAAAATATCATAGCACCGACATTCACTGATGGTGAACTACCAACATTCACTGAAGGTAGCAAAAATATAATAATCACCAACGTTCACTGATGGTGAACTACCAACGTTTACTGAAGGTAGTAAGAGAAAATATCATTGGCGTTCATTGATGATGAACTACCAACTTTCACTGAAGGTAGAGAGAAAATATCATAGCACCGACGTTCACTGACGGTGAACTACCAACATTCACTGAAGGTAGAAAAAAGATAACAATCACCAATGTTCACTGATGGTGAACTACCAATGTTCACTGAAGGTAGTAAGAGAAAATAACATCGATGTTCACTAACGATGAACTACCAACTTTCACTAAAGGTAGAGAGAAAATATCATAGCACAGACGTTCACTGATGGTGAACTGCCAACATTCACTGAAGGTAGCAAAAAGATAACAATCACCAACGTTCACTGATGGTGAACTATCAACGTTTACTGAAGGTAGAGAGAAAAGAAATAGCACCGACGTTCACTGACGGTGAACTACAAACGTTTACTGAAGGTAGAAAAAAGATAACAAGTTTCCCAAAATCATGGCGTGTCACCTAAAACGGGTCTCAACTTCTTTTTAACCAAGGCATTCCGCCTGGAAAGGGTAATATATAAGCTGTATCGAATAAGGAGACTACCGCTTGCAAAGATTTCTCAACGAGCTGTCTCTGCCATATTGAAAGACTTGCCATCCGCTGGGGTAATTTGACAACAAACTGCAAACTATCCACTCCTAAACAAGATAACAAAAAAGTAACATCGACTTTTTACGGGGAAGTATAAGTTGCTCAAATAAAGAGACCTGCTACTTGCTGTTGTGAAAGATTATAAAAATGACTTCCTGCGGAAAGCAATATGGCTTCCTGAGGAAAGAAATATGACTCCCTGGGGAAAGAATCATGACTTCCTAGGGAATGAATCACGACTTCTTGGGGAAATGCCAATATATTCCTGCTGAGGAGATAAAAGTCTTCTCGTGCCAAAATAAATGCACATTCTCAAACCAATGCTCGAAGCTTGCAAAAATCCAAGGTAATAATATTGCCGGGAAACAAAGATTTAAACCAGAAACAAACTGGAGTAAAACAGTCAACCGTAATACATCCATTGTGAAATAAACTCAAGAGGGAAATCCAAATCATCCAGACAAAGAGCTGTACAGGAAGGCTAAAGTAAAAATCTTCCACGAGGGACAATTCAGTGCGGAAATTGAAAGAATATACACTTTATGCTTAAGGTTGGCAACCTATTGGAGAGGGAATAACACGAATCTGCAAAACAGGGTAATATGCTAACAAAAAATTAATGAATGTGAATGAGCAATGATTTGCTAAATTCAACTATGCATGATGTATGTATGAATGTATGAGTGTTAATATGTATATGCTGACAAAACAGAAATATAACATTGGGGATAACTAGACAAAACTAACTCGGGTACAGTCAATACTCGCCTAAATCACATCCAAGGTGAACATTCTAAGAGAAAGTAAGCACCAACCGAGGAAACAAAATCCTATTTCATGGCTTAAATTCACTGGGAAGGAACATAATTCAGAAGTAATCAAATCATAGCGACAAATCAATACAGATATAGGGATATAACATCCTCCTCCAGGCTTCACCAAGGAATAACACACAAACTTCAATGGGGAAAACACATGTTTCACGGTCCGTACTCCTACTGGGGATTGAAATACTGACTTTAATTAAGGCAGATGGAAACCATATCGTCAAAACATCAACTGAGGATTTCGTGCTGACTTCATTAAGGAAATATCATACAGACTTCACTAAGGGAGATATTGCCTCATCATCAAGATATCAACTGGGGACCTCGTGCTGACTTCATTGGGGAGGTCAACACCATATCGAAGAGGGTAAACCAAGACATGTTCTTCAATATTGAGAGTAAGTATTGCACCAACTTCTATGGGGAAAAGTATGAAACCTCATGGGGATAACAACTTGGGGAGTTAAGAAGTCAAACATTACAGCAAGAAATCAATCTTATGGGGATTTTAAATCAAACCCAGCACTTGGCAGGTGAAAACCAAAAAAAAATGACAAATGTCTCAAGACTTATTAAATGAAACATTGCCCTTACCTAACTATCGGGAAATCAAACAAAATGCAAGTACTGCCGAAAGGGAGATGTTTCGCAAATGAGTCCAACTCAGCATGCACGGGTAGAAAAGACTTATATCAAATAAGCGAAGCCTTCACTAGGGAATCTTGAATCGAGTCTTCATATCATATAAACTTATTCCAACAAAAGATGCCCTGGGATAACCTTCCTGGGGAATCAAGAAGTTAACATTATAGAAAGAGGTCAAACCCATGGGGATTTTAAATCAAACCCAGCACTTGGCGAGTGAAAACCCAAAGGGTTGACAACTGTCTCAACACTCTTTAGAAAATATATTGCCCTGGTCTAGTTGCCTGGGAAATAAATACCAATAATAATGCCCATACTGCAGAAAGTGCGACATTTTGCAAATAGTTCCATCTCAGCACACCAAGGGAACAAGACCTTTCGTCATATGAGGGAATACTTCGCTAGATAATCTGGGATAGAGGCCTCAGACCATGCAAACCCAAAATAAAAAATAAACCAAGACTTGACTGGGGATGCTGGGATCACAAACCCAATACTTCACCTTACGCCAATTGGTATCGTCTTTAATATACAAAAATCATGCGCATACCAGTGAAAATGACCTGAGAAAACCTTCCTGGGGGAAACACAACTTCCTAAAATTACTAGAGTTTGTCCATTCCTGGGATCACCACTTTTGTTTTCCTCTTGAATCACAAAATCTAAAGTAAAAGTAATTTGTAAATTCTTTTTGAAAAATAATTTTGTTATTTAATCTTTTTGCTTTGAAAATTATTATCAATAATAAATGGAGTCTTTGTAAGCTGAATAAAATAAGAATTATAAAGAATTGGGTAAAAGCTCAAATTTTATTGATAGAATGGTAGTCTGTGAATGGCAAGACTCCACGGATGATTACAAAGTTCAGAAAATGGTAATATATAATGGAAAAGATACATTGAGATACAATGACCACTATTCCCTCTAACAACTTTGAAATTCTGAGCAGCATCTTCCGTTGAAGTATGATGAGTATCCAGGAATATTGTTTCTTCAATGATCAAGTCTTGTCTGATATAGTTACTTGCCAAGAAAGTCCCTAACTTTTTCCTAAGCTGCCCTTGCGGGTTTCAACTTAGCGGGAAATTTTATTCTGTTTACGTCTCTAATTTTTGCCTAGACTGCCCTTTCGGGTTTTCGACCTACCGAGACGCTCCTTTTTGCCTAAGCCTCCCTTTCAGGTTTTCAACTTAGCGAGTTGCTCTTTTATTTCTTTAGGCGAAGTATTTCTTGACTGCATCAACATTCATGGGACGTGGGAACTCCTCGCCATCCATAGTTTCAAGAATTAATGCACCGCCAGAAAAGGCTTTCTTGACAACATATGGGCCTTCAAAATTGGGAGTCCACTTGCCCCTAGAATCAGCGTTAAAATACATGATCTTCCTGAGCACGAGGTCACCTTCTCTGAATTCACGAGGTTTGACCTTCTTATCAAAAGCTTTCTTCATTCTCTTCTGATATAACTTCCCATGACACAAAACCGTCATTCTCTTCTCTTCGATCAAAATCAATTGGCTAAACCTATTCTAGACCCATTCAGCCTCTGCCAACTTGGTTTCCATTATCACACGCAAAGAGGGAATCTCAATCTCGATTGGGAGCACAACTTCCATTCCATACACAAGGGAGAATGGGGTTGCTCCTGTTGAAGTGCGGACAGATGTCTGATATCCATGTAAAGCAAAAGGGAGCAATTCATGCCAATCTTTATAAGTAACAACCATCTTCTAGATGATCTTCTTGATATTCTTATTAGCAGTTTCAACAGCCCCATTCATCTTCGTCCTGTACGGATATGAATTGTGATGGACAATCTTGAATTCTTCACAAAGTTCTGTCATCATCTTGTTGTTCATATTCGAGCCATTATCGATGATAATTCTGCTCGGCACACCATACTGACATATGAGATTATTCTTAATGAAGTGCACTACCACCTTCTTAGTAACATTAGCATATGAAGCAGCTTCTACCCATTTGGTGAAGTAATCAATTGCTACCAAGATAAAATGGTGTCCATTCAAAGCTTTGGGTTCTATCATTCCAATCATGTCAATACTCCACATAGAGAAAGGCCATGGGGAAGAAATAACATTTAGGAGTTTTGGAGGCACATGAATCTTGTCCTCATAAATCTGTTATGACACTTCTTTGCAAATTTGTAACAGTCAGATTCCATTGTCAGCCAATAGTAACCTGCCCTTAGCATCTTTTTAGCCATCGAATGTCCATTGGCATGAGTGCCAAATGAACCTTCATGAATATCATGCATCAACATGTCTGCTTCATGTCTATCCATGCATCTGAGCAATACCATGTCATAATTTCTCTTGTACAACACATTTTCACTGAGGAAGAAGCTTCCAGCCAATCTTCTCAATGTCTTTCTATCTTTATTCGATGCACCAATCGGGTATTCCTGAGTCTGGAGAAAATGCTTGATATCATAATACTAAGGTTTCTCACCTGCTACCTCTTCTTTTGTAAACACATGAGCGGGACTATCCAGTCGCTGAACTATAATTCGAGGTATATCATTCCAAGTATTCACTTGAAACATGGAAGCCAGAGTTTCCAGAGCATCCTCCATTTGATTTTCGTCTTTGGGGATGTGATAGAATTCAACTTTATTAAAGAAGGGTAACAATCTTCTAGCATAATATTTGTAAGGGATCAAGCCGGGGTGACGAGTATCCTACTCTCCTTTAATCTGATTTATTACCAAAGCTGAATCGCCATACACATCTAGAATTTTAATTCTGAGATCAATAGCTTCCTCGAGACCCATGATGCAAGCCTCATATTCTACCATATTATTAGTACAATCAAATGTAAACCTTGCAGTAAAAGGAATGTGTGATCCATGTGGAGTGACAATCACAACACCAATTCCTTTACCATAAGCATTCACAGCTCCATCAAATTTCATGCTCCAACGAGATTCAGGATCAGGACTTTCCTCGGGTAATGGTTCATCACAATATTTCACTTTCAGAAACATCACATCCTCATCGGGGAAATCATACATCACAGACTGATAATCATCAACTAGTTGGTGAGCAAGATAATCTTCCAACATGCTGCTTTTAATAGCTTTTTCAGTGTGGTATTCAATGTCATATTCAGATAATAGCATCTTCCAGTGGGCAATTCTCCCAGTAAGAGCAGGCTTTTCAAAAATGTACTTGATTGGATCCATTTTGGAGATCAACCAAGTAGTGTGATTCAACATATACTGCCGCAAACGTTTTTCCGCCCATGCCAAAGCATAATATGTCTTTTCCAGCATGGAATACCGTGACTCACAATCAGTAAACTTTTTACTGAGATAATAAATGCCGTACTCTTTCTTCCCTATTTCATCTTGTTGTCCCAGAATACAACTCATGGAATTATCTAACACTGTCAGATACATAATCAAAGGTCTTCCTTCAACAGGTGGGAGCAAGGTAGGAGGTTCAAGCATATATTCTTTAATACTTCAAATGACTTTTGACAGTCATCTGTCCACACACAACCTTGATACTTTTTTAACAACTTAAAGATTGGTTCACACGTTGCAGTCATGTGGGACATGAATTTGGAAATATAATTCAAACGCCCGAGGAACCCTCTGACTTGCTTTTCAGTTCTCGGCGCTGGCATTTCTTGAATTGCTTTGACTTTATCAGGGTCAACTTCAATCCCTCTCTGGCTAACAATGAAACCCAACAATTTCCCTAACCGAACACTGAAGGTACATTTATTTGGATTCAAGCAGAGATGATACTTCCTCAAATGCTTAAACAACTTCAACAATTCTTCCATGTGCCCTTCTTCAGTCTGGGATTTAGCAATCATATCATCAACATATACCTCAATTTCCTTGTGCATCAGATCATGGAATAAGGTTGTCATAGCCCTCTGGTACGTTGTACCAGCGTTCTTCAACCCGAAGGGCATCACTCTGTAACAAAATGTTCCCCAGGGTGTGATAAATGTTGTTTTTTTCCATGTCCTTAGGAGCCATCCTTATTTGATTATACCCGAAAAATCCGTCCATGAACGAGAAAACTTTGAATTTTGCTGTGCTATCCACTAACATATCAATGTGTGGCAATGGAAACTTATCTTTTGGACTAGCTTTATTTAGATCTCTATAATCTACGAACATGCAAACTTTTTCGTCTTTCTTCGGTACTGGGACAATATTGGCAATCCACCGAGGGTACACTGATGTCACGAGAAAACCGACATTAATCTGCTTTAGAACTTCTTCTTTGACTTTTAGTGCCATATTTGGGTGAGTTCTTGGGAACTTCTGTTTAATTGGCGGGCACTCTGGCTTCAGCGACAAATGGTGCTCTACAATATCTGTATCTAGACCAGGCATATATTGGTAAGAACAAGCAAAAATATCCACATACTCTTTAAACATCTTAATCAACCTGCTCTTCACATCAGGATGCAACAATGCTCCAATCTTGACTTCCTTCGGATCTTCTTCTGAACCCAAATTGATTACTTCCAATGGCTCTTTATATGGCTGAATGGCATTCTCCTCGCGCTCAAGCAAATGTGAGACTTCTTCTTCGGCCCCATAAACAGGACATTCAAAGTTGGGAGAGGGTGCAGGGTCATTTTATTCAACGATTTTTTTAATTAATCTGCACATATGATTTATGATTGCTTTTAGAAACAGACACATATAACAAGTGATCATGCATATTGAATTTCAATTATTATTTATTTTGAAAGGTTTTTTCTGATTACCATTTTCCAAGAAAAAACAAAAACTAAAAACACATTTTGGTAAACAAAGACAACTTTTATTATTGATTTTAAAAATCAAAGCAAACAGATAAGCCCATACAATATCAATACTTTCACCTTGGGCAAAGTGAAAGCTTTTCAAAAAGATTAACAAAAACAAATTACTTTGAAACATGTATGCAAGAGGGAACATCAATGGTGATCCAGCTCTGAACCCTAACTCTGTGTGTCACATAATTTGGCATTTCTAGCTCTGCTTCATCTTCTATAATGGCATTAATCCCAGAAACAGTTGGATGAAGATAACCCCCGCTACGAAAGATGTCTCGATACTTGCTTGCAGCAGACTTCGGCTTCATGCTCTTACCTTTATCATTCTTCACAGAGAAACCCAAGCCAACTCTATTCTTGTTTACAGGTGGATCAACAATCTGTCCCTATACTTCATTATGGCCATTACGCACAACCTACTGAGCATCCTTAAACGAAGCCATATAATTCTCATTTCCTCTTATATTATCAATGGATAAAGCTTGGAACTGGGTTCCAACAACAGCTTCATCTGCCTCCACAATGCTGAAAGAGGACAAATGAGATATCAATAACGCCTATTCTCCATTTAAAATACCACTTTTCCTTCATGCACAAACTTCAACTTCTGGTGTAAAGTCGAAGTGATAGCCCCTTCCTCATGTATCCACGACCGTCCCAACAAACAGTTGTAAGAGGGTATAATATCCATGACCTGGAAAGTAATCTGAAACAAATGTGGACCTATATGAATAAGCAAGTTCACTTCACCAATAACAGATTTCCTTGATCCATCAAACGCTTTCACAATAATGCCACTTGGGCGCATGGGCGTTCCTTGATATTTCAACTTCATAAGTGTTCTCCTTGGTATAACATTTAATGTGAATCCATTATCAATCAACACATTGGATAATGAATCATTCTTGTAGTTCATAGAGATGCGGAGAGCCAGGTTGTGATTCCTTCCTTCATCGGGAAGTTCATCGTCACAAAAACTCAGGTTATTACATGATGTCATGTTCCCTACCACACTACTGAATTGGTCTACTGGCATATCACTTTCCACGAAATCTTGGTCCAATAACCTCATCAAATATTCTCTTTGAACAAAGGAGTTCATCAATAAAGCCAAGATAGATATTTTTGAAGGAGTCTGCAGTAGATGATCTTCAATTCTTTAGTCTCTCATCTTGATTATCTTCAAAATATCATCCACTTCTTTCTCCAGAGTAGCTCCACTAGGTTCCCCCACTTCCTTCTTGGGTTCAACATCTTCAACAATTTTCTTTCTAGTACCAACATCTCCATGAATAACTGGTGCAAATACACGACCGTTGCGGGTCACTCTGCTAGTCTCAGCAATATTTCCAACATTAGGCATTGGCTGGATGGGAACTTCCACACCATCCTCTAAAATTGTAGCATTATATTTGTAGGGTACAACCTTGTCTGACTTGTAGGGACAAGACCTGGAAAACTAATCACCACTGGAGCAATAGTTGGCTTGCTATGATATTCAACTTCAAAAGGGGTGGGTGCACCAAAACAAGGCACAATAACATTTACTCCCTCTTCAACACATTCAGTCATTGCAGAGTCATCTCTGGAAAACATATCTTCATCTGAGGAGGAGAACTCATCCGCAGAGGCATACTCATCATCTGACTCTTCTTCAGCCAAATAAACCTCAATCTTATTAACCTCATGGTAATCATCCCTTTGGCCTGTAACTTTGATAGTTCCATTATCCAATAATAACTGAATACCTTTCCTTACAATTGAACATCCTCGGGAGTCCCGGAAACAAATTCGGCAAGATCCATACTGATGTTCTACCTGAACAGCCATGTGGCAGAAAGTAGCATGCAATTGTACAAGATCCTCATTCATTTGTTCCACATCAAAGATTATGAACTCTCCAGGACATCCAGAAACCATGTTTACTTCCTCTTCATACTCTGCCCTAGGCCTGATTATGTGGATGAGGCCCTCATTCATCATCTCATGCAAATCAGCCTTTATCTTGTCACAACCCTGTATATCTGTACTACAAATAGCACAACCAGCATGGTCATGCGTATAGTAGCTAAGTTCATAGAGGTCTGCATGCGTATTTACCAAATATCCTCTAACCAATTTAATATCAAAAATCCGGAAGTCGCCTGAACAACCAACCACCATGTTCACAACATTTTCTCCTCCATGCTTTTGCAAAGGATTATCTTTTACATTAGGGCCAACATATTTGAAGGATAAGATGTAAGTCCTCACGAATTTTTGTACTTCAGTTTTGAAAGGATAGTCGTTCTCAACATTGTGCCCTGGTGCTCCCTGATGAAAAGCACATGTTTGGTCTGTCTTGTAATACCAAGGCAATGGTGATGGTATAACGAGAGATGGTCTGGTCTGAACCAACTTCTTTTGAATTAACGCCGGGAGTAATTCTGCATAGCTCACAGGGATAGGGTCATAAGTCTCCCTTCTCTAATTATACCCTTGATTCCCCTGATGGGATGGTCTATGATAAAACGGTGGTTGGAGCTACACCAACAACTGGAGTTACTGAGATGACTTGTTGATGACGCTGATAATTTCTTCTAGGAGGATTAACCCTCCTCTCTTGCATAACAACATTTGTACCTCCTTCCTTCTTTTTTGAAAACCCATAGGATGGCTTCTTCGTACTTCCAGAACTTTCACTTTTTGTTAAACATCCCTTTCCTTATGGACATTGGCCCTGAGTTGGTCACGTCAGGCGCCACGTCCATGTTGTATTTGTATTGTCTGATAAATGCTTCTCCCAAGTTTTTGAAAGTATGGATATTGACGTTTTCCAAACTCATATACCACTTCAACACATCACCAGTCAAACTATCCTGAAAAAAGTGAATCAGCAGACATTGATCATCAGTGTGGGTAGACATTCTTCTTATATACATCACAAGATGAGCACGAGGACAAGCGTTGCCCTTGTAGTTCTCGAATTCCATGACTTTAAACTTCGCAGGTATCTTGACATTCGGGACCAAGCATAAATCGTTCACATTCTGCCCAAACAGTTCCTTTCCCTTGAGGGCCTTCATCTCCCTCTACATCTTGTCAAACTGATCTTGAAAATCATCCATTCTATCATAGAGACCCAAGCCTTCACTTGGTGGAGGAAAAGGAAGATACATATCATCATTAGCAAATGGGACCATATTCACCGAAGGAGGTGCAATAGGAGTAGCATGCACCACGGGAGGTGCAGGAGTAACAGTAGTCTAAACAATTGGAGTAACTTGAGAACCAATATTGAAACCTTCAGGCACAAAGTTCTCTGGCATTCCCCATGGATAACCTTGAGGCATGCGATTCTGAACAATAGCTGGAGTAGCAGGCACAAGAACAGTCGGAGCTTTAGTAGTAACCTTTATCTGTTGAGGTTGAACACTTGGTGGCTGATTCTGAGCAGCCACCATAGATTCCATCAGAGCAGTGAGATTGGCCATGCCGGCCTTCAGAGCAGAAACTTCCTCGTGCAGCTCGCGATTCTCTTGTTCTAAGTTATCCATCTTCCTTCTGAAATTAGCTCGAGTATTGTAGTGGTGAGACAACTTGCTTGAAACGAAGTAAAGAAGCTTAGTAAGACACCTATAATAAATGCAAGAAACATGTGCAATATGATGCATGATATGCAATGCACATGATTTATTTTATTTATTAATATTTCAAGGGACTTAAATATTTATAGACACATTGCAAATATCAAAGTAATAACACAATTGAAATGCTGATAAATTTTATTATAATAACTTCAAAATGGATTACAAGTTTCAATAATCCCAAGTACAAGATGAAAATAAAGTCTAAAACCCTAAGAAGTAAAGCTGGTGGAAATCACTCTATACGCTGGCGCTTCCTTGTAAGTCTGGTAATCTGAGCCTTCAACCTCTGGTTTTCTTCCGCATATCTGGTGGCAACCTCCTTCCAATCACCTGAATCAGGAAGTGAGAAACTAGAATCTGACTGAGGCTTAGAGGAAAATAAATCCCCTTTCCTCTCCATTGCCTCTACAGCCTGATTCTCAAGAATCTCAATCAAGTCATCTTTCTCCTTCAAGTCTACTCTAGAGGAAATATCTAAAGTTTGGCACTTATTCTTCCAAACTTCCTTTTCTTGTTGCATTCTGACTAAAGCAAGTTGTAGCTCTTCCACATCATCCAATAAGGGAGGTGTGGTCTTCACAAACAGATCAGGCATATGTGCTTCCCGGGAATACAACATCTTCAACTGAATAGCTCTCATTTGGACCCACTGGAGATAAGGCTCCAAAGAAACAACCCCCTAGGTCCTAAGTCTTTCCTACTCTTCCTATGAATGTGACGCCAGGCCTTCGCAATCTGCTCCCTAGCTTTCTTATGGTCTTCTCCCTCCTTTAGAAAGAAAATACTTAAATGAATACTGTTTGGTTTATCCCTCATCGGATAACCAAGCTGTCATCGTGCAAGAATAGGGTTGTAGTTAATTCCTCCCTTTGTACCAAGAAGAGGTGCATTGGGGAAACTACCACAACTGTCGACAATCTCTACATCATGGTAAGCCTGAGGATACCAATAAATATCTGAGTGAGTAAGTGCCATGATCTTAGGAGCCCAACGGGGTTCCTTCCTGACATCCCAGAAAGCATCAGACTAATGCATATGAGAAATAAACCATCGGTACAACAGAGGCATACAACAAATAATCATCCCCCCGTGATAAGAATTCTGAAGATGAATAGAGTAATAAGCATCACCCAATAATGTGGGAACTGGGTTTCCAATCATGAAGATCCTGATAGCATTAATGTTAACAAACTTATCCACATTAGGAAATAAAAACAACCCGTAAGCAAGTAGAAAAAAGATGGCCTCAAAAGCGACTGTACTATTCATCCTGGAAAAGTAACAAGCTTTCTCCAATAAGAATTGAGTTGGTAATCTTATAATTCCTCCTTTAGTAGTCATATGGGCTTCAACCTCAGACTTCCCAAGATGGATCAAGGCAACAATCTCGTGTGGTTTTGGCTCACCCTCTAAACCAGTAAAAGGAACACGATCAATAATAGGTAAATTCAATAGATAAGAATAATCCTCTAGTGTAGGCATCAACTGATAGTCAGGGAAAGTAAAGCAATGATACAACAGATCATAGAACTAGACCAAGGTCGAGAGAATACCCTCTTTCATCCTAAGCTTCATGAGAGGAATGATGGATCCATACTTCTTCTTAAAATCTGCATAACACTCAATCTCGGGAATTAGAATAATTAACTCATATATCTTGGGATCTTTGAAACTGTATTTTCCAGTCTTTCTTTTTCCAGAATCCATGGTCAAAAGGTACCTGAGATATTCATAAATGGTCAACTTTCAATTCCCTTGAAATGAAATTTCTTCAAAAGATGCTTATGAGTGCATGGATGCATGATGCAACAATCACACACAAGATCACAAACATAGGGTTCATAGGTTCAACATCACGAGCATGAGGTCGAAGTTACGAACTTCTCAATTAACTCGGTAATTAGTAATATTCTCAAGAAAAACTCGTCCGAGCGTAGTATCGCGTGACAACTATTTTCGAATTACTCCGTCATAGCTTCCTCACTACACCTAAAAGGCCAAGATGCGTTAGGTATTCTATGGCCCTCAGCTTCTGCAGGCTCTCAGGTCGAAAGAAGTACGTCTTCTCGATTACTCGGTAAAAGACACTACAGTCAAAGGGGCCTCCACTGAGTGGGGGGTCTCATGCCTCATTTTTTGGGATTACTCCCTCAAAGTTAACATGACTATATCACCCATCGTATCTTAAAGTTTTCCCAAGTCCGGGTATAAGACTTATAAGTAATCACCAAGCACCCTGAAAACCAGGAAAATCCAGGCAAGCATATATACAACATATAACATATAAACAACAATAACACATATATAGATATAAACAAAGATAGGTTTAACCCACTTAGGGATGGACCATCAAGAGGTCAATCTTTCCCCAGTGAAGTCGCCATTTTTCTGTAGCGGTAGAAATGTTTAAGACTAAGTCATTGGATTGACTAGACTTACACAGATCAAAATAAAAATCGCCACCACGCTTTATTGTTTCCAAAGGAATGGGAAAAGAGCGAGTAACCCAAAAAAGAGGGGGAGAGATTCAAGGTAAGCTTACCAAGGGAAGGTATTAGCACCCTAAACATCTACGGTACTCCGCAGGAACCTCTTTGTAAATCTGTATATTTTGGCTATAAAATGTGTTGTATAAAAATAGATGGTGGAGGTGAGAAAAAAGTATTTTTTATGATTTTTGCACCCGCCGCGGTTGCGAACCTTTAGTGCCTACGTACCACCTTTCGTGCAATAGGGGATCTGGGTACACGTAGTTCACCTTTAAAAACATTAAAACACAAGTGTGTTGGTTAATTTTATGAGATAAGACATCATCATCATTGTCCGTGTGGAAAACATACTTACTACCCACAATCATGAGAAAGGAGAATTTGCATCATCTCAAAGTGGAGGATATAGCTTGTATTTTAAAATCAACAACGCCTCACTCAACACCCAAGTGGAAAATATCTCTCTTGACTATATATTGTAGAAGTATAGTTGTTTGCATCACTACAAGGATTGACAAGAGTCTAATCTTTTGAGAAATATTTTAAAATAAAAATCCAAAGTGGCAAAATGGTTTGAAATGAGATTGATTGACTTTTAGTCTTCTGACAAAAAAAAGGATGTCAAAGTATTATTAAGTTGATTGAAGTTTATTTGTGAAAAAGGTTTGAAAATGCATGGACCTAAGTCCAAGTTTATTATGAAAGTGGTTCAAGTTTAAAAAATAAGAAGAGTTTTCAAAAGGAGAGAGAAGATTTTTGAAATTAAAGAAGATGGGAGGAGAAGAAGAGACTACCCTAAAGTATAAGGTAAAAGCTAGGGATAAGAACCATCTAACCAAAAAGAAGCCAATACTTGACATTATGAGCCAAGATAGAATTCCCATTCTTTGGATTGAAACCAAGCAAGCAAAGATACTAGACCTCTTGAGAGAACCAAACTTCAAGTGTATTAAGTCTTCACAAAAATTGGGCAGAGTAACGGCTGTATACGGGTGAATTCCAGATTACAAATAAAGTATGTAATTACAATAACCTGCATACAAAACAAACAAATAACCCAATGTATTAAGGTAAACCTCAAGAACTCCAGACAAAATATTAATTAAGGTCACAAGGTCTCCAACATAGGCCAAGGTTTTTATTCCTAAGTCCAAGAAGTACAATACTCCATAATGCCAAATAGTCCAAGTATCATTAAAGTTTTTTTATGGTTTATGTTGATTATTAAGTATCTTCAAAAAGAAAAGAAAAGCTCAAGTGAGCAAAATAAAAATGACATAAAATTAAATGCTCAAGTGAGCAAAGATGAAAATAGCATGAAATGTAAATGCTAAAGTAAACAGTACAAAAAGCATAAAAATAAAAGCATAAAGTAAAGTTAATTGTTAAGAATTAGTGGTTAGTTGGATGACCATTTTGAAACTTGCATTTGAAACTCATTAGAGGATTGGTAGAACCAAAGCCTCTGAACAACAAGTTGAATTTGCTTTTTGTCAAGTATATCATCCATTTAAGAATTCTCAAGGCAACATTTAATGATCAACAATGTTTAAGTGATCCGCGTTGACCAAAACTTATGAAAGATCCATTAGAGGATTGGTAGAACCAAAGCCTTCACACAATGAATATCAAGGTTATTGGATCAAAGGGATCAAATTAACATACTTGGGCTTGCAAACATAGTTTTGAGCCACGAATGATCATTTATTCAAATCAGGACAAAATTTAGCGCTATGTTAAGCAATCGTAAGTGGACTTATGTAGAAGTCGCACCTATTTTGAGGCCGGTCAATAGCAATCTATGTATTTCATGTTTGGATAAATAATATAGAGATCATTATCCAATAACATGTAATACAATAAGAAAGGGGAATAAGATGAAGAGGGAAGGGATTGAAGTTTCAAATATCATCAAGATCATTCATCCATTTTAATGGATTTGGTTTATCAACCTATCAACACCCAAGACCCAATGATGTTGAAGAATTTGCCTCAATATATGCTACAAGTCAATACCAAATTCTATTTCAAGAATCAAAAAAGAATCATGTACAAAAGTTTTCAACTTACAAACATTGTTCAAAGGGAAAACCCTAAATGCAATCTTAAGTCAAAAATAGTTTTAAAATATGAAAATGACTTGAAAAATTATGAAATTAAAACCCTAACTTCCTATTATCATATAAAAGTCAGAAATAAAATTTGGAGTCCTTGGATTGATGTAGAAATTTGCTTTAGAAATGCAAACTTGGAAACTAGCAAGTTTAAGCCTTAAACTAGATGGTTTTGGAAAATAATTTGTGAAAAATATGAAATCACATTGTAAAATTCCATAAAAATTATTTTTATGGCTTCAACATGATCAAAAACTCCAAACAACTTCATCTCTGATTTTATAGGTATAGTAAATTAGAAATTTAAATCCATTAATGTGCATGATCAAGCAAAAACCCTAAAAAGGAAATTAAGTTCAAAAATTAATCAATCAGATCCAAAAGTCAAATAAATTTGATGTGGAATAACCTAAATGTTAAGAAAGTATAAGGATTAGAAAGAATATTTTTCATGAATTTTATCCCAAAATGAAAAAAGAAATAAAAATTATTTAAGCAAATCATTAAAAAAACAAGGAAAAGATGAACATGTTCAATTAAATGATTTAATTTGTAATCCAATTTTTTTTTCATAAAATAGGACAAAAATATTTTCATGTAATAAACTCATAGAGGAGTCCAAAAATAGTTTTTATGGATTTTTTTTACTTAATAGAAATAGGAAAATAAAATTCAAGATTTAAAAGAAATATTAAAACCCTAATTTTTTACATGATTTTATTTAATCAAGAAAAATGATTAAAAAAAGGAAATAAAAATAAAAATATGAAAATATACTGAACAGTGAGTTTAAAGTATTTTTTTGATAATTTTTGAAACGAAGAAAATATTAAAATTAAATTTAAGAAAACAAAAGAAAAATTAATATAAGAAGCTTTTTACACCTGTTATTCTTAATATGCGGTGTAAAAGAAAATAAAGTCATGTTCAATCAAAACGCGCCATTCAGTCATCTCTACCAAACCACCATATTCTTTCTAAATTTCAGTTTCGAAACAACAATTTTAGACCATAATATCTCACGCGTTGATAAAATTAAAAAATGTAAACATCAACATTCAAGATCAAAGTGTGCTGAACACAATAGTATCAAAATTTTTATGAAATGATGCTTTGATGATAGAGAAAATAAAGCACGAAAGTGATTGCATGAACACGGTTTTGAGTTGCATAATTCATCAAACAAAATTATGATTTTATTTTCTCCCTCAATTCTCCATCAAATCAATCGATCCAAAGACCAAAATTGATCACAAGAATGCCATGGACACGAATATGCCATTGGATCTTTCAACAAGCTCATGGTTTAAATAAAAAATGCAGGGCTGCAGTTAAGGAAAAAAGATGGAGCATCTACCTTGAAACGAAGTTGATGGTGCTTGGGCTCAAATAAAGAGTAATCAACTTGAGAGAAGCTTGAATGTTCAGAGATGATGAGTAGAGAGAGATGCGAATAAGCTTGTTGGGTATGGAGGAAATTTTCTTGACAATGGTGAAAGTGAAGCTTGAAACTTAAAGAAAGAGAAGAGAGCTTCATGTGTGTGTATGTGTGAGAGAAAGAGAGAGAGAGTTTTTGACTTCTGATTCTCTAGCCCCTTTGATTGAAACAAGCACTTGCTTTATATATAGTGAAGAATGGGAGAGTGAGAGAAATAAAGAAATGAGAAATGAAAGTGAGGTGCTACATTTTATGTTGTTTGAGGGATGAAAAGTGTGCGCTTTGAATAAGTGAGAAGTGTTGGGAGCATGGGCTGGTAGCTGGAGCTTTGGTTGTCACGAAATTCTCATGCATTTCTATGAAAATTCTTACCATTTCATGAGCATGCTTTACCTCTCTATATCTCCCTCTATGGTGCACGAAATGTCACAAAGTTTGAATAAAAAATGGAGAGGACATTTCATACTCTAACTTTGATGTTCGAAATTTTCCAAAATGAATCTTGGATCAATGAGATAATTGGATATTAATGTGTGCTCACAAACTGCTTGATGGAATGCCATACCTGATTGGGAATTCCTCGCACGCATGAGGCCTGGCTGGGCAAAGCATTTAAGCTTGTATGATGCCATCTTCCTTCAATTATATCTCAAAATTAATGGAGAATTTAGAGAAACTTCCTGAAGCAACATTGTTCCTCACATTTAGGGCTTCAACTTTGATGTTGGAAAATTTTCAAAATAATGAATATTTCACATAGAAAAGTATTTATGAATGCACGCCCACGCCATGTTTGATGAAATGACTGCCTAGCGCGCGTGACTTGCCTTGTGCTAGGCAAAAATTCAGTTTTCAACTCAAAATCCTAATCACCATATCTTTCTCTACACTTAACCATTTGAGATGATTCTTGAATGAAAAATGGAGAGAAAGCTTCAATCTACAACTTTAATGTTGCTAACTTTTTGATTTGACTCCAAATGGTCATTCAAAAATGGACATGAAGAAGTCAAATTTTTGCATTTTAAACCAAAATTTCACTAAGTGTCAAAATCTTCCAAGCTTCATAACTTTTTTTTCTTTCATTTTTTGGACTTGTGGCCACTCCTACAAAGTTGGAGAATTTTTCATCCTATTTCTAGGCATATAAAGTTTGCACATTTTCAATAAAAAATGAGAAAGTTGTAGCCAATCAAAATTCAGCCCTATGGATACTTAGGAAAATTTCAAAACTTCAAATAACTTCCTTGACAAGTTAACTCCAATTCACACTTACTCTTGATATTTTTGCACTATTGACCATGAAATATGAGAATAGAGGTATCTAATTGATGGTTGACCAAAATTCCACTTGGTCAACAACTGATTTTGACTGTCTTCTGATAAAATGACCATTTTACCCCTTTTCATCAATTGAACCCTTTCAAGCCAAAGTTGATGATCAAAATTCCAATGATAGATGCTCATGAATATGTAGAGGAGTATGTGATCAATAATTGACTAAAAATACAGAGATTTCCTGATTAAACTTCAAACCCTAGTTTTGATCATCTGTGCTAGGAGATGGTGAGATGACTGCAACTCTGCCATGACTTACAAGATGATATTCCAAGAGACAACATATACACATTTTAAGGTTAGTTAAAAGCATACATATACAAAGTACACAATTCAAGGCTCTTAAAGGTTCTTGGTGATTCCATATGCAAACCCTAAGATAGGATGCAGTAGAAGATAAACCCCAAACCCTAATTTGTGATCTGATTGCATTGTGATGGTATGAGATGATAGAGGAATCTTAGGGGCAAAAATTTGGGTACAACAACATGGAACTTCAAATGTAGAAGCAAGGTATGATGCTACATCAAATAAATTATGTCAAAGAGATACTCAAGAGATTCAAAATGGATGATTCAAATATTGCATCCTCATTTGTCGAACCAAATGTGAAGTTGGAGAAGAATGGAGAGGAAAACAAAGTCGACGTAATTTTGTTCAAACAAATCATGGGATCTCTGATATATGTATGCAATAGTCGGCCTGGTATAGGTTTCATTGTCGAATTAGTAAGAAGATATATGAGTGAACTAAGAGTGTCACATATGAAGGCTTCAAGAAGAATCCTGAGATATTTTAAGGGCTCGATAAACTATGGAATACTATTACGACGAGATTATGAAGACAAAGAAGAAATGGTTAATTTCTTTTCAGATGTTGATTGGTGTGGAGATAAAGAAGATCGAAGAAGCACAACTAGATATTTCTTTCAAAAATTTGGTGTCCCAATCTCATGGTGTTCGAAGAAGTAACATGTGGTGGCATTGCCATCGTGTGAAGCTGAATATATAGCAAGATCCTATGCTGCATGTCAAGAAATTTAGATCAAATATGTACTTGAATAAATGGATGTTGAAGTAAAGAAACCTGTAGTGTTACAAATCGAAAACAAGTCAGCCATAAATCTGGCGATAAATCCAGTTCTACATGGAAGAAGTAAACATATTGAAGCTAGGTTTCACTTCTTGAGGGAAAAGGTAAAACCAGGTGAACTTGAAGTTAGGCATTGCTCAATTGAAGCACAATTGGCCTACATTTTCATCAAACACTACTGTTGTACCCCAATTCCTATGCTGAAAAATCTATGCCTCCAATTCTATGCCGACAAGGTTCACGTGCCTCCAATTCCTTTGAATGTCATGACTGCTCTGTGGCCATTTGAAATGTGGGGCATTGACATGATTGGAGAGATCAAGCCCACTACCTCCAATGGACATCATTTCATTCTCGTTGCCATTGATTACTTCACCAAATGGGTCAAAGCTGCCTCGTTTGCCTCAGTTACAAAGTACATCGTAGCCCAGTTTATTAAGCATAACCCATCTTCCATTTCGGTATCCCTGAAAGGATCATCACTGACAATGAACCAATCTCAACAATGTTATGATTACGGAACTCTGTATGCAGTTCAAGATCAAGCATCACAATTCTTCCCCATACAAACCTAAGATGAATGGCGCAGTGGAAGCTGCCAATAAAACATAAAGAAGATTATGCAAAAGATGGTGGTGACCTATAAAGACTGGCATGAGATGCTACCATTTGCTCTCCATGGCTATCGTACTTCGGCTCGAACTTCAACTGGGGAAACCCCATTTTCCGTAGTCTATGGCATGGAAGTTGTTTTGCCTGTGGAAGTTCAGATTCCTTCCTTAAGGATCATGAAAAAAGCAGATTTAGGCGAAGACGAATGGATTCAAACTAGATTGGACCAATTGAACTTGATTGATGAGAAGAGACTGGCTGCTATTTGTCATGGTCAAATGTATCAAAAGCGTATGATCAAGGCATTCAACAAAAAGATCAAACCTCGAGTGTATCAGACTAGCAATTTGGTAATAAAGCGCATCATTCTTCCACAAGACGATCCTAGGGGAAAATGGACTCCCACTTATGAAGGGCCATGTATTCTTAAGAAAGTATTCTCTGGCGGTGCCATGATGCTAACTACTATGGGCAGTGAAGAACTCCCTCATCTTGTGAATGCGGACATAGTTAAAAAATACTACGTATAAAGAATGACCCTCTAGGTCGACATACCTAGGCCAAAATAAGGGCATCCCGATAAACCAAAAGGTTCGGGAAAAATTTAGGGATATATGCAAAATATTGTACACCCGTAAATTCGAAAACCAGAAAGGGAGGCTTGGGCAAAAAGGGTATCCTGGTGGGCTGAAAACCCGAAAGGACGGTCCAGGATAAAGTTAAGGATTAAAGCGTATGACTATGTCATGTGAATCACCACAACCAAGCTTTATTACCAAGGTCCAAGTTCAATGGTATAAGATCAATTCAATCAACTTCTTTCAACGGCAAGGGATGATGTTCAAAGACATAGGAGCAATGGCAGAGTTAGAATCCGATGAGATTACTTTCACATGGCTATTATTTTGTTTTCCCTTTGTATTCCTTTCATTCTTTCGACGATTTCCTCTTACTAGGATTTCTGTCTCCTTGTACAAAAATGCCTGTTTATAGGCAAAACATCAATACAAATATACTTTGAAGTGCAAACTTTTTGTTTTCTTTTTTGTTTTGAGTGCAAAAACATCCAATGATTAAAATTGAATGAACATATGCATATGAACATGATTAACTATTAACAAATGCATGTTTAAAAACAGTAATAAACATTTTCTTAAGGATTCAAGATATCCCCACAGAGTTACTTCAACAAAATTATCCCCACAAGATGGAATTCATACAATATTCATCCGGAGTTCCAATCTCCTGACAATCTCTAGCTAAGTTGACCTTAACTAAAAAAGAAAATTTGCGGAGCACTTCCCCAAAAGAAGTCATCTCCCCAATAAGGTCTTCAATATCCTTCTCAACAAGGTTTATTTCCCCAACAGGCTACGAATTCCCCAACACGAGTCTTTTTCTCAAACTATTACAAATTAACGGACAAAACCCTTTGTCACCAACGGAGTCGATACTATCCCCAGTAAGTTGCTGCAAAGCCTGGAAACCGACCAGATAACAGTTAACCTTAGAATTTGCTGCGAAGCCTGGAATTCGACCAGATAACAGTTAACTTCAGTAAGTTGTTGCGAAACCTGGAATCCGACCAGATAACAATTAACTTCATTCATCCCAGAAATGTGCTGCGAAGCCTGGAATTTGACCAGATAACAGTTAAATTCAGTAAGTTGTTGCGAATCCTGGAAACCGACCAGATAACAGTTAACCTCAGAAGTCGTTGTGAAGCCTAGAATCCGATCAGATAATAGTTTAACTTTAGTAAGTTGTTGCGAAGCCTGGGATCCGACCATATAACAATTAACTTCAATCATCCCAGAAATTTGCTGCGAAGCCTGGAATTTGACCAGATAACAGTTAAATTCAGTAAGTTGTTGCGAAGCCTGGAATCCGACCAGATAAAAATTAACTTCATCCACCTCAGAAGTCATTGCGAATCCTAGAATCCGACCAGATAACATTTAAATTCATCCACCTCAGAAAGTTTCTACGAAGCCTGGAATCTGACCAGATAATAGTTAACTTCAGAAACTCGCTACGAATCCTGGAATCCGACCAGATAACAGTTAACCTCAAAAAGTTATTGTCAAGCCTGGAATCCGACCAGATAACAGTTAACTTTAGTAAGTTGTTACGAAGCCTAGAATCTGACCAGATAACAATTAACTTCATTCTCCTCATAAAGTTGATGCAAAGCCTAGAATTCGACCAGATACTAGTTAACTTTCATCCTCCCCAATCAAATTATGATTCCCCAGTAGAGTAATGGATAACCCATGTTCTTGAGTTCTATTTACCAAGCAGAAATCAATATTCCCCATAGAGTTCCTTCAAACGGAAAACAGGAATTCCCAGCGGAAGCATTCTAAACAAAGTTAAAGATACACATACTCTTCATCTCCAGCGATGGTCTGGGATTCAACTTCCCGATACTCCCCAACAATTTTTCAAGGATATATTTTCCATACAAAGATGCACTTCAATATTTCACATTCATACATCATATCTCATACATGACAAATTCATACAGCATAATCTCATTTATTTTGAGAACATCATTACTCCATGCATACATCTGCATGCAACTAACCCTATTCCTTGCAGGAAAAATCAATCAACAAAACAAAGACCTCTTCTGGTTAGATTTATTTCTTCAAGATTAAAGACAGGCAGACAGACCTCTTCTGGTTAGATTTATTTCTTCCATATTAAAGACGGGCGAACGAAGACCTCTTCTGGTTAAATTTATTTCTTCTAGATTAAAGACAAGCAAACGAAGACCTCTTCTAGTTAGATTCACTTCTTCCAGTTAAAAATAGGCAATCAACATACCTCTTCTGGTTGTGATTATTTCCCCAGTGAATTCGCCAAACAACATACCTCTTCTGGTTTAGATTTACTTCTTCCAGCTAAAAACAAGCAAAATACATCCACAATTTCAGTATAAATCGACCAAAGATTTATTCTGATATTTCTCCCTCGACAGTCACTCCGGATGGCATCTGTAAGCCCATCTACGACAAAATCTTCATCACTTCTCCAAATGGAATCTTTAAGTCCATTCCTGACACAATCAACTAACACATAGTCGAGTGCAAATTTCTGGGCACTTTAGTGTTCAATCATCTTCCACCTTCAAGTCACGAATGGCGGACTCACCAATCTAACTCTCCAGGTTTAAGAAGATTAAACAGGGGCAGCCGTTGTACCCCAAAATTTACCCTCTCTTTTTCAAGACATTCCTCATAAAGGATCTCCAATGCTCAAGGACTCTTAAAAATTGATCAAACAAAATCACCTTTGAAACACTGGGACCACAACTTAAGGTTTTGACTATGAACGACTGATCATTAACTTTTTGACCTAATACATGGCCTAATGGGTTGAAGCATAATCTCAAAGACTCAAAGATAACATGTTGATCTAATTCCATGGCTTAAATTATTTCTCAAGATCAGCGGATTGATAGTTGAAATTTGGTCAACTGATGAAAAGTCAATTGATACACTAAAAGTCAAACTTTGACTTTTTGGTAAACATTTAATTTCAAAGATCAAAATTCATCAAGACATTCAAGAATATCAAGCTTGGTCATCAATAAGTCAAGAAGGTCAAAAGTCAATTTGAAAAGTCAAACCTTTCAAGATTTAGAAATTTTTCTAAGTGTTTTTATACATGTTTATTTCATAACTTCATACCAATTTTTCACCATGATGCAAAATGATTCAAAGGAAACTTTCAACGTGAAAGTTGTAGATATTGATGAATTATAAAACTTTGTATTAGAGGGTTTATGTCCAAAAAACGCTTAGATTTGAATATATAAGCCTATGAAGTCATGACATTTTCATCTAACACTTAGAGAAATTTTCAACAGATTTTAGTCAGGATTTTATCCCAACTTCTTGGAATTTTTTCACATAGTTCAAAGATAATTTTGTAAAAATGACCAACATGAAAGTTATAGAGGATGTTTCAAGCTTTCCAAAACATCCAAGAGCATGAATTTATCATAATTGAGCTAGGAGATTCAAGGGCATGAAGTTGGGCATTCATCCTTGAATTACAAGTCTTTTGTTGAAGAACACATGATCCAATCTACATGCTATGCTGCATAATCTTATGTTGCAGGCCTTCTTGCTTGCAAATCTCTACATAATTTAATGTTTACACAAAAGCTTGAACCATTACCCAAGAGATATAAGCCATTATCCAAATAACTTGCCATTTAAGGTAAAAAGTTACCATTGCTATTCTTGAAAAGTAAGCTTGTTGGTACAAATTTGGCTTTAGCCCATACATTTTTTAATTCTGATTTAACTCCACCATAAATCATGGAAAGTAGCCCCTCTATACCAGCAACTTTGGTAATTCACCTTGGGACCATGGAAGAATTGACATAGTTTGATATTTGCATCCCAACCAAACCATAACATGTTGCCTTGCAAACCTAATCAGCTCTTGTTCCGAAACCTCTTACCTATAAATAGAAGGAGCATTTGAAAGAGAAAGAGGCTAGAAAAAAAGAGAAAGAGAAACTAGCACTCAAAATCCCTTCACTCACAAAAAACCAGAACTGTTCATAAAACCTCCACCTTTGAGCTTTGAAGTCCAAATCTTTGAATCTCATGCCTTGCAAGTTTTCCTCAAACAAACCATCCAAATACTTCACATACATCATATAGAAGTTGTTAAAACACAAGAAAAACTTTTGTAACATCATTATCACCACCTTCCAAACTCAAAAACATTTTCTCGCAAGTTGACTTGGTTGGAGAGACCCAACCTTTTTTAGCACAAAGTAAGGATCGAAACAACTTCAGGGAGGTCCAAGGAAGCTCAATCAATCATCACATTGCACCTGGAAACATCCATACACATTTTGAGTTTTCACTTCAAGAGGTAAGTTTTCTCAAACTGTGATATCCTTGTTCATATATCATTTTACTTTCATTTTCAAAAGAATAAAATAGGAAAAATCAGAGTAGAAGAGTTGCAAACACTCAAAACTACAGAAAAATGCTTCTGGAAGCCTGACACGGTCCGTGTCAAGGAGAAAACAGGACAAATGACAGGACAGGATCTTGACATGGGTTCCCGTGTCACAGGACATTTCCCTTGTCAATCTTACTGGGATTAAAACTTGACAAAATGACTGGATAAGGTCTTGACACGGGTGCCCGTGTCACATGACACGACCCATGTTAATCTTACTGGAATTAAAAACTTGACAAAATGGCAGGACAAGGTTCTGACACGGGTGTCCATGTCACGGGACACGGCCTGTGTCAGCTCAGCTAGGCAAAAAAAAAGACATGCATGGATTATTACAGGGTCCTGACACGGGCGCCCGTGTCAGCCTAAACACCAAGAATCTTGATTTTGAGACTTTGTATTCAATTTGGTTGTAATAGTAATTAGGTTTTTATTGCTTTCATCCCCATTTATAGTTTGTTACCTCCATCCCCTAAATGATGTAATAGCGTAGATTTTTACATTTCCGTAATTTATCACTTTAAATATAAATGCTAGTAATTAGGGTGTGTATGGAAAGACATGAAATCAACAAGTAGTAAACCCTAATTTAAGAAAAAATGCATGAAATCAAAACGCTTTGCATACTTGCACCTCTAGGATTAACCTCACTTGTTGTCTTGAGAAAAATAGTCATGTCTCGCATGTGGGATACTTTAGCAAAAACAATCAAAAACAAGATCGTAGTCCCTCGATGACCCTTCAATGTTGCCTTCAATAAATGATCTTAGACCCTTACAAATTGCTAAGGTATCCTACAATATTGCATTTTATGGCTATACGATGACCCACGCCCATCCCTTCACATCCAATGATAGGGTTTCTTACCAATCAATAGTAAGATATAAATATCTAAAGGAGGAGGAAAAGAACTAAGACTTTTTGAGTAGGTAGAACGTTCATAGTTGCTTGCTCACAACCATTTTCAAAACATCTTTCAAACACACCAACACTTTAAAATGAAATATTTTCAAAAGTCAACACTTTGTATGCATTCTTATAGAGACGAGAATCATTACAAAGTTCTCCTAAATGAAGGAACTTTTCAAAAATGCTTTCAAAACCCATCACAAACACATTTCAATCAAAACATTTCAAAGTGAGATAGCAACTAAGAGCTCGTAGATAACTACGGATGAAAAGGGTGCTAACACCTTCCCTTTTCATAACTTACCCCCCGAACTCAAGAAAAAAAATTATCAAAAGGTCTTTCCTGTTCTTTTCACCCTTTCCTTTATTGGATAAAAGAAAAGTCAGTGGCGACTCTTGCTATCCGCAATAATTTCAATCAAACGTAAAATACCCAAGTTAGTTCTCCCACCGTATTACAACTACAAAAAAAAACCCTTTCACAACAGTTGGAAAAAGGGTATCATCACGTGGGTCATACTGTTGTTAAGTAGGGTGTGGGTATAAGTTCGTTGTATCTATCATGGTCTGAAAACCGTTATTGAAAGGCAGGACGCGCGCCACTTATCACAACAGTTATACTTATAAACTATTGTGATACTTACATATAGGTACTGGGTTCGAACCTCATCAACATCAAATTATATAAATCATAAATGACGTTTGTTCACAGTTACAATATAGAATCGTTGTGAAAAGTGCCCAGAATTTATTATATAATATGCATATTGCTTGTTTTCCATACACCTCACTAAAGAAATACAAGTTTTCAAATTGATGAATAAGTCTATAATCTGAAAATTAAGCTATTCTTGAAAACCAACTTAAGAAAACCATTGTTTTTTCTGATTGCATGCGTCACATCGTAGATTTCATGCTCTTTTACATATATATTGTGGTTTATTAGTCTAACTCCTTCGATACATCGTTATCTTCGATTATAGTTAAATTTCCATAACAACAAGACATTGGATAATCTGCCTCATCATCATCACTTATCATCGTAATTTTTATAATTGTAATTTTTATGATCATTAGTGCTGATGATAAGGAAGATTATCTAATAAACTGTAGTTAATGAAATTTAACTATAATAGAAGACAATGATGCATCTGAGGAGCTAGGTCATTATACCATAATCTATATGTAAAAGAACATGAAATAAACGATGAGACGCATGCAATTCGAAAACAATGATTGATATAAGTTAGTTTTCAAATACAATTTAATTTTCAGATTATAGTATCTATGTCAATTTAAATGAATGTATTTTAAGTGAGGGTTAGTGAAACAAACAATCTACATAGAATATAATAAACTCAACCAACATCATAACCATATATTATAAATTTGTGAGCAATGAAAAAGATATATTATAAATTTTCAGGACATATCTTTTATTGAAACTAATCGTGAAACACGAATCAACTCTGAAGTTCATCTAGTTTGTGAAGCAATGAAAAAGAAATATAAGTAGGAAGAAGCTTGCACAACAACTTCATACTTCTTATATTTCTTCTCATTGTATCTCAAACTAGATGAAGTTTGTTGTCGTTGTTGTTTCTTCATTAACTAAAATGTGTTGTTCCTGTTGAGTTCTACAATAACCATGAAAGTTATCAACATGTGAAAATGCAAACTTATTTGTCAACAGAATATGAAGAACATCTTGTTTGTGAAGCTATGAAAAAGAAGTACAATGTGGATAAAGTTTCCAGCATAGCTTCATGCTTCTTATACTTTTTCCATAGCTACACAAACAATATGTACCATAGCCAAAGTATGGTCTTTGTTAAGCTGTGAGTGAAGACAAATATGAAAAAATGAGAACAATTAATCAACAAAAACAACATGCAACAAACAAGATAATGGAGAACTATCTAACAATAAGATGTAAGAAGAAGAATACCTTAACATATGAAGCATAAGATTCACGCCTAGTGGCGAAGAAGAAGAGAAAAAATAGATGCTAGAGTTTCACTGTGAAGGAAACGTCGCTACTGTTAATAAGTGAGAGTTAATTCGCTTATATATGAGTAAATTATTTTACAACGGTTCTCTAGCAACCGTATTGATAAGTATTTATTTATTATAAATATATCACAACGATGGAACGTACCAACCGTAGTCATATCCCTTTAAGTTTTTTATATAAAAATAAATAAAAAAGAAAAGATGCGCCTTAATATTAAAGTAATAATATATATGATGACCCTGAGATTCGAACCCATGAAAGCTTGATGGTTTTATCACGGTTGACTTCTCAACTGTTGTTATATACAAATAAAAAAGAAAATGCGCGCCTTATTTTAAAGATGTTACCAAGGTGTAGTGAAGAACCGTAGTGACCATATCGTTGTTGTTTACACGTTTTGTAGTAGTGAAATGATTGAAGATCGACAGATTCTTAAATTTGAGAAAGAAATTAAGAATGATTCAGATCGACTGTGACTAGTGTATGTTCAACAACTTGGATTATTGAAGTCTGTTAAAATATTAAAATAGATTTGATTTGATTAAATTTAATATTTAAATATAATTTAAATTGTGTTAGGTCAAATCCAATTAAAATTATATACAAATAATTATAGTATATATTTTTATTTTATACAATTCATATTAAATAAATAATAAAATTCTTATTTATTTTATTATTTTCTCTTTCTCTCCTCTGTCTCAAACACTAATAGAGTTTAAATCCTAATTTTAGGGTGCTATCACATAAAGTATGAAAAAAACCCAATTTTTAAGGAGTCTTTAACTGCAAGCAAAACTAGACTATGGCTAAAAATTCAAGTCCAAAATAACCTGTCGGTGTAGGAGATTATTGTAGCAACTTCACTACATACTGTGACGACACAAATTAATACAAAATCTTTTTTGTTTCGAAATTAAAACTAAAAAATATTTCGCATCAATAATAATGTTTCAACACCCTTTTATTTCCTTCATATATATATAGGCAATTATTAAGATGCACGAACTAGTGTAGCTTAGAGATCTGTGGGGGCCATCTGGTTCCACAGCATAATAAAAAATCTGGAACAGTTGAAAAATTTGTGGAGTACTTGTAGAGTTGTGGCAGAAGAGATGAATTATTGAGAAGAAAATAATACATTATTCATGAAGTGAAGATTTTCCAATAATTATTTATTAAAGGATTAAGTTTGAGATATTTGGTGTGTCTTTCTTCTCTCGTTCCCGACACAAATTAAATGTGAGTTGTTCTTGAAAAGTGTGGTTTATTACAAATCGGTGTTGGAAGCTTCTTGTGGTTTTTCTTCTTTATTGATGGAAGTGAAGATTTGACCTTTTTTGTTAGAAGATTAATTTATATGTAATTCTATGTTGTGTTAGATGTAAAATTTATAGATTTAAATATGAGGCAGTGAGGCTTTCTCAAAGTTGATAAAGAGAGTTTTTGGCTTGAAATATAAAGATACACTTTGAAATGCTAGTCAAACTGTCTAAAGAAGAAGTTTTATACAAGTGTTGTTTAACAATAGAGACCGTAGATTAAGTTGTTCTGTTTAAAATGTTTTGCGGATTGTTTAAAATTGTGTAAAATAATCAATAAATTACAACGATTCTAAAATTACTATTTATATGATAGATAATTTATCTAGAAATACATCATCTAATGATATAAAGATTAGTCGAATACAATATAAATATGACTCATAGTATCTAATATAAAGATAAGTCGAATATAATATAAATATCACTCATAGCATCTGATATAAAGATCATTCGTAATAATTTCTCAAACAATGAGAAATTCAAATAATTTTCCAAAGAGAATTTATTAATGATCGTTTGACCACTCAATAATTTCTTTAAAAAACGTAGAAATTCAAATAATTCTCTAAAGAGAAATCAAGAAAATACTTGAAAAATTTAGCGAGTAGAAAGAAATAGGAGAGAAATTGACACTTCGACAATGTGAAAAACACAAATAAAGAGAGTGAGGAAGGAAAAACTCAAAAGAAATTGTCAGTGTGTTTTGGAATGAAAGATGTATATTCCTTATATGTTAAAATAAGTTAGTCAAAATATCTAATCTAAGCAATGTGAGACTAATTTTTTTTATCTAACACAATTATTTATCTAACAATATATTGTGAATGGAAGCCCGACAAATGATTTTGCGGTTTCTAGAGACCTTAGACAAGGTGGTTATCTTTCTCGTTTTATTTTCTTATTGGTTGCAGAAGGTTTGACAGGTATGATGATGAGGGTATACATGATGGCGCTTTTTTTTGGGGGGGGGGGGGGGGGGGGGGGGGTCATGTTGATGTGAATTGCCACTTTGAGCTACTTCAATTTGCCGATGACACTAAATTGATTAGAGATGGCTCTTGGAATAATCTTTGGGGGTGTTAAGGCCCTTTTGAGGGGGTTTGAGTTGGTTACTCGTCTTCGAGTAAATCTAACTAAGAGTCGGTTTGTGGGAATTAATCTTGAGCCCGATTTCATACAAACGGCCTCGTCTTTTTTTAATTGCGACTTTGACTCTTCTTCCTTTGTTTTTCTTGGCATTCTGGTTAGGGTTAATCCTAGAAGAAGGGAGGTGTGGAAGCCAGTTGTTCGAAGCTTAGAAGGAGGCTCAGTTCTTGGCATAATAAGCATTTGTCTTTAGAAGGTAGGGTGCTTCTTTTGAATTCCATCTTGTCTAGTATTTCAATTTATTTCTTCTCTTTTTACAAAAGCTCCCAAGATTGTTATCAATGAGATCACTATGCTTCAGAGGATCTTTCTTTGGGGTGGTAGGGAGGATAAGAAGAAGATTAACTGGATCGGATGGGATAAAGTTTGTCTGCCAAAGAAGGAGGGGGGCTTGGGAGTGAATCATTGTGGGTTATTTAATCTTAATTTGCTTAGAAAGTGGAAGTGGAGGATTCAAGGGGAGGAGACATTTTTTTGGTCTAACATTATTTCTTGCAGGTACGATGACATTAAGAGAGTCATGCTTGATGATTTCGTACCTCATGTGAAGAACAAAGTCTTTTTGTGGTGGAAAGACTTGTGTGATGTTGGTTGGTCGGGAAAGGATTTTCCCGATAATTGGTTTTTTCTTCGGTATCGGCTAAGCTTAGTAACTGTGAGGCTTTGGATTTTTTGAAAGATTGTTGGGTGGAATCGATTCCTCTTTCTAATCGGTTTCTGAGTCTTTTGGGGTTGGTGGATTCGAGAGGTTTGAAGGTTTATAACTTTGGTGTTTAGAGGGATAATGTTTGGGTTTGGAATTTAAGGGTGAGGGAGAGTTTGTTGGTTGGAGAGGAGGTGGTGAAATTTCGGATACTTCAGAACATCCTTTGTTCGGTTCATCCAACGAGGGATGTTGCTGATCAGTTTGTTTAGTGGCCTAATGCATTTGGTTTTTCGGTGAAAGCAGCTTACGGGAGGATCTTGGTAGGGAGTATTCAGAGTTGGAATTTTCATCCTTTATGTTTTGAAGCTTTAAAGAGTTTATGGAAGATGAAAGCGCCAAGAAAAATTTTGTTCTTCGATTGGAGATTGATTTCGAATAGGTTACCTTCTAGAATGGAGTTGGTGTCGTACCCCAAATTTGTGCTACCACTACGATCATATTTTTCAAGAATAAAGATAGAAGATAAATGTTTTAATTAGGGATGGTTCAACAATATCTGATGATCCGTTCTTAAATCTAAGACAACCAGGAGGGTGTATTTTAATTGAAGGGAATGAGGCTTTCTAAATTAGAAAGACTCGTGTACCCGTAAACCCATTCGTGAAGCATGTTGGACAATGGCCCATGAGATTCGAAAATGAAAATTACTTTAGCAAAAAGTTATTAAGTCTCAATTATTATTAAATCCATTAGGATTTATTGTTGTTAGTGAAATAGGAAATGATATTGCAATTTAAATCCTATTAGAATTTGGTCCATTTCCTTTTGGGTAATTACATAGAAAGGAGGGGGTGTAGATCAAATAATAGGCTCATTGAAGTTTTTGGCTATCCCAATTAACATTTTGTCATTTTTACTGTCTTTCAAAAGAAAACGTTATTATTAAAAAAAAATTGTTTTATTAAATATTTGTCTTTAGAACCACTTAGATCTGTTTTATGAAACAAAAAGGCCCAGTATCGGGTCCAGTCCGGTTTAAAAAAAAAAGAAATGTTTGTTTATAAAAAAGAGTTATGGGCATAACAAAAAAAATCGTTATAGCATGGGGGCCCAAAAAAATGTTTTTACATATGCTGGACCAAAGAAGTAGTAAGCAGTGCAAGGCCCAAAAATGCAATAACAACTATTGTACTAATCATACCAAAATATGCGCCCAAACTATTACTGTAGAAATAAAAATAAGGTAAAATCAAACCTTACGATTGGAACAAAACATCCAGAATCAACCCAAATGAATCTAAATTAATATTACAGAATCAATCAGAAATTACAAATCTTAATCAAATCCAATCCAAACATATTACAATCAATTAATTACAGAAATCATAAATCCCTAATTGATCTCTAATCACAATTTGTAACAGCAATCTAAAATCTTAAAATCTGAAAACCTATATATACTAAAGAAGACAATAGAAAAAAGAGGGGGGGGGGGATTCGAATTACAAAAGGGAAGAAAGGAAGAACAGAAAAAACTTGAAGTACCAACGAAGACGAAGGAGCGATTAGGGTTTCAATTTATGAAACCCTAATCGACGTTGTCGATTGCCTCACCCTCCATCACTGTCAGTCTAAAGCCTCCACCACCGCTGTCGTAACCTGCAAAAGAGAGAAAGGGAGGATTAAAGAACGAATCAGACGAAGCTCGGAAATTCAGACTCGGAAATAACAAAGGGGGTAAATCGACTTAGCTCATCCTTTTTTTCTTTTTTTGATTGTTCTTGTTTGGTCTGGGAGGAGAATTGGGTTGGCGTGTTGGATCCGGTTGAGCCACCGCCGGGGAATTCTTCTTAGGGTTAGGGAAGAGTGGAAGAGAGAAAGGGTAGGAACAAGAGGAAGAGAGGGTCCATTGTAATGAAAATGAATTGAGAAATATGTAAAACAATTATATTATTCTATTGGGATTCAGTGTGTGCGCATACATAGTAGATACCATGCTCTCTCAATTCTGTACCACGCGATCATAATCGGACGGCCGTAGGTCAAGTCGTATCGTAAGCTTCATGCTCCCTCACCCACGTAATCAAACCGAACCTTCAGAAAATACATTTGGGCCTAGCCCGTTATTTTCGCCACCCCCATTCCTTGTTTTACTAATCCAAAACTAGTGATACACCCTCCTTCAGAGTTCACTCTTTGGGCCTAGCCCAACATAATTATTAGCACCCCTTATTTTTACTTATTAATACAAATGGCACCCTCCTGAGAGTAATTAAATTATTTTATATTTTGATAATTCTATTTTCTTTTTTATTATTTATTATTTATTTAATAATAATAATTATTAATGTTAATTTTCATATTATTATCATTATATGTAAATATTATTATATTATCATAAATAATTATTTTATTTAAAAACTCATGAACATATTTCCTATATATTTGCATTAAATATTTTTATATCATGCATTAATTAGAAATTTCGCAATTAATACGATTAAAAAATAATCAATAAATCCTAAACTATTTTTCGCAATCAACTAATCTAAACAACTATTTTTAACAAAAGAGTTTGAAACAAATTTTGACTAATCGCGCATTTAGTCCACATCTCCACAATCACTACAACCAGTCAAAATGCAAGGTGATTCAAAATACATTTGCAACCCCTAAAAAACATAAACCCCATACGAACTACGAATTGGGACTCTGATTCCTCATAAGAGGATACGTAGGTATACGATCAAAAATTGTGGCGAGTTCTCCTATTAAAACTTAAAACCCTATTTCACACAAACTTATACCTAAACCTAATATCCTTGTAAATAAGGTAGATGAAAGGTTCCTAACACCTTCCTTTCGTCTAGAACCGAGTCTGAAACCTAGAATCTCTATCTGCGAATTAGGGTTTCCTATTAGATGCCCTTCCCTAGGATAAAAACTAATAGTGGCAACTCTTGATTTAAAATCCAGTTGCAACAGTTGGAAAGCATGAAGTGCTTGTGGAACCTAACAATTTGGTTTTTCCGTTATGCTTTAGGGAGAATGAGGATATTGGTCATCTTTTTGGTTTTTGTTCCATTTCTTGAGCATTGTGGAAGAAGTTTTGTGATTGGCTTAGGATAGATTCTTCTTTGGTTGAGTGTTCTATTGTTGAGTGCATTCAAGCGTTGGAGATATCTTGTAAGTTTCACTTTTTATTACCTTTGGGTTGGTTTTTTTGGTTTCACACTTTGTTGGGAAATTTGGTCTTGTAGGAATGAAATTCCCTTTAGGGGGATGGTGTAAGATTGATGTTATGGGCATGTCTAAGTTTTTAGCTTTCGATTGGTTTGTCTCTTGTTGGAAGAAAGGAATTGGATTTGTTTGGTCGGATTGGGTTTTTGACCACGGCTTGTGTCTTGATGTCTTTTAGGTGGCTTGGGTTTTGTTAGGTGGGTGTTTGGTTGTTTCGTTGGCTTGTTTCTTTTTCTTGTTGTAATATTGGGTCAGGCATCCCTTGTGTTTCTTATTGGAATCCCTTTTTTCTTATAAAAAATGTGGGACTTAAAGTTTTTTTTTCTTTCAAATTCATCTCCATATTGAAATATTGACATGTTCTGAAAAATCCCCACTTGAATTTAAAAAAGTAATTCAAAAGTGACGTCAAACATTTCTAAGATTGTGCATAAACAGAGGTGTCTACGACTTGAATCTTTGCGTAACAAGTAGGATTCTAATTTAACAAGAGTGACACAATTGTCTTAAATTCTATCTCAAACATCAAACCTGCACACAACTTTTTTTTAAGATGTATTCTAATAAGCTTTTGCTTTAATGGCTCTATTTTTCTATTTCAATTTAGTGAAAGCTCTAGGAATTCTACCTCAAAATTTCATAGGAACCGACCTAAGTTTCACAATCACACAACTGAGTCTATCAAGAGTACTCATGTAGCTAGGTATTCCATCATACATTATATATATATATATCTCATTGAGAGTTTTTATTATCTCATCCTTTTATCACTTCAGGATTTATGCTTCTCTTATTTATACTAGCGTGATAATTTCATATTACTCATAACTTATTGTGATACGGTGGGAGAACTGACTTGAGGGTTTTGCATTTTATCACAAATGTTATGGTTAGCAAGAGTCGCCACCGGCTTTTCTTTTATCCAAAAGGAAAGGTGAAAAAGCACAGGAAAGATCTTTGAGATTGTTTCTTGAGTTCGGGGGGTAGATTATGAAAAGGGAAGGTGTTAGCACCCTTTTCATCCATGGTTTTCTATGGGCTCTTATTTACTTTCTAGATCACTTGTTTTTGTTTTGAAATTGTGCTTTGTGTGGTTTTAAAAGTATTTTGTAAAAGAGGTCATTGTTTAGCAATCTTTGTAATGGTTCTTGTTCGTAAGAATGTATGCAACGATGTTCATCTTTTTGAAAATGTTTTCAATGATTGTAATATGTTTTGAAATGTGTGTGTTTGTTTTGAAAATAGCAAGGATAGTTGTTTTGAAATGGAGCAGGTAACTAGAAGTAATCTACCTACTCAAATGTCTTTCTTGTTCATTTTCTTTTCCTTTGACATTGTTGTCTTACCATTGATTTGGTAAGCAACCCTATCTTTGGATGTAAACGGGACGGGCGTGGGTCATCGTATAACCATGATTAGTAATGTTGCAAAGTATCTTATCATTTTTGAGGGACCAAGATCATTTTGTAAGGCAACTTTGAACAGCGTCATCGAGGGACTATGATCTTATACTTATTTGTTTTGCTAAGATACTTCACATGCGTAATATGGACATTTTTGTATAAGGCAACCAAGTGGAGTAACCCTAAGGGTGCTTGTGTGCAAGTGTGTTATTTTCATGCTTGATTTTGTCTTGGATTAGGATTTTCTATTTGATTTGTTTTGATCTTTCCATACAAACCCTAATTACTAGCATGTTATGTAAAAGCGATAAATTGCGTGATTTAAAGATTTCTACGCTATTACAACATTTTATAGGAGGGGTATACAAATTATGAATGAGGATTTGCAATAATGTAAACCTAATTTAATCTATTACAACCAAATCGAATTTGTACGAATATTTGAATACATAATATACCATATAAATCAAATATGTAATGATATGTATATGCAAGAAAAAAATCTTTTTTTTTTGTTTTTTTATATGAAAAAGAGTTTTTGAACTAAACCTAATAGTTTAAGAAAAGGGAAATTATTTTTTATAAATTGGTTAACCCTAATTCTAGTTTGCTAAAAGAAATAAAGTTCTTTAAGTATTATTTTTGTGTATTTTGTATTAAAAATAATAAATAATATTTTGTGAAATATTTAGTCTTTTTATATGTCAAAATAAATATTTACAAGTATGAAGGAAAAGAAATAAAAATTAATCTAAATCCATTTTATTTTACAAGTTTATTTAAGAAATATAGTTAATATATAATTTAATAAAAATATTTTTTATGTGAAAATAAAATAAAATAAACAAAAATGAAATATTTAACATTTTTTATATTTTTTTAATGATTTTATAATATTTAAGAAAAATAATTAATGAAGTAGACAAAAATAAAATAAATAAATAAAAATAAATTGGGCCAGTGGTATCTTGAGTAATCAGGAGATAGTGTGTTAGAAAAAAATGAGAAGCCCAGTTGCTGAGCCCACGTTGCAAAAATGACAAAAATGAAGCTGACAAATATGAAAAATGCAAAAGGTAGCGCCAAGGTTCGAACCCATGACCTATGCATTTTCAGCGCACTGCCTTGCCACTGGGGTGGCTGTACATCCATTAGTTCATATGAAACTAAAAACAGATAACACAAAATGCTTCCTTGCCCTGTACTTCATCTTCTTCCTCAAGCTAGCTTGAACCTCTGTATCTTTCTCAGTTCTCCATTAAAATGGAAACTTCAAACATGAAAATGGTAGTACTCTTTCCCACGATTTCAACCATGTAACTCATGTAAACCAACAGTCAAAGATCAAAGCTAATTTTAATGGCCCTAATTTCAACCCTAATTTTTACAGAAATTTGAAATCTAAGAGTCTCTATGCACAATGAATATAAATGAAATTTATGAACATGGTTGGTTTTAGTACAAAGATATCTACATTTTATCTTCACAAATCGAGACCAATAGATGTCTGTATGAAGAGATAGAAGTTAGAGTTCTTACCTCTTTCAGATGAGATCGTGAATGGAGTTTGAGTGAGTTTTATGAAGGTCTGAAGATCCCTTTAGCTTGCCTGGACCTCCCTGAGTATGTTCCAATCTTTACCTTGTCTTGAAAGAGCCTGAATCCCCCTATCCAAGTCAACCTGCAAGCTTGAAAAACAAAAATGGCAGATGGAGAAGGAGGAGTTACAGTGAAGGGATGATGGTCTGGAACACTTAAATATGATGTAGGTTAAGTGTTTAGGTGATTAGAACTTAAAACTCACGAGTGGATTTTTAGATTGCTATGCTTGGTACAAAACTGCAAGTTATGACAGGTTTTTGGTGATAGAGAGTTTGAGAGAGTTTATGGCCCTTAGCAATCGTGTGTTAGGTTGTAATGTGTTTATGTATAAGTATAGAGAAGGTTTCAAATCAATTCCTCAACAGATTTCTGAGTTATAGGCTTTTTGCTCTATTGCTTGCCTTTTAAGAAAAGTGAGGAGACAACTCTCCACATGCTTATACAGGTCTGGTTTGAGTTGGTAAAAGTCTTAGACACTTTGCTTTTGGTTTATAGGACTTATGTATGCAGAAAAACAAATGCAAGGCTCAAGGAGTGAAAAGTTTCAAAAGTTATGCTTTATCAAAATGGAAATGGCACCTTTGTGCCAAAAATGGAAATGTTCATGTACAAAGAATTGAATGCTTGGATTTAGGGTATGAAACCTTGTGCAATTCATTAATGATGGAGTGAAAAATGAGTTTGAGGCCTGTAGAGAAAGGATTATGCAGCCTAGGTTTGGATTTGAATTTTGGTTCATCATGAAATGGCTTGAAAACAAAGTGAGAAATTGCCAACTTCATCTCTTCAATTCTCCTTACTCAAGAATGATCTCAAGGAGTTCTTGGACATTTTGGAAATCTTGAAATGTTCTCTATAACTAATCTTTGAAATGCTTTTAAATATTCCTCTTGGAACTAGGTGAAAATTTTCCATGAAGTTAGGTCAAAAACCTGCCTAAATTAGGGCAAAATTTCACTAAGTTATTTTAGTTCATGAGCATGTATTCACAAAATTATATCTTGAGATCCAAGCATCTTTAGGAGAAAATGTGTGAAGCAAAGTTGTATATTTCATGGATATCTACAACTTTCATGTTGGGAACTTTCTTTGAATCATCTTGTATCATGGTGGAAGTTTGGCTTAAAGTTGAGAAAAAATAAGAAATTTTCTATACTTAGAAAAATTTCAAAGTTAAGAAAATTTCAAATTTCAAAACAAAAATCTTCAATCTTTGATTTCTTGATGAACAAGTTTCAAATTTTTACATGTTTTGATGAATTGTGATCCTTGGCACTTGATTTTGACCAAAAAGTCAAAGTTTGACTTTTTAGTATACAGTTGACTTTTGATCAGTTGACTACAAATTTCATCTGTCAATCCAATGAAATTGCAATGTTTTGAACCATGTCATTAGGTCAAGATGACACAATTGAACCCCTGAAATCATTCTTCAAACCAATTGGTCATTTGCTAGGTCAAAAATCAGAAATTGCCCTCTCTCGGTCAAAACCTTAATTTTGACCATTTTGCCCTTTTGATGATTTGATCAAATTTCTTGAGGAATTGTGGTCCAAACTTGATCAAATGATACATATGAGTCCAAAATGTTTATGTGGATCAAAAATTATGAAGTTTGACTGTTAATTGGCCATGGTTGACTTTTTCCCCAATACAATTGATTTTTAGGTCAACTGTCCAATTGACTGATAAAAAATGTGACTCAAGGCTTGAAACTTGACATGAGTAATCTTAGGGGTCCATAATGATACTTGAAAGCCATATGAAACATTGATAGTCCAAAAATCCTTGTGCAAACCCAAACCCTAATTTTGGGTCATCAGGTCATGATGAGATATCTTGAGCTGGTCAAACCCTAATCTAGTCTTGAGTCAAAGAGATCTTGTGAGAAAAATCTTGATAAATGAGAGGGAAAATTTTGGGGTACAACAACTTCCCCTGTACAATCTTCTTAAACCTGAAGAGTTAGATTGGCGAGTTTTGTCATTCGTGACTCGAAGGTGAAAGATGATTGGGCACTAGAGTGCCTAGAAATTTGCACTCGACGATGTGTGATTGAGGGAATGGGCTTAAAGATGCCATTTGGAATGGTGATAGAAAGTTGTAGGAGATGGGCTTAAAGATTCCATCCAAGAGTGATTGTTGAATTGTAATTTGTAAGCTGAAAGAATGAGTGTCAGAAGGGCATTCGTGTCTGGAGCGTATCTTTACTGTATCTGTAAGTTGTATCTGAATGAGTATCAGAATGGAATTCGTGTCTGGAGCGTATCTGTACTGTATCTTGAAGCTGAGATCTGAATGATTATTAAAATGGCATCCGTGTCTGGAGCGTATCTAAACTGTATTAAACAAGTTGAATTTGAATGAGTATCAGAATGGCATCCGTGTCTGGAGCGTATCTGTACTGTATCTGAAAGTTGAATCTGAATGAGTATCAGAATGGCATCCATGTCTGGAGCGTATATGAACTGTATCAAGCAAGTTGAATCTGAATGAGTATCAGAATGGAATCTGTGTCTGGAGCGTATCTGAACTGTATCAAGCAAGTTGAATCTGAATGAATATCAGAATGGCATCCGTGTCTGGAGCGTGTCTGTACTGTATCAAGCAAGTTGAATCTGAATGAGTATCAGAATGGCATCCTTGTCTGGAGCGTAACTGAAATGTATCAAGCAAGTTGAATCTGAACGAGTATCAGAATGGCATCCGTGTCTGGAGCGTATCTGAACTGTATCAAGATTGCATATTGTTAACGGTAGCTATTAATCTTATCCTGAAAAGGGTAAAATGTTAGCTATAACACAAAGTTATGTTGTATGAAATGTATGATGCAATGTATTTGCTTTATCAATGTTTATGATATATGGATGCAATGTATGTGTATGTGAGCTGATTTGTTGTATTGCTGTTTAATTGGGGGAAATAAATCCCTGAATACCGCTAAGGATATGTTGAATTTTTATGTCTTGAAGTTGAAGTACTGATGAACTTCTGTTGAGAGAAGTAAATTCTGTTGTGAGGGTAATGCCATGTACTGCTTGTAAGATCTGCTTGGGGAATCCTGAGAAATTTGACGACTTCTACTGGGGATTAATAATTTGAAATTTTGTTCCGCTGGGGATTTAAATGACGTACTGTAGGGAATCATTTATGTAATAGCCTAGAGACATTTTCCTATTCTTTCAACTTATCAGTAATTACCTTCCTTGTTTTGTTTATTTGTAAACAATAATCATGTTCAAATGCATATGTTCATCAATGAATCATTGGACGTTTTTGCAAACAAAGCACAAGCGTAAAGGAAAAGACAAATAGTTTTTGAACTTTGAAAGGGATATATTTATATTGACTTTGAATAAATATTTTGTACAAAGGGAACAGACATTCTAGTAAGAGAATGCTGTCGTAAAATAAGAGAAATTTGATACAAAGAAAGATAGCTATGTGTAATAATCCCATGGGGTTCCCATTCTGCTATAGCCTTCGCATTTCTGAGTATCTTGTCTATTTGCCTTGTCCGAAGATGATTGAATTGATCAGAAACTCTGAGTTTGTTAGTAGAAGCCAAAGGTTGTCCGTCAAGTGATCTGACGGGACATAGTCATACGCTTTAATTCCCTAACTTTTGCCTGGACCTCCCTTTCGGGTTTTCAGTCCACCGGGAAACCCTTTTTTTCCCAAGTCACCCTTTCGGGTTTTCAACTTACCGGGTGTACAGATTTTTTTCATTTTATCCCTAATTTTTGCCCGAACCTTTTGGTTCACCGGGATGCCCCTTGTTTTGCCTAGGTGTGTCAACCTAGCAGGTCTCTTATGCGTAGTATCTTTTGACTATGTCCGCGTTCGCAGGGTGTGGCAGGTCGTCACCATCCATGGTGGTCAAGATCATTGCTCCACCGAAGAATATGTTTTTGACCACAAATGGTCCTTCATAGGTAGGAGTACATTTGCCCCTGGGATCACTTTTTGGCAAGATGATACGTTTGATCACTAGATCCCCAACTTGATATACTTAGCGCCTGAATTTCTTGTTGAAAGCCTTGATCATCCTTTTTTGGTACATCTTACCATGGCAGACAGCAGTAAGTCTCTTTTCATGAATTAGGTTCAGTTGTTCAAGTCGAGTCTGGATCCAATCGTCTTCGTTCAAGACTGCATCCTTCATAATCCTCAAAGAGGGGATTTGAACTTCAATAGGCAAGACAACCTCTATGCTGTAAACCAAAGAATAAGGTGTTGCCCCAGTTGATGTGCGAGGCGTGGTACGATAACCGTGGAGAGCAAATGGTAGCATCTCATGCCAGTCTTTGTATGTGACTGTCATTTTCTGTATGATCTTCTTAATGTTTTTATTTGCAGCTTCGACAACACCATTCATCTTTGGCTGATAGGGAGAAGAATTGTGATGCTAGATCTTGAATTGTTCGTATAATGCGGTGATCATAGTATTGTTAAGATTTGTACCCATTGTCAGTGATGATCCTCTCCGGGATACCGTACCGGCAAATAAGGTTTTGCTTGATGAAGCGGGTGACAACATTCTTGGTAACAGAAGCGAAGGAAGCTGCTTTAACCCACTTGGTGAAATAGTCAATGGCCACTAGGATGAAGCGGTGCCCATTGGAGGCTGTAGGCTTGATCTCTCCAATCATATCAATTCCCCACATAGCAAAGGGCCAAGGAGCCGTCAAGACATTCAGAGGAACCAGAGGTACATGCACCTTGTCAGTATAAATTTGACACTTATGACAGGTCCGAGAGTGTTGATAGCAATCTACTTCCATGGTAGACCAATAATAGCCTGCCCGTAGGATTTTCTTCGCCATCGTATGCCCACTGGAGTGGGTGCCAAAAGTACCTTCATGCAATTCAGCCATGATCTTTTCAGCTTCAACTTTATTCACACACCGAAGCAAAATGGAGTCATGATTGCATTTGTACAGGATGCCATTACTAAGGAAGAATTTAGCAGAGAATCTCCTTAAGTACTTCTTATCATTGATTGAAGCTCCTTATGGATATTCTTGAGCCTCGAGATACCTCTTGACTTCATGAAACCAAGGATGGTCCACCACTTCTTTAGTATTAATCTCGTGACAGTGCGTTGGTTCATCCATTCGTTCGATGGTGATCTGGGGAGCCTCGTTATCCCAATTAAGTTTAAACATAGATGACATTGTGGCTAGAGCGTGTGCTAGATTATTTTCTTCTCGCGGGAAATGCTTGAAGGTAATCTTCTCAAAATGTGGTAGCAATGTCAAAACATGTTCTTTGTAAGGGATAAGGTTTGGGTGCTTAGTGTCACATTCCCCTTTGATCTGACTAATGACCAAAGCTGAATCTCCAAACACATCTAAAGATTTGATTCCCAAGTCTATGGCAGCCCTGAGACTGAAGATGCACGCTTCGTACTCTACCATGTTGTTTGTACAGTTGAAGCAAAGTCTCGCAGTAAAGGGAGTATGAAACCCTTCTAGAGATATGAGTACAACACTGATACCATTACCGAGTATGTTGAAGGCTCCATCAAAGAACAGGGTCCACCGGGATCCTTGTTCAAGTCCGTCATATGGCCTAATTTTTTCACAGTTGTCTAATGTCATGATGTATTCACCCGTGAATTCAAACTTCATGGACTGATAGTCTTCTACAGCTTGGTAAGCAAGATGATCAGCTATTACACTGCCCTTTATAGCTTTTTGGGTAGTATATTGTATGTCGTACTCTGTTAGGATCATCTGCCACCTAGCTATTCTCCCCGAAAGAGCAGGCTTCTCGAAGATGTATTTTATCGGATCCATCTTAGATATCAATAAGGTAGTATGAGTCAACATATACTGTCTTTACCGGCGAGCAGCCCATGCCAGAGCGCAGCAAGTTTTCTCGAGTAGTGAATATCTGGTTTCACAGTCGGTAAAATTTTTGCTCAGGTAATAAATAACGTGCTCTTTTCGGCCAGACTCGTCATGCTGCCCCAATACACACCCCATTGAGTTTTCTAAAACAGTCAGATACATGATCAACGGTCTTCCCTCGACTGGTGGCATCAACACAAGAGGCTCTTGTAAGTATTCTTTGATTTTATCAAAAGCAACTTGGCATTCATCATTCCATTTAACTACTTGATCTTTCTTCAGTAATTTGAAGATTGGCTCACCAGTAGCTGTCAGGTGAGAAATGAATCTGGAAATATAGTTCAAGCGTCCCAAGAATCCTCTGACTTCCTTCTCAGTACGAGGATCAGGCATCTCTTGTATTGCTTTAACTTTGGCAGGATCAACCTCAATACCTTTGTTACTGACAATAAAACCTAGAAGCTTACCGGACCGTACTCTGAATGTGCACTTGTTTGGATTCAACCTCAGCTTGTACTTCTTCAGTCTCTCAAACAACTTTTGTAAGTGATCAAGGTGATCTTCTTCTATTTGCGACCTGGCTATCATATCGTCTACGTAGACCTCTATTTCATGATGTATCATGTCGTGAAATAAAGCTACCATGGCGCATTGATAGGTTACCCCAGCATTCTTCAGTCCGAATGGCATCACCTTGTAGCAGAATGTGCCCCACTGTATGACAAATGTAGTTTTCTCCATGTCCTCAGGTGCCATTTTGATTTGGTTATAACCTGAGAATCTGTCCATGAAGGAAAACAATTTGTGTTGTGCTGTATTGTCAACTAGTATATCAATGTGGGGGAGTGGAAAATCATCATTAGGGCTCTCCCTATTTAAATCTCTGTAATCCACACACATTCGTACTTTTTCGTCTTTTTTAGGTATGGGAACAATGTTGGCAACCCATTGAGGGTAGGAAGTGACAGCCAAGAATCCAGCATTGAATTGCTTCGCGACCTTCACTTTAATCTTTTCTGACATATCAGGTCTCATGCGGCGAACCTTTTGTTTTACTGGGGGGCAATCTTCTCTTGTAGGAAGATGATGTACCACGATGTCTGTATCAAGTCCTGTCATGTCCTCATATGACCAGGCAAAGATCTAAACATGGTCATGCAACAGCTGAATCAGACGCTCCTTGACACTGGACTCCAGATTGGCACCCACCTTGACCTCTTTTTTATCCTCCTCGGTACCCAGGTTGATTGTATCCACAAGTTCCTCGTGAGGTTGAATGGTTCTTTCTTCTTGTAGTAGTAATTTTGCAAGTTCCCCTGGTACCTCACAATCTTCCTCACCTTCGTCTCTGGCTTGGTAGATTAGATCCTCAGAGTCACAAAAGGCCATAGCAGTATCGTTACCCATGGGATCCAGAATGGAGCGGTACCTGCATTTGTGAGTGTGGGTGTGTGTAACGGTATAGCTATCTTTAAAAGGAAATAAAATGTAAAAGAAAAGCAATGAGCACAAAAATTTGTATGCGAAAAACGTCCATGATTCATTGAATGTCATATGAAGATGAAATAATAACCCTTACAAATGGACCATTGTTCCTTGGGCAATACACAAGGTTTTAAGAGTGAAAATTGTTTTTGAATATTACAGATCCAAAAAAATGTAAAGATAAATTACTGAGGGATGAAAGTTATTGGGACAAAGTCTCTGGCTTCCCAGTTGCGGAGTCCTCCATTGACAGTCGGAAAGATCCAATCCTCCAAGCTGCAATCCTCTTCACCATCTTCTACCGCGTTGGCTTCTTGGTTGCTAATCTTCAAGGGTGGCCCTCCAGCACGGGCACGGCGTACATCCTTTTGAGCACTTGAAGTGAAACCTAAGCCAAACTTGTCATACTTATACGAAATATATGGAAGTTTCCCCCATATGGTGCATCCACCCTCCTCTACTACTTCTTTGGCGTCCTTTAGAGATGACATCCGGAGTGGAGGTCTTGTAATCTTGGGAATCTGGGACACATTCTTGGTCACTGCTACCTCTTGGGGGACCTCTTCGAAGTGTTGAAAAGGAGTTTCAATGAACTCGCCGTCCAATTCCACATACCTGAAGGAATTGAGATGGCTAATCATGTATTCTTCCTCTCTGTGGACAGTGATAATCTTTCCTTGAACCGGATATTTCAACATCTGGTGCAATGTAGAGGTGACAGCGCCAGCATTATGGATCCATGGCCGTTCTAGCAGACAGGAGTAAGAGGGGCGGATGTCCATTACATAAAAGGTTGAATTGAAATGTTGAGTCCCAACCTTTATGGGGATATCCACCTCCCCGTGTATCATCCTCTTTGAGCCATCGAATGCCCTTACGACTATGTTACTTGGCTTTAGCGTCAGTCCTTCACAGTCAAGTCTGTCAAGAGCTTTCTTTGGTAAGACATTCAAAGATGAGATAGTGTCCACTAAGACATGGGCCAGAGTGGTGCCCCTACATTCCAAAGAGACATGCAATGCCTCGTTGTGCTTTCTCCCCCTTGGTGTCAGATCAGCGTCTGAGAAGCCTAGGCCGTTATCTGCTGTCAAGCTGGCCACGCAGTCTTGAAATTGATCAGCAGACGTCTCCTGAGGCACATGGGTTGTCTTTAGGAACTTCACCAAGGCTTTCGCATGTGCCTCGGAACATAGTAGTAATGCCAGCATGGAGATTTTGGAGGGAGTTTTCCCCTAACTGTTCGACTACGTCGTAGTCGCTCCTTTTTATAATTTTTAAGATCTCTTCCATTTTTTTCTTGGAAGTCTCGGGAATAGTCAGTGACGGAGCCTTCGTCTGGACATGCTCTACTTGAATACTTTTTCCTCGGGTTTCAGCAGTAGGAGCATTGGTAGGAATGACAACATGGGTTGTAACTGCTTCGTCAATAGGAGCACTTGCAGAGATGATTATGGGTACGGAAGTAACCTTTGGAGCAACCACGGGTCAAAAAATTGCCTTTGGGGGGGGGGGGATTTCTAGAGAAAAGATCCTACTGCTTCGGGTAATTTTACTAGTTCCGACAATATTGCTGATGTTAGAATCTTCTTCTTCGGAGTTTATCTCTTCGGAAGCCAGCCCGTCTTGTTTGATGCCATGGTAATAAATGTCCCCACCGTAATTCCACGGTACAGTTTTGTCTGATTCATATGGGACTGGCCTAGGCCTTGTGATTATTAGAGGAGTATTTTTTGGAACCGATGTAATTCTAACAGGTCTTTTTGGGACCCTGGAAGAATTGGCAGAGATGGTAATGATTGAAACATCTTCAACAGGAACAGGTGAAACAGGAGTACTTTCAAACAGAATCTCTTTGTTGTCTATCAAGCGTTGAATGCCTGTTTTCAACATAGGGCAATTAGTTTGTGAGGATAAATAGAGGTGGCAGTCTTCATTACAACCCGGGAATACACCGACTTTCAACAAGTTTATCTTAATGATTGGGAGTGGAGTCACGAGTTCATCAACTGTGGTAACAAATAAATCTTCTTCAATAGCATTGGTGTTGTGACCATGTCTGGGCATAGGAGCATAAATGACGTTTGGCTTCTCGGGCGCATCAAACTCAATTTCTTTTGCTTCAATGAGGTCTTGTATTTTGTTCTTCAAGGCCCAACAATTGTTAGTATCATGACCAGGACTTTCGGAGTGATATGCGCAATGGGCATTGGGGTGATAATGAGGGGACACTGTGTTGGGGTTTTTTTGGAGCTTCTTTCAAAGTTTCCAAATTGGATTTTAGAAGATGTGGTAATACTTGAGACAGAGTCATATTGATTCTGGTGAATTGCCCGACTGGCCTTTCCACCCTTGGTTGATTACTTCTTTGTTGGTCAGACGTAGGCTTTGGAATCTTAACAGCCCCTACCATTTATCGGCGTTCGGCTCTCCCTTGGGTTCTTTGTGGATAAATAACAGCTACCTCTTTCTTCCTAATAAAAGGTTTCCTCACAACTGTAGAAGAAGATGAATCCTTCTGAATCTTTCCACTTTTTATGCCAGCTTCCACCCTCTCTCCGGTCAGTATTAACTCAGTAAATCCTGAAGATGAACTCCCAATCAAATGGTTGAAGAAAGGGCCTGATAAAGTGCCTAAGAACATGTCCACTAATTCCCTTTTAGACAGAGGGGGTTGAACTCTTCCATCCAGATCTCTCCATTTCCGCGCGTAATCCTTGAAGCCCTCATTGGAAGCCATAGCCATACTCTGAAGTTGAGTACGGGTAGGTGCCAAATCAGTGTTATATTGATATTGCTTGTAGAAAGCTGCTGCAAGATCTTCCCAATTGTACACATTGGCTCTTTCTAGTTGGTAAAACCAGTCGAGTTGTGTTCCAGATATACTATCTTGGAAAAAATGCACCCACAAGTCTTTATCAACGGAGTGTGGTTGGATCTTTCTCACATATGATCGGAGGTGCATCTTAGGACTTGACACTCCATCATATTTTGCGAACAAAGGCACTTTGAATTTCGGTGGAATCACAATCCCCGACACTAGTCCCAATTCTTCAAAGTCTAAGCCTGGCACCTTTTGTATTTCCATTGCGCTCAAACGCTCTTCGAGATGTCTGTACTTATCATCAAATGGAGGATATTGTTCCTCAAAGTAGTCTTCCTCTTCTTCCTCCTCTTCTGATTCTGACAGGACTGTTGTTTCCTTTCATTTCCCCTCTCCTTCACCGGATGTTGTTGCAAAATTCAAGGTTCTTCTAGTCTTCCCTTGAAATCTTCTCCCCATGTTTAGGACCCCGGTGACCTTCTTTGTTTTATTTTTCCTCTCTTCAGCCAATAGAGTCTTCAACTCTTCTTGCCTCTTGGCTAGGGTCATGAGCAACTGTTGAAACTGCGTGTTCTGAGCTTGGAGATCTTTGACTGTTTATTCGAGATCCATCTTACTGAAATAAACAGTAGAGAGATGAGGAAACTTGTTGCCAAAAGACCTGTTTATGTTATGATGAATGATATGTGCCTATGCAATGTTTTCAAGGATTTCAAAGATTCAAGTTCGTTTTAGACAAAAATAAAACACACGTTATATTAATAAGATAAAGTTTGAGTACATCAATTCCCCTTGGACAAAATAATACAAAACTCTAAGATAAAAAAGTAGTGTGCATCCTTTTTGGTGCAATGTAGGCATTTAGAGTCTGCTCCTCATGAAGTAGCCTAGTGAGTTCCAAAACCTTCATCTCGCTTGCGTAGAATTGGGCTTCAAAAGTATCTCGCTCTCCTTTGAGCTGTATCCAATCTCTTTGTAGGTCTTCAAGAGAAGTGGGCATGTCAGGATATAGGATAGTGTATGGAACTTCTCCCTCCTTAACAGGCTCAATGATCACCGGAAGGATGGAAGGATAAGACATCATAAGACTTTGAGTGCGAGTTCGTACCCATTTGAGGTAAGGCTCAAGAGGGATGGAATTCTTGTGCCCCAAAGTCTTGCTATCTACCTTGTTTAGCATCCTCCAAGCTCGGATGAATCTCAGGCGGAGACCTTGATCATCATTGTCGTAGTCAAATACCAAACCTTGAATCAGCATCTCGTGCGGGCCATCCCTTCGGGCATAACCAAATTGTCTTAAAGCTAAGCATGGGTTGTAGGTGATGCCTCCCCTAATGCCAAGTAGAGGGACATTAGGGAATTCCCCACAACGGTCAACAATGATAACATTCTCTTTGGATCAGGAGCACCAATGAATGTCTGAATGTTTGAGCGTAATTAACCTTTGTGACCACCGTGAACCTTGCTCATTCTTTAAGACTGATTAGGGAAGATGAGAAATAAACCATCTTTCCAGGAGAGGAGTGCAACACATAAGGACACCTCTTTTCTCATTGTGCGAGTGTGAAAAGAGTGTAGGATATCTCCAAGCAATGTAGGCACCGGGTTGCGTGACATGAAGATTTTGACGGTGCTCACATCTATGAGTTGGTCAGGATTGGGGAACAAGACCATCCCATAGATAAGAAGAGCCATAATTTCCTCAAAGGCTTGCAAGTCTAAGGAATTCCAACAGCTTTGGGCTTTCTCAAACAAGAACTTTTCTAAGAAGCCTTTGACACCACTTCTAGTTTCCCAATGAGTTGTGACATCAGATGAGTGCAAGTGCAGATTTTGAGCAATCTCTTCTGGCTTTGGGTCTCTTTCCGTTCCGTTGAAAGGTAGTTGATTGAGAATGGGAATCCTCAAGAGTTGAGAGAATTCTTCCAAAGTAGGCACAAGCTGATAGTCGGGAAATGTGAAGCAATGGTGCAAAGGATCAAAGAAATGAAAGAGAACCTTCATCATGCCTTCATATGTGTTGGAGGTGACCAAGTTGAGTAGGCGACCATGTATCTTGGTGAATAACGAGTTTTCAGGAATCCTTGAAGCTAGATCCTTAAGTTGTGGAGCGATCCTCACATGGTTGACTTGAATAGTTTTCCTGCGAAGTGAATACATATCCTACAAAACAAGAACAAAGATGAATCCCAAAATCCTTGAAATGGTTAGTGGATGTATATGATGTTCATGATGTCCATGATGTTATGTACAAGTATGCATATATAAGCAAAGCAAACAAGTCCTTAGTTTAGGGTTGCATGGAGTTTTATAGGTAAGTACCCTCTTGAAGTTTAGTTGGCTTAAACCTGTCCTAGTAATAGTAACCGGGTTCTAAGGAGCTCAATATCAGTGGATTGTTTCCTTGGTCATTGTTTCAGCTCAAGCCTCTTTAATGGCGACCGAAATATCCCAAGAAACCAAACCTCAATGAGTGTAGTATCGAGTATCTACCAACTTTGGACTGCACCAAAGCCGGTCATCTCACTACATCTTAAAGGCCAAGTTGGTCAAGTAAAGGGTTCTAGAAGTTCATTAGTGCTTCATGACATCACTCAGCGGCCCCGTATTATCTTTGATTGACTCAAAGGTTACTGGTACCCACAAATATGTCGCACTAACATAGCTATTGCTTAGACCATGTCGGTATACCCCGCATAATTTCCACAATGTATTGCTATTTACCTATAATGTATCCCAAATCTGGGTAGAGGATTTCAAACCCAAACAAAGAACCATAATGTAAAGCATACAATTCAAACAATGTAAGCAAATAAATGTGATCTAGCCCTAAGGTAACCCCACTTTTATAATTTTCCCCAGCAGAGTCGTCAGTTCTGTGATACATTGGGAGAACTGACTTGAGGGTTTTGCATTTTATCACAAATGTTGCGGTTAGCAAAAGTCATCACCGACTTTTATTTTATCCAAAAGGAAAGGTGAAAAAACACAGGAAAGACCTTTGAGAATGTTTCTTGAGTTCGGGGGGTAGATTATGAAAAGGGAAGGTGTTAGCACCCTTTTCATCCATGGTTTTCCATGGGCTCTTAGTTACTTGCTAGATCACTTGCTTTTGTTTTGAAATTGTGCTTTGTATGGTTTTAAAAGTATTTTGTAAAATAGGCCATTGTTTAGGCAATCTTTGTAATGATTCTTGTTCGTAAGAATGTATACAAAGATGTTTGTCTTTTTGAAAATGTTTTCAATGATTGTAAGATGTTTTGAAATGTGTGTGTTTATTTTGAAAATAGAAAGGATAGTTGTTTTGAAATGGAGCAAGTAACTAGAAGTAATCTACCTACTCAAATGTCTTTCTTGTTCATTTTCTTTTTCTTTGACATTGTTGTCTTACCATGCTTGTACAAGTCTGGTTTGAGTTGGTATAAGTCCTAGACACGTTGATTTTGGTTTATAGGACTTGTGTGTGCAGAAAAACAAATGCAAGGCTCAAGGAGTGAAAATTGCAAAAGTTATGCTTTATCAAAATGGAAATGGCACCTTTGTGCCAAAAATGGAAATGTTCATGTACAAAGCATTGAATGCTTGGCTTTAGGGCATGAAACCTTGTGAAATTCATTAATGGTGGAGTGAAAAATGAGTTTGAGGCCTGTAGAGCAAGGATTATGCAACCTAGGTTTGGATTTGAATTTTGGTTCATCATGAAATGGCTTGAAAACAAAGTGAGAAATTTCCAACTTCATCTCTTAGATTCTCCTCACTCAAGAATGATCTCAAGGAGTTCTTGGACATTTTAGAAATCTTGCAATGTTCTCTATAACTCATATTTGAAATGATTTTCAATATTCCTCTTGGAACTAGGTGAAAAGTTTCCATGAAGTTAAGTCAAAAACCTGCCTAAATTAGGGCAAAATTTCAGTAAGTTATTTTAGTTCATGAGGATGTATGTATTCACAAAATTATATCTTGAGATCCAAGAATATTTAGGAGAAAATGTGTGAAGAAAAGTTGTAGATTTCATGGAGATATACAACTTTCATGTTTGGAACTTTCTTTGAATCATCTTGTATCATGGTGGAAATTTGGCTTAAAGTTGAGAAAAAATAAGAAATTTTCTATAATTAGAAAAATTTCTAAGTTAAGAAAATTTCAAATTTCAAAACAAAAATCTTCAATCTTTGATTTCTTGATGAACAAGTTTCAAATTTTGACATGTTTTGATGAATTGTGATCCTTGGCACTTGATTTTGACCAAAAAATCAAAGTTTGACTTTTCAGTATACAGTTGACTTTTGATCAGTTGACTACAAATTTCATCTGTCAATCCAATGAAATTGCAATGTTTTGAACCATGTCATTAGGTAAAGATGACAAAACTGAACCCTTGAAATCATGCTTCAAACCAATTGGTCATTTGCTAGGTCAAAAATCAGAAATTGCCCTCTCAATCAAAACCCTAATTTTGACCATTTTGCCCTTTTGATGATTTGATCAAATTTCTTGAGGAATTATGGTCCAAACTTGACCAAATGATACATATGAGTCCAAAATGTTTATGTGGATAAAAAATTATGAAGTTTGACTGTAAATTGGCCATGGTTGACTTTTCCCCCAATATATTTGATTTTTAGGTCAACTGTCCAATTGATTGATCAAAAATGTGAATCAAGGATTGAAACTTGACATGAGTAATCTTAGGGGTCCATAATGATACTTGAAATCCATATGAAACATTGATAGTCCAAAAATACTTGTGCAAACCCAAACCCTAATTTTGGGTCGTCAAGTCATGATGAGATGTCTTGAGCTGGTCAAACCCTAATCCAGTCTTGAGTCAAAGAGATCTTGTGAGAAAAATCTTGATAAATGAGAGGGAAAATTTTGGGGTACAACACTTGTTATTATCCATCAAACGTATTTCTTGAGATCTCCCGTCTATTAGGTCAGGTTAATATCATGAGCAACTCACTTTTCTATAGGCATCAATCCCAACTTATTAGATTTATTACGAACTATCTCTCTAGCTAATCCTTTCGTCAAAAGATCTATTAAATTTTCATCAGTGTGTTCTTGATTCACTCTTACAACTCCTTTAGAGATAAACTCTAACAATTCCCTGATTTTTTCTTATTTAATGTCTCTTACCCTTATACTAACATTTCTCAATTTTAATTGTTGCAGTACTATCGTAGTAGATTAACACAATTGGCATAGGTTTTTCCCATTAAGGGATCTAGTAAGAATCTTAACCGATTTTCTTCTTCACTAGCAATCTTTAATGCTATTATTTGAAATTCATCATGAAATGAGCCAAGATAGTCTATTTCTTTGATTTCCAGGATATAACTCATCCATATATATTAAATATATAGCCATTAGTTACTTTGGAATCAGATAATAAGGTATTCCAATCCGGGTCATTGTATCCTTCAAGTATGGTAGGAAATCTCTACTAATGTAAACAGATATTCATGGTCCTCTTAAGGTATCACATGACTCTTTCAATAGCATGTTAAATCTCATTACTTGGTCTACTTGTAAACTTTCACAACATTCCTACGACATATGCAATGTCATGTCTAGTATAATTAATATCATACATATGATTGCCAATGATGCTCTCATACTCAATTTGTCTAACATTGTCAATAATGTTCTTAAATAGTTTAACACTAGGATCGTATAGTGTGCAAACAAGTTTACAAACAAAATAAATATATTTCTTTAAGATCTTCTCCACATAGTTATATTTATCCAAAAATATTTCCTTCTCATATCTAGTGATCTTGGTTCTAAGAATCACGCTGACTACTCTGAGGTCGCTTATATCAAAGTTGTTGCACAACAATAATTTCCCATCATTAACAACATGGAGGTTTGATCTAAATATGATTAAGTCTAAATATAGATACATACGATAGTCTATTTTCAGACATGTAATAAACGCATTTGTAACTTTCATTCACTTTGTACCCATTCGATATCATTAAGTTATCAAACTTTTCATGTCATTTCTTTGGAGCTTGTTTTAGACCATACATAGACTAATTTAAATTACATGACTTTTTTCTTGGCCATGAATCATAAAACCTTCCAGTTGGTCCATAAATATTTCATCTTCTAAGTCACATCTTAAAAATGTGTTTTACCATCCATTTGGTGTACTATTAAGTTATAAATAAAAGCAATTAAAACCAATACCCTAATAGAAGTAATAATAGTGACCGAAGAAAAAGTATAGAAGAAATTTATGATTTCTCTCTGCCTAAAACCTTATGTTACAAGGCAAGCCTTATACTTATCAACTATTCCACGTGCTTTTGGTTTCTTTTTCAAAACTCATTTACAACCTATTAGTTTGTGATCAGGAGGCAACTCTACTAAGTTCCAGGTCCTGTTATATTCTAGAGAATCTATCTAATCGTTAATAGCTTCTTTCCCCAATAAACAACAACAAAAGATGATAAGGATTCTTGAAGATTTATTGGATCTTCATGTACTATATAGACCACATAATTGAGCTCGTGGTCTTTAGTAACTCTTAATGTTTTACTTTGTCGAAGTTTTATTTCTACTTCACCATTGCTTTTGGTGCTTCTTATCACAAGAATGTGATTCAATTAAGTGCCCCCCACTATTTCTCGATTTGAAAGAAAATTTGTCTTCGTAGAATTCAAATTCTTTGTTTCTATGATAAATTTAGCATTTAGGCCATAAAACATATATGCCTTACTGTTTGGTGCATTACCCAATGAGTACACATTCATAGGTTTTACTAGTGAGTTTAACTCGCTTCATATCTGAAATCCTTAGATAAGCCAAACAACCCCAAGTTCTAAAGTAAGACAAGTTTATTGTTTTTTCTTAAATATATCATAAGGAGAGATTTTGTTTTTATACTTGGGAGCTATATTCAGGACATGACAAACAATCAACAAAATTTCCCCCCACCATTGAGAAGCAACAACAAAATTCAACATAATAGTAATGACTACTTCAATAAGAGTTTTATTCTATCTTTCTGTTTTACTATTCATTTTAGGAGAATATGATACAATTGTTCCATGTACAAATTCATATTTTTTATATCAAATTCATTAAATAAACTAGAATCATACTTTATTCTCCTATCACTATGAAACCTCGTAATTTTGTTACTAAGTTGATTTTAATTTTCATTCACAAAAATCTTAAGCATACCAATTTCATAAAAATATCATTCTTAGTGACGGTGTACAAATATACCCCAATAAACTGACTAAATCTCACCTTATTAAAAAAATCCAGAAACAAGATTTTTTATAATCTCAGGAGTATGCAAGACATCCTTTAGGGTTACAGTCTTTTCCGGGGGAGACTTCAGCTCCACTTCTCCAATACCGACAATATTAGAGATGTGAGCAACTCCTAACATTCGTGTATGTTTTAAATATTTTATGATCATAATAGACATTACAAGAAATACCAACCATCAGATCCCCTAACCATGTTGATTTCAGTTATCATAGCAATAAATTGCTCATTAATCAGGTTAACTTGTGCATTAGGGAAAACACCAATTTTACATATGTTTTTACATTTCTTAGTTATATGACATGGTTTTCCATAATTGAAGTAAGAAAATGCACCAATATAATTTCTTTGTGGTGGTAGTTGTTGCCTAAATATTGAAGTAATTAAAGTAAGAGAAAGCACCAATATCATTTCTTTAATAGATTTTCCATATGGCTTCACAACCGCACCAATTTTTTTTTTTTTTGGCTTGAAAAAACTAAGACTTTTTTTCTTTTTGATCTTGTCTCTAAGATTCTTCTTCACTTTGATGACGAACAATCATAATCTCAATTAAAAAAAATTGTTTTATGGTTAAGCAAATTTTTAGAGTCTTTCAAAATAGGGGGTAGTTTGTCAATAATAAAAGAAATTTGAAATTGTTCATCTAAAGGAACACCTTCGGTGGTGATCTCATGAGCAATATTTTGAAGTTCTTGACATTGATCCCCCACATACCTTTCATCTACCATCTGATACTTCAGGTGCCAACTAACAACATAATTATTTGCTCAGAGCCTCCTAAACATGTTTTGCAGTATCGCAAATACTACAACGATCATATAGATCCTCTATGAGTCCATTTAAAATCATTATCTTTCCATCAGTCAATTTCTCTCATTAGATGTAAATCATTTTCTTTAATATGTACATCAGATTCATTTTCATTAGAATTAATAGTTCCATATGAATCCACATATTACTTACTGTTAGTTTGTTCATTTGATCCAGAAAGAACAATAGGAATACCATCGGTCAAAACTTTAGAAAATCTTTTTAAGGTTAAGAAAAATAGCTTTTTTTCATTGCCAACTGTTGTACCTCAAAATTTTCCCTCTCTTTCTTCAGGAAATCATCTTGGATTTTCAAAGTCCCTCTGAGACAAATCCAAATCCTGAATCGTCATTTTTGCCCAAGCAAACCACTTACAAGAGCAAGATGATCACACAAGCTCTAAAGATAACGCTTTTAGCTTGAGAAAAATTAAATTCTAAGTACTTGGAATTTTTCTCTAAAAGAGGGGAGTGTTTAAGAAAAAAAATCAGCGCTTCAGAACTTCTGGACCAATTCCAGATAGAAACGGTCAGAAGTTACAAGCTTGGCTCAGCGCAGTCAGAGGTTGGCTCTTCAGCAGCTACATCAGCTCAATCAGAAGTTGTAAACGTGGTTCAATACGTAAGCCTCAGACAGAACATGACTCTTTCAGCAGTTACGCAAGCTCAGCCTGAATTTGCTAAAGGAAGGCAAAAGAAGCAAGAAAGTCTGAAGGCTCTTTCAGAACATGCTGAAACCAGAAGATGAAAAGGTCAGAAGAGTGGGCGTTACACTGATATAGAATCTCTAAGCCCAGGAGGTCTAGAAGCAAATTCAAGGAACGTATCAGAAAATAAGGAGAATCCCCAGAACTTACTAAGACAACAGGAAGCCAAGGCCAGAGCATGGTTTATGCTGTTCTTGTTGAAACAGAACTGCTGGTTCAAAGTTTGGTTTCCATTACCAGAATATTGATGTTGATAAGTCTTATCACCATTTAATGCTCATTAATGCTTCCAACCACTCCTGAACATTCATCCAAGTAATCCCTTCACGTGTGGCTTGGAAAACACCTTTATGCAGATTCTGGCATGGGTCTACACGCCACCGCCCACTTAAGAGGTCACTTCTCTCCAATCCACGCCTGCTGCTACAGCCTAGGCTGAAGGCTATCTGTTATCACAACTTCCCAGGAGTTTCTGTTAAAGAATAATTCAAACTCTGTTGGCGTCTTTAATGTTCAAGACACCCATAAGAACTTTGCCTATAAATAAAGAGTGATTGTCCACTGAAAAAGGGCGCTTGAAGAAACAGAAAAATTGCTAAAAAAGAAACAAAAATATTTAGCAAGAAAGTGTTGAAACTCTGCCAAAATCTCCAGTGCTTCATAATTTTGAAATTCTTACCTTCAAACTTCATCAAATACCCAGTTTTTCTTTGTGAACCAAAAACACCCTCTTCAAACTTCTGACCCTATATACGCATACACCTTCAACTACCCTTTTCAAAAAGAATCTGTCCAGAACACCACCAGAGCCAAAAGCTAGCTTTCATCCATAAACTTTTCCAACAGCCAGGTAAGCACCTGCTGACCTTCATCACGCTACTAAGCATCATCAGCTGTGCATGCTCAAATAAACATAATGTAAATATCATGTTGTTGCTATTTATATTCTGAGGATTTTCATACCTCAGAATGTTCTGAGCCAGTGTAGGACCTGCCTGTGACCTTGTTGGTTCTGCCCTCTGAAACATTTTGACATTTGCTGGATCTGTTCCAAATATGTTTCTTGTTTTGTGGAATAACAACAAAATTGCAGATGTTCTGATTAGTACAGGGAAAAGCCAAGTGCTGACTTTGACGTTAGCACACCTGAAGCCTGTTTTGCTGTCAATGATATCAGAACCTCTGAGAGTTATTGTCCTTCCAGCAGAATCAGAACTTCTGGTTTCTCCACTAACAAACTTCTGTCTTGCAGCGCAGGGGAATCATAACTTCTGATTTCCCCACTAACAGGTTTCTGTTTTGCAGGTGCCAGAGTCAGAAGTTCTGACTCATACAGTTTAACCAAGAGGTTGATCATCTGGCAGCGGATCTGAGTCAGAACTTCTGATGACCTCTCAGCAGCGCGCTGGCTCCCTCTCTCTCTCCCTCTATCTTGTTTTTTTGCTATTTTCTTTTTTGTCTATTTTTTCTCGTTGAACCCCCCATGTACAAATGTGTATCCCCACTCCCTAATTGTTGTAATAGCGTAGGATTTTATATTTCCGCTTTTATTGCTAGTAATTAGGATGTGTATGGCAAGATAAAATCAATGAAATAGAAAATCTTAATTCAAAGAAAAACTCTTGTATGCAATAAAACACACTTGCACACTAACACCCCTAGGGTTACATCCACTTGTTGCCTTTCAAAAAATGGGCCATGTTACGCATGCAAAGTATCTTAGTAAAACAAACAAAATCAAAAGATCATAGTCCCTCGACGACGCTTTCGAAAGTTGCCTTACAAAAAAAATGATCTTAGTCCCTAAAGAGAAAAACTAAGATACTTTGCAAACATTGCTATCATGGTCTATACGATGACACGCGCCCGTCCCGTTCACATCCTAACACAAGATTGTCCACCAAATACAATGGTGGAACAAAATTGTTAAAAGGGTTAAAAACATAGAAAAATCTTTGAGTAAATTTAGGGGTAGACCACTCTTAGTTACTTGATCAAACTTGCAAAAACACTTGCCATTTTTTCAAAACACACTCTCAAAATAACTTTCAAAAAAACATTGAAAACTTTTTCAAAAGACATACACCTTTGTATACATCCCAACATGGATCATTACAAAGGTTGCCACCACATTGGCCTCTTTTTAAACATTTTCAAAACCACACACACAAAGCACCATTTCAAACAATTGAAAATCAAGGCAAGTTGATCTAAGCAAGTAACTAAGAGCCCATGGATAACCATGGATAGAAAGGGTGCTAATACCTTCCCTTTCTATAATCTACTCCCCGAACCAAAGAAAACATCTCAAAGGTTTTTGCTGTGCTTTTTTAACCTTTCCTTAGGATAAAATAAAAAGTCGGTGGCGACTCTTGCTCAACCGAAACATTTGCGAAAACAAACGCAAAACCTCAAGTCAGTTCTCCCACCGTATCACACCAACGTTTGAAATGAATTTCCTCAAACTTGAACGACTTTTTAGAGACAACAACATAAACACCATTAATTTCTTCAACAATCATGGCCGTTAGAAAATGTCATAAAATTGTTGTTTCACAATTTTTCAAAATTTCCACTGAAGAAATTACCAGGTCAAGTCGTAGACTAGGTTTCTCTCTTTAAGACCTTTTAGGCACTGCCTAAAATTGTGCAAAGAAATCAATCAATCATGACGCCACATGGATAAAAATACCATAGTCCTATACTGTAAAATTACTACTTTCACGGAAGATAATCGGTTTAGAAATACACTATTTGATAGTACAAAGACTAGTCGGTTAAGATATAAATGACACTCATAGTATATGATATAAAGACTAGTCGCAATAATTTCTCAAATGATGAGAAATTCAAATTATTCTTCAAAGATAAATCAGTAATGGTCGTTTGATCATTCAAAATAATATCTCAAACTTAGAGAAAGTCAAATAATTCTTCAAAGAGTATCAAAGAAAAATACTTGATAATTTCTCAAACTAGAAGAAATTAAAATATTTCTCTAAAGAGAATTCAAGAAAATATTCGAAAATACAGAATAAAAAGAGTGGGGGAGGAAAAATTCAAAATAAACTTTTTGATGTGTTTTAGAATGAAACATGTATGCTTATTTTATATAATAAAACAAATTAGTCAGTTTATCTAATTTAAGTAATCTGGAATTAATTTTTTTTCATTAACACACAAACACATTTTTTTTAACAAGTGGGACTTAAAGAATTTTTTTCAATTTTATCTCCATTATGTCAGTATTCCAATAAAAAATTTCTACAAGATAGTTTAAGGATGGTTTAAGAGGTAAATGCCAATCATGCAAGGAGAAAGCTAATATTTTATTTACTATAATTAATTCCAATTATGCAAAGAGAAAGTTAATCTTTGGTGGGTTGGAAATATGATAGGTCATTAACAAAGGTTTACGGTCTAATTTACATAGATTCAGTTCAGGTCAAACTTTCTTTTTTAATAGAAAAATATTTAGGCTTTTTTATAAGTCTATTTAATTAAAAAGGTTAGGGCTTAGACCATGAAAAATTCTTTTAAGTTTAACAGACTGACCTATATAAATAAATATGAATAATTTTTTATTATCATTATGTTATGTTTTATACTTTGAATCAAAATACAAAAATAAAACTTGGTTATCTTGAAGAACTTATGAAAATGAGATGGAAATGTCTTATGAATAATGTTATAAGTTGTTTTCACAAGTCCTCTTAAACAAATAGTCTTACAAAACTTATATTTAAACTTACAAGTCCTCTCATTGATTTTTTTAATTTGTTAGTCTATTTAAACATTATTTGAATTACTTATTTACATATGTATATAATAATAGGTTTTTATGTAGGCTACAAGCCTAAAAATTAACATATGACAGACTACAAGTCAGCCTTAAACTTCAGTTTTTTGGCAAATCAGACTTAGATTTGGCAAAGTTTAGCTCGACTCAGTCTATTTTCACCCCTTTTGATTGGTATAACTAAGCAAATGACTTTTATTATTCTATTATTAGGAGAATTTCATTTTCTATTCAAAATTTATCCAAATAAATAGATTATTCATTTTCACACACACAAGAATAACAATCTTGTATACGACACTGAACAAGAATAATATATATCTTTTTATTCAATATATATATATATATATATATATATATATATATATATATATATATATATATATATATATATATATATATATCTTTCACTTTTTACTTAAATTTTATTTGTTATATATTTACTAGCATTTACTTTAAATATTTGAAATAAAAGTAATTATAAATTATTCAGACGATAATAAATACTTAACCCTATAAATCTATTGTTGAAGTATGTTATAAAACATCAAATGATGAAAAGAAAAAAAATACATTTTTTGGTATGATTCACTTTTTTGTCAAAAAGTCTACACACATTGAACGATCAAGGTTTGATTTGATCAACTGTTAACTTGGTCAATGATCAACGAATGACTCAATCAGTGGTCAATGGGTTGACTAGTCAATGGTTCAGTTCGTCCATATATGACTTAAGCGGTTTGCGGGTACCAAGCACTCTTTCAAAAACATCATTTGAATGTAGTCTGAAAGACTGAAGAGGGAGGTGACAATCCTATGAAAAACTTAGAGAGATAAGAGAAGAAATTCTTATGATTATGTTCTTAAAATTTGGAAGACTTAGATTTAAAAATCTCGAGATCATTCTTTAAACAATCAATAAAATAATTAGAGATAAAATATTTTAGGAATCGGAAATTGGGTCCATGATTGTAACGTTCAACAAGTTTCTTATCGAAAGTTTGTTTTGGATCCAAATTTCCTTTAGGTGTGCTTGTATTTGTATCCAAATTTCCTTTGGACCGAACACTTATTTTTGGATCGAAATTTCCTTTGGGTCCAATCTTCTTTTTTGATTTTACGAATTTATGATCCCGTAAAAGATGATAGAGGATCTCAAGAAGATCTTTGAAGTAACCAAAATGAGCGAGGGAAGGAATATTAGAAGCTAGAGTTTCAGGGTATGTTTGGTTTCATCGAGGGGAAGGGAGGGTAGGGATTTTTATCAAGGGGAGGGGAGGTAGGGGAGGGATTTTAATTATATATATGTTTGGTTCAAAATATGAAAGGGGAGGGGAGGGAGAATTTTTTTTTATAAATATGTTTGGTTCATGATGGGAGAGGTGGTATTTTAAAACTAATTTACTTTTTTATCCTTATAATTTTATCATAAGACTCATGAAATTTAACGTTATAATTTAAATTCAATTTTATTGACGAAATATAAGTATTTAATCAAAGAACATCATGAAAGATTTTATAAAAATGTAATGACTACAATATATTATTTTAAAAAGATTGTCGATTATAATAAAATCTAACAGAAATTCTTATAAGCAAAAATATTACGGTAATAAAAGGTAACATTAAAATATAAAAAATAAAATAAAAAATTTACACATATAATAATAATAATAATAATAATAATAATAATAATAATAATAATAATAAAAAAATAAGATGAAGATATAAAAGTACAATAAATATAAAAGTAGGATAAAATATATTCAAAATAAAACTTTTAACATTTTAATTAAGTAAGTAAATAAAGGTAAATATGTAAATATAATTATAATTATAATAAAACACCTCTCATTCCCTTCAAATCCCTCCAAATTGGAAGGAAGCAAAAAGTGGTTCACGAGAGATTTTGGTCGCTTCCATCTACCTCTCTGTCTCCTCTTAAAATTTGAACCAAACACATAAATTATTAAATCTTACCTTCCCTCCCTCCCTTCCATTTACCCCCAACCAAACAGATCCTCTGGGTTTTGTTTATGAAACCAAGTAGTGGCAATGTAGAAGGCTTTATAATCGAACTTGTTGATACCACAAATACTATAAATGTTAGATACGGGTTTAAGGATAGTAAGTGGATTCTCTGAACCATTTTGGCTAATACAAATTTTGATACCGGTTTTGGTTTTATATAAATTTGTTTCTTTGTTCTTTATGGATCTTAGTTTTAAAATAAACTCATATTGTGTTATGGATTATGGTTGTGTTTGGGTCTTTTTGGATAAGAATGGATGTGAGAATTTTTGAAGTTCCTTCTTGCATATGTATTTCTCTAGATGCACATATTATATAAGAGGTAAAAGTTTGTAGCATATTCGATCAATCCAATGATTTTTTCACACACTGTGGATCCCATAAACTGAAAAATTCATAATACTTCTTGCATACACGCTTCTTTAGACACACATAGTTGATAAAAATTAATTGGTAGCATATTCGATCAACCCACTAATTTTTTCACATTGTTGATCCCATAAATTGAAAAATCCATAATACTTCTTGCATACACCACTACGCCAAAAGTGAGTTTTAACAGCGCACATTAGACAATGCTTTTGTACAAAAGCGCTGCTATAAGTGAATTAAAAAAAACACGGAAAACGTATAAAATAATTAGTAAAAGCGCTGCTAAACATATGACCTTAGATAGCGCTTTTAAAAAGCGCTTCTAAAAGATTGCTTTAGAAAGCGCTTTATCATAAGCGCTGGTAAAGGGCCACTTTAGACAGTGCTTTAAGAAAGCGCTGTCTAAAGTCATAAAAAAAATAAAAGCGCTGCTAAAGGTCACTATTAGCCAGCGCTTTTCAAAAGCGATGTCTAAGGTCCATATTAGCCAGCGCTTTTAGAAAGCGCTGTTTAAATCCTTATAAGTTAGAATTAAAAAAATAGAACATTTGTATTCACAGTATCACCATCACGAAAAAAGAAACCCTTTCCCTCGCGAAACCCATTTCCTTCTCTGTCTCAAATCTTCCTCCACCGTTCGCCGTCGTACCGTCCTCCACCGTCTTGCTCCATTTTCCTCCACCCACACCGGCCTGTTCTCAAGGTATGTTCTTTATTGAAAATGTGTTTAACTCCATTGATGTCCAAACTGAGTTATCATCCTTGGAAATGTGTTAATATCCATTGATGTCCAAATGTGTTTATCTCCTATTGATGTCTAAACTAGGTTATATGTATGCATTTTAATTTTTGGATTCTTGGTAGGGCTTGATATATAATAGCAACATTTTTAGCATTTAGCATTTTTAGCATTTTTTGGATTCTTGGTTCTATGTTTTGGAATATAAAATATGATATATATATATATATATATATATATATATATATATATATATATATATATATATATATATATATATATATATATATATATATATATATATATATATATATATATATATATATATATATATATATATATATATATATATATATATATATATATATATATATATATATAATGTTTTTTTTTGTTATTTTAATTGGTTTCTGAATTGTTTATGATGTTTATATTTTCCATAAACTAGTATTTTGAACCTAAATATATATACAACTTGTTTTTGATGATACTTTGTATTGGTGTAGTTAGGTGAAGACCATCACCGATTCGAAGAACATCAAAGCCGTATCATCCGTCGTCGACACCAATAGCCCATTTTCTTTCTTTAGTAAGTCAAGTTCAAATTCTATCTGTATCGATCAATTAAAAAACACAATTATTTTTATATAGATATATTTATTTTTAGTCCATGCTATTAACTCTAGAAATAAATTTCTAGAAGTAATTCGTTTAATTCAAACAAAAAAAATCTGTTTATAGTGTTTTTGTTTACTTGAATAAGTAGAAAAAAATGGATAAAAAATGGATGTTTGCCGATCGATTTTCACAAGAGTACAAGAATGGGATATTGGAATTCGTTAAGTTTGCTGTTGAACACGCCAAAGACCCCAGTCGAATGAAGTGTCCTTGCTTGGGTTGTTGTTATATGGGTCGGGTTAATGCAGATGGATTGAAATCGCATTTACTAATGCGTGGAATTGATAGAAGTTATACGTGTTAGATATTTCTCAGTGAAAAAAGTAACGACAACGTTGAACCGGGGGAGAAAATTAGTATGGCATATGCTTCAGACGACAAGGACACAGATATATACGATTTTGATTGAGTCAGAGAGATTGCAGATGCACTTAAAGAAGATCTTCATGATTGTCCCAAAATGTTTGAGAGATTGGTAAGCGATGCAGAGAAACCGTTGTATAAAGGGTGCACTAAATTCACAAGATTGTCTGTGGTATTAAAGTTGTACAACTTAAAGGTGGGCAATGGATGGTCAGATAAAAGTTTCACAGAGTTATTAGCCCTTATAAGAGATATGCTTTCGGAGGATAATGTTCTTCCTAATCGAACCTATGAGGCCAAACAATGTTGTGCTCTATTGGCATGAGCTATGATAAGATACATGCTTATCCAAACGATTGCGTTTTGTTTCGAAACGAATATGCTTCGTTAAATGAGTGCCCTAAATGCGGTTTGTCTCGATATAAGAAAAAATTGTCTCCAGCAAAAGTCTTATGGTACTTTCCTATAATTCTGAGATTTAGGAGAATGTTTCTTAGTGAAACCAATGCAAGACACCTTACTTGGAATGCAAATGAAAGAATTATTGATGGAAAGTATCGACATACGAAAGATTCACCACAGTAGTCGAAAATTGATAATGATTATCCTGATTTTGGAGAAGAAGCAGGAAACCTTCAGTTGGATTTATCTACTGATGGAATGAACCTGCATGGTCTTCAAAGTATCTCACATACCACATGGCCTGTGATTCTTATGATTTATAACCTACCTCCATGGCTATGTATGAAGCGTAAGTACATGATGTTATCTATGTTAATATCTGGGCCTAAACAACCAGGGAATGACATAGACGTATACTTGACACCTTTGATCGAAGATTTAAAGATTTTGTGGGAGAACGAGGTGGAGGTTTATGATGGATATAGGAAACAAAGTTTCAATTTAAGGGCGATGTTGTTTGGCACAATTAATGATTTTCCAGCATATGGGAATCTATCTGGGTATAGCATTAAAGGTCAACGTGTGTGTCCTGTTTGTGAAGATGGAACCGATACGACGCGTTTGGAACTTTGTCAGAAGAATGTGTTTCTCGGTCATCGTAGATTCCTACATTCTAAACATCACTACCATGCACGGAGAAAAGCATTCAATGGAGATACCAAATAACGTAAAGCTCCACCTACATTGTCAGGTGACCAAATTTTTGAAAAGGTGAAAGATGTGTGTACTTAGTTTGGCAAGCCTTTTGCGCACACGGTTGTCAAAGGTGGGTGGAAGAAGAGATCAATTTTTTTTAATTTCCATATTGGAAGTCTCTGTATGTGAGACATTTTCTCGATGTTATGCATATTGAAAAAATGTATTTGAAAGTGTTATTGGTACGTTACTCAATATTAAAGGAAAGTCTAAGGATGGCCTTAAAGCAAGGGAGGACATGTTAAAGATGGGAATACGAACTGAACTAGGACCCGTGAAGAAAGGAAGCCGAACATATCTACCACCTGCTGCTTTTACTCTATCTAGAAAGGAGAAAAAGATATTGTGTAAGTTTCTAAGTGAAGTTAAAGTTCCAGAAGGATACTCTTCAGATATTAGAAGACTTGTGTCTATGAAAGACCTCAAGTTAAAGAGTTTAAAGACACATGATTGCCATGTTATAATGGAGCATTTTCTACCAATAGGTATACGTTCTATTTCTACAGATAAAGTAAGGAGTGTGATAACTAAGTTGTGTTTTTTCTTTAGGTCAATTTGTAGTAAGGTGATTGATCCTGAGATCTTACCAACATTGAAAAAAGAAATTGTTATTACTTTGTGTGAGCTTGAAATGTATTTTCCTCCCTCATTTTTTGACATAATGGTACATCTAGTTGTTTATCTTGTGAAAGAGACACAATTGTGCGGCCCAACTTATATGAGATGGATGTACCCTGCTGAACGTTATATGAAATTATTAAAAGGGTACGTGAAAAACCGAAGTCGCCCAGAGGGTTGTATTGTTGAGCGATACATTGTTGAAGAAGCGGTTGAGTTTTGTACTGAATATTTGTCCAAAGTTCAATCCATTGGACTTCCCAAAAGTCATATCTTTGAAAAAAAGGCAGGTAAAAGATTAATTGGAAATAAAATTGTGAAAGTATCAAAAGATGAACGGGATCAAGTGCATCTATATGTTCTGCACAATGACAGTGAGGTTGAGCCATATGTTGAAATGCACAAGGATATACTCTGAGGGTTAAATCAGAATAGAAATGAAAATTGGATAGTATGAGAGCACAATCAAAGTTTTATACCGTGGTTTAAGGATCATATTTTTTCAAAGCTTCATTCAAATCCCGCTTCAATAACAGAAAGGTTGAGATGTTTGGCATATGGTCTAAGTTTGCATGTATTTTCCTATAGCGCATAAGCAATTAATGGATACACATTTTATACCAAAGAATAAGATGATAAAAGTACTACGCAAAATAATGGTGTCACCGTGCTTGCTAAAGCAATGCACATTTCTAGTATGAATGACCTAAACCCCAAATATGAAAATCTGTCATATTTTGGAATTATCGAGCATATTTGGGTGTTTGATTACGAGAAGTTTCAGATTCCTATCTTTGGTTGCAAGTGGGTAAGTAGTGGTGGCATACTGTGATCAGTGGAAATAGAACTGACTGTTTTGGAATGCTGGTTCGCGAAATGTCGGGGTAAGCAAGAGTCGCCACCGTCTTTTATATTCTCCAACATGGAAAGGACAAAAGCACAGCAAAATTCCTTCTTTGAGATGTCTCTCGGTTCGAGAGGTAGATTTATAGAAAGGGAAGGTGTTAGCACCCTTTCTATCCATGGTTATCCATGGCCTCTTAGGTACTTACTCTTATGTTTTCAATTTTTTTTTTGCTTTTCAAGTGTGTGTGGGTTTTGAAAAAGTTTCGTTTGGAAAAATTTCTAAGTAACTCTTGTATCTGTCCTCAAGAGTGTATGAAAAATTTGTTTGAAAACTTTTAGAAAGTGTGAGTGCGAAAAGTTTGTTTTGTTTGTTTTGAGAGAGCAAGTACCCATGAGAAATCTACCTACTCTAAGGAATTAGGCTGTGTAAGAGTCCTTTAAACAGTGCTATCCCACTATTGAGAAGTAGGTAGCACTGTCGTTGGAGGTGTTCGGGTCAATTCGATTATTAGGGACATGTGTGGTCACCGAAGCAATAGTAGGACACCTTAGAAGTAACCCTAATGTCCTAGATCCTTTTTTATCCGAGGCAACCGTTCCGAGGCAACAGGATCTTTAGACAGGAGGGCGACCTCTAAAACACCCTATACTTGACGACCACGTTCGAGGCAACCAGTGAGGCGTACCCTAAGAGTGGCATGTGCATGTGTATTGTTTTCATGTTATATTATCTTGTACATGTATCATGGTGATCTACGAGTTGTTTTTAATTTTCATCCAAGTCTTGCATGCATATTAACAGTTAAGAGTGCGGAAAATAAAGTGCGGAAATATGAATCTATGCTATTACAAGGCGCGGGTCTATACATCGCCAAAAACAACCCGTTTTGAAATAAATGCGAGAAGTAAAAGAAAGCAATAAAACCTAATTAACTATTACATCCTTGGAAACAGTTACATAAATAATCAAAATAAGAATAATGCGCGAATAGAAATTTAATCGGAACGTCTTTAGGGTTTTGACCCTTTTTGAGAAAAGAATTTAAGTTTTGTCCTTTTTTGCAATTTAATTAAAATATTAAACCTAGCACTAATTAATTAATTAATTAAAGAAAAAAATGTTTTTGTGTTTTTTATGTTTTTAATGAAAATAAAAAAAGGAATTAAAATTAAAAGTTAAAACCTAATTCTAAGTTTATTTTATTTATTATGAGAAAAGATTAAAATAACCTAATTTTAAATAATTCAATTTGGTATTTATTTACAAAATAAGTTAATAAATAAGAATAATAATAATTAATAAAAATATTTACATTTTTTATTCTCTGAATTTATTATGAAAAAATATTAATTTATTAATTAGATAATAATAATACTAATAATTAATAAAAAGAAATTATAAAAGAAAAGAAAATAAAAAGAGTAATAAAACCAGTGGGGGTGTTGACCCAAGAATGGAGGTTTATTCCAGCAATTCTGGCCCAATAAGAAGCAAGCTTGTTTGACTTTTGGAATCAGGTGCGTGCTCATTGACTGGAACGTACCATGGTCTTCATCTTCTGACCATTAGATTGACATTGTGAGACACTTGGCAAGCTGAGCGCTGGAGTTCGTGGTGGAATATTGTTGTGAATCTGCATAGGAATACATTATGAAAAATAACATAGAGTTTTGGGTGTACCTGGAAATCGAACCCAGGTCCTAGTAGTTACCAAACACGTCACCTTCCACTAAGCCACTGCATTTTCTTTGTTAATATAATGGATGATGAGAATAATATATAAAAAAATCAACTATTCTGGAAACCAAGAAAAAAGCGCGCCACATTTTTGAACGGACCAACCACGCGTGAACACGTCCTTCATCTTCTTCGTGAAACATGTATAAAACATATCAAATAGCGGGGGTTTTTAACCCCCACAAAGTGCAAATGCAAAAAATAGCGATTAGGTCTGTGCATTATATAAATAGGGCGCGAGGGTTGGGTTTGATTCGTCTGGCCTTGACGAATCCAACCATGTGCGTCTCAAGGTCTGATTTTGCTTATGATGTAAACCCCCAAATTGGAAGCTTTGAAAACCTAGATTTCATCAATGGTGGTTTCGGTTCCAGGGCGTTTCAAGGCAATTGAACCATACCATTAGTTTCCTGTGGACTCATACAACACAAAACAAGCAACAAATTATGTTAATGATGCATGAACAATGAATTTCGATTCCAAGAAAATTATGCAAATCGTGAGTTCGTGTGGGGCGATTCCTTAGGCCTGAGCGCTTGGTTTTGATTCTAAAACGTTTCTGGGGACTTATGCAATGTATTAGAATTCTTAACTCGCTTTGAAAGGGCCTGGAAAGTGGAATTCAGATTTCAGTTTTCTTTGAATTTTTTCAATGTGGTAATGGTTCTTGCAGCAACTTTTGCACGTTCACAGCATTAGGGTTAGGCTCAGCATATATAGTAGAATGATTTTAGGGTGAATCTTGGTCCAAAAATCCATGGCTTTATGATTTGCATATTTGATTTTCAATCAAATATTTTTGCATCTTTTTGATTGCCAAAGCTTGCTAAAATTGGATATTTTTGCCTCTTTGATGGATGCACGAAATTGCCAGCTTGCCCTGATCTTATTTGCTTCACAAAAGATTTGAAAACCATATCTTTTGAATTTTCCTACAATTAAATGAATTAAATGAATTAATAGTAATAAAAATTCAATTAATTAATTAAAAATCAGAAAATAAATCAATTTAAGTTCAATGGGTCGTGCATAGGCCTTGGGCAAAGTTTCAAGAAATTATTTGGGGCCCATTAGCAAAAATGAGGTGTTTTGGGCAAAGTTGACTTTTGCAAATTCCCAAACATTTCCCAACTTCTCCAATGCATATCGTGCTCAATTTTGATCCTATGAACATGTTTTTGGACATCTTGGAAAGGTCTTGAAGTCCTCTAACCAATGCCTTTGGTCCCATGTCATTTGGATTTACCAATCTCAAGTTATGGTCTTTGACTTAAAGTGCCTTTTTGTTGACTTTTGAAATTGACCTATAATGTAGAAATTGATAACTTTTTGTGAGAGCATTTCTTGGACTTGGAATGTGAAGATGAGTTGTAGGAAATGTAATCCCCTTCAAAATGAGCATTGGATGGGATTTTTCTGATGAACCATGAAAACGTTATGCCTTGGTCAAGTTACAGTTGACTTTTCAGCTGTCCAAAAATAGCAACTTTTGACACCTTGATGATTTTTGAGCCATTCTTGTGGAATCATGATCAAGACTTGATCAAATGATGACTGTGGCTTCAAAATAAGATGTTGATAAAAAATTTTGACTTTTGACTGTAAAATGACCATTTTGCCCCTGCAGTTGGTTGTGGAGCAACTAGGGCTTTTGACTGTGCAAACTGGAATTGTGAACCTTGGAACTTGGCATGTAGATGCTTGACAATGTGTATAGGCCTATGGGACTTGATTGAGCCCTTGAAAACCTCAACTTCCTTGCAAGAACCAAAACCCTAATTTTGACTGGCTTAGGAGGATGGTTTGACTGTGCAACCCTTGAGTAGACTTGAACAAATTGAGATGATGCTTGTCAACACTTTGAAGAATATGGGAGGGAAAATTTTGGGGTACAACAGTTTCCCCTGTTCAATCTTCTTAGACCTGAGGATGTAGATTGGCTTGCGTGCCTTTCGTGATCCGAAGGTGGAAGATGATTGAACACTAGAGTGCCCAGAAATTTGCACTCGCATAGTAGAGTATCAGCAATGTGATGGCGGGAATGGGATTATAGATGCAATTTGGAGGGATGGTGGATAGGAGGATGGGCTTATAGATGCCATCTGGAGATGTGACAGAACCTTGCCGGGAATAGGCTTATAGATGCCATTTGGAGATGTAATGGATAGTTATGGAGATGGGCTTATAGATGCCATCGGAAGGTGTCGATCGCATAAGAGATTCCTTAGCAAGAACTTGCGTACTTGAGAAAGAAAGATAATTTCCTGGCCTGTTACAGGGGTTGATCTTCAAACTCTTCATGCAGATATGCCCTGGCTAGATACAGGTATCGAATCTACAATCAATCGCTCACAGATATGCCCTGGCTAGATACAGGAATCGAATCTGGAACTTCAAAAGGTTGCTTACAGACATGCCCTGGCTAGATACAGGTATCGAATCTCTAAACTCTTCATGCAAATATGCCCTGGCTGGATACAGGTATCGAATCTACAATGAATTATCCACACATATGCCCTGGCTAGATACAGGAATCGAATCTGGAATCGGTCATCTATAGATATGCCCTGGCTGGATACCGGTATCGAATCTCTAAACTCTTCATGCAGATATGCCCTGGCTGGATACAGGTATCGAATCTGGAATTAGGTTGATGGATTGTCTCTACTGACAGATTATCTCAAAAAATATTTAAGGATCAATTTAACTGAACCGGGGGTAGTGTTGTCTTCTTGGACGGATGGTCTTTATTGACAAGTTGTCTTTATTGACAGGATATCTTAAATGACGGGTTGTCTTCAATGACGGGTTGTCTATAGCGACTGGTTGTCTATGACGACGACTGTCTATAACGATGGGTGTCTTTGACGACGAGTGTCTATAACGACGAGTGTCTATAACGACGAGTGTCTATAATGACGAGTGTCTATAACGACGAGTATCTATAACGACGAGTGTCTATAACGACGAGTGTCTATAACGACGAGTGTCTATAACGACGAGTGTCTATAACGACGAGTGTCTATAACGACGAGTGTCTATAACGACGAGTGTCGATAACGACGAGTGTCTATAACGACGAGTGTCTATAACGACGAGTGTCTATAACGACGAGTGTCTATAACGACGAGTGTCTGTAACGACGAGTGTCTATAACGACGAGTTTTTAGGAATTAATTTTAACTGGACTTGTCTTCTTTGACTGGATGAGCATCAGAAAAACCTTTGGGATTTAACTGGACTTGTCTTCTTTGACTGGATTTGTCTTCTTTGACTGGATTGGTCTCTTTTGACTGTATTTGTCTACTTTGACATAGCTGATCATTTAACTGTATCATTCCTGAAAGGTAAGGGTCAGTCATATGCAATGCATGATATGGATCAAGCAATGATGTTCTCGACATAAATGAGATTGTATGACATGATGCGTATATGCATGTATCATGAAAATGTGATGTTTATGAATGTATCTTCATCTGGGAAAATAAATCCTTGACGAATGTCGGAAAGTTCGTTGAATCCTGGGCTGATGTTGAAGAGTAGAGTTCTTCGTTTCTGCTGGGGTTGATGATTGCAAGAATAAACTGGTAGGAGAAGATGACTTCGTTGGGGCATAAACTTGTTGGAGAGATTACTCTGCGGGGAATTACTCTGTGGGAAGAGATGCTTCGCTGAGGATTTGATGATAAATCCGCAGGGGATTTCGTTGATATGTTTTGTTGGAGGATTTGATGAACTCCGCTGGGGGATAGGAAGAACTTCGCCGAGGGCGATCTTTCCGTGGTAATTAGCTGAGGATAACTCAGTTATAAGCTCTGGTGGGGGATAACCTTCTAAATATGGCCGGGGAGAGATGCATCTACTCTGCAGGTGATAAGCTTCCAGAATCTACTGGGGATAAGCTTCCAGAATCTACTGGGGAGGATAATTCAACTCTCCTGGGGAAACCTTGGACTATATTAGGGAAGTGGCTCCACTGGGATGTCTGGTATTCCGTCGGGGAACAATCTTATATTAAGACTGCCGGGGATGCTTGCTTAGGAACATCTGTATACTCCGCTGGGGAATATTATGATTTTCTGAGGATACCCAACTTCCTTAAGGCTGACAGTAGACTAACTCTGCTCGGGGAGAGTATCGCTGACTTGTTGGAGATACTGTGCCTTTAGGGGCTGAAGGGAGACCAACTCTGCTTGAGGAGAGTATTGATTTGTCTTACTCCCGGGGAGTGAAGGTATCTTGATTACTCTTCAATTGAATCCACCTTTGTACCTGGTGGACAGAGCAGCTTGATCACTTAGACAACTCATTATTGCCCCAGTTTCTACGGGAGAAGGTACCTGTGGAGGTCTTGATAACTGCCAATTTATGAATCTTCTTCTGGTAGACAAGTGACGAGATGACGGAACATAGTCATACGCTTTGATCCCTAATTTTTGCCTGGACCGCCCTTTCGGGTTTTCAGTCCACCGGGATACCCATTTTTGCCCAAGCCGCCTTTTCAGGTTTTCGACTTGCCGGGTGTACAAATTCTTTTCATTTCATCCCTTATTTTGCTCGAACCCTTTTGGTTCGCCGGGAAGCCCTTATTTTTGCCTAGGTGTGTCAACCTAGCGGGTCTTTGATTGCGCGTAGTATTTTTTCCGACTATGTCCACGCTCTTAGGATGTAGGGAGGTGCCCCTGTCAGTAGTGTTGTGTTGCCCTACTACCAGAAGATCTTCGTTTGATCGTCCACTGCCCCAAGTGATCCAGATGGAGATTTGCCCAAAGCTGGTTGGCTTTTTGAGAGATTCTCCGAATCTTGACTTAACTGCCCCAGATGATGGACAATGATCATGCCATGCCCCTTGATTGGAGGTGCTTTTGTTCATTAGACATTCGTCGTGCGAACTTCTATGTTGTTCAAACAAATAGTCATATGCAAGCAATGTTATATTAAAAATGCAAAGCTTATGTCTGTCTTGAAGTTTTTGAAAATGCATTTTTTCATAAAAATAAGTGAATTTTTTTGTAAACTGTGATGTCAACTCGTTATTTTACCGCAAGCCTTAAGGAGTCAGGATACCTTTCGTAACAGTATACTTTCGAACTAACCCATTCTTCAGCTAGGACTTTTGAGGGTTGTAGCGTGGCCTGGTTCACGGTTTAAGAAACAAAGGATAAAGGCTCAAATTATTTGTACCCACCCGCTCTTCATGATGTTCTTCAAACCTAAACTCAGTTGATCGTGCGTTAGACCTTGTTTGAGTCTTTGCTCTGATACTCCAGTGATGGTTTGGACATTGACAGTTTATTTTGAATAGGCAGTCATTTCTTTTGTTGAGAGTTTGTAGGACCTCTTTCTTTTTTCGTTTTTTATTATCCCTGTTTTTTTTGCCTGAACTGTTTCTTTTGTGATTACAGTCAGTGGGATGCCCCAGTTTTTGTAAGTCTCCTTCATAGGTTTTGACTTATCGGGCTTTTATTTCGAGAAATGATGACTGCCTGTCTTTATGATTATTCGGAACCATCATTGTCTTTTTGCTTTGGAAGGACTTCTTTGGTGCCATTCGTTGTGCACTTGGATCAACTGAGAAGACTACCCTGCCCCAGGTTATGATTAAGGGTTTTAATTTTTGCGAAAAGAAAAACTCCTACTTCTTTGGCTCGAAGGGGTTGACGAGGGATTATCTTCCTTATAACTCCAGTGTTTAGGAATTGAAACAATGCCTGTACCTCATCAGCGGGGTCTGCTCAAAAGCATACTGTAGATTGTGGTATCATTTTCGTCATCCTCCCACAAGAGGCTTAGAATTATCAATCAAGAGTTGATCATCACAAAAATATGAAAACAGTTTGCATATAGTGAATACGAAATAATTACTTCAAAACAGACATGTGTAATGCATTAATGAAATAACAACGTTTGACATGAATAAAATGTTTGAACAATCAAAGAAAAATACAACTTGAACATTCGAATGAACAAAAAAATTTCCAATCCTAGCCATGTTTTGGCAAGGGAGCAGTGATCACATTGGGAGTCTCTGGAGAGTCGAACTGGACTTCCTTTGCGTCAATCAGATCCTGAACCTTGTTTCTCAAAGTCCAATAATCATCGGTAGCATGCCCCGGGCTGTCAGAATGATAAGCGCAGTGAACGTTGGGGTTATACCTTGAAGGTGTCCTGTTGGTATTCTTAGGAGGGTCCCTTAGAGTTACCAACTTGGTCTCCAGCAACTGTGGCAATATCTGGGACAAGGTCATGCCGAGGGGAGTGAATTGCCTTTTAGGTCTCTCTTCCCTTTGTTGGTTGTGATGTTGAGGAGCACCGGCCAGTTTTGAAATAACTACTGCATTGACAGCACTAAATTCTTTCTTGGATGGTTTCTTCTCAGTGTTCGAAGAGTCACCCTTTTGTATCTTCCCCGACTTAATACCAGCTTCTATTCTCTCACCAGTCAGAATGAGGTCTGTAAACCCTGCAGAAGAATTGCCAATCAGATGGTTGAAAAACGGACCAGACAGGGTCCCCAAGAACATGTCCACGAGTTCACGGTCAGTCAACGGTGGCTGCACCCTGCCAGCCAGGTCTCTCCACTTTTGCGCGTACTCCTTAAAACCTTCTCCCGATCCTAGCGACATACCCTGGAGTTGGGTACGTGTAGGAGCGAGGTCGGCATTGTACTGATACTGCTTATAAAAAGCAGTTGCCAAGTCCTCCCAGTTTCGAATACTGGTTCCATCCAGCTGATAGAACCACTCGAGCTGAGCCCTGTAAAGGCTATCCTGGAAGAAATGGATCCATAGATTCTTGTCTGCAGTGTAAGGTTATATCTTCCTTACATAAGATCTGAGATGCAGCTTAGGGCAGGAAGCTCCGTCATATTTCGCAAAGGCAGGTGCCTTGAACTTGTGTGGGATCACCACCCCAGAAGATAAACCCAGATCTCCAAAATCCAACCCAGGCACCTGTTGAATCTCCATGGAACTCAGACGGTCCTCTAGTTGCTTGTACCTGTCCTCAGCAGGAGGGTACTGTTCATCATTGAAATCCGTCTCCTTGTCAGAGACCACGGGACTAGGAGCCCTCCTCTCTTGGGGACTGTCTTTTCCAACAGATGGGGTAGTCAGCTCAGCTTCATTTTGTGATCCATTCCCAGATCTGTGTCTAGGGTTGAACAAAACAGTCCTCTTCTTCTTCTTCCTCTCTTTTAGCATCAGAGTTTTCAAGTCCTGTTGACCCTGGGCTAGGCTCATGACCAACTCCTGGAACTGGGCATTCTGGGCCTGGAGGGCCTTGATAGCTTGTTCATTGGATGATTCAGGATTCATGATGATTGTTGAAATAAACAGCGAAGAAGGTAAGTGACCTGTAAAAGGGTACCTATTATGCAATGATGTGTATGTATGCATGCGATGTTTTCAAGGATCTCGCGGGGTAAACAAGAAGATTGTTAGAATTTGAATTTTGTAGCTTGATGGAAGGCACTGCATATTGTTGAGAGTCTTTCTTCAAGAGTCAAGGCTCACCATATCGAGTGGGTCATAGCCCCTGACTCAAGTCATCAGCCTGGCTAGAGGAAAATAAATCCCCTTTTCCCCTTGCTAGACATTTTGGTTCATCATGACCTGCACCACAAACCCTTGAGATCCTTGAAATGGGTTAGTCCTTATGTAGGATGTATGCAATGGTATGATGTTATGCTATGCATGGAGTGATGTAAGTAGGCCCTGTAATGAGTCCCAATTAAGGACTGTAAACAAAACCTGCAAGGAACTCGTGTTGTTAGATAACAAGTATGCAAGTAGTTCAAGTATGAAGGCACACAAGTCACACAAAAGAGCCCTTAGAGTTTAGGCCAGCATGAAGTTTAGGTACTACCCTCTTGAAGTTGGTGGGCTCAAAAACCTGTCCTATCAAAAGTAACCGGGTTCTAAGGAGCTCAATATCATTGGGTTGTTTTCTGTGTTCATTGTTTTGATTTAGCCACTGAACTGGCGATCAAAATATTCCAAGAAAGCAACCCTCAATGAGTGTAGTATCGAGTATCTACCAACTTCGGACTGCACCAAAGAAGGTCATCTCACTACCCTAAAGAGGCCAGGATGGCCAAGTAAGGTTCCTAAGGTCAGTTGATGCTTCACGACACCATGCGGCGGCCCCGTACTCTCCTTGACTTGACTCAAGGGTTACCGGTACTCACCAAAGTGCCACATCAACGTAGCAAACTGCTTCAACCGTGTCGGTATACCCCGCACAGTTCCCTCACAGTTTGTTGCTACTTTCTAAAAGGTATCCCCCAGATCCGGGTTAGGATCTATGAAACTCCGATGCAAGCCCATAATATTAAAGCAAACAAGGCATACAATTGAAAACATAAGAGTGGTCTAATCCTAAGGTACACCTCACTTTTATAATGTCCCCAACAGAGTCGCCAGTTCTGTGATCGGTGGAAATAAAACTGACTGTTTTGGAATGCTGGTTCGCGAAATGTCGCGGTAAGCAAGAGTCGCCACCGTCTTTTATATTCTCCAACATGGAAAGGACAAAAGCACAACAAAATTCCTTCTTTGAGATGTCTCTCGGTTCGGGAGGTAGATTTATAGAAAGGGAAGGTGTTAGCACCCTTTCTATCCATGGTTATCCATGGCCTCTTAGGTACTTACTCTTATGTTTTCAAAATTTGTTTGCTTTTCAAGTGTGTGTGGGTTTTGAAAAAGTTTCGTTTGGAAAAATTTCTAAGTAACTCTTGTATCTGTCCTCAAGAGTGTATGAAAAATTTGTTTGAAAACTTTTAGAAAGTGTGAGTGCGAAAAGTTTGTTTTGTTTGTTTTGAGAGAGCAAGTACCCATGAGAAATCTACCTACTCTGAGGAATTAGGCTGTGTAAGAGTCCTTTAAACAGTGCTATCCCACTATTGAGAAGTAGGTAGCACCATCGTTGGAGGTGTTCGGGTCAATTCGATTATTAGGGACATGTGTGGTCACCGAAGCAATAGTAGGACACCTTAGAAGTAACCCTAATGTCCTAGATCCTTTTTTATCCGAGGCAACCTTTCCGAGGCAACAGGATCTTTAGACAGGAGGGCAACCTCTAAAACACCCTATACTTGACGACCACGTTCGAGGCAACCAGTGAGGCGTACCCTAAGAGTGGCATGTGCATGTGTATTGTTTTCATGTTATATTATCTTGTACATGTATCATGGTGATCTACGAGTTGTTTTTAATTTTCATCCAAGTCTTGCATGCATATTAACAGTTAAGAGTGCGGAAAATAAAGTGCGGAAATATGAATCTACGCTATTACAATGTGCGGGTCTATACATCGCCAAAAACATAACCCGTTTTGAAATAAATGCGAGAAGTAAAAGAAAGCAATAAAACCTAATTAACTATTACATCCTTGGAAACAGTTACATAAATAATCAAAATAAGAGTAATGTGCGAATAGAAATTTAATCGGGACGTCTTTAGGGTTTTGACCCTTTTTGAGAAAAGAATTTAAGTTTTGTCCTTTTTTGCAATTTAATTAAAATATTAAACCTAGCACTAATTAATTAATTAATTAAAGAAAAAAATGTTTTTGTGTTTTTTATGTTTTTAATGAAAATAAAAAAAGGAATTAAAATTAAAAGTTAAAACCTAATTCTAAGTTTATTTTATTTATTATGAGAAAAGATTAAAATAACCTAATTTTAAATAATTCAATTTGGTATTTATTTACAAAATAAGTTAATAAATAAGAATAATAATAATTAATAAAAATATTTACATTTTTTATTCTCTGAATTTATTATGAAAAAATATTAATTTATTAATTAGATAATAATAATACTAATAATTAATAAAAAGAAATTATAAAAGAAAAGAAAATAAAAAGAGTAATAAAACCAGTGGGGGTGTTGACCCAAGAATGGAGGTTTATTCCAGCAATTCTGGCCCAATAAGAAGCAAGCTTGTTTGACTTTTGGAATCAGGTGCGTGCTCATTGACTGGAACGTACCATGGTCTTCATCTTCAGACCATTAGATTGGCATTGTGAGACACTTAGCAAGCTGAGCGCTGGAGTCCGTGGTGGCATATTATTGTGAATCTGCATAGGAACACATTATGAAAAATAACATAGAGTTTTGGGTGGACCTGGGAATCGAACCCAGGTCCCAGTAGTTACCAAGCACGTCACCTTCCACTAAGCCACTGCATTGTCTTTTTTAATATAATGGATGATGAGAATAATATATAAAAAATCAACTATTCTGGAAACCAAGAAAAAAGCGCGCCACATTTTTGAACAGACCAACCACGCGTGAACACGTCCTTCATCTTCCTCGTGAAACCTGCATAAAACATATCAAATAGCGGGGGTTTTTAACCCCCACAAAGTGCAAATGCCAAAAATAACGATTAGGTCTGTGCATTATATAAATAGGGCGCGGGGGTTGGGTTTGATTCGTCTGGCCTTGACGAATCCAACCATGTGCGTCTCAAGGTCTGATTCTGCTTATGCTGTAAACCCCCAAATTGGAAGCTTTGAAAACCTAGATTTCATCAATGGTGGTTTCGGTTCCAGGGCGTTTCAAGGAAATTGAACCATACCATTAGTTTCCTGTGGACTCATACAACACAAAACAAGCAACAAATTATGTTAATGATGCATGAAAAATGAATTTCGATTCCAAGAAAATTATGCAAACCGTGAGTTCGTGTGGGGCGATTCCTTAGGCCTGAGCGCTTGGTTTTGATTCTAAAACGTTTCTGGGGACTTATGCAACGTATTAGAATTCTTAACTCGCTTTGAAAGGGCCTGGAAGGTGGAATTCAAATTTCAGTTTTCTTTGAATTTTTTCAATGTGGTAATGGTTCTTGCAGCAGCTTTTGCACGTTCGCAGCACTAGGGTTAGGCTCATCATATATAGTAGAATGACTTTAGGGTGAATCTTGGTCCAAAAATCCATGGCTTTATGATTTGCATATTTGATTTTCAATCAAATATTTTTGCATCTTTTTGATTGCCAAAGCTTGCTAAAATTGGATATTTTTGCCTCTTTGATGGATGCACGAAATTGCCAGCTTTCCCTGATCTTATTTGCTTCACAAAAGATTTGAAAACCATATCTTTTGAATTTTCCTACAATTAAATGAATTAAATGAATTAATATTAATAAAAATTCAATTAATTAATTAAAAATAAGAAAATAAATCAATTTAAGTTCAATGGGTCGTGCATAGGCCTTGGGCAAAGTTTCAAGAAAGAATTTGGGGCCTATTAGCAAAAATGAGGTGTTTTGAGCAAAGTTGACTTTTGCAAATTCCCAAAAATTTCCCAACTTCTCCAATGCATATCTTGCTCAATTTTGATCCTATGAACATGTTTTTGGACATCTTGGAAAGGTCTTGAAGTCCTCTAACCAATGCCTTTGGTCCCATGTCATTTGGATTTACCAATCTCAAGTTATGGTCTTTGACTTAAAGTGCCTTTTTGTTGACTTTTGAAATTGACCTATAATGTAGAAATTGATAACTTTTTGTGATAGCATTTCTTGGACTTGGAATGTGAAGTTGAGTTGTAGTAAATGCCATCCTCTTCAAAATGAGCATTGGATGGGATTTTTATGATGAACCATGAAAACGTTATGCCTTGGTCAAGTTACAGTTGACTTTTCAGCTGTCCAAAAATAGCAACTTTTGACACCTTGATGATTTTTGAGCCATTCTTGTGGAATCATGATCAAGACTTGATCAAATGATGATTGTGGCTTCAAAATAAGATGTTGACCAAAAATTTTGACTTTTGACTGTAAAATGACCATTTTGCCCCTACAGTTGGTTGTGGAGCAACTAGGGCTTTTGACTGTGCAAACTGGCATTGTGAACCTTGGAACTTGGCATGTAGATGCTTGACAATGTGTATAGGCCTATGGGACTTGATTGAGCCCTTGAAAACCTCAACTTCCTTGCAAGAACCAAAACCCTAATTTTGACTGGCTTAGGAGGATGGTTTGACTGTGCAACCCTTGAGTAGACTTGAGCAAATTGAGATGATGTTTGTCAATACTTTGAAGAATATGGGAGGGAAAATTTTGGGGTACAACACATACGAATGGATATGTCAGGATTTTTGCAAGTGGATCTTCATAGAGAGGGGTACAAAGAAGAGCCTTTTATTCTAGCCTGTCAAGCTAAACAAGTGTTCTATGTCACTGACCCGACGAGTACAAAATGGTCTATAGTGCTTTTTTCTAACAAAGTGGTTGATGATAATGGTGTAGACCAAGGTGGTATTGATGATGAGAATGAGTCATGCATTAGACGGAATGAGTCGTATATTATAAATGATCAAGATGAGAATATTATAGCGGATGAATCATATATCAAAAATGATCATAATGAGGGAATTTGGATAAATCCATCCGTCTGCATTGTTAAGAAACAAGTAATTCATGTTCCAACCAAGAAAAGAAACAGATGTTAGTGAAAGAGGTAGGATATTAAAATGTTTATGTTTATGTTTGTGTTTACATTTAAGTTTATGTTTATGTTAATTTTTGGCATTGTCATTTTATATATATTTTGACTCGCTTCTGACTCGCTTTTATATTGGGTTTATGTTTATGTTTATTACAGGTTAGATGGATACTAACGACGATCACCCACGTGATGATTCTGTGCATGATGGAGATAAGGCTGTTAGTAAAACGGAAATGGAATATAAAAGAGGAATAACAATAGTGAAGAGAATCATACGGAATAGAGACCAAGGCATAAAGTATGAAGTGCATTGGCGTCAAGAAGGCCAACTCATTGAGCCTAACGGTTCAATGTTGACAAGTTATCTCGGTTCCATGGTAAGAAGAGAAATTCCTATCACATGTGAAGATTAGAGAGCAAGAGTGTTGGATGACACTAAAGATAAAATATGGAGTGAGATACAAGTACCATATGTGATGTTAATTGTTTTTAATGACGCACTTTTTTTATGATTTTCGGTTACTTATACTAACACACTTTATTTATGATTTTCGTAGAGGTCGCTCATCATTGAGGATACAAGGAGAGATTATATTCTTAAATTGGCCAGGAAACTACATAGAGGGTTTAGAGCTTTCTTGTCAAAAAAGTTTCTAAGTGATACATATAAAATTTTTGTTGATGCAGAGATTCCAAGGAAATATGCTGATTTGATTACAGCTGAAGAATGAGAAACTTTTAAATCGAAAAGAAGTACCCAAAAATTTGAGAGCTTAAGTGTCGTAAATCGACAACGAGCATCAAGTCCAGCATATCCATACAGAAAAGGCCGTATGGGATATACACGATTACAACAATCTATTGTAAGTATCTATAAATTGCAAAGTATCTATAATATATACACGCTTATATTTAATTATGTTTTTTGGCTTAATGTGTAGCTAACAAAAGAGAATAGTTCTGAAACATCTCTTCCGGAACACATTTTGTGGAAGGAAGCACGTGTGTGTAAGGATGGAGCTATTGAAGAAAAAGTTCAACAAATTTTCGAGAGATGTGTAAGTATAACATTATTTATTTAATTACATCATACTTTTATTTATTTAATTACATCATTCTTTTATTAACATATCATTCTTTATTTACAATATTTATATGAATTTCAGGAGAGTCTTTCCCAGTTTATACCTCCAAATGAAGATACTGATTGCAGGAGAATACTCTCACGAGCATTAGATATTCGTGAGTATTCTGGTCGGGTGAGGGGTAAGGGATTTGGGATCACTCCAACATCCTTGAAAAAAAACAAAGACAAAATCTCCAAGCAATAAAGAACTGCAGGAGAAGTTGGAAAAGTTACAACAAGAAGTCTATGAGCTGAGAAAGGAAAAGGAAATCGATCAAGCTACAAGCTTTAAAGATACTAGTGACAAAGCTAGTATCAATGGTAACTTTGGACAAAATATTCCCGAGGTTATTATATACCATCTTTATAAATTATAAAACCATGTTTATTAACTATATAATCATGTTTATTAATTATGTAATCATATTTATTAAATTATAGGGCATTTCCCGGTGTCAACTTTATTTGTCGACACCGACTTATCGGATGGTTGGCAAGGGAAAAGTGTATAATATCTCGGGAGAAATGCTTCACCATAGACCGCTCCCAGAGGGATTTTTGAAAGTATCAGTCAACGTCGTTTTAGAGGGGGGTGCATTGTTACCACTACCTGATGATGTGGCGGATGTAACATTGGTGGCAGATGCAATAGGATCGTTTGTTGCATGGCTATCAAGCCTTGTTTGCATAGATAATGAGGTATGCTTAAAATCGTTTACTATTCAAAAATTTTATGGCAATTATACTTACATTATGTTTACATGGTAATGTTAGACTCCCACAAAATCCATTCTGTTGTACCCCAAAATTTTCCCTCTCATTTCTTCAACATTTTCTCATCACAAGACTCTTGGAGCTCAAGATCAAGTTAGGGTTTGCTCTGCTCAAGACCCATCCTTGCACTGTTGACCCAAATTAGGGTTTGAGTTTGCACAAAGATGTTTTGACCTAAAATTCCCAAAGTGACTTTCATGCTTCATGTTGGACTCACAAGTTTATCCATACCAAGTTTCAAGCCTTGATTCCAATCTTTGCCCAGTCAATTGGACAATTGACCTAGAAATCATTTGTATTGGGGGAAAAGTCAACTGTGGCCAATTGACAGTCAAACTTCATAATTTTTGACCCACATCAACATAATGAACTCATATGAACCATTTGGCCAAGTTTGGATCACAATTCTACAAGAAATTTGGGCAGATCACCAAAAGGGCAAAATGGTCATTTTTAGGGTTTTGACTGCACAAAGGCAATTTTTGACTATTTGACCTAACCAATGGCAAACCAATATCACATATGGACTCAAGAACTCAATGGCATTGACTTGATCCATTCAACAAGTTCAAAGAATCTCAAATGCACAGGATTGACAGATGAATTTTTCAGTCAACTGATCAAAATTTGACTGTATACTGAAAAGTCAAACTTTGACTTTTTGGTCAAAATCAAGTGCCAAGATTCATTTTTCATCAAGATATGTCAAATTATGAAACTTTTTCATCAAGAAACCCAAAATTGCAAATTAGGGTTTAGAATGAGAAAATTTCATAACTTAGAATTTTTCTAAGTTATGAAACTTCCTTATTTTTTCCTAACTTTGTCCCATTTTTTCATTAAGATACAATTGGATTCAAGCAAAACTCAAAACATGAAAGTTATAGTCCATTGATAAATCTAAAACTTTGATTCATAAAGTTTCCTCAAAAGAAGCTTGTAGCTCAAGTAATGATTTTTGGAACAAGGGTGCAAAACATTCTTAACTTTGAAAACTTTTGATCTATTTTAGGCAGGATTTTTGTCCAACTTCATGGCCACTTTTCACATAGTTCCACTTGGAATTTCAATTTGCATTACAAAGATGGATTGTAGTACACATTCCAAGCTTTCCAAATTGTCCAATAACTTCTTAAACACCCTTGTGGTTAGGGAGAATCGAATTTGCAAAGTTGGGCAAAAGTCACTTTTGTTCATAGCCAAATACATGTTCATAACATTGGCATTTTCAAGTCAGCAGGGTTTGTGATGGTTTACATGCCTCTAATCCTCTTCACACTCAATAATTAAATGCCAAACCATTGTGCCAAGATGTTATTTTGTTCATTTGGTCATTACATGCAAGATTAATCCATATTTAGAAAAAGCAATTTTGCCATTCTTGTAAAGATGCACTTTATGTCAAATAACAAATCCAAGAGGAATGGGCCAGATCTTTGAAGCTAGCATTTGTACACAAATCACTCTGATCAAGAACAAGTGGTGCAGCATAGTTTAGGGCATGGGACAGGCTTGTTTTGAAACTTGCATTTCCTTGCTTACATTAGAAGAAAAGTGGAAAACTCATACCATTCTCTCATTCTTGTAAGAACCAGTCATAGCAAACTTTGCAAACACTTTTCACATGACCTAACTGACCTAAAACACGAATCAACCACAGCTCAAACCTTCTCATTAATCAAAACACCATTTTTCTGCAAGAAACAGGGCATTCCTGCAGTTTGACTTGGCCAACTTCATCCACTCGTGCGTTTTTGCCCAAACAAGTTCCAATACACTCCCTACCATCCATTGAAGCTATCCCAAGCCTTAGATACAAGCTGTAACATCCATAGCCAAGTTTGCCATTTTCACTTTTCAGTTTTGTAGGTTGACTTCCATAGCTTGATTCAGAGAGATTCAAAGCAAGTTAAGCATAGGGGAAGCATCCTTGGACTTCAGGCAAGCTGTACCAAAGTTCAAACTCCATTGAAGATACCTCCATTGTTGTACACGACTCAAGCTGAACAGGTAAAAATTTGAACTTTTATCTCTCTATCCAGGCATAGTTAGGCTTAAGTTTGTGAAGAAAGCATGTTCTACTCATAGCCCTGAAGCCATCCATATAATTACTTTTCATTTATATCGTGTGTGCTATGAGAATTTTGGACCTGAACATGGAAGAAAACTTAGGTCAGAAATTGGGGATAGAGAAATTCTCCCTCATTTCTACATTATTTATGTTATGAGTTTTGGCTAAAAATCAAGGAATCAGGAGTTAGTGTTGAACAAGGAAGGGCGCGCGTTTTTGTTTCAAATGGCTGGAGGTTGAAGACAAAGTTGACTTGGGCTGGGCCTGAGTCAACCTGCTTTTTGCACCCTCTTTTCCAACTTACACCCCCTTGGCCCATTGTGTGATATTTTGATCATTTTTGACTTTTTCTTTTTTCTTCTGACTTGATATTTTTTGTCAAAACATAAAAAATATTAAAAATATTTTTTCACCCATTTTTGCATTTATTTGACATTTATTTGTTTTATTTAGCTTATACATGTAAATAAATATATATACTTTTTATTTAAAACCCTAGAAAATAATACAAAAAAATATTTTTTTAGTTTTTATTTCTTATTTACATTTTGGAAACATTTTCTAAAAATATACTTTTTGTAAATAATTAATATTTCATTTTTGTATATATTTAGTATATTTAATATATAATATAAATACTTATACATATTTTATTAAATATTTAGGACAAAAATATAGAAATAATACATTTTTATTTTTATTAATATTTGACATCAAAAATACTTTTTTACAATATACTTCTCTTTTTTTTATAAATAAATATATAAATATTGTATATAATTAGTAAATAATTGCTATTTATTAAAAAATTAGGGTTTTGCCCTAAAACCACAAAAATACTCCAAAATGGACCTTTTTATTTTGTTTATATTTCCCATTGAAAAATACTTTCTCATACATAAAAAAATCATTTTTGTGCATAATACATTTTGCATTTTATATTTGTTTAAATATTGTACAATTTATTATTTGTCTATTCAATATGGATGTAATAGTTTAGATTTAAATTTCTTGCTAAATATCCCCCATTCAAACATTTGTACCCCCATCCCCATGATCATGTTGTAATAATCTAGAACTTTAAAATTCCACATTTAAAAGCTTTCTAATTATGCCATGATAGACCTAGGGTATGTATGCAAAAATCAAATAACAAATAGCTTGACCTAATTCAAAGACAAAAAGCATGAAAATGGACAACACCAATCACACTTGCACCCTTAGGATTACTCCACTTGTTGCCTTCAAAAAATGGGCCATGCTTGCATGTTGAGTTTCTTTGGCAAAACAAAACAAATCAAATGATCATAGTCCCTCGATGACGCTTTCGAAGTTGCCTAAACAAAATGGTCATAGTCCCTTCAAGCAAAATTGCCAAAGACACTTGACACTATTGCATTCATGGTCTAAACGATGACCCGCGCCCGTCCCGTTAACATCCTAACACAAGATTGTCCACCAAATACAATGGTGGAACAATACTGTTAAAAGGGTTAAAACATAGGAAAAAATCTTTGAGTAAATTTAGGGGTAGACAACTCTTAGTTACTTGATCAAACTTGCAAAACACACTTGCCTATTTTTAAAACACACATCACAACACAATTTCAAAACAAACTTTCAAAACATTGAAAACTTTTCAAAAGACAAATACACCTTTGTATATATTCAAACATGGATCATTACAAAGGTTGCCACAACAAATGGCCTCTTTTCAAAATCTCTTTCAAAATCACACACAAGGCACCATTTCAAACAATTGAAAGCACCATTTCAAACAATTGAAAATGCAAGGCAAGTGATCTAAGCAAGTAACTAAGAGCCCATGGATAACCATGGATAGAAAGGGTGCTAATACCTTCCCTTTCTATAATCTACTCCTCGAACCCAAGAAAACATCTCAAAGGTTTTTGCTGTGCTTTTTAACCTTTCCTTAGGATAAAATAAAAAGTCGGTGGCGACTCTTGCTAAACTGAAACATTTGCGAAAACAAACGCAAAACCCAAGTCAGTTCTCCCATCGTATCACAGAACTGGCGACTCTGCTGGGGATAAAAATTTAAAAGTGGAGTAACCTTAGGGCTTAGATCACCCTTTTGCATGACTAATTGTTTGCTTTGATTGCTTTACCTTTTGGTTCTCTTGTTTTGGCTTGAAATTCTACACCCGGATTTGGGAAACTTTCATAGATAGCAATACATTGTGAAAACTGTGCGGGGTATACCGACACGGTCGAAGCAATAGCTATATTAGTGCGACATATTTGTGAGTACCGGTAACCCTTGAGTTCAATCAAGGAGAGTACGGGGCCGCTGAGTGATGTCACTAAGCACTAATGGCCTAGAACCTTACTTGACCATCTTGGCATTTTATTAGGGGTAGTGAGATGACCGGCTTTGGTGCAGTCCGAAGTTGGTAGATACTCGATACTACACTCATTGAGGGTTGTTTTCTTGGAATATTTTGGTCGCTAGTTAAGTGGCTAAACCAAAACAATGAACATGGAAAACAATTCAATGACATTGAGCTCCTTAGAACTCGGTTACTATTTATAGGACAGGTTTTTAAGCCAACTTCACTCAAGAGGGTACTTACCTATGAAACCCCATGCAAGCCTGAAACTAGGGTTTTGTGTGACTTGCTTGTACATATGTTTGTGCATACATCATGAACATCATAAAGCATCATACGCATTCACTAACCATTTCAAGGGTTTAGATCTTCATCTTTGTTCTTGTTTTATAGGTCATGGAAATTCTTCGCAGGAAAACCATCCAAGTCAACCTTGTGAGAATCCCTCCTCAACTCAAGGAGCTCACATCCAGAATTCCAGAAAGCTCTCTCTTCAGTGAAAGACATGGTCGACTGCTCAGCCTAGTCAACACCAACATTGAAGAAGACATGGTGAAAGTGTTGTTCCAATTCTTTGACCCCCTTCACCATTGTTTCACATTCCCCGACTATCAATTGGTGCCTACTTTGGAGGAATTTTATCAACTCCTGAGAATTCCTATTCTTAATCAACTACCTTTCAACGGTACGGAAAAAGAACCAAAGCCTGAAGATGTTGCTCAAGCACTATGCTTGCAACCATCTGACATCAAGGGGCATTGGGAAACTAGTAGTGGTGTCAAAGGCTTCTTGGCAAAATTCTTGTTCGAGAAGGCACAAGAGTGTTGGAATTCTTTGGATCTACAAGCCTTTGAAGAGATTGTGGCACTCCTCATTTATGGGTTGGTCTTGTTCCCAAATCCTGACCAACTTATAGATGTCAACGCTGTCAAGATTTTCCTGTCCAGGAATCCCATACCTACATTGCTTGGGGACATCCTCCACTCATTTTACACACGAACAATGAGAAAGAGAGGTGTTCTCATATGCTGTACTCCTCTCTTTGCAAGGTGGTTTATTTCGCACCTTCCACAATCTATTTTGAAGAATGACCAAGGCTTAAGGTGGTCACAACGGTTGATGACCCTCACACACTCTGATGTACATTGGTGTTCTCGGTCTAGAGAAAATGTCATCATCGTCGATCGTTGTGGTGAGTTCCCTAATGTTCCATTACTTGGCATTAGAGGAGGCATTACCTACAACCCTTATCTAGCTTTGAGACAATTTGGATATGCACAGAGGGATGGCCCTCATGACATGCTGATTCCTGACCTAGTTTTTGACTTCGACAATGATGCGCAAGGACTTCGCCAAAGATTCATCAGAGCTTGGAGGATGCCTAACAAGGTAGATAGCAAGACACTGGGGCACAAGAACTCCATCCCTCTTGAGCCTTATCTCAAGTGGGTAAGGACCCGAGCCCAGAGTCTTATGATGCCTTACCCTCATATTCTCCCTTTGATCAAAGAGCCCTTTAAGGAAGGAGAGGTTCCCTACACCATCCTATATCCTAACATGCCAACATCATGGGAGGAGATGCAGAAGAGTTGGATCCAACTCAAGGAAGAGAGGAATACCTTTGAAGCCAGCTTCTACGCCAGTGAGAAGAAGGTTTTGGAGCTTACCCGCCGACTTCACGAGGAGGAGACCCTCAACACTTACATCATACCGAAGAGGATGTGCAACATCTTTTTACCTTAAGAAGTTTTTGTAATATTTGGCCCGTAGGGCATTTATGTACTAACAAAATTTCTTCTTATTAATATGACGTGTGTTCTTTTTGTCTGCAATAATTTTGAATTTCTAAATCCTTGAATGAATTGCATGAATAAACATATCATTCATCATATGCATAAGCAGGTCTCCACACCAGGTTTCTTTATCTTTCTACTGTTTATTTCAGTAAGATGGATCTCGAACAGACGGTCAAAGATCTGCAGTCATAAAACTCACAGTTTCAACAGCTCCTAATGACCTTGGCAAAGGGTAAGGAGGATCTAAAAGCGCTGCTTGGGAACAAAGAGCAAGAAAAAGTGAAAAAGAAGAAGAAAAGAGTCGGGGTAGCTACACTGGGAAGAAGGTTTGAGAATGAAGCTAGAAGAGTTCTTGAATTTCCCTCCGCATCTGAGGAGGAAACCAGTGAGGGAAAAGGAGCTGCACTACCTTCTGAGTCCGAAGCTGAAGAGGAAGAGGTTGAGGAAGATGAAGACTACTCAGAGCAGCAATACCCGCCAGCGGACGACAAATACAAAAACCTGGAGGATAGACTGGCAGCTATGGAGCTGCAAAGGGTTCCTGGGTTAGATTTTGAAGAATTGGGATTGATTGCTGGAATTGTGATCCCTCCAAAGTTTAAAGTGCCAACTTTTGCAAAGTATGACGGGCTGTCTTGCCCAAAGATGCACCTAAGGTCATATGTCCGAAGAATTCAACCTCATACATCCGACAGAAATCTTTGGGTACACTTCTTCCAGGATAGCTTGTCTGGTACACAGCTAGATTAGTTTTACAAGCTTGAGAAGTCAGAGGTACATAGTTGGGAGGATTTGGCAGCTGCCTTTTATCGCCAGTATCAATATAACTCTGACTTGGCGCCAACCCGTACTCAGCTACAAAGTATGGGAATGGACTCAAATGAGGGATTCAAAGAATACGCCCAGAAATTGCGCGACTTGGCCGGAAGAGTACAACTACCTCTTTCTGATAGGGAACTAGTTGATATGTTCTTGGGGACCCTATCTGGCCCGTTCTTTAACCATTTGATCGGGAGCTCTTCCGCAGGATTTACCGAATTGATTCTGACGGGCAAACGAGTGGAAGCTGGTATTAAAAATGGGAAGATTCAAAGAGATGCCTATGCATCTACAACTGCTAAAAAGCCATTTCCAGCCAAGAAGGAAGCGACTGTTGTGTATTCTCAGAAGGGATCGGGAAGAACTGAGCGCCGACCGACTGTAGGGGCCGTGATGATTCAAAGTTCGTCAAATGATCAGCCTCGTGACAATCAGTCCAGACCAAATCAGCAATGGGTAGAGCGGCCACAACGACAGTTCAGCCGCATCAATATGACACCTGCACAAGTTCTTCCCCATTTGTTGAATTTGAATATGACTGGTTTAAAGGAGGCACCGAAAAACCCTAACACCACATCTCCATACTATCAGGCTAATGCCAAATGTTCCTACCATTCTGATAGCGCCGGACATGACACGAACAATTGTTGGGCGCTAAAGAATAAAATTCAAGACTTGATAGATGCAAAAGAGGTTGAGTTCGATGCTCCGAAGAAACCAAATGTAATATCCACTCCGATGCCAAAGCATGGTCGCAATGTCCATGCTATTGAAGAAGATATGTATGTTTCTGCTGTTGATGATCTGATGACTCCACTGTTGACAATCAAGTTAAATCTGTTGAAAGCTGGGATTTTCCCAGGATGTAAAGAAGACTGCTACTGTTGTTCCTCTCTACCAATCGACTGTCCATTGCTGAAGATAGGCATCCAAGGCCTAATGGACAGTCAACAAATTCTTTTCGAAAAGATTCCTACTACTCCAACCCCTATCAAAGATGTTATAATAATCACCATTTCCACCAATCTTTCCAAGGTCCCTAAAAAGCCTGTTAAGATTACATCCGCTACGAAGTCTATTCCTCTGAAAATAACCATGCCTGGGCCTGTCCCCTACAAATCTGACAAATCAATACCATGGAATTACGGTGGAGAAATCTACTACCATGGTGTTAAACAAGTTGAGATAACGGAAGAAAGCTCTGACGAAGAAGATGCCGACATTGGAAACATTGCCGGTACGAGCAAGATTACCCGAAGTGGGAGAATATTTTTTCTAGAGATTGCCCCTCCAAAGGCAATCTTTGGACTCTCAGCTGCTGCCAAAGTTACTCCTGCACCGATAAAACTTTCTGCAAGAATTCCATTGATTGAAGAAGCTGTTACTCCTATGGTAGTCCCTCCTACTCCTGCTGATAAGGGGAAAGGGATCCAAGATGAGCTCGTCAGGACGAGGGCTCAGCCATTGGTCATCCCCGAAACCTCTAAGAAAGAAATGGAGGAGATTCTGAAAATAATTAAGAAGAGTGATTATGATGTGGTAGAGCAACTGGGGCAAACCCCCTCGAAGATCTCCATGTTAGCATTGCTGCTTTGTTCTGAGGCTCACGCCAAAGCTTTGTTAAGGTTTTTGAATACAGCCCATGTACCCCAGGAAACCTCAGCCGATCAATTCCAAGATTGTGTAGCCAGCCTTACCGCAGACAACGGCCTAGGATTCTCTGATGCTGACCTGACTCCGAAAGGAAGAAAGCACAATGACGCATTGCATGTGTCAGTTGAATGTCGAGGAACTACTCTTGCCTATGTTTTGTTCGACACTGGTTCTTCTCTGAATGTGCTGCCTAAGAAAGCTCTAGATCGATTGGATTGTGAAGGCTTGGAGCTGAAACCAAGTAATATCATCGTCAGGGCCTTTGACGGGTCTAAAATAATGGTGCATGGGGAGGTCGACATCCCTATCAAGGTAGAAACTGAAGTATTTCACTCAACTTTCTATGTGATGGACATCCGTCCGTCATACTCTTGCTTGCTAGGGAGACCATGGATACATAATGCTGGCGCAGTCACTTCCTCCCTGCATCAGATGCTGAAATACCCTGTCAAAGGCAAAATCATAACTGTACATGGTGAGGAGGAATATATGATCATCCACTTGAATTCCTTTCGGTATGTAGAGGTGGAGGGCGAATTCATTGAAACACCGTTCCAACACTTCGAGGAATTTGCTCCCGAGGTTGCTGTCGCAAAGGCAGTAACTGAGGAGCCCAAGCAGATGGCCAGGATGGCATCTCTGAAAGACGAAAAGGCTGCAATGAAGGAAGGAAGGAGCTTAACATGGGGTCGGTTTCCTGACATTCCTCACAAAACAGACAAGTTTGGGTTGGGATTTACCGCTGCGGGGCAGAAAGCTATGCGTCGCTCAAAAATTGAAAGAACACCCATCAAGATTTCTCCTCATGGGATCAATGATGTGGAAGACGAAGATGAAGAGGGTAACATTGAAGACTGGATCTTCCCAACCATCGGATGGGGACTACACAACTGGGAGGAGAAAGACTTCGTCCCTATTACTTTCATTAATCAAGAGCTTATCTTTCGAACATTTCCTGTTGGTCTGTAATGAAGTGGTGAAAAACACAAGAAGGGGGGGTTGAATTGTAAAACTGAAATCTAATGCAATGAACAAGATATTTTTATCCTGGTTCGTTTGATCTCAAACTACTCCAGTCCACCCGTCAAGGTGATTTCGCCTCTCTCCAACGAGGTCTTAATCCACTATATTCAACTGAATATTACAGACTGCTTTAATAACTGCTAAAGCCTTCTTGATCCAAACCACAACCCGGTTTGTCAAGGAAACACTTTCTTACAGAGAAATCAAATCTAAGTGTGTGAATGTTTTCTACAAAACTGTATCACAACTGTGATGTATACACAAATTAAAGCTTAGAAACTAGATTGCTAAACAATGATAGAATATCAGAATGTGTAGTGTTTAGAAAAACTAAGAGAAAGAAGATTTTGATCAACTTTTATGCGTGTAGAGATTTGGAGAGCATTAGCCATTTCAATCTTCAAAGCCTTGTTTATATAGCACTGAGATGTTGAACGTTGGATGCAATATTCTTGATTCAATGCTAATAACAAACTTTCCTTATCGAGTAGATCTTGTCTGGAATGAGGCCGTTGGTATTAATTTGCTTTCAATGTACAATACTGTTGCTTACTTAATGCAAGTTCTGGCTTGGCTCATTCTGACTCTGCTTAGCTGCTGATGAACTGTTGTGTTTCTTTATCAGAGTGTTGAGCGCAGTCTTGTTCATCGGGCTTCAGCATGTACGTGAGTTGATCATCTGATTCTGACATTCTGATATGGCAACTTTTGATGCTGGTGTCAAGAACCAAATTCTGATGCTGATTAGATGTGATCTTGCTTATATCAATCAGAGTATCTGCAAGTCAGAACATAATAATTTTAGGTAGCAGATAGTTCATACATGAATCTTATAAATAATATATCTTTTCACTTTGTTATCATCAAAACTTAAATATAGGGTAGTAGATTCAAACTTTGTTCTAACAATCTCCCCCTTTTTGATGATGACAAAAACTAGATATTTTTAAATGAAAATAACGTGAAAAGGTATCAGAAAGATGCATCAGAGTAAGAGGTAAAAAGATAAGGAGTAAAAAGATATCAGAGTTGAGAGATACTCCCCCTGAGTTTATTACTTCCCTTTGATTACAAGTGTTCTTCAGGATCAGATCTTTTTGCCTTTCTTTGAACATCAGAGTATCAGAGTCTTTGACTATCAGAAGCTTTATGTCAGAGCATAGCTTTAGAGCTTTTCTTGTCAGAGCTTTGCTTTGGATCAGAGTATCAGAGCAGATCAGAGCTTCTAGTCTTCAGAGTGTCCAGGAGCTTCCTTGTACCTGTAGACTTTAAGCAAAACAGAAAAAACATTTTCAAGCAATAGAGTTAGAATGTTGGAGAATTTCTGTCTAGTTAGCCGTTATTGTTTAAAATATCATTCTTGTTCTCCCCCTTTTTGTCAGCAGTCAAAAAGTGTAAGTGATGTGCTAAAACAATTAAGATCAGAAAAACTTGTCATATTGAAAGGTTCAGAATCAAAACATGAAAATAGTACAAAACATATTCAAACAGTACATCAGAAAATCAAAGAAAACATGAAAAAGTCATGAATGAAAAAAGGACTAAGGTTGAGGAGGCAAGCGTGTGAACAAGTTCTCCAGCATGGCTTTGATCTGATCAGCAGTCTCATTCTGCTTATGCACCATGCTGACAACAGTGTCAATCTTGTTATCCTGCACATCCATTCTTTCTTTCATCTTCTGGTCATTTTCATCCATCCTCTGTTGCAGACGCATGTCATTCAGCTTTAGTTCTTCCAGAGTCTGCCTGTCCAAGGCAGCTTGAGAAGCATCAGAAGCAGGAAGCTTCTGAGAGCTTTCTGCAACATCTTCTGCTTGACTTTCTTCAGATTGAATGGTCTTGTCTTCTTCTGGTTGCACCTTTGAAGCTGGCTGTTTCTCAGACCAAGGTTCACTATCCAGAGGGAGCACGTCTTCTTTCAGAAGCTGACTTCCAACTTCATTCAGAAGCTTGCTGAAATTCTGTTGTGCCTGCTCATAGTTGATATCCTGCAACTTGAGGGCTTCAGCATGTACCCAAAGTCTGAATTGTGACCAGAGCTGATCAGAAGCAGCTGGGTCAATTATTCCAGGACAGACTTGCTTCAAAGAAGCAATCCATTGCTGCACACCTGTTTCAAAATTCATAATACCAGAGCCAACATATGGTTGTTTTGGTTTAGGGATGGCTATTTTATGTTTCATATCAGCAAGACGGTTAAGACTGGTTAAGTCTATGAAAGTCCTGCTGGGGTTTTCGGTGGTTTTCTTGGCAGCAGTTTGTTTTGGAGAGGGAGTTTCAGAATCAGAAATTATGATTGGACTGGGTGGTGTTTTGGGAGTATTTGGTGGTGTAGATTCTGATGAGGATGGCAATTGTGCTAAGGTGATTGTTGTTCCACCTGGCAGCTGGATTGCCAAAGGTGATGGTTGAGGTGAATGAGGTTCAGATGGTTGAGGAGAAGGAGTTTCAGAGTGATGAAACTCTGGTTGAGGTGATGGTGGATTAATTTCTGGTTGAGGAGAGGGAGACGGAATTGCTGGTTGTTCAGGGATAAGGGGTTCTTCTGGAATGGGTGAAAGAGGTTGTTGTTGTTGTTCTGGTTCTTCAGCAGATTGCTGTTGTTCTGGTTGTGGAGGAGGGACAATTTGTGGTTCAGAGTTTGGTTGATCAGAAGTGTATTGATCAATGTCAGACAACACTTTGTCAATTGCTGATGTTGTTGAGATTGTTGGTTTGGGATGTTTGGTTCTGGGTCTTCTGAGTTTTAATGCCTCAGAAGGGTCCTCTTCTGGTACAGTTTCATCTATGGTAGGGATGGGGATTGAGATTCTATGAGAGGTTTGAGGAGGAATAGATGCTGGAATAGTAGAAGAATTTAAAACAGAAGCAGCTGATAAATTACCTCTTTTCTTGGGTGTCTGCTGGGATGATCCTTCTGAAGGTGCCTTCCTCTTCTTCGTCTTCTTCAGAGTCACTTCTTGCTGAGGTTGATGCAGAGCTTTGATAATCAGATTTGGATCTGTACCATCTGCCTTGCATGCATCCAAGTACCTGAGAACCACCTCTGGTTTGGATTCTATCTCAGAAAATAAAGGAAAGTCACTCAGAGGAACTCTTCTGCTGGTGATATCAGCAATAGGAGTAGCTCTGGGTTCCTTCTGGATATTTTCTATCAACTTCATCTTCTTCAAGTTCTTTGCGTTCAGAGGTTTCCCAACTGTTGGTTCAGTAGTGCTTAGCTCTTGAGCTTCTATCAGATGCTCTATCAGCCTATTCTCTGTCAGAATATCTGATATCAACCTTCCAAAGGGTATCCAATCCCTCTTGGTTCTTTCTTCTTCCCTGGTTTCCTTCACACTTGTTCTGAGGTGGTTGAACAGAAAATGAGCCAGATTGATTTTTACCTTCTGATCAATAAAGTAGATCAGAAACTGCTGATCCACATTTATGTAATCAGGTGAACTGGTTGGTTTCCTATGGTTGAAGCACCCCAGAATTATCTTAGCCCAAACTCTGTAATGATCCTTCAGATCTTTGATCTTGCTGCTGGGCACCCCATGAGTGAAAATCCTTGCAGCTATCACACCCACATCAACACATCTTTCAGCCATGTCCACACAACGGACGCCACCGCCACTGTAACCGATTAGCCTTGCAATGTGATCCTCAGTGATCACAATCTTCTTCCCCATAACAAAGGAGGTGACTAGATGTGTTGAAGCCTTGGCGTGAATCCAGAATTCCTTGACTAGCATAGGGAATGTTGGTCCAACCAACCTGTCAAAATATCTTTCCCACTTCTGTGCCCTAACTTCTTCAGTTAGGTCAAAACCGTTCTCCTTCAAGCTTCCAAAATCAATGATTATTCAGAAAGCACTTCAAGATTCTTCACAGGAGTGAGGAGGGTTCTGAATGGCACTTGATATTGCTCAGATGATGCTTTCTTCTGAGGACCTGCAGAAGCACTGCTGGAGGTTGCCATGTTCACACTAAAAAGGTTTTGAGAAGAAACTGAGGAAAAAGGGTTTTGCAAGAGATGAACAAAGAAATATGCAGAGAATGCTTGAGTATTAGTGAGAAAATGTAAAGAATGAGAATGAGAGATTAATGTGTTTAAATAGAGTTTCAAACTATTTTGAAAAGATAAACGTTTTTAAGAAAGAGAAAAATCATGATTACATTTTAAAAGCATGATTACTTTTCATTAAATGCTTGCTGATTTTGGGGGATTTGAGAAAGATACTTAAAAACGGTTACCAGACATGTGTCTCAATGCACCCAATCAGCGCTTTGCCTTCTCAGAAGCGTGCACGCGTTCTGCTTCAGAGATATGCTGATGATTGGATGACACTTGTTTGATGTAGTGATCAGCACGTCTGTCTTTGAGCTTAGACTCTCAGATCTTTAGACTTGCATCTGATACAATCTGCATGTTCTATCTTTCTGAAAGAAGATTGATCAGAAGTTCACAGTAAAAAAATTACATTCTGAAGGTAAATATATGGAATTAAAACATTTTCACTCTGGACAAATTTTCATGCTGAGATGTTTCAGAATGAAATTAAACCTATCTTCTAAAAGGGGTTTAGTAAAGATATCAGCCCATTGATGGTCTGTATCTATAAATTTTAAGTTCAAAATACCTTTCTGAATATAGTCCCTAATGAAGTGATGTTTTATTTCTATATGCTTAGATCTAGAATGTAAAATGGGATTCTTACTTAAGCAAATAGCAGAAGTATTATCACAGAGTATAGGAATGTTACTCTCAAAAATCTGGAAGTCTTCAAGCTGACTTTTCATCTAGAGCATTTGTGTGCTACATCCTGCTGCTGCTATGTACTCAGCTTCTGCTGTTGATAGTGCAATTGTTGATTGCCTTTTGCTGGACCAAGAGATCAGATTTTCTCCCAGAAACTGGCAGCTTCCAGAAGTACTTTTTCGTTCTACTCTGTCCCCAGCAAAATCAGCATCGCAGTAGCCTAATAAGCTGTAATCACTAGATTTTCTATAAAACAAACCCAGATTAGTAGTACCTTTCAGATACTTGAAAATTCGCTTAACAGCTGTTAAGTGAGATTCTCTAGGATCTGATTGGAATCTAGCACAGATACAAACACTGAATAATATGTCAGGTCTTGAAGCAGTCAGATAGAGGAGAGAACCAATCATACCTCTGTAGACTTTCTGTTCTACATTTTTGCTTACCTCTTCTCTTTCCAGAATGCACGTGGGATGCATTGGAATCTTTGATGGCTTACATTCTGAGAGGTCAAATTTCTTCAGAAGATCTCTGATGTATTTGCTCTGATGAATGTAAGTTCCCTCTGGAGTTTGATTGATCTGAATTCCTAGAAAGAATTTCAGTTCCCCCATGAGGCTCATCTCAAATTCTGCCTGCATACACTTAGCAAATTTTCTTCCAAGAGAAGGATTAGTAGAACCAAAAATAATATCATCAACATAAATTTGACAGACTAAGATGTCATTCTTAACTGATTTACAAAATAGATTAGTGTCCACTTTCCCTCTGGTGAATTCATTTTCTAACAGAAAGTTACTTAGCCTTTCATACCAAGCTCTGGGAGCTTGTTTCAGACCATACAGTGACTTCTTTAGTTTGAAAACATGTTCTGGATGTTTTGTATTTTCAAAGCCAGGGGGTTGGTGTACATAAACTTCTTCTTCTATATAACCATTTAAGAATGCACTTTTGACATCCATCTGATACAGAGTGATGCCTCTATTAACAGCAAATGAAATTAAAAGTCTAATAGATTCTAACCTGGCGACTGGGGCAAAGGTTTCTGTATAGTCTATCCCCTCTTGCTGACTATAACCTTGTGCAACCAGTCGTGCCTTGTTTCTGATGACTTCACCTTGTTCATTTAGCTTGTTTCTGAACACCCATCTTGTTCCAATGACGTTGAATCCTTTTGGTCTGGGAACGAGATCCCATAAGTCGTTTCTGGTGAATTGATTCAGCTCTTCTTTCATTGCCAGAATCCAGTCATTATCCAGAAGTGCTTCATCAATAGAAGAAGGTTCAATCAGAGACACAAGTCCCATGAGAGTTTCTTCAGAGTTTCTGAAGCTTGCTCTTGTTCTGATTGGATCTTCCTTTCTTCCTAAGATAGTCTCTTCTGGGTGATCCAAGCTGCTTCTGGGTAATCTCTTCTGAGGTTGATCAGCAACTGTTGTAGGATTGCTAGCAGTGCTCCTTTCAGACGTTGAAGGAATGTCTGTGTTGAGAGCTTCTGATGACTTGTCTTCAGAACCTGTAAATTCAATTTCTATACCTGCAAAAACTTCATTCTGCTTTGACTTTTCAGAGTCAAGCTTATCATCAAAACAAACACTGATTGATTCTTCCACAACCTGTGTTTCTGTATTGTATACTTTGTACCCTCTTGAGCGTTCAGAGTATCCTAACATAATACACTTCTGTGCTTTAGAGTCAAACTTGTTCAAATAATTCTTTGTATTTAATATAAAGCAAGTACATCCAAATGGATGAAAATATGAAATGTTGGGCTTTCTGTTCTTCCACAATTCATATGGAGTCTTTTCCAGAATAGGTCTTATTGAGATTCTATTCTGAATGTAGCACGCTGTGTTTATTGCTTCTGCCCAGAAGGTCTTAGCAACGTTTGTCTCATTGATCATGGTTCTGGCCATTTCTTGCAATGTTCTGTTCTTTCGTTCTACAACTCCATTCTGTTGGGGAGTTCTAGGACAAGAGAAATCATGCAGAATGCCTCTGTCATTAAAGAATGACACAAAATCTTTATTTTCAAATTCTCCACCATGATCACTTCTGACTTTAACGATTCTAAGATCCTTTTCATTCTGAACTTGGTTACAGAAGGTAACAAACACAGAGTGTGACTCGTCCTTGTGTCTTAAGAACTTTACCCATGTCCATCTGCTATAGTCATCTACGATTACTAACCCATACTTCTTGCCACTGACTGAAGCAGTTTTAACTGGTCCAAATAAGTCAATGTGCAGAAGTTCTAATGGCTTAGAGGTAGAAACAACATTTTTGGATTTAAAAGAAGGTTTTGCAAACTTGTCTTTCTGACATGCTTCACACAGAGCGTATGAATTGAACTTCAAATTAGGAAGTCCTCTGACCAGATTGAGTTTGTTAATCTGAGATATTCTTCTCATACTAACATGCCCCAATCTTCTGTGCCAGATCCACTGCTCGTTGTTAACATACAGAAGGCATTTCACATTCTGACTCTTTAGTTCAGAAAGTTTGATTTTGTAAATGTTGTTTTTCCTCTTACCATTAAACAGGATAGTCCCATCTTTCTGACTAACAGCTTTACATGATTTTTGATTAAAGATTATATCATAACCGTTATCACTTAATTGACTTATGGATAACAGATTATGCATCAATCCATCTACTAGCAGAACATTATTAATAGAGGGAAGATTTCCATTACCTACAGTTCCAGAGCCAATTATCTTTCCCCTCTGATTGCCTCCAAAGCCAACGTGGCCTCCAGGCTTAAGTTCCAGGCTTTGGAACATATGCCTTCTTCCCGTCATGTGTCGTGAGCAGCCAGAGTCCAGGTACCATGACTGGTGTTTCTGACTTGCTGCTAAAGATATATGCAACATGTATTATTTTATCCTTAGGTACCCAGATTTTCTTGGGTCCTGATTTGTTAGTTTTACCAAAACTCTGGTTGAATTTTGGTTTCACAGAGTGCTTACTGCTAGTGTATTTAATATCATGTGTGTGACCATATACAAAATGTGAATTTAGAGGAGTGTGTTTAATGGTTAAGTCCATGACATTCTTTGGTGTAGGAACCTTACCTTGGTATCCTATTCCTTTCCTGCCGTTTCTGCTAACTCCATAGATCATTGAAGCCATTCTGCTTCTATCTATGCTTTTAGCGAGGAACTTCTAGAAACTGTGATCATACTCCTTGATGATCTCATCAGTGTTGCTGGGAGTTTCAGAAATTGGTTCCTTCTGAGAGTTTTGTAAAGTGTTTTCTAATTTTGAAATCTTATTTCTCAGCTCAGAATTCTCCAATTTGAGACTCTCAGTCTTATTAGAGTCAGATTCAAGATTCCTTTTCAGGTCTCTGAATTTAACTCTAATTTGCTGATACCGTTCCAGAATCTCATTAAGGCTTTCAGCAAGTTCAGCCTTTGTAAAGTTAACAGCAAAGTTAGGAAATACCTCTTCAGTATCTGATTCTGAGTCTGATTCAGAGGCTTCACTATCTTCTGAGATGTTATCCATGAGAGCTATGTTTGCCCTCTCATCATCTGATTCTGAGTCAGCTTCAGACGAGTCAGAGTCATCCCATGTGGCCATGAGACTTTTCTTCTTCTCTCTTCCAAACTTCTTTTTGGGCTTTTCCCTCTGAAGCTTTGGGCAGTCACTCTTATAGTGTCCTTGCTCATTGTATTCATAGCAGATGATGTCCTTGGTGTTTGGCTTTTTGCTACTGGAGGAGCCTTCAGATCTTCTGTATCCAGAGGAAGAATCTGTCCTTCTGTATCTGGAAGAAGACTCGTTCTGATCAGATCTTCTGGGATTCCTGAACTTCCTTTGTCTTTGCTTCCACAGTTGATTTACTCTTCTGGAGAGGAGGGAGAGTTCGTCTTCTTCTGATGAGGATCCATCAGATGTTTCTTCAACTGCCTACAAAACTTTAGACTCAAATTTTTTGTTAGATTTTAATGCTAAAGGCTTACCTTGCTTCTGAGGCTCATCAGCTTCTAGCTCTATCTCATGACTTCTGAGGGAGCTGATAAGTTCCTCCAAAGTGATTTTGTTGAGATCTTTAGCTAGCTTCAGAGCTGTAACCATAGGTCTCCACTGCTTGGGTAAACTTCTGATGATTTTCTTGACATGGTCAGCAGTAGAGTATCCTTTGTCCATAACTTTGAGACCAGCTACCAGAATCTGGAATCTAGAGAACATGGTTTCAATGGATTCGGATTCTTCCATTTTGAACGCCTCATACTTCTGAATGAGCGCCAGAGCTTTTGTTTCTTTGACCTGAACGTTGCCCTCATGCGTCATTCTGAGTGAGTCAAAAATATTCTTTGTTGTGTCTCTGTTGGAGATCTTTTCATACTCAGTATAGGAGATGGCGCTGAGGAGGATGGTTCTGGCCTTGTGGTGATTCTTGAAGTCACGCTTTTGTTGACCAGACATTGTTTTTCTATCAATCTTCTGACCGCTTGCATTCACAGGGTGTGTGTATCCATCTGTCACCATATCCCACAGATCAGCATCATGTGCCAGAAAGAAGCTTTCAATTCTGTCTTTCCAGTAATCAAAGTTTTCCCCATCAAAGACTGGAGGTTTGCCGCTGAATCTGTCTCTGTCCTCATTGTTGTCATTGCTGATGTGAGAATTGTTTCCTGCCATTGTGTTTTTCTGACGCTGGATCTTGTACTGACACGGTTAAGTGTTTTAGCTCAGAACCAGGCGCTCTAATGCCAATTGAAGTGGTGAAAAACACAAGAAGGGGGGGTTGAATTGTAAAACTGAAATCTAATGCAATGAACAAGATATTTTTATCCTGGTTCGTTTGATCTCAAACTACTCCAGTCCACCCGTCAAGGTGATTTCGCCTCTCTCCAACGAGGTCTTAATCCACTATATTCAACTGAATATTACAGACTGCTTTAACAACTGCTAAAGCCTTCTTGATCCAAACCACAACCCGGTTTGTCAAGGAAACACTTTCTTACAGAGAAATCAAATCTAAGTGTGTGAATGTTTTCTACAAAACTGTATCACAACTGTGATGTATACACAAATTAAAGCTTAGAAACTAGATTGCTAAACAATGATAGAATATCAGAATGTGTAGTGTTTAGCAAAACTAAGAGAAAGAAGATTTTGATCAGCTTTTATGCGTGTAGAGATTTGGAGAGCATTAGCCATTTCAATATTCAAAGCCTTGTTTATATAGCACTGAGATGTTGAACGTTGGATGCAATATTCTTGATTCAATGCTAATAACAAACTTTCCTTATCGAGCAGATCTTGTCTGGAATGAGGCCGTTGGTATTAATTTGCTTTCAATGCACAGTACCGTTGCTTACTTAATGCAAGTTCTGGCTTGGCTCATTCTGACTCTGCTTAGCTGCTGATGAACTGTTGTGTTTCTTTATCAGAGTGTTGAGCGCAATCTTGTTCATTAGGCTTCAGCATGTACGTGAGTTGATCATCTGATTCTGACATTCTGATATGGAAACTTCTGATGCTGGTGTCAAGAACCAAATTCTGATGCTGATTAGATGTGATCTTGCTTATATCAATCAGAGTATCTGCAAGTCAGAACATAATAATTTTAGGCAGCAGATAGTTCATACATGAATCTTATAAATAATATATCTTTTCACTTTGTTATCATCAAAACTTAAATATAGGGTAGTAGATTCAAACTTTTTTCTAACATGTAATAATTACTTTTAAACAGTTTGCACACTACTTTTTCACCTCATGCCTTGCCCAGGGCATGTAGGTCCATTTGTAAGGGTTTTTATTCTCTTCATATTCATATGCCATGTTTAATGATTCATTGGACGTTTTTCATTGATAAACTGTTGTGTTCATTTTCTTTCCTTTTGCATTTTTGTTTGTTTAAGGATGGCTATCCCTTACACACGCCCACACTCACAAATGCAAGTACCCATCCACTCTGGATTCTATGGGTGACTATTCTGCTATTTCCTTCAATAACTCTGAAGATTTGGTCAATCAGGCTGAGTATGAAGATGATGAAAATTGTGAAGTACCAGGAGAGCTAGCCAGACTTCTACAACAAGAAGAGAGGGCCATCTTGCCTCATGAAGAGTTGGTGGAAACTGTCAACTTAGGAACAGAGGAAGACCGGAAGGAAGTACAAGTGGGTGCCAATCTGGAACCAAGTGTCAAGGAGCGTTTGATACAGCTGTTGAATGAATACGTTGAAATCTTCGCCTGGTCTTATAAAGACATGCCAGGTTTAGACACAGATATCGTGGTTCACCGTCTCCCTACAAGAGAGGATTGTCCATCGATCAAGCAAAAAGTCCGCCGAATGAGGCCCGACATGTCTGAGAAGATTAAAGCTGAAGTAATGAAGCAATTCAATGCCGGTTTTCTGGTTGTTACATCCTATCCACAATGGGTTGCTAACATCGTGCCAGTACCTAAAAAAGACGACAAGGTCAGAATGTGTGTGGACTACCGGGATTTGAATAGGGCCAGCCCCAAAGATGATTTTCCGCTACCGCATATCGACATTTTAATTGACAACACAGCTCAACACAAAGTGTTTTCCTTCATGGATGGCTTCTCGGGCTACAACCAGATCAAAATGGCCCCCGAGGACATGGAGAAAACAACCTTTGTTACACAATGGGGTACCTTCTGCTACAAGGTGATGTCGTTCGAACTGAAGAATGCAGGGGCAACTTATCAACGCGCCATGGTAGCTTTGTTTCATGATATGATACATCAGGAGATCGAAGTTTACGTAGACGATATGATAGCTCGATCACAAACAGAGGAGGAGCACCTTGAACATCTGCAGAGCTGTTTGCCAGGTTGAAAGAATACAAGCTCAGGCTGAATCCAAGTAAGTGTACTTTTGGAGTTAAGTCTGGTAAACTTCTAAGGAGTATTTGCTAGAACCTCCTATTCTGATGCCACCCGTCGAAGGAAGGCCGCTGATCATGTATCTGACCATTTTGGACAACTCAATGGGGTGCGTATTGGGCCAGCATGACGAGTCTGGTCGAAAAGAGCATGCCATTTATTACCTTAGCAAAAAGTTTACCGACTGTGAGACTCGCTATTCACTGCTCGAGAAAACTTGCTGCGCTTTGGTATGGGCTGCTCGCCGACTAAGGCAGTATATGTTGACTCATACCACTCTGCTGATTTCCAAAATGGATCCTATCAAGTATATCTTCGAGAAGCCTGCCTTATCTGGAAGAATCGCTAGATGGCAGATGATCCTAACTGAATATGACATCTGTGATCGGTGGATCTGGAACTGACTGTTTAAAGCTGGTTTCGCGAAATGTCGCGGAAGCAAGAGTCGCCACCGTCTTTTATTTTCTCCAACATGGAAAGGACAAAAGCACAGAAAAATTCCTTATTGAGATGTCTCTCGGTTCGGGAGGTAGATTTATAGAAAGGGAAGGTGTTAGCACCCTTTCTATCCATGGTTATCCATGGGCTCTTAGGTACTTGCTCTTATGTTTTCAAAATGTGTTTGCTTTTCAAGTGTGTGTGGGTTTTGAAAAAGTTCGTTTGGAAAACTTCTAAGTAACTCATGTATCAGTCCTCAAGAGTGTATGAAGTGTTTTGTTTGAAAACTTTTTGAAAGTGTGGGGTGCGAAAAGTTGTTTTTTTTTGTTTGAAAAGAGCAAGTACCCATGAGATCTACCTACCCTAAGGAATTAGGCTGTGTAAGAGTCCTTTAGATAGTGCCATCCCACCATTGAGAGGTAGGTAGCACCACCGTTAGGGGTGTTCGGGTCAATTCGAGTTTAGGGACAGTGTGGTCACCGAAGCAACAGTAGGATACCTTAGAAGCTACCCTTATGCCATTGATCTTTTTATTCCGAGGCGACCGTTCCGAGGCAACTTATTCGAGGCAACTAGATCAATGGAACATAAGGACTTACTAAGACGTCCTGTACTCAACAACCACATTTCGAGGGGCAAGGCAACAAGGTGATCACCAGAGCAACAGTAGGATACCTTAGAAGCTACCCTTATGCCATTGATCTTTTATTCTGAGGCGACCGTTCCGAGGCAACTTATTCGAGGCAACTAGATCAATGGAACATAAGGACTTACTAAGACGTCCTGTACTCAACAACCACATTTCGAGGGGCAAGGCAACAGGGTGATCACCAGAGCAACAGTGAGGCATACCCTAGGGGTGGTGTGTGATTTGTGTGTCGTTTTCAGATATTTTTGTCTTGTTCATGCATTGGTGATCTACGCTTTATTTTTATTTTTGGGCATTCATTCTTTCATGTTATTGTTTAACAGTTAAAAGGTGCGGGAATTTAAAGTGCGGGAAAGATAAAGGTCCTACGCTATTACAAAGGCGCGGGTCTACAACGCCAAATTAATCCAGACCCGATTTAAAATAAAATGCAGAAAATAAATGCCTAATTAACTATTACATGGCTTTGGAGCAAGTACATTATATTCACAAAAGAAATAAATAAAACGCGCGAAAAAAAAACGTAATCGAATGCGAGGGCGTTGAACCCTTTGAAGGAATTAAAATAATTAAGTTAAAATAATTAAATTAAATAAAAATAAAGAACTTATTTTTTATGTTTTTGTATTTATGACATTAAAGAAAATTAAATTAATTAAAAGTCAAATAATTAATTCTAATTCTAATTGTTTTTAATTTATTAAAGAAAATGCATTAAAGTTAAAACCTAGAATTAAAACTAAATTAATTATAAAATTTATTTACAAAATTAATGGTTGATGATACTTATAATAAAAATACTTAATTAATTAAAAAAGTAAAAAAGGTCAAAGATCTATTTTTTTATTATTTTTGGTTTATTGTGAAAGAAAGAATTAAATTACAACCTAAATTTAAACCTAAATTAATTATGGGATTTATTTACAAAATTAATATTAAAATAAAATATTTATTTTTTATCTTTTTCTGATTTTTTGGTATTTTTTATATTTTGAAAATATTAATTAATTAAAAAAAGCAACAATTAAAAGAATATACAAATAATAAAAAAAGAACAAAGAAAAGAAAGAAAATTGCAAAACCTAAGGGGGTGAAGCCCCTAATTTGGAGGTTGGCCCCAGCAATTTCTGGCCCATTTAGCAAGGCCTGGTGGACTTTTTGAGTAACGTGTGGCGCGTTGACTGGGGACTCACCATGCACCTCAAGCCATGGCCTTGGATCTGATGGAGCTGGACGCGTGTACGCTAGATTCTGAGAGTGCATCATGATCTTTAACGTAGGCGCTGCATGTGAATGTTAAATGAAAAATAACATAGAAATTATTGAAGACCTGGGGCTCGAACCCAGGTCTTGGACGTTAACACGCATATGCTTTGCCAGTTGTTCTAGACGCACTATCTGTAATTTAAACAACAAACAAATAATATACAATAAACAATGGTCAATGGGCTCCAGCGCGCGAATTTTTTGAATCAACCTATCACCATTCGCCACGGTATCATCTTCTTCATGTATTTTTTATTTTCCTAAAATATATAAGCAAAGAGCAACGGTTTTCAAACGTTGCTGAAAGTAAGATATGAGAAAATAGCGAATGGCCCTCTGACGCTCATAAATTGAGCGCGAGGGTGGGTTCAAGATCGTCCAAGCGCGCTGATTTGAGTGATGGTGGTCATGAGTCTCAATTTTTCCTTGGGTGAAAAGCCCCAATTCAAGGTCCTGGAAACCCTAAAACATGAACATGGCATCTTTGCACATAACGCATAAAAGTATAATCAAAGCATATGGTTAGCTTGCAAATACTTCACTGATCATGAATATATAAATAAAACATCATGAATGAGCATGGAATGTAAAACACGATAATGAATAAAAAGTGAGAAAGGCCAGCTTCTGTACAACGATTTAGGATGTTGTGGACTTGGAAATCTATGCAGGCACGTTGCTGAAGGCCTAAGGAAGATGATGAGATGAAAATCTCAGCTTGAATCGCCCCCTAATGTGATTTTCAGAATTGAGGTTTTTTGTAAAAAGTGTGAGTTTGCTATCCAGGTTCCTGCGCAGCTTCTTGTCCAATCTTGTTCTGTATCAATTGTATAGGTCTTATGCAATGTGTAGGAAGAGAAATTATGGCTCCATAATGCATAGCCTTAAATTCCAAGATTTTCCATCAAACTCCATAACCAACTTTCCATTTTTGAGTCCATTTTTGAATTCTTGCCTTGTTTACTCCTTTGCACGAATTTGGTAGGCACATAATGATGTTTCAAGGCTAGTTAAGGCCAAATATTTCATTTAATCAAACTTTTTGATTTTTTCTTGATTTTAAAAGATTTAAACTTAATTAAATCCAATAAAATCAATTAAAAATGAAAAAATTAATTAAAAAATATGAAATAAAAGTTGGGACACGTGGGAAGCATGGCCAAGTCAATTCAAGTGGAAAAAGTGGGCCCCTTTTGTCAAAAATGAGATTTCAAGGATAAATGATTTTGGCCATTTCACAAAAATTCCCCAACTTCTCCAATGCATAACTTGCTCAATTTTTAAGCTTTGCTCATGTTCTTGGACATTTTGGAAAGGTCCTTGAGTCCTCTAATCAATGTCCTTGGTCCCATGTCATTTAGATTTACCAATCTCAAGTTATGGCCTTTGACTTAAAGTCACTTTTTGTTGACTTTTGAAAATGACCTATAATGTTGAAATTGATAACTTTTTGTGAGAGCATTTCTTGGACTTGAAATATGAAGATGAGTTGTAGGAAATGTCTTTCTCTTCAAAATGAGATTTGGATGGAATTTTTCTGATAATCCATGTGAAAGTTATGCCCTGGTCAATTTCAGTTGACTTTTTTAGCTGTCCAAAAATAGAAACTTTTGCATCTTGATGATTTTTGAGCCAAATTTTGAGAATCATGATCAAGTATTGATCAAATGATGTTTGTGGCTTCAAAATGATATGTTGACCAAAAATTTGAACTTTTGACTGTCAAATGACCATTTTGCCCCTATAGTTGACTGTAGTGCAATTAGGGTTTTTGACTGTGGAATTTTGTGCTGAAAGTCTTGAAACTTGATGTGAGGATGCTTGACCATATTTGTAGGCATGTGGGACTTGATTGGGCCCTTTGAAACTTCATTTTCTTGATCAGAACCAAAACCCTAATTTTGCTTGCTTAAGAGGTCCTTGCACTGTGCAATCCTTGGGGAGATTTGAAGCTTGACTTGGCAATTTCTTGAAGAATATGGGAGGGCAAATTTTGGGGTACAACAGTTGCCACTGTTCAATCTTCTTAGACCTGAGGATGCAGATTGGCTGACGTGCCTTTCGTAATCCGAGGGTGGAAGATGATTGAACACTAGAGTGCCTAGAAATTTGCGCTCACATAGTAGCAGTGTGATTATGGAATGGGCTTATAGATGCCATTTGGAGATTGATGGATAGGATGATGGGCTTATAGATGCCATCTGGATGTCGATCGCGTAAGAGATTCCTTAGCGAGAACTTGCGTACCTGCAAAACAGAAAATGAGTACCTGACACGTTGCAGGAGCTGATTTTTTTAGATGCTTGGTATAGATATGTCCTGACTGGTTACAGGAGCTGGGTCTGGAGCTTCAAAAGATGATGAATGAACCGGGGATGGTTACTACCTTAGCATGAATGGTAAGAGAACCTTGAGTGATTTTAACTTCAACAACGCTCGTTGAGAAAATCTTGGTGGGAATTACCATCTTCGCAGTATCGGGAAGAGAACCAAAGGAAATTATAATCTGAAAAGGAATTATCACCTCACTCACCGTCGGAGAGGGAACCACAGGAGAAGGAATTATCACCTCACTCACCGTCGGAGAGGGAACCATAGGAAAAGGAATTATCACCTCACTCACCGTCAGAGAGGGAATCATCTGAAAAGGAATTATCACCTCACTCACCGTCGGAGAGGGAACCATCTGAAAAAGGAATTATCACCTCACTCACCGTCGGAGAGGGAACCATTTGAAAAGGAATTATAACCTCACTCACCGTCGGAGAGGGAACCATCTGAAAAAGGAATTATCACCTCACTCACCGTCGGAGAGGGAACCATAGAAAAAGGAATTATCACCTCACGCACCATTGGAGAGGGGACCATAGGAAAGGAATTATCACCTCACTCACCGTCGGAGAGGGAACCATCTGAAAAGGAATTATCACCTCACGCACCATCGGAGAGGGAACCATAGGAAAAGGAATTACCACCTCACTCACCGTCGGAGAGGGAACCATAGGAAAAGGAATTATCACCTCACTCACCGTCGGAGAGGGAATCATCTGAAAAGGAATTATCACCTCACTCACCGTCGGAGAGGGAACCATCTGAAAAAGGAATTATCACCTCACTCACCGTCGGAGAGGGAACCATCTGAAAAGGAATTATCACCTCACTCACCGTCGGAGAGGGAACCATAGGAAAAGGAATTATCACCTCACTCACCGTCGGAGAGGGAATCATCTGAAAAGGAATTATCACCTCACTCACCGTCAGAGAGGGAACCATCTGAAAAAGGAATTATCACCTCACTCACCGTCGGAGAGGGAACCATCTGAAAAGGAATTATCACCTCACTCACCGTCGGAGAGGGAACCATCTGAAAAAGGAATTATCACCTCACTCACCATCGGAGAGGGAACCATAGAAAAAGGAATTATCACCTCACGCACCATTGGAGAGGGGACCATAGGAAAGGAATTATCACCTCACTCACCGTCGGAGAGGGAATCATCTGAAAAGGAATTATCACCTCACTCACCGTCGGAGAGGGAACCAAAGGAAATTATAATCTCAAAAGCGGGCGTTTGAGAAAAACCTAATAACTTCTACTGAGTCTTCATCAGAAAAATTTGTTGGGAGTCGATTTAGATGGACTAGAGAAGGCCTTGGACTGGATAAGAAATCTTTTGAGTCGATTAGCTGAACCGGTCTAGGTTTTGAAATATGATGGAGAATTTTAACTGCATCTTTCTTGAAAGGTAAAGGTCAGTCATATGCAATGCATGATATGGACCATGCAATGATGTTCTCAACATAAATGAGATTTGTATGATATGATGCGTACATGCATGCTATAATGATGTATGTGATGTTTTATGAATGTATGTTTTCGTCTAGGAAAGTAAATCCTTGACGGGTGCCGGGAAGTCATATCCTGGGATGATGTTGAAGAATAGATTTCGCTTCCGCCGGGGATAATAACTTGCAAGAATACCGGTAGGAGAAGATGACTCCGTTGAGGAATAGACTTGGCAAATGGAAGAGTCTGCGGGGAGAAAAATATTCTAGCGACCATGCTGGGGAGTGATACTCTGTGGGGAGAGAGATGCTTTGTTGAGTGTTGATGGTAACTTGCTGTGGATACCATCGTTATATTGGAAGTGTTAATGGACTTCGCTGGGGATAAGAAGACTCCGTCGAGGACGCTCTTTCCGTGGCTTTTGGCTGAGGATAACCCAGTTATATCCTGTTAAGGAAATAACTCTTTAAATAAAGCCGGACAACGCGTTCGTGTCTTTGCGAGGATAAGCTTCCAGAATCTACTGGGGATAAGCTTACTGCTTGGGGAGATGGATTCCAACTTCTTGGGGAAACTGGATTGGACTCTCCTGGGGAAGTTTTGAAATGTATCGGGGGAAGTGACGCCACCGAATGTTTGATATACCGCCGGGGAACAATCTTTAGACCAAGACTGCCGGGGATGCTTGTTAAGAATATATGCTGCCGGGGAATGTTGACATCTGCTGGAGGATACCCAACTTCCTTAAGTTTGATAACTTTGCTTGAGGAGAGTGCACTGACTTGCTGACTCACTCTCTGGGGGATTGGGATATTTGGTTATGTTCTTTAGCTGAACCTACCTTGATACCTTGGAGGATAGAACAATTAGATCGCCTAGACAGCTCTTTATTGCCCCTGTTTCTAATGTTACCTGTAATTAATTCTTTGTTTCGTACGCAGATATTTATGAGTTAGCAAATTATTGTCAATGCATATATCACAAATTGAACCTTGGACGTTCTTCGCAAAACAAAACAGAAAAAGAAAAAAACAATTGGCACTTTTAACTGAAAAGTATATTTGTATTGATTTTTGAATGGCCCGAAAAATAGGCATTTTGTGTACAAGAGGCTGACGTCCTAGTAAGAGAACGCCGCCGAACAAAAGAGTTTATACAAATTTGTACAAGAGAAAATAAAACAGCTGTGTGAAATGAATGTTCCCACTGGGTTTCAACTCTGCTATTGCCGTTATATCTCTGAGCATCTCATCACTTGATGACCTAAACGAAGATGAAGCTGACTGATCGATACCGTCTGAACTTGATGTAGATACCGGATTCTGGATGCAAAGTGATCAATGAGACGTAGTATTACGCTTTTATCCCTAACTTTTGCCTGGACCGCCCTTTCGGGTTTTCAGTCCACCGGGATACCCATTTTTGCCCAAGCCGCCTTTTCAGGTTTTCGACTTGCCGGGTGTACAGATTTTTTTCATTTTCATCCCTTCATTTTGCCCGAACCCTTTTGGTTCGACGGGAAGCCCTAATTTTTGCCTAGGCATGTCAGCCTAGCGGGTCTTTCTTACGCGTAGTATCTTTTTACTATGTCTGCATTGGCGGGGTGTGGAAGGTCGTCACCATCCATGTTGGTTAGAATCATGGCTCCTCCTGAGAACACATGTTTAACCACAAATGGCCCTTCGTACGTAGGGGTCCATTTGCCCCTTGGATCACTCTGAGGAAGGATGATTCGCTTGATTACCAGATCCCCAACTCGATATTCCTGTGGTCTGACCTTTTTGTTAAATGCCCTGATCATCCGTTTCTGGTACGTCTGACCATGGCAGATAGCGGCAAGTCTCTTTTCATCAATAAGGTTGAGCTGATCAAGTCGTGTCTGAATCCAATCATCCTCGTTCATATTTGCATCCTTCATTATCCGGAGAGATGGTATCTGCACTTCGATTGGTAAGACTGCCTCCATACCATAAACCAAAGAGAAAGGAGTTGCCCCGGTTGACGTCCTAGCTGAGGTACGGTACCCATGTAGAGCGAACGGTAACATCTCGTGCCAATCTTTATAAGTCACTGTCATCTTCTGCACGATTTTCTTGATATTTTTATTTGCTGCTTCTACAGCCCCATTCATCTTCGGTCTGTAAGGGGAAGAATTGTGGTGCTGTATTTTGAACTGCTCGCAGAGCTCAGTGATCATCTTGTTATTGAGATTGGTACCGTTGTCTGTAATAATTCTTTCAGGGACGCCGTATCGACAGATCAGGTTATGCCGAATGAACCGTGCCACAACAGTCTTGGTCACTGTAGCATAGGAAGCTGCTTCAACCCACTTTGTAAAGTAATCAATCGCTACAAGGATGAAGCGGTGCCCGTTAGATGCCGTAGGTCTGATCTCACCAATCATGTCAATGCCCCACATTGCAAAAGGCCAAGGTGCGGTCAGAACATTCAGGGGAACTGGAGGAACATGCACCTTGTCTGCATAAATCTGGCACTTATGGCATGTCCTGGAATGTTGGTAGTAGTCAGCTTCCATTGTGGACCAGTAATATCCTGCCCGAAGGATCTTCTTCGCCATAGTGTGCCCACTGGAATGCGTACCAAAGGTCCCCTCATGCAGCTCTTCCATGATCCTTTCTGCTTCAGTCTTATCCACACAACGCAGTAAGGTTGAATCATGGTTTCGCTTGTACAAGATGCCGTTGCTAAGGAAGAACTTTGCTGCGAACCTTCTCAGGAATTTCTTATCGTTGACAGATGCACCTTCAGTGTATTCCCGAGCTTCCAGATACCTCTTCACCTCATGGTACCAAGGTTTCTCAGTCACCAATTCAGTCTCGAGATCGCAACAGTATGCCGGTTCGTCCAATTTCCAGATGATGATCCGAGGAGCCTCATTGTCCCATTTGACTTTGAACATAGAAGACATTGTGGCTAACGCGTCCGCTAACTGATTCTCCTCCCTCGGGAAATGTTCAAAGGTTATCTCTGTGAAATGGGGGATCATTGTCAACACACATTCTTTGTAAGGAATAAGATTCGGATGTTTCGTATCCCACTCGCCTTTGATCTGGTTGATCACGAGAGCGGAATCTCCGAAGACACTCAGAAACTTGATCCTTAAGTCAATTGCAGCTTTGAGTCCCATGATGCACGCCTCATACTCCGCCATGTTGTTGGTGCAGTTGAAACATAGTCGGGCAGTGAGTGGAGTATGAGTGCCTTGAGGGGATATAATTACAGCACCGATACCATTACCCAAAGCATTGGAGGCTCCGTCAAAGTGCATAGACCATCGGGATCCTTCCTCAGGTCCTTCATCCGGTCCAGGTACTTCACAATCAGTCACTATCATGATGCTTTCATCCGGAAACTCGAAGTTCATTGACTGATAGTCATCTACGGCCTGATGTGCCAAGTGGTCTGCCAATACACTTCCCTTGATGGCTTTCTGGGTTGTGTACTGAATGTCGTATTCCGTCAAGATCATTTGCCATCTTGCAATTCTCCCAGACAGAGCAGGCTTTTCGAATATGTACTTTATAGGATCCATCTTTGAGATCAACAAAGTAGTGTGAGTCAGCATATACTGTCTCAGCCGGCGAGCAGCCCATACCAAAGCGCAGCAAGTTTTCTCAAGCAGTGAGTATCGGGTCTCACAGTCGGTAAACTTTTTGCTAAGGTAATAAATGGCATGCTCTTTTCGGCCAGACTCGTCATGCTGCCCCAGCACACACCCCATTGAGTTATCAAGCACTGTCAGATATAGTATCAGAGGTCTCCCTTCAACTGGTGGCATAAGGATGGGTGGTTCTTGGAGATACTCTTTGATTCTGTCAAAAGCAGCCTGACATTCATCATTCCAACGTACTACCTGATCTTTCTTCAGCAGCTTGAAGATTGGCTCACAGGTAGCAGTCAGGTGGGAGATGAATCGAGCAATGTAGTTCAGGCGTCCTAAAAAACCTCTGACTTCCTTCTCTGTTCTAGGAATTGGCATCTCTTGAATAGCTTTAACCTTGGCAGGGTCCACTTGAATACCCTTGTCGCTTACAACGAAGCCTAGCAACTTCCCAGATCTTACCCCGAAGGTGCACTTGTTCGGGTTCAACCTCAGCTTGTACAATATCAGACGGTCAAACAGTTTCTGCAGATGATCAAGGTGTTCCTCCTCAGTCTGGGACCTTGCGATCATGTCGTCGACATACACTTCTATCTCATGATGGATCATATCATGAAATAAGGCAACCATGGCACGTTGGTAGGTTGCCCCAGCGTTCTTTAGTCCAAAAGGCATGACCTTGTAGCAGAAGGTGCCCCACTGAGTAACAAATGTAGTCTTTTCCATGTCTTCAGGAGCCATCTTGATCTGATTGTAACCTGAGAAACCGTCCATGAAAGAGAACACTTTGTGCTGTGCTGTATTGTCAACAAGGACGTCAATGTGAGGTAGGGGGAAGTCATCTTTGGGGCTGGCCCTGTTCAGATCCCTGTAATCGACACACATTCTGACCTTACCGTCCTTCTTTGGTACCGGCACCACATTAGCAACCCACTGAGGGTAAGAAGTCACTGCAAGAAATCCGGCATCAAACTGCTTCATAACCTCAACTTTAATCTTCTCAGACATCTCTGGACGCATACGGCGGACCTTTTGCTTAACCGGAGGGCAATCTTCCTTAGTTGGCAAGTGATGGACCAAAATGTCGGTATCCAAACCGGGCATGTCTTCGTAGGACCAGGCAAAGATCTCCATATAATCATGCAGCATTTGAGTCAACCGTTGCTTCACGCTGAGCTCTAGGTTGGCACCAATTTTTACCTCTTTCCTGTCTACCTCAGTACCCAGGTTTATTGTTTCCACTGGCTCTTCATGGGGTTGAATTGCCCTCTCTTCCTGAAGTAACAGTCTTGCAAGCTCGCCAGGTACTTCGCAATTATCTTCACCCTCGTCTTCGGCTAAGTTGATCGGATTTTCAAAGTCATAACTGGTAGTAGCAGAGTCGTTACCAGTGAGATCCGGAGTGGATTGAAACCTGTATGAGTGAGTGTGTGTAAATACAGCTGTTTTGCAATATGTAAAGAAAGGAAAGAAAGAAAGAAAAAAAGAGCGCAAAATTTGAAATGTGAAAAACGTCCAATGCTTTTATTTATGATATATGACAGTGACAAACAAAAGCCCTCATAAATAAGACCAAGGTGCCCCGGGTAAGACACCGGGCCATACAGTTTCAAGTTATTGTTTATTACAAATCCAAAACAAAGAAGTTCATTACTGGGGAACAAAAGTTATGGGTGTAAAGTCTTTAGCAGTCCAGTTGGTCAATCCACCCTCAGTCGTCGGGTAGATCCAGCTATCGAACTCTGACTCTTCCACTTCGTCTTCCTTTCCAATAGCATTCACTCCTGAGTAGGTGATGAGCACAGGAGGTCTTCCAATTCTCGCCTTGCGTACTGCCTTCTGAGCTTCTGTGGTGAAACCCAGCCCAAACTTGTTTGTCTTAGGAGTAAGATCAGGGAGCTTTCCCCAGTTTGCACATTCACCTCTTTCGATCACAGCCCGGGCGTCCTTTAAGGAGGCCATCTTCAAAGGAGAAACCTCTTCAACCACTACTTCTGCTGCTGCCAAAGTTTGTGGCACCTCCTCAAAATGTTGAAAGGGGGTCTCAATGAACTCCCCATCCATTTCCACGTACCTGAAGGAGTTGAGGTGGCTGACCATGTATTCCTCTTCCCCTTGCACTGTTACAATCTTCCCCCTGACCGGGTATTTGAGCTTCTGATGCAATGTGGAGGTCACAGCTCCAGCCTTGTGGATCCACGGGCGACCCAGCAAACAAGAATAGGATGGACGGATGTCCATCACATAGAATTTAGAATCAAATACCTGTGACCCAACTCTGATTGGGATGTCCACCTCACCATGCACCATTCTTTTGGACCCGTCAAAGGCCCGGACAACAATGTTACTTGGTTTGAGCTCTAGACCCTCACAGTCCAGCCTATCCAGAGCCTTCTTGGGCAGCACGTTTAATGAAGAACCAGTGTCAACCAGCACGTGAGCAAGAGTAGTGCCCCTGCATTCAATGGAGACATGCAGGGCATCATTATGGTTCTTCCCTTTTGCTGTCAGATCGGCATCAGAGAAACCCAGGCCATTATCAGCGGTCAGGTTGGCCACACAGTCGGTGAACTGGTCAGCAGACGTCTCTTGGGGTACGTGGGCTGTCTTTAAGAAGGCAATCAGGGCCTTGGCATGGGCCTCTGAACACAGCAGCAGTGATAGCATGGAGATTTTAGAGGGGGTGTGCCCCAGCTGTTCTACAACGTTGAAATCACTTTTCTTTATTATCTTGAGGATTTCTTCCATTTCCTGCCTGGAAGCCTCAACAATGGTCTTCGGTGCCTCCGTCCGGGCAGGCACATCAGCAGCAATTCCCTTGCCCCGAGTATTAGATGACTCGGCAGCAGGGGTGGATACTTGGTCAGGGGGAGAAACAGGCAGGCTGGAAGGTGTGAAGACCAAAGGCCTATGATTTACCGGAGGAGCAATGTCTGGCGAGAACAGTCTTCCACTACGAGTGACCTTAGCAGGCCCAGTGATGTTGGAGACACCAGCATCAATGTTGAACTCTTGTTTCACACCCAGAACGTAAACATCTGCCCCATAGTGCCATGGGACAGCCTTATCAGACTTGTAGGGGATGGGCCCCGGAACAGTAATGGTGATGGGAGCAATCTTGTGAACCGGCAAAATTTGGACAGGCTTCTTTGAAGGAGCCTTGGAAGGGTTGTTGAAGATGGTAACAATTGAAACTTCTTCAACAGGGGCAGCAGGAACAGCAGTCTTTCTGAACAAAATCTCTCTACTATCCATCAGGTTTTGGATGCCTGTCTTCAGCAAAGAACAACCAGTAGGGGAAGCAACACACAGAGGGCAACCTTTGCTACATCCCGGAAATAAACCGGCTAGCAACAGGTTCCTCTTGACCGTCAGCAGCGGAGTAGCAACATCATCCACCGAAGCTACATACAAATCCTCCTCAACAGCATCCACTCCATGCTGGGGCATGGGAGCGGTTACAACATTCGGCCTCTCGGGCGCCTCAAACTGTATCTCCTTTGCATCAATAAGGTCCTGAACCTTATTCTTTAGGGCCCAACAGTCATCTGTGTTATGCCCCGGGCTATCAGAATGATAAGCACAACGGGCATTCGGATTGTACTTAGAAGATGTAGTATTGGGAAACTTCGGAGCTTCTCTGACAGTCACTAAGTTAGTGGATAACAACTGTGGCAGGATCTGTGATAAGGTCATGCTCAAGCGGGTAAACTCTCTCCGGGGTCTTTCAGCCCTTTGAGGATTGGTCGGCCGAGGAGCGGCAGCAGGCTTGGCAATCATCACCGCACTGACAGATTGGCGGCGCTCAGGTCTCTCTGATCTCTTGGAACCATATACAGCACTAGCCTCCTTCTTGAAGGGTTTCTTTTCAGCACTGGAGGAGGTAACCTTCTGTATCTTCCCCGATTTTATACCGGCCTCAATCCTTTCACCAGTCAGGATCAGATCAGTAAACCCAGCAGAGGAATTACCAATGAGATGATTGAAAAATGGACCAGATAGGGTCCCCAAAAACATATCTACCAGCTCCCGGTCCGTTAATGGTGGCTGCACCCTGCCAGCCAGATCTCTCCATTTCTGGGCGTACTCCTTAAAACCTTCACCCGATCCTAGCGACATACCCTGGAGTTGGGTACGCGTAGGAGCGAGGTCGGAATTATATTGATACTGCTTGTAAAAAGCAGGGGCCAGATCCTCCCAGTTACGAATGTTGATTCCATCCAGCTGATAGAACCATTCGAGGTGAGTCCCTGAAAGACTCTCCTGGAAGAAGTGGATCCAAAGGTTCTTGTCTGCTGTGTAAGGCTGGATCTTCCTTACATAAGAACGGAGGTGCATCTTGGGACAGGAAGCCCCGTCATACTTCACAAAGGCAGGTGCCTTGAACTTGTGTGGAATCACCACCCCAGTAGATAACCCCAAGTCTCCGAAATCCAATCCAGGCACACGCTGAACTTCCATAGCTTTTAATCTGTCCTCCAACTGCTTGTACCGGTCTTCGGCAGGAGGGTACTGTTCATCGTTGAAGTCTGTTTCAGTATCAGAGACCACAGGAGTAGGGACCTCCCTTTCTTGGTGACTACCTTCCCCCACAGATGGAGTAGTCCTCTCAGCCTCAACCTGTAAGGTGTTCCCGAGTCTGCGCCCAGTGTTAAAAAGCACAGTCCTCCTCTTCTTCTTATTCTTCTTCAGAAGCATGGTCTTCAACTCTTGTTGACCCTGAGCCAAACCCTTGATCAGCTCCTGAAATTGGGCGTTTTGCGCCTGAAGAGCCTTGATAGATGCCTCGGTTGATGATTCAGGGTTCATGATGCTGAAATAAACAGCGAAGAACAGTCAGCAACCTGAAAAGAAGAGTACATATGATGCATATGATGAATGATATGTGTTTATGCAATGCATTCAAAGGGTTCGAAAATTCAAATTTGTTGTAGACCAAAAGGAACACACGTTTTTATTAAGAAAATAATTGTTCAGTACATTAAAGCCTCATAGGCAAACATTACAAAGCAGATCAGTCCCAAAAGACACTACGCATCCTTTTCGGAGCAATATAGGTATTGAGATTCCTCTCCTCGTGCAGTAGGCGGGTGAGCTCCAGGACCTTTTTCTCACTGGCATGTAGATTGGTTTCCAGAGAATTCCGTTCTTCCTTAAGCTGGATCCAACTCTTCTGCATCTCTTCCTAGGACGTGGGCATGTCAGGATGTTGAATGGTGTAGGACACCTCCCCTTCCAAGTCTGGCTCCTTGATCACGGGGAGAACATGAGGATATGGCATCACCAGTTTCTGGGAGCGGGCTCGTACCCACTTGAGATAAGGCTCCAATGGGATGGAGTTCCTGTGCCCCAGGGTCTTGCTGTCTATTTTGTTGGGCATCCTCCAAGCTTTGATAAATTTCTGGCGAAGTCCTTGCGTATCCTTGTCGAAGTCAAAAACTATGTCAGGAATTAACATTTCATGAGGGCCATCTTTCCGAGCATAACCAAATTGCCTCCAAGCCAGGCACGGATTGTAAGTAATACCTCCTCTGATTCCAAGTAAAGGAACATTAGGGTACTCCCCACAATGATCAGTGATAGTGACATCCTCTCTGGACCGAGGACACCAATGTATATCTGCATGTGTGAGAGTCATCAACCGTTGTGACCACCTCAAACCTCGCTCGTTCTTCAAAACTGATTGTGGAAGGTGCGAAATAAACCACCTTCCCAGGAGGGGAGTGCAGCACATAAGAACACCCCTTTTTCTCATGGTTCGAGTGTAACATGAGTGAAGGATGTCCCCCAGCAACGTAGGTATAGGATTCCTGGACATGAAGACCTTGACAGCACTGATATCTATAAGCTGATCTGGTTTAGGGAACAACACCAACCCATATACAAGGAGGGCTATAACTTCTTCAAAGGCTTGCAGGTCAAGGGAATTCCAACACTCTTGGGCCTTCTCAAACAGAAACTTTGCCAAGAATCCTTTGATACCATTTCTGGCTTCCCAATGCCCCTTGATGTCAGATGGTTGTAGGCATAATGCTTTAGCTACTTCTTCAAGTTTTGGTTCCCTTTCCGTACCGTTGTAGGGTAGTTGATTGAGAATGGGAATCTTCAGAAGCTGGGAAAACTCTTCTAGAGTAGGCACCAGCTGATAATCCGGGAAAGTAAAACAGTGATGCAGAGGGTCAAAGAATTGGAAAAGGACCTTCACCATCTCTTCCTTAATATTGGTATTGACCAGGCTGATGAGTCTACCATGCCTTTCACTGAATGACGAGTTCTCGGGAATCCTGGATGTAAGCTCCTTGAGCTGAGGAGGGACCCTTATAAGGTTGATCTGAATTGTCTTTCTGCGGATAGTTTCCATGTCCTACAAAACAAGAACAAAGATGAAGATTCGAACCCCTGAAATGGTTAGTGGATGCATATGATGTTGTATGATGTTATGATGCTATGATTAAACACACCACAAATATTTACAAGGGCAAACATGTAAGGCACACAAGTCACACAAGACAAGCCCTTAGAGTTTAGGCCAGCATGGGGTCTGGGTATTACCCTCTTGAAGTTGGTGGGCTCAACCTGTCCTATCAAAGTAACCGGGTTCTAAGGATCTCAACATCATTGGATTGCTTTCATTGTTCATCGTTTCGATTTAGCCACTGACTGGCGATCAAAATATCCCAAGAAAACAACCCTCAATTGAGTGTAGTATCGAGTATCAACCGACTTCGGAATACACCAAAGTAGTTATCTCACTACCCTAAAGAGGCCAAGATGGTTCAATTAAGGTTCCTAAGGTCTGTTGATGCTTCACGACACCACATGGAGGCCCCGTACTCTCCTTGATTGACTCAAGGGTTACCGGTACACACCAAAGTGCCACATCAATATAGCAGACTGCTTCAACCATGTCGGTATACCCCGCACAGTTCCCTCACAGCCTTGTTGCTACTTTCTAAGAAGGTATCCCCAGATCCGGGTTAGGATCTATAGAACTCCCAAGACAGTCCCATAATTTAAAGCAAACAAGTCAAAGCAATTGAAAACATAGTGATCTTAGTCCTAAGGTACACCTCACTTTAAAAGAAATGTCCCCAGCAGAGTCTCCAGTTTTGTGATCGGTGGATCTGGAACTGACTGTTTAAAGCTGGTTTCGCGAAATGTCGCGGAAGCAAGAGTCGCCACCGTCTTTTATTTTCTCCAACATGGAAAGGACAAAAGCACAAAAAAATTCCTTATTGAGATGTCTCTCGGTTCGGGAGGTAGATTTATAGAAAGGGAAGGTGTTAGCACCCTTTCTATCCATGGTTATCCATGGGCTCTTAGGTACTTGCTCTTATGTTTTCAAAATGTGTTTGCTTTTCAAGTGTGTGTGGGTTTTGAAAAAGTTCGTTTGGAAAACTTCTAAGTAACTCATGTATCAGTCCTCAAGAGTGTATGAAGTGTTTTGTTTGAAAACTTTTTGAAAGTGTGGGGTGCGAAAAGTTGTTTTTTTTTGTTTGAAAAGAGCAAGTACCCATGAGATCTACCTACCCTAAGGAATTAGGCTGTGTAAGAGTCCTTTATATAGTGCCATCCCACCATTGAGAGGTAGGTAGCACCACCGTTAGGGGTGTTCGGGTCAATTCGAGTTTAGGGACAGTGTGGTCACCGAAGCAACAGTAGGATACCTTAGAAGCTACCCTTATGCCATTGATCTTTTTATTCCGAGGCGACCGTTCCGAGGCAACTTATTCGAGGCAACTAGATCAATGGAACATAAGGACTTACTAAGACGTCCTGTACTCAACAACCACATTTCGAGGGGCAAGGCAACAAGGTGATCACCAGAGCAACAGTAGGATACCTTAGAAGCTACCCTTATGCCATTGATCTTTTATTCTGAGGCGACCGTTCCGAGGCAACTTATTCGAGGCAACTAGATCAATGGAACATAAGGACTTACTAAGACGTCCTGTACTCAACAACCACATTTCGAGGGGCAAGGCAACAGGGTGATCACCAGAGCAACAGTGAGGCGTACCCTAGGGGTGGTGTGTGATTTATGTGTCGTTTTCAGATATTTTTGTCTTGTTCATGCATTGGTGATCTACGCTTTATTTTTATTTTTGGGCATTCATTCTTTCATGTTATTGTTTAACAGTTAAAAGGTACGGGAATTTAAAGTGCGGGAAAGATAAAGGTCCTACGCTATTACAAAGGCGCGGGTCTACAACGCCAAATTAATCCAGACCCGATTTAAAATAAAATGCAGAAAATAAATGCCTAATTAACTATTACAGGGCTTTGGAGCAAGTACATTATATTCACAAAAGAAATAAATAAAACGCGCGAAAAAAAAACATAATCGAATGCGAGGGCGTTGAACCCTTTGAAGGAATTAAAATAATTAAGTTAAAATAATTAAATTAAATAAAAATAAAGAACTTATTTTTTATGTTTTTGTATTTATGACATTAAAGAAAATTAAATTAATTAAAAGTCAAATAATTAATTCTAATTCTAATTTTTTTTAATTTATTAAAGAAAATGCATTAAAGTTAAAACCTAGAATTAAAACTAAATTAATTATAAAATTTATTTACAAAATTAATGGTTGATGATACTTATAATAAAAATACTTAATTAATTAAAAAAGTAAAAAAGGTCAAAGATCTATTTTTTTATTATTTTTGGTTTATTGTGAAAGAAAGAATTAAATTACAACCTAAATTTAAACCTAAATTAATTATGGGATTTATTTACAAAATTAATATTAAAATAAAATATTTATTTTTTATCTTTTTCTGATTTTTTGGTATTTTTTATATTTTGAAAATATTAATTAATTAAAAAAAAGCAACAATTAAAAGAATATACAAATAATAAAAAAAGAACAAAGAAAAGAAAGAAAATTGCAAAACCTAAGGGGGTGAAGCCCCTAATTTGGAGGTTGGCCCCAGCAATTTCTGGCCCATTTAGCAAGGCCTGGTGGACTTTTTGAGTAACGTGTGGCGCGTTGACTGGGGACTCACCATGCACCTCAAGCCATGGCCTTGGATCTGATGGAGCTGGACGCGTGTATGCTAGATTCTGAGAGTGCATCATGATCTTTAACGTAGGCGCTGCATGTGAATGTTAAATGAAAAATAACATAGAAATTATTGAAGACCTGGGGCTCGAACCCAGGTCTTGGACGTTAACACGCATATGCTTTGCTAGTTGTTCTAGACGCACTATCTGTAATTTAAACAACAAACAAATAATATACAATAAACAATGGTCAATGGGCTCCAGCGCGCGAATTTTTTGAATCAACCTATCACCATTCGCCACGGTATCATCTTCTTCATGTATTTTTTATTTTCCTGAAATATATAAGCAAAGAGCAACGGTTTTCAAACGTTGCTGAAAGTAAGATATGAGAAAATAGCGAATGGCCCTCTGACGCTCATAAATTGAGCGCGAGGGTGGGTTCAAGATCGTCCAAGCGCGCTGATTTGAGTGATGGTGGTCATGAGTCTCAATTTTTCCTTGGGTGAAAAGCCCCAATTCAAGGTCCTGGAAACCCTAAAACATGAACATGGTATCTTTGCACATAACGCATAAAAGTACAATCAAAGCATATGGTTAGCTTGCAAATACTTCACTGATCATGAATATATAAATAAAACATCATGAATGAGCATGGAATGTAAAACACGATAATAAATAAAAAGTGAGAAAGGCCAGCTTCTGTACAACGATTTAGGATGTTGTGGACTTGGAAATCTATGCAGGCACGTTGCTGAAGGCCTAAGGAAGATGATGAGATGAAAATCTCAGCTTGAATCGCCCCCTAATGTGATTTTCAGAATTGAGGTTTTTTGTAAAAAGTGTGAGTTTGCTATCCAGGTTCCTGCGCAGCTTCTTGTCCAATCTTGTTCTGTATCAATTGTATAGGTCTTATGCAATGTGTAGGAAGAGAAATTATGGCTCCATAATGCATAGCCTTAAATTCCAAGATTTTCCATCAAACTCCATAACCAACTTTCCATTTTTGAGTCCATTTTTGAATTCTTGCCTTGTTTACTCCTTTGCACGAATTTGGTAGGCACATAATGATGTTTCAAGGCTAGTTAAGGCCAAATATTTCATTTAATCAAACTTTTTGATTTTTTCTTGATTTTAAAAGATTTAAACTTAATTAAATCTAATAAAATCAATTAAAAATGAAAAAATTAATTAAAAAATATGAAATAAAAGGTGGGACACGTGGGAAGCATGGCCAAGTCAATTCAAGTGGAAAAAGTGGGCCCCTTTTGTCAAAAATGAGATTTCAAGGATAAATGATTTTGGCCATTTCACAAAAATTCCCCAACTTCTCCAATGCATAACTTGCTCAATGTTTAAGCTTTGCTCATGTTCTTGGACATTTTGGAAAGGTCCTTGAGTCCTCTAACCAATGTCCTTGGTCCCATTTCATTTTGATTTACCAATCTCAAGTTATGGCCTTTGACTTAAAGTCACTTTTTGTTGACTTTTGAAAATGACCTATAATGTTGAAATTGATAACTTTTTGTGAGAGCATTTCTTGGACTTGAAATATGAAGATGAGTTGTAGGAAATGTCTTTCTCTTCAAAATGAGCTTTGGATGGAATTTTTCTAATAATCCATGTGAAAGTTATGCCCTGGTCAATTTCAGTTGACTTTTTCAGCTGTCCAAAAATAGAAACTTTTGCATCTTGATGATTTTTGAGCCAAATTTTGAGAATCATGATCAAGTATTGATCAAATGATGTTTGTGGCTTCAAAATGATATGTTGACCAAAAATTTGAACTTTTGACTGTCAAATGACCATTTTGCCCCTATAGTTGACTGTAGTGCAATTAGGGTTTTTGACTGTGCAATTTTGTGCTGAAAGTCTTGAAACTTGATGTGAGGATGCTTGACCATATTTGTAGGCATGTGGGACTTGATTGGGCCCTTTGAAACTTCATTTTCTTGATCAGAACCAAAACCCTAATTTTGCTTGCTTAAGAGGTCCTTGCACTGTGCAATCCTTGGGGAGATTTGAAGCTTGACTTGGCAATTTCTTGAAGAATATGGGAGGGCAAATTTTGGGGTACAACAACATCCAGTACACCACCCAAAAAGCTATAAAGGGGAGTGTACTAGCTGACCATCTAGCTCATCAAGCTATCGAAGATTATCAATCCATGAGATTCGACTTCCCGGACGAGGACATCATGAATTTGGACAACATTGAAGGTAACGGACTGTATGACGGACCTGAAAAAGGATCCCGATGGACCCTGTACTTTGATGGTGCTTCAAATTCACTTGGAAACGGTATCGGTGCGGTACTCATTTCCCCGGAAGGTTTCCATACACCTTTCACGGCCCGACTTTGCTTCAGCTGCACCAACAACATGGCTGAATATGAAGCCTGCATTTTTGGTCTCAAGGCTGCTATTGACCTGGGGATCAAATCTTTGATCGTATTTGGGGACTCGGCTTTGGTTATCAGTCAAATCAAAGGAGAGTGGGATACCAAGCATCCTAATCTTATCCCATACAAAGAACATGTCCTGACCTTGTTGCCTCATTTCGAGCAAATCACCTTCAAGCATTTCCCGCGAGAAGAGAATCAGCTTGCAGATGCTCTGGAAACGATGTCCTCCATGTTTAAACTCAACTGGGATAACGAGGCTCCCCAAATCACCATCGAGCGAATGGATGAACCTGCGCATTGTCATGAGATTAATACTGAAAAAGTAGTGGAACAACCCTGGTTTCACGAAATCAAAAGGTATCTCCAGACTAGAGAATATCCCGAAGGAGCTTCCGTAAATGACAAGAAGTTCCTAAGGAAATTTGCTGCCAAGTTCTTCTTGAGCAACGACATCCTCTATAAACGCAACCATGATTATGTTTTACTCCGATGTGTAGACAAAGCTGAAGCAGAGTTAATCATGACTGAGATACACAGCGGTACGTTTGGCACCCACTTGAGCGGGCATACAATGGCTAAGAAGATTATAAGGGAAGGCTATTACTGGTCTACCATGGAAGCAGATTTCCATCAACATTCCCGTACTTGCCATAAATGTCAAGTCTACGCTGACAAGATTCATATTCCTCCTGTTCCTCTCAACGTTCTGACAGCTCCTTGGCCATTCGCAATGTGGGGCATTGACATGATTGGAGAGATCAAGCCCACAACGTCCAATGGACATCGCTTCATCCTGGTCGCCATTGACTATTTCACCAAGTGGGTCGAAGCAGCTTCTTTTGCCTCCGTCACAAAATATGTGGTTGCCCGCTTCATCAAACAAAACCTCATATGCCGATATGGTGTCCCCGACAGGATCATCACAGACAACAGTACAAATCTGAATAATACTATGATCACCTCTCTATGCGAACAGTTCAAGATTTATCATCACAATTCATCTCCCTATCGGCCGAAGATGAACGGTGTTGTTGAAGCTGTGAACAAAAACATTAAGAAGATCATTCAGAAAATGACAGTCACCTACAAGGACTGGCATGAGATGTTACCGTTTGCTCTGCATGGATACCGTACCACGACACGTACTTCAACCGGGGCAACCCCATTTTCTTTGGTATATGGCATGGAAGCTGTCCTGCCCATGGAAGTTCAGATTCCTTCTTTAAGGATTATGAAGGACGCTGGTTTGAATGAAGACGATTGGATTTAGACCCGACTTGATCAACTCAATTTGATCGACGAGAAACGACTTGCTGCTGTTTGCCATGGTCAAACGTATCAAAAACAGATGATCAAGGCTTTCAACAAGAAATTCAGATGTCAAGTATATGAAGTCGGAGATCTTGTAATCAAGCGGATTATCTTGCCGCAAAGTGATCCCAGGGACAAATGGACTCCTACTTACGAAGGACCATTTGTAATCAAGAGCATATTTTCTAGTGGTGCAATGATTCTGAGCACCATGGACGGTGCCGATTTGCCGCACCCTACAAACGCAGACATAGTCAAAAGATACTACGCATAAAATAACTCGACAAGTCGAAAACCCGAAAGGGCGGCTTGGGCAAAAATGGGCATCCCGGTGAACCGAAAACCCGAAAGGGCGGTTCAGGCAAAAATTAGGGATAAAACAAAAAAAATTTGTACACCCGACAAGTCGAAAACCCGAAAGGGCGGCTTGGGCAAAAAGGGGTTTCCCGGTGGATCGAAAACCCGGAAGGGCGATTCAGGCAAAAGTTAGGGAATTAAAGCGTATGACTATGTCTCGTCGGATAACTTTAAGAACAATCTCTTCGTCAACCAGCTCCAAGCTTCTGATCAATCCAGTCATCAGCGTATGAATGAGCGAATGGACAAATATTCAGAGTTGTGAAGGCTATAGCAGAATGGAATCACATGGAATTGTCGCACATAGCCATCTTTCTTTTGTATAAAATTTTCAATTCTTTACGACAATATCCTCTTACTAGGGTGTCTGCCTCCTTTGTACAAAGATACTTATAGAAAGTTAATACAAATACTTTTCCAAATACAGAAATTTGCTTTGACTTCCGTTTTTCTCTTTTGCGCTTATGTTTGAGAAACGTCCAATGTTTTGTTAAATAGGCATATGCATTTGAACATAATCATTTTCTTACAAATCAGGAAAAGATGATTACTGATAGGTTGAAAGTACAAATAGGTATCTTGATGCCCTTTCAGAAGGAATCCCCAGCGGAACTAAACCCCAAATTCCTCAACAAGGTTAAAATCCGGAACTTAATTCTCCAAACAGAGTTAAACTTCAGGATCCTCAACAGAACAAAAGCTTTCTCAAAACTGATTTCCCCAGCCAGAGAGCCGTCCAGAACTCAATTCCCCTCAAAGTTAAATTTCATAATCCCCAGTGGAGCCTTAAAATCTGAAAACACTATCCCCAGCGGAGCTAAAACTTCCAACTATCAATCCCCAGCGGAACCAGACTAGTGAACCTTCTCCCTACAGAGATGCTTCCCGCCAGACTGAAGATTCTGTTAGAACAAAGTTTGAATCTACTACCCTAAGTTTAAGTTTTGATGATAACAAAATGCTAAGATATATTAATTGTATGATTCATGTAAGACATATATGCTACCTAAGAAATTACATTCTGTTTTACATAAACTCTGATGGACATCAGCAAGAGAATATCATCATCAACATCAGAAGATGAGATATCAACATCAGCATCAGAAGATGTCATATCAAATGCCAGAATCAGAAGATTACCATGTGCTTACGTTGAAGCTTGATGAACAGATCTGCGCGTAACAATCTGAACTCTGATCAAGACAACAACAATTCATCAGCTCCTAAGCAACGTCAGAATGAGCCAAAGCCAGAACACGCTTAAGTGGCAACGGTACTGTGCATTCAAGATGCTTTATTACCAACGGCATCATTCCAGACAAGATCTGCTTAATAAGGAAAGAATGTTATTGGCATTGAAACGGAATTACTACTCCAACGTACCATTTTCCAATGCTATTTAAACAAGTCAGTAAAGATTGAATTGGCTAATGCTCTACACACTCTACACGCCTAAAGCTACTCATCATCTTCCTCACTTTCAGTTTGCTAAAAGCTCTCAAATTATTTACTAAATTATTTTAGCACTCTAGTTCTCATAAGCTTAAATTGTGTAGTATCACAGTTGTGATAAACAGTTTTTTGTAGAAAACATTCACACACCTAGATTTCAATTCTTTGTAAGAAAGTATTTCCTTGAGAAACCGGTTTGTGGTTTGACTCAAGAAGGCTTTAGCAGTTGTTAAAGCAGTTGTAATATTCAGTTGAATATAGTGGATTAAGACCTCGTTGGAGAGAGGCGAAATCACCTTGACGGGTGGACTGGAGTAGTTTGAGATCAAACGAACCAGGATAAAAATACTGTGTTGACTGCAATTGATTTCAAGTTTTTACAATTCAACCCCCCTTCTTGTGTTTCTCTCTTCTTCAATTGGCATCAGAGCGCCTAGTTTTGAGCTAAAACATTTAACCGTGTCAGTACAAGATCCAGCGTCAGAAAAACACAATGGCAGAAACTTATCAACACACCAGCAATGAAAACAATGAAGACAGAGACTGATTCAGCGGCAAACCTCCAGTCTTTGATGGAGAAAATTTTGATTAGTGGAAAGACATAATTGAAAGCTTCTTTCTGGCACATGATGCTGATCTGTGGGACATGGTGACAGATGGATACACGCACCCAGTGAATGCAAGCGGTCAGAAGATTGACAGGAAAGCAATGTCTGATCAACAAAAGCGTGACTTCAAAAATCACCACAAGGCCATAACCATTCTTCTCAGCGCCATCTCTTGCGCTGAATATGTAAAGATCTCTAACAGAGACACAACAAAGAACATGTTTGACTCACTCAGAATGACGCATGAAGGCAACATTCAGGTCAAAGAAACTAAAGCTCTTGCGCTCATTCAGAAGTATGAGGCATTCAAAATGGAAGAAAGTGAATCCATTGAAACAATGTTCTCAAGATTCCAAATTCTGGTGGCTGGTCTCAAGGTTCTGGATAAAGGATACTCTACTGCTGATCATGTCAAGAAGATCATCAGAAGCTTGCCAAAGCAGTGGAGGCCAATGGTTACAGCGCTGAAGCTAGCTAAAGATCTCAACAAAATTTCTCTGGAGGAACTTATCAGCTCCCTCATAAGTCATGAGATAGAGCTGGAAGCTGATGAACCTCAGAAGCAAGGTAAGCCCTTAGCATTAAAATCTAACAAAAAATCTGAGTCTAAAGTTTTGCAGGCAGTTGAAGAACCATCTGATGGATCCTCATCAGAAGAAGACGAACTTTCCCTCCTCTCCAGAAGAGTGAACCAACTATGGAAGCAGAGGCAAAGGAAGTTCAGGAATCCCAGAAGATCTGATCAGAATGAGTCCTCTTCGAGATACAGAAGGTCAGATTCTTCATTTTGATACAGAAGATCTGAAGGCTCCTCAGGAAGCAGAAAGCCAAACACCAAGGACATCATCTGCTATGAATGCAATGAGCAAGGACACTACAAGAGTGACTGCCCAAAGCTTCAGAGGGAAAAGCCCAAAAAGAAGTTTGGAAGAGAAAAGAAGAAAAGACTAATGGCTACATGGGATGACTCTGACTCATCTGAAGCTGACTCAGAATCAGATGATGAGAGAGAAAACATAGCTCTCATGGCCAACATTTCAGAAGACAGTGAAGCTTCTGAATCAGACTCAGAATCAGACACTGAAGAGGTATTTCCTGATTTTGCAATTAATTTTACTAAGGCTGAACTTGCTGAAAGCCTTAACGAAATTCTGGAAAGGTACCAGCAGATTAGAGTTAAATTCAGAAACCTGAAAAGGAATCTTGAATATGACTCTGATAAGACTGAGAGTCTTAAATTGGAAAATTCTGAGCTGAAAAATAAAATTTCAATGTTAGAAAATGTTTTACAAAACTCTCAGAAGGAAACAATTTCTGAGACTCCCAGCAGCACTGATGAGATCATCAAGGAATATGATCATAGCTTTCAGAAGTTCCTTGCTAAAAGCATAGATAGAATCAAAATGGCTTCAATGATCTATGGAGTTAGCAGAAACGGCAGAAAGGGAATAGGATACCAAGGTAAGGTTCCTACACCAAAGAATGCCATGGACTTAACTATTAAACACACTCCTCTGCACTCACATTTTGTGTATGGTCACACACATGATATTAAATATACTAGTAGTAAGTATTTTGTGAAACCAAAATTCAACCAGAGTTTTGGTAAATCTAACAAATCAGGACCCAAGAAAATCTGGGTACCTAAGGATAGAATAATACATGTTGCAGATAACTTTAGCAGCAAATCAGAAACACCAGTCATGGTACCTGGACTCTGGCTGCTCACGACACATGACAGGAAGAAGGCATATGTTCCAAAGCCTGGAGGCCACGTTGGCTTTGGAGGCAATCAGAGGGGAAAGATCATTGGCTCTGGAACTGTAGGTAATGGAAATCTTCCCTCTATAAATAATGTTCTGCTAGTAGATGGATTAATGCATAATTTGTTATCCATAAGTCAATTAAGTGATAGCGGTTATGTTATAATCTTTAATCAAAAATCATGTAAAGCTGTTAGTCAGAAAGATGGGACTATCCTATTTAATGGAAAGAGGAAAAACAACATTTATAAAATCAAACTTTCTGAAATGAAAAGTCAGAATGTAAAGTGTCTTCTATCTGTTAACAATGAGCAATGGATCTGGCACAGAAGATTGGGGCATGTTAGTATGAGAAGAATATCTCAGATTAACAAACTCAATCTGGTCAGAGGACTTCCTAATCTGAAGTTCAATTCAGATGCTCTGTGTGAAGCATGTCAGAAAGGCAAGTTTGAAAAACCTTCTTTCAAATCTAAAAATGTTGTTTCTACTTCTAAGCCATTAGAAATTCTGCACATTGACTTATTTGGACCAGTTAAAACTGCTTCAGTCAGTGGCAAGAAGTATGGGTTAGTAATCGTAGATGACTATAGCAGATGGACATGGGTAAAGTTCTTAAGACACAAGGACGAGTCACACTCTGTGTTTGTTACCTTTTGTAACCAAGTTCAGAATGAAAAGGATCTTAGAATCGTTAAAGTCAGAAGTGATCATGGTGGAGAGTTTAAAAACAAAGACTTTGAGTCATTCTTTAATGACAGAGGCATTCTGCATGATTTCTCTTGTCCTAGAACTCCCCAACAAAATGGAGTTGTAGAACGAAAGAACAGAACATTGCAAGAAATGGCCAGAACCATGATCAATGAGACAAACGTTGCCAAGATCTTCTGGGCAGAGGAAATAAACACAGCGTGCTACATTCAGAATAGAATCTCAATAAGACCTATTTTGGAAAAGACTCCATATGAATTATGGAAGAACAGAAAGCCCAACATTTCATATTTTCGTCCATTTGGATGTACTTGTTTTATGTTAAATACAAAAAATTATTTGAACAAGTTTGACTCTAAAGCACATAAGTGTATTATGTTAGGATACTCTGAACGCTCAAGAGGGTACAGAGTATACAATACAGAAACACAGATTGTGGAAGAATCAATCAGTGTTCATTTTGATGATAAGCTTGACTCTGAAAAGTCAAAGCAGAATGAAGTTTTTGCAGGTATGGAAGTTGAATTTACAGGTTCTGAAGACAAGTCATCAGAAGCTCTCAACAAAGACACTCCTTCAACATCTGAAAGGAGCACTGCTGGAAATCCTACAACAGCTGTTGATCAACCTCAGAAGAGACTACCCAGAATCAGCTTGGATCACCCAGAAGAAACTATCTTAGGGAGAAAGGAAGATCCAATCAGAACAAGAGCCAGCTTCAGAAACTCTGAAGAATCCCTCATGGGACTTGTGTCTCTGATTGAACCTGCCTCTATTGATGAAGCACTTCTGGACAACGACTGGATTCTAGCAATGCAAGAAGAACTGAATCAATTCACCAGAAATGACGTATGGGATCTTGTTCCCAGACCAAAAGGATTCAACGTCATTGGAACAAGATGGGTGTTCAGAAATAAGCTGAATGAACAAGGTGAAGTTATCAGAAACAAAGCACGACTGGTAGCACAAGGTTATAGTCAGCAAGAGGGGATAAACTATACAGAAACCTTTGCTCCAGTTGCCAGGTTAGAATCTATCAGACTTTTAATTTCGTTTGTTGTTAATAAAGGCATCACTCTGTATCAGATGGATGTCAAGAGTGCATTCTTAAATGGTTACATAGAAGAAGAGGTTTATGTGCACCAACCCCCTGGTTTTGAAAGTACAAAAAATCCAGAATATGTTTTCAAACTAAAGAAGTCACTATATAGTCTGAAACAAGCTCCCAGAGCTTGGTATGAAAGACTAAGTAACTTTCTGTTAGAAAAAGAATTCACCAGAGGGAAGGTGGACACTACCTTATTCTGTAAGTCAGTTAAGAATGACATCTTAGTCTGTCAAATTTACGTTGATGATATTATTTTTGGATCTACTAATCCTTCTCTTGGAAGAAAATTTGCTAAGTGTATGCAGGCAGAATTTGAGATGAGCCTCATGGGAGAACTGAAATTCTTTCTGGGAATTCAGATCAATCAAAATCCAGAGGGAACTTACATTCATCAGAGCAAATATGTCAGAGAACTTCTGAAGAAATTTGACCTCTCAGAATGTAAGCCATCAAAGATTCCAATGCATCCCACGTGCATTCTGGAAAGAGAAGAGGTAAGCAAAAAGGTAGAACAGAAGGTCTACAGAGGTATGATTGGTTCTCTCCTTTATCTGACGGCTTCAAGGCCTGATATCTTATTCAGCGTATGTATTTGTGCTAGATTTCAATCAGATCCTAGAGATTCTCACGTAACAGTTGTTAAGAGAATTTTCAAGTATCTGAAAGGTACTACTAATCTGGGTTTATTTTATAGAAAATCTAGTGATTACAGCTTAGTAGGCTACTGCAATGCTGACTTTGCTGGAGACAGAGTAGAGCGTAAAAGTACTTCTGGAAGCTGCCAGTTTCTGGGAGAAAACCTGATCTCTTGGTCCAGCAAAAGGCAATCCACAATTGCGCTATCAACAGCAGAAGCTGAGTACATAGCAACAGCAGGATGTAGCACACAAATGCTCTGGATGAAAAGTCAGCTTGAAGACTTCCAGATTTTTTAGAGTAACATCCCTATACTCTGTGATAATACTTCTGTCATTTGCTTAAGTAAAAATCCTATTTTGCATTCTAGGGCTAAGCATATAGAAATAAAACATCACTTCATTAGGGACTATATTCAGAAAGGAATTTTGAACTTAAAATTTATTGATATAGACCATCAATGGGCTGATATCTTCACTAAACCTCTTTCTGAAGATAGGTTCAATTTCATTCTGAAACATCTCAGCATGAAACTCTGCCCAGAGTGAAAATGTTTTAATTTTATATATTAACCTTCAAAATGTGTTTTCTTTTTACTGTGAACTTCTGATCAATCTCCTTTCAGAAAGATAGACATGCAGATTGTATCAGATTCTATTCTTAAAGATCTGAGCGTTTCAGCTCAAGGATAGACGTGCTGCTCACTAAATCAAACAAGTGTAATCCAATCATCAGCAAATCTCTGAAGCAGAACACGCGTGCACGCTTCTGAGAAGGCAAAACGCTGATTGGGTGCATTGAGACACATGTCTGGTAACCGTTTCAAATATCTTTCTCAAATCCCCCAAAATCAGCAAGCATTAAATGCACGTAATCATGAGTTAAACTGTAATCATGAATTAATTCTCTTTCTTAAAAACGTTTACATTTTCAAAACTCATTTTGAAATCTATTTAAGCACATTAACATCATTCATTAAATTTTTACCGTCTCCTACATTCATACAAATATTTTCTGCATTCTTCTTGTGTGTTCATCCCTTTTCAAAAGAAACCCTTTTCTCAAAAAAAAATTCTCAGAAAACCCTAAGTGTGAACATGGCAACCTCTAGCAATGTTTCTGCAGGTTCTCAGAAGGAGGCTTCATCTGAACAATACAAAATTCCCTTCAGAACGCTCCTTACACCAGTGAATAACTTGGAAGTTCTGTCTGAACTGATTGTTGATTTCTCCAGTCTGAAAGAAAATGGATTCGATTTGACAGAAGAAGTTAGGGCACAAGGATGGGAGAGATACTTTGATAGGTTGGTGGGTCCAACGTTCCCAGTTTTGGTCAAGGAATTATGGATTCATGCGTCTTCATCAACACATCAAGTTACCTCCTACATAATGGGAAAGAAGATTGTGATCACTGAGGATCACATTGCAAGATTGATTGGATACAACGGTGGTGGCATCCGCTGTATCGACATGGCAGAAAGATGCTCAGATGCTGCTGTCATTGCAAGAGAGATTTTCACCCATGGGGTTCCCATCAGCAAAATCAGAGACTTAAAGGATCAGCACAAAATATGGGCGAAGATTATTCTGGGGTGCTTTAATCACAGGAAGCCCACAAGCTCTCCTGATTATATAAATATAGATCAACAGTTTCTGATCTATTTTATTAATCAGAAGGTAAAGATTGACTTGGCTCATCTTCTATTTAATCACCTCAGGACCAGCGTCAAGGAGACAAGGGAAGAAGAAAGGACAAAAAGGGATTGGATACCCTTTGGCAGGTTAATATCAGATATTCTGACTGAGAATAGGCTGATAGAACACCTTACAGAAGCTCAGGAATTAAGCTCTATTGAACCTACTGTTGGCAAGCCTCTGAATGCCAAGAATCTGAAGAAAATGAAACTGATAGAGAATATCAGAAAGGAGCCCAGCGTCACTCCTCTTGCTGACATCACCAGCAGAAGAGTCCCTCTGGACGACTTTCCAATATTTTCTGAGATTGACTCTAAACCAGTCATTGTTCTCAGATACTTGGACGCTTGCAAGGCTGATGGCACAGATCCCACTCTGAACATCAAAGATCTGCACCAGCAAAATATAGAAGTTACTGTGAAGAAGACGAAGAAGAGGAAGGCTACTTCAGAAGGACCATCCCAGCAGACCCCTAAGAAGAGAGGTAATCTATCTGTTGCTAATGTTTTAAATTCTTCTGCTATTCCAACATCAATCCCAACCCCAGCTTCATATGAACTTCCAATCCCCATACCAACCATTAATGAAACCGAACCAGAGGCTGACCCTTATGAGTCACTGACTCTCAGGAGATCCCGCACCAAATCCCAAAATCCAAAACCCACAACATCAACAGAATTAGAACTTGACAAAGTTCTTTCTGAAATTGATCAACGTTCTTCCGCTCCCCTCTCAGAAAATCCAAACATTCAACCAGAAACTCCCCACTCACCACAACCAGCAACCACACTATCCCCAATACCAGAACAACAAGAAATTCCAACTCCTTCTCCACAACCAGAAATTCCTCCTCCCTCTCCATAACCAGAACTTCATCCACTTTCACCTCAACCATCACCTCCACAACCTGAGTTTCAACACTCTGAAACTCCATCACCTGAACCACAAACCCCTGAACCTCATTCTCCTCAATCCTCTGAACCTCAACCCTTGGCAATTCAGCTGCCATGTGGTACAACTATAAACGTACCCCAACTACCATCCTCACCAGAAACTACCCCTCCAAATACTCTAAACAGTCCAATTGTCATTTCTGACTCTCCCACTCCATCTCCCAAACAAACTACAGAAGACCACAGCAGGACCTTCATTGATTTAACAATCCTTGACCGTCTTGTTGACCGTAAAAATAAAATAGCCATCCCTAAACCCAAACAACTAGATGTTGGTGCTGGCATTTTGAATTTTGAAATAGGCTTGCAGAATTGGATTGCTTCTCTAAAGCATGTTTGTCCTGGGATGATTGATCCTGCTGCCTCAGACCAACTCTGGACACGTTTCAGAATGTGGGTACACGCTGAAGCCCTCAAGCTGCAAGACATAAATTATGAACAGGCACAACAGAACTTCAGCAAGCTGCTGAAGGAAGTTGAAAGTCAGTTGCCCAAGGAGGAAGTGCTCTTTCTGGATAGTGAGCCATGGTCTGAGAAGCGTCCAGATTCTAAAGTGCAGCCAGCAGAAGATCAGACAACTCAAGCTGAAGATGTTAGTCAAGCTGAAGATTTTGCAGAAAGCTCTCAGAAGTATCCTGCTTCTGACGTTTCTCAAGCTGCCTTGGACAGGCAGACTCTGGAAGAGCTGAAGCAGAATGATATTCGTCTGTAGCAAAGAATGGATGAGAATGATCAGAAGATGAAGGAAAGGATGGATGTGCAAGATAGCAAGATTGATACAGTAGTCAGCATGGTGCACAAGCAGAATGAAACTGCTGATCAAATTAAGACAATGCTAGAGACTCTGTTCACATGCCTTCCACCCCAACCTTAGTTTTTCATTCATGATGTTTTCATGCTTTTTATTTCCATGTTTTCTGTACTCTCTTCTAAGCTTTGAATTAAATATAACAGTTTTTCTGCTCTGATCGTTTTAGCTTATATTACTTACACTTTTTGATTGCTGACAAAAAGGGGGAGAACAAGAATGATATTTTTCAATAACGGATTACTGAGACAAAAAGTCTCAAACATTCTAACACTCTGATATACTTGAATGTTTTCTGTTTTTGCATAAGCCTACAGGTACACGAAGTTAATCATCTCTGATACACTGAAGCTCTGATATTCTGATCTGATACACTGAAGCTCTGATATTCTGATGTTCAAAGAAAGTCAATAAAGATTTGATCCTGAAGAACTCATGGAATTAAAAAGGGAAGTAATAAACTCAGGGGGAGTATCTCTGATCTAAACTCTGATATCTCTTTATCCCTTATCCTCTTATCTGTGATAACTTCCTATTTAATTCTGATACAATTTACCATTTGGTTATCTCTGATACTTTTCACGTTAATTTTCAATTAAAAAATATCTAGTTTTTGTCATCATCAAAAAGGGGGAGATTGTTAGAACAAAGTTTGAATCTACTACCCTAAGTTTAAGTTTTGATGATAACAAAATGTTAAGATATATTAATTGTATGATTCATGTAAGACATATATGCTACCTAAGAAATTACATTCTGTTTTACAGAAACTCTGATGGACATCAGCAAGAGAATATCATCATCAGCATCAGAAGATGAGATATCAACATCAGCATCAGAAGATGTCATATCAGATGCCAGAATCAGAAGATCAACATGTGCTTACGCTGAAGCTTGATGAACAGATCTGCGCGTAACAATCTGAACTCTAATCAAGACAACAACAATTCATCAGCTCCTAAGCAACATCAGAATGAGCCAAAGCCAGAACACGCTTAAGTGGCAACGGTACTGTGCATTCAAGATGCTTTATTACCAACGGCATCATTCCAGACAAGATCTGCTTAATAAGGAAAGAATGTTATTGGCATTGAAACGGAATTACTACTCCAACGTACCATTTTCCAATACTATTTAAACAAGTCAGTGAAGATTGAATTGGCTAATGCTCTACACACTCTACACGCCTAAAGCTACTCATCATCTTCCTCACTCTCAGTTGGCTAAAAGCTCTCAAATTATTTACTCAATTATTTTAGCACTCTAGTTCTCATAAGCTTAAATTGTGTAGTATCACAGTTGTGATAAACAGTTTTTTGTAGAAAACATTCACACACCTAGATTTCAATTCTTTGTAAGAAAGTATTTCCTTGAGAAAACGGTTTGTGGTTTGACTCAAGAAGGCTTTAGCAGTTGTTAAAGCAGTTGTAATATTCAGTTGAATATAGTGGATTAAGACCTCGTTGGAGAGAGGCGAAATCACCTTGACGGGTGGACTGGAGTAGTTTGAGATCAAACGAACCAGGATAAAAATACTGTGTTGACTGCAATTGATTTCAAGTTTTTACAATTCAACCCCCCTTCTTGTGTTTCTCTCTTCTTCAGATTCTCAGTCATACCTCTCCAACATGAGTCTACCAGGTTCTGAACTCCCCAGTAGAGATCATCAGAATTCTCCTACCCTGCAAGTCACCAAGGAGTTCCAATCCCCAGCAGTGGTCCTAAGATCCCTCAACAATCGAAGATCTTGTTCCCCAAGCAGTCAGTAGTCAACAAGGATGTCTCATCCTCAGCAATCAAAAATTCTTGTAATCCCCTGCAGCAGTCAAGGATTCACTTTCCCCGACAGCAGACAAGATTTTATTATCTCCGGCCATCCAGGATTCATCTATCCTCAGCAAGACAGCTTATCAGCTTACATGCGCATTCATTTACATTTATATCATAAACATCGACATAACATATATATTGCATCGTACATATCATGCAACATAGCTGTGTGTTTTAGCTAACATTTCATCCTTTTCAGGATAAGATTAAAAGGCTATCATTAACAATTATTCAGATACAATACAGATACACCCCAGACGTGGCGGTCATTCTATTACTCATTCAGAATTTCAAGTCAGATACAATACAGATACACCCCAGACATGGCGGTCATTCTACTACTCATTCAGACCACAACAATCAGATACAGACTAGATACGCTCCAGACACGGCAGCCATTCTATCTCTCATTCAGATTCACTTATCCACCTCAAGGTTCAATGCATTCCAAGCACGGATACCATTATGACCCTTACAACAGCAGTTTGATTCTACCCAGTGCGTTCTCCACGGAAGTCATTCTGTCATTTATTTAGATCCCAGTTACAGTTTCAGATACACTTCAAACACGGAAGTCATTCTATTACTCATACGGATCTCAATCCCAGTTACGGTTTCAGATACACTCCAGACACGGAAGTCATTCTACTACTCATACAACTTTCAACTTCAGATACAGTCCAGATACGCTCTAGACACGGTTGCCATTCTGTCACTCATTCAGAATTTGTCCCCAGCACGCAGTTGCTCCATATAGATATTTCTCTGTTACCCAGATACAATACAGATACACTCCAGACACGACAGTCATTCTGATATTCATTCTACCTTCAAACACAGTTACAACTCAGATACGCCCCAGACACGGAGGCCATTCTTTTACTCGTACAAACTCAGTCTCCAGATATAGTTCAAATGCATCCCAGACACGGATACCATTTTGACCCTCGTTTTTCTGATCTATCACATTACAGTTCGACAAACATTTCAGATGGCATCTTTAAGCCCATCCCCGACAAGATTCTGTCACCCTTCCAGATGGCATCTTTAAGCCCATCTCCAAATGGCATCTCTAAGCCCATTCCCGCATCCATTGTTTTGACGAGTGTAAATTTAAGGGCACTCTAATGTCCAATCTCCTTTTACCTTCGAGACGCGAAAGGCAAACTTGCCAATCTAACTCTTCAGGTGCAAGAAGATTGAACAGGGGCAACTGTTGTACCCCAAAATTTGCCCTCTCATTTCTTCAACATTTTCTCATCACAAGACTCTTGGAGCTCAAGATCAAGTTAGGGTTTGCTCTGCTCAAGACCCATCCTTGCACTGTTGACCCAAATTAGGGTTTGAGTTTGCACAAAGATGTTTTGACCTAAAATGCCCAAAGTGACTTTCATGCTTCATGTTGGACTCACAAGTTTATCCATACCAAATTTCAAGCCTTGATTCCAATCTTTGCCCAGTCAATTGGACAGTTGACCTAGAAATCAGCTGTATTGGGGGAAAAGTCAACTGTGGCCAATTGACAGTCAAACTTCATAATTTTTGACCCACATCAACATAATGAACTCATATGAACCATTTGTCCAAGTTTGGATCACAATTCCACAAGAAATTTGGTCAGATCACCAAAAGGGCAAAATGATCATTTTTAGGGTTTTGACTGCACAAAGGTAATTTTTGACTGTTTGACCTAACCAATGGCAAACCAAGCTCACATATGGACTCAAGAACTCAATGGTATTGACTTGATCCATTCAACAAGTTCAAAGAATCTCAAATGCACAGGATTGACAGATGAATTTTTCAGTCAACTGATCAAAATTTGACTGTATACTGAAAAGTCAAACTTTGACTTTTTGGTCAAAATCAAGTGCCAAGATTCATTTTTCATCAAGATATGTCAAATTATAAAACTTGTTCATCAAGAAACCCAAAATTGCAAATTAGGGTTTAGAATGAGAATATTTCATAACTTAGAATTTTTCTAAGTTATGAAACTTCCTTATTTTTTCCTAACTTTGTCCCATTTTTTAATCAAGATAAAATTGGATTCAAGCAAAACTCAAAACATGAAAGTTATAGTCCATTGAAAAATCTACAACTTTGATTCACAAAGTTTCCTCAAAAGAAGCTTGTAGCTCAAGTTATGATTTTTGGAACAAGGGTGCAAAACATTCTTAACTTAGAAAAATTTTGACCTATTTTAGGCAGGATTTTTGTCCAACTTCATGGCCATTTTTCACATAGTTCCACTTGGAATTTCAATTTGCATTACAAAGATGGATTATAGTACACATTCCAAGCTTTCCAAATTATCCAATAACTTCTCAAACACCCTTGTGGTTAGGGAGAATCGAATTTGCAAAGTTGGGCAAAAGTCACTTTTGTTCATAGCCAAATACATGTTCATAACATTGGCATTTTCAAGTCAGCAGGGTTTGTGATGGTTTACAGGCCTCTAATCCTCTTCACACTCAATAATTAAATGCCAAACCATTGTGCCAAGATGTTATTTTGTTCATTTGGTCATTACATGCAAGATTAATCCATATTTAGAAAAAGCAATTTTGTCATTCTTGTAAAGATGCACTTTATGTCAAATAACAAATCCAAGAGGCATGGGCCAGATCTTTGAAGCTAGCATTTGTACACAAATCACTCTGATCAAGAACAAGTGGTGCAGCATAGTTTAGGGCATGGGACATGCTTGTTTTGAAACTTGCATTTCCTTGCTTACATTAGAAGAAAAGTGGCAAACTCATACCATTCTCTCATTCTTGTAAGAACCAGTCATAGAAAACTTTGCAAAAACTTTTCACATGACCTAACTGACCTAAAACACGAATCAACCACAACTCAAACCTTCTCATTCATCAAAACACCATTTTTCTACAAGAAACAGGGCATTCCTGCAGTTTGACTTGGCCAGCTTCATCCACTCGTGCGTTTTTGCCCAAACAAGTTCCAATACACTCCCTACCATCCATTGAAGTTATCCCAAGCCTTAGATACAAGCTGTAACATCCATAGCCAAGTTTGCCATTTTCACTTTTCAGTTTTGCAGGTTGACTTCCATAGCTTGATTCAGAGAGATTCAAAGCAAGCTAAGCATAGGGGAAGCATCCTTGGACTTCAGGCAAGCTGTACCAAAGTTCAAACTCCATTGAAGATACCTCCATTGTTGTACACGACTCAAGCTGAACAGGTAAAAATTTGAACTTTTATCTCTCTATCCAGGCATAGTTAGGCTTAAGTTTGTGAAGAAAGCATGTTCTAGTCATAGCCCTGAAGCCATCCATGTAGTTACTTTTCATTTATATCGTGTGTGCTATGAGAATTTTGGACCTGAACATGGAAGAAAACTTAGGTCAGAAATTGGGGATGGAGAAATTCTCCCTCATTTCTGAGAGTTAGATCAAGATTTTTATATGTATGAACTCGTGATTTAATGCTCTACATTATTTATGTTATGAGTTTTGGCTAAAAATCAAGGAATCAGGAGTTAGTGTTGAACAAGCAAGGGCGCGCGTTTTTGTTTCAAATGGCTGGAGGTTGAAGACAAAGTTGACTTGGGCTGGGCCTGAGTCAACCTGCTTTTTGCACCCTCTTTTCCAACTTACACCCCCTTGGCCCATTGTGTGATATTTTGATCATTTTTGACTTTTTCTTTTTTCTTCTGACTTGATATTTTTTGTCAAAACAGAAAAAATATTAAAAATATTTTTTCACCCATTTTTGCATTTATTTCACATTTATTTGTTTTATTTAGCTTATACATGTAAATAAATATATATACTTTTTATTCAAAACCCTAGAAAATAATACAAAAAAAATATTTTTTTAGTTTTTATTTCTTATTTACATTTTGGAAACATTTTCTAAAAATATACTTTTTGTAAATAATTAATATTTCATTTTTGTATATATTTAGTATATTTAATATATAATATAAATACTTATACATATTTTATTAAATATTTAGGACAAAAATATAGAAATAATACATTTTTATTTTTATTAATATTTGACATTAAAAATACTTTTTTACAATATACTTCTCTTTTTTTTTGTATAAATAAATATATAAATATTGTATATAATTAGTAAATAATTGCTATTTATTAAAAAATTAGGGTTTTGCCCTAAAACCACAAAAATACTCCAAAATGGACCTTTTTATTTTGTTTATATTTCCCATTGAAAAATACTTTCTCATACATAAAAAAATCATTTTTGTGCATAATACATTTTGCATTTTATATTTGTTTAAATATTGTACAATTTATTATTTGTCTATTCAATATGGATGTAATAGTTTAGATTTAAATTTCTTGCTAAATATCCCCCATTCAAACATTTGTACCCCCATCCCCATGATCATGTTGTAATAATCTAGAACTTTAAAATTCCGCATTTAAAAGCTTTCTAATTATGCCATGATAGACCTAGGGTTTGTATGCAAAAATCAAATAACAAATAGCTTGACCTAATTCAAAGACAGAAAGCATGAAAATGGACAACACCAATCACACTTGCACCCTTAGGGTTACTCCACTTGTTGCCTTCAAAAAATGGGTCATGCTTGCATGTTGAGTTTCTTTGGCAAAACAAAACAAATCAAATGATCATAGTCCCTCGATGACGCTTTCGAAGTTGCCTAAACAAAATGGTCATAGTCCCTTCAAGCAAAATTGCCAAAGATACTTGACACTATTGCATTCATGGTCTAAACGATGACCCGCGCCCGTCCCATTAACATCCTAACACAAGATTGTCCACCAAATACAATGGTGGAACAATACTGTTTAAAGGGTTAAAACATAGGAAAAAATCTTTGAGTAAATTTAGGGGTAGACAACTCTTAGTTACTTGATCAAACTTGCAAAACACACTTTCCTATTTTTAAAACACACATCGCAACACAATTTCAAAACAAACTTTCAAAACATTGAAAACTTTTCAAAAGACAAATACACCTTTGTATATATTCAAACATGGATCATTACAAAGGTTGCCACAACAAATGGCCTCTTTTCAAAATCTCTTTCAAAATCACACATAAGGCACCATTTCAAACAATTGAAAGCACCATTTCAAACAATTGAAAATGCAAGGCAAGTGATCTAAGCAAGTAACTAAGAGCCCATGGATAACCATGGATAGAAAGGGTGCTAATACCTTCCCTTTCTATAATCTACTCCCCGAACCCAAGAAAACATCTCAAAGGTTTTTGCTGTGCTTTTTAACCTTTCCTTATGATAAAATAAAAAGTCGGTGGCGACTCTTGCTAAACCGAAACATTTGCAAAAACAAACGCAAAACCCAAGTCAGTTCTCCCACCGTATCACACATTCCAAAAGATAAGGGGATTAGGCGGGATACCGAGTCAATTGCATCATTTGAGGTAACACAATTATATGACATTTATGCTATGAGAAATGCTAATTTGTGATTTTATACTTCCCCTAACTAATTATATGATAACTAGATTCATGCTAAAGAGACTGCAAAACTCAGTAGGGGTAAGGCGCCTGAAATTAGCAGCATTTCCACACAAAAAAAGAATGTTACTAAGAAGACAGTGGCACACAAAAAAAGTACTGCTCAGTTTAGGTTATGCCTTCAGACATATTTAGGAATTACAGATATTCCAGATGGTGGTACCCGCCTTATACCTATGAGTGCATATATCTTTGGTTTTGAATATCTTGAAGCAATTGGTAGAGAGGATATGGAGCAAGTTTTTAGGCATTTGGAATTAGGCCTCGGTGTTATCGGTATATACATCAGGTATACTCCGGTCAACTTTGTTTAATTAAATGAACAATTTAATCCCTTATTTCAATGAATATATTATAATGTTAATCATGTTTTAATTTAAGGTTTATGTATGACAACATTGTGCGCCCGCGTGGATTAAAAGCAAGATTTGGCTTCTTAGCTCCTAACACTGTCAACTCCGGGTTCATTGTAACGAGACCAGATGATGTCATATCATATGTACTAGGTTTATTCGTGGCCAGTAAAGATACTGAGAAGTTGTTCTTTTTTCCATATAATACTGGCAACAGGTTAGATTTTCATCCTAACTTGATCTATTATAATTTTCCGTTTTTGGCCATTGTTTAATCTTTGTTTAATCTTACAGTGGACACTGGTTATTGGTTGCGATTAATCCTATGAGAGAAACTGTGTATTATCTGGACTCATTATACAATGATTGGTCAACATATCCAGATTTGAAACAGATGATTGACACGTAAGTGTTTCGCTCCCAAAAAGATATTCAAGTTTATGTTTATGTTTATGGTCAACATATTTGGATTTGTGTTTATGTTTATGATTCTATGTGAGATTGTTCTAAACAGTCGTTTATATTTTATTATAGTGTTCTACTTGCTTTTCTCTCCCAACGAGATATTCAAGTACTAAAAAGTAGAGCCAACAACATTACATGGATTAGAGTGGAGGTATATTTTCACAAAGAGATATTCAGTTTTGCTTACTTTAGTGATGATACTTGATAAAACAATTTAAGGGGTATATCCTGATATATATTCGTATTTTCTTTCCATGTGTAGTGTCCTCGCTGGCGTAACGGTATAGATTGTGGCTATTTTATGTTGAGGTTTATGAAAGAAACTATTCTTTTGTATCGATTAGAGATTCCATCCACGGTATGGATTTCTAACTTAGGAATTACATACTATTTTCATATTTTGTGTTTCTCATAAAATGACATATTGTTTTAACTAAATCACATACTATGTTATATTATTATATATGTAGTACTTTGAGGAATTCAATTGTGCACATTACTCAAAAGATCAATTGGATGAACTTATGGAGGAATGGTGTCAATTCATTATCGGGTTGATAATTTTATAAGCTAAGGTATATTGTCTTATTTCCTTTGATGAGAACTTTCGAGTTTTGAGTATAAATTAAATTCGAATAAAGTACAACGTTAATATTATCATGTTATGAATTTTGATCATTTGGTTTTTTTCCCAGGTTTATAGGTACATGTGTAGAAGATAGAGCTAAGATATTCATGTTGTTGTTGTTTCATGAGAATTCTCGAAGATAGAAAGATGTATAGATGTAAGTTCAATTTTGAATATTTTAGGTATTTTAACTTGTAGAATTTTAACTTGTATCATAAATTTTGTAATTGTTGTTGTCTATATCATCAATTTATATATATGTGCAATTTTTATATATGTATATTTTATTGGAATGAAGCTACCAAATATGGAGCATAAAAGATAATTCTGAAAACCGGGATCAAAATATTAGAATGAAGCTACCAAATATGATAAAAATTCTGATTAGAATAGATAATTTATTAAAAAAAATTGTAAACAATAGACAGCGCTTTAGGAGAAAAGCGCTGCCTAAAGTCTGAAAGCGCTGTCTAAAGTGGGGGAATAGACAACGCTTTCAAAGGAAAACGCTGTCTAAAGCCTATCTGGAAAAAATTACAAAGCGTTGTCAAAAGTCCAAGTGCTGCTAAAGGGGTATATAAAAAGCGCTGTCTATTCTAAAAGCGCTGTCTAAAGTGGACATAAGGCAGCACTTTTACATTGAAAAAATCGTTGTCTTTTCTTTTAGCAGTACTGCTTTAGGCAGCGCTGTTAAAGGCCAAAAAAAGCGTTGTCTTTTCCCTTTTTTGTAGTAGTGCACGCTTCTCTGGACACACATACTATAATAAGTGGTAAAAGTCTATTGGTAGCATATTCAATCAACCCAATAATTTTCTCACCCACTACAGATCTCATAAACATAAAAATCCATAATACTTACTCCCTTTGTCCCATATTACAAGAGAAATTCATTTTTTAGATTTATTGAATAATTAATGTATTTGGTCTATATATAAATCATATACATTAATCATTCAATAAATCTAAAAAGTAGATTTCTTTTATAATATAGAACAGAAGAAGTATTGTACAAGAAATCCATTTAGTTAATTTGTACTTTTTTGAATCGCCTCTAATAATCATGTCCTTTCGTGATAAAAATCAAGACGACTTTTATAAAGTTTCTTTTTCGATAAAAATTTAGAGAAATCATGTCTTCATCATCTTCATAGTCTAGTTGTTCATGATAATTAACAAGCCAAATTGATTTTTTTTTTTAAATTTTAAAATAAATATTTGCATAATTATTTTTGAATGGTAAATAAATAACTTCAAGTGACGTGGCAAAACGAATAATTGAAAGAAATTACACTTCATCTTCCTTATGTCAGATATTAAAAGAAATTACACATCTTATTTTTTTTATTAATTGATTTAAATGAGAGGTTAAAATCGAGAGAATATGATATTAAAAGATCCACTTTTAGATTTTAATCATATGCCAAAAGACAAAAATAAGTATTAACCTTTACTAAAATTCCAATTTAATTCAAATAAATCCGTATTCATTTTTCTCATTCTTGAGTTTTTTTTCTCTCTAAGTTTTATTTCTCAAAATCCTCTTTCAGTGATATGTATACTACCGACTATTAAAATTATAAATTAAGTGTTAACTTTGGAATGCCAAGAGAGAAAAAGTAAAATAGAATAAACTCATTGTATTATTCTTCTTTTGGAATGTACAAGACAGTACTATATATACTGTTAAGTAACAAACTAAACTGAATTATTTGCATCATGTAATAGCCCCCCACAAGCTGGACTATGGATGTCTAATAGACCAAGCTTGGAAACGAGAGAATCGAAAGAGGGAGCTGCCAAAGGCTTGGTGAGAACATCTGCCAATTGAGCAGCAGAAGAAACTGGTAAAAGGTGGATGAGACCAGTTTGGATTTTCTCACGAATGACGTGGCAGTCAATTTCGATATGTTTTGTCCGTTCATGGAAGGTGGGGTTGTGAGCAAGGTAAATAGCACTTTTATTGTCACAATAGACTGAGCTAGGTTGATCAAAGGAGATGTGGAGATCCTTGAACAAATACTGCAGCCATTGCAATTCACAAGTCAAGCTTGCCAAGGCCCTGTATTCCGCTTCTGAACTTGATTTGGATACTGTAGACTGCTTTTTGGATTTCCAGGATATGAGGGAATTGCCAAGGAACACACAATATCCAATTACGGATCTGCGGGTAGCAGGGCAACTTGCCCAATCTGAGTCTACGAAGCCAAAGAGTTTGAGTGGAGAGGAAGATGAATAGAATAAACCCTTGGCAGGAGCACCTTTGAGATACTTAAGGACTCGAATTGTTGCAGAATGATGAACTTGCATAGGATGTGAGATGAATTGGCTGAGCTGTTGAACGATGAATGCAAGGTCAGGTCTGGTGGTAGTCAGATATAGAAGTTTTCCAACAAGCCTTCGATAAGTTGTGACGTCTTCGAAAGGTGGTGAGTTATCATCATGAAGCTTCAAGGAGGAATCAAAGGGAGTAGAGCAAGGTTTAGTAGCCAATAAGCCACTGTCTTCGAGCAATTCCAAAGCGTACTTTCTCTGATTGAGAAAAATGCCGTGAGTTGATCTGGCAACTTCTAGACCAAGAAAATATTTTAGCTTACCAAGGTCCTTGATTTTGAAAGTGGAATCAAGGAAGCATTTGACATATTGGATTTCCTGCAAATAATTACCGGCTAAGACAATATCATCAACATAGACTAATAAGGCAGTAAAAGAAGAGTCATGTGATTTTGTGAAAAAAGAATGATCAGCAGAAGAATATGAGTAGCCAAGAGAGATAAGGGCAGTGGACAATTTCGAAAACCACTGTCTGCTAGCCTGCTTCAGGCCATATAATGACTTATGCAATTTGCAAACTTTGTTGGTCGAAGAAGTGCAAACTTCGTTGGTCGAAGAAGTGCAAACTTCGTTGGTCGAAGGAGTGCAAACTTCGTTGGTCGAAGAAGCAGAAGAAGTGCAAGCTTTGTTGGTCGAAGAAGGGCAAACTTCGTTGGTCGAAGAAGCAGGGGGCAGGGATCCAGGAGGCAGATCCATATACACTTCCTCATGTAGATCACCATGAAGGAAGGCATTGTTGACGTCGAGTTGTTCCAAGTGCCAATTCTTAATGGCAGCCACTGAGAGAAGGGTTCGAATAGAAGTAAGCTTCGCAACAGGTGAGAAAGTGTCGAAATAATCCACACCCTCCAGCTGAGTATATCCTTTTTCTACCAAACGGGCCTTGTATCGTTCGATGGATCCATTAGCATGATTCTTGATTTTGTAGACACATTTTCAACCAATTGATTGTTTGCCTGCAGGCAAATCAACAACAGACCAAGTATTTGTAGATTCAAGAGAATCTAACTCAGATTTCATAGCATTGTTCCAACAATCAAACTTGCAGGCTTGTTTATAGGTTTTGGGTTCTGTGAAAGAGCTTATGGACAGACAAAATAATTTGTGACCAGGACTACATTGGCTATAAGATAATACAGAAGAGAGATGGTAGTTAGAGGAACCTGAGTCAGATGCTGGCAGCATGGGGGATAGCAAATTGCAGTGATAATCAGATAGATAAGCTGGAGGTTTAATATTTCGATTGGATTTTCTGGTTGGCACAGGAGAGGAGGGGCAAGGGGAGTTGTTAGTGTCATTTGAGGAAGAAGAGAGGTTAGTGGGAGAATCTGGCTGGGGGAGAGAGGTAGGAGAGGAAGGTTCATTTGATGGTGGAGGTGAGATGGGTGGAATGTTGGTGAAGATATCAGGTGAATCAAGGGGAGGAGGGTCAGGAGTAGGAATTATAGGATTAGGTGCAGGTGGGATGGATGCAAAAGGGAACACGATTTCATAAAAGAATACATTCCTTGAAATGTAAAATTCATGTGTGATAGGATCATAGAGAAGGTAGCCTTTTGTGCCTTCACTGTAGCCAAGAAAAATAGATTTTCTTGCTCTTGGTTCGAATTTAGTGCGATGGTTAAGCAAGGTCGAAGAACAGGCAAGACAACCAAAGACTCTCATATGGTTAAGGTTGGGAGGAGTAGAATGGAGTTTTTGGCAGGGAGAGTGGTTGTTTAAAAGAGGAGTGGGAAGACGGTTTATAATATGAATTGTCTGTTGTATGCAAAGGTGCCAAAGGTTGTGAGGGAGGTGAGAGTGGAAAGAGAGGGCACGAGCAACATTCAAAATGTGCTGATGTTTTCTTTCCACGATACCGTTCTGTTGAGGCGTTTCCACACAAGACCTTTGATGAATGATTCCTTTAGAAAGGTAGAAAGTGATCATGAGAAACTCAGGACCATTATCACTACGAATGCACTTGAGTTTCTTGTTAAGTTGAGTTTCAATAAAAGATATGAAGTGAATTAAATGGTTTCTGGTTTCACTTTTGTTGGCCATAAAAATTGTCCAAGTAAACCTGCTGTAATCGTCTACGAGGGTTAAAAAATACTTGTGGCCACATATGGAAGGTGTGGAAAGAGGGCCCCAAATATCGACATGAAGTAAATCGAAGATGGCAACAGACTTAGTATTACTGTGAGTAAATGGCAAATGTTTTTGCTTAGCCAAATGGCAAGTATTACAGGGCTTATGATTGTCATTGTAGGTGACAAAAGGAAATTGAGAGGAAATACATTTGTGTATGTAAGGACTTAAGTGTCCAAGCCTAAGATGCCAAATAGTAGCAGGATCGTGTTTAGAAGGTTCTAATTGGGGAGAAGAGGAGGTGTTGACAGAGCCAAATGTGGGAGAGATGGCCTTAGGTGGGGTGGCATCAAGAACATACAATTTGCCAATCCTCCTAGCTGTAAATCCAGTCATCTTGGATTGGGACAACTGCATAATTTGACAACAATTAGGGGAAAATTTCACATTATATAGAGTGGAGTCAAAAAGAGTGGTGACAGAGATAATATTGACATGAAATGAAGGAAAGTAATAAACATTGTGAAGGACAAGTGAATCACATAGTAAAACTGAACCAACAATAGCTGTAGTGACAGAGTCACCATTAGGCATTGTCATAGATTTAGGTGCAATGTGGTATGTGGAAAGGAAACTGGCAAAGATATGGGTGATGTGATCAGTGGCACCTGTGTCAATGATCCACCAGTTATGACAAGGAAGATTCGAGGAATTCTTACCAGAGGAAGTATGAGGAGAGGTATGGGACACAAAATTTGCAGTATAAACTGAATTAATCGAGGGAGGTGAAGGAGATTGCAAATTAGACTGTTGGAGGAGCTGCAGAATCTGAGTGTATTGCTCTTGAATCGTAGACAAAGCACTTGGACTGGTGTTTGATGTGGAAGCAGAGGAAGATAATGCCTCAAGTTGAGGAGAAGCAGCATCTTGAATCGAGTTCACTGTAGAATCAACAGAATTCCCCACAGATGTAGTAGGCTTGCGTTGTTGAAATCCAGGGGGATAACCATGTTTCATGAAACAAGTCTCAATGGTGTGATTGGTCCGGTTGCAATGAGTACAGAGTCGGTTTCCACGGCCACCACGGCCATGACCACGACCAGGGTTGTGAGAAGAACGAGAAGGTGCTTGAGAAAGGTGATTCACAGACGATTGAGACTCAATTGAAGAAGCAGAAGGTGAAAGAAGGTTGAATTGACGTTCTTGTTGAAGAACCAGATTAAACACATTATCAAGAGTTGGTAGTGGGGTCATCAACATAATCTGCGAGCGAACATGAGCTTATTGGTCACCAAGGCCCTTCAAGAACTTGATAACTTTATCTTGTTCTTTGAATTTGCGTAAGTCTGAAGCAGCACCACATGAGCACGGTATAGCGCAAGTACAATCACGAATTGGCCGGAAGTTCTCGATTTCTTCCCAAAGCGTCATCAATTTCATGAAGAACGAAGAGATATCGAGAGTTCCTTGTTGAAGACGAGCAACAGTTTCTTGAATGTCAGCAATGCGAAAAATATCTCCCTGAGAAAAACGATTTTCCAAACTTTTCCATACAAGAGAAGCACGATCATACCAGAGAAGAGATTTTGCAATTTCCTCAGAAATCGAGCGTTGAAGCCATGAGAGGACTAGATTGTTGCATCGCAGCCAAGGTTCGTATAGAGAGTCGGAGATAGGCGGAGGAGAAAGAGTGCCATCAACGAACTTGATCTTGTTCTTGGAGATAAGAGCCACTTTCATCGATCTAGACCAGATCTGGTAGTTCTTGGTATCAAGAACAGGTTGAACAAGAACAAGAGAGGGATTCTCATTAGGATGCATGTAGTAAGTATTTTTTTTTGTGTGGCTAGGACCAAACCGTCGAATTGGAGAAGATTATAATAAATAATAAAATTTGCATATTTGAATCCAAAAGCTTTAGTTTAAAAAAAGAAACATTTATAGTAGTAAATAAGCACGATGTGTTTGTACTCATAGTCGTAAATATACAACATGCTTCATGTCATCTTGTTTCCAATTTCAAAATGTTAGAAAAATCAATTCAAAATTTCAACTAAATGCATACATGTAAGTGGAAATTTAAGAGAGAAGTACATTATAAATGTGAATGAATGTAAACAGACAACAAACCATATAATTATAAAGAGAGGTTGAGAGAATTAATGTTCATTCTGTCATATTCATAATTCGAAGTCACTTTCCACTGCTATAAATATTTGTGTACTATTTATTTGTTACTTGTTTAATCTTGTTTCTTTGTTTGTTTGTTTCATCTATAAGATCAAATTATTGGCAGCTGATTTTTCGCCAACACAAAATTCAACCCTTATACATGTGCTCATTAAATGAATTGATATGAAAATTTTAATGCGTACGAATTGATTTGAAATATTTTGTTGACACATCTCTCTCTACTAAGTGCAATTTTGTACACTATTATTTTTCTTGAACATCATATGGTTTTTTTTTCTCTACGTGCAATTAAGATTCACATTTTCGTACTCCAATGAAATTGAACATGAAATTGAACATGAATATGAGCATGTTTGTTTTAACTTTAAAATTTTATTTTGTATTTTTAAAAATAAATTTTATAAAAGTGTTTTTTAAAATATTATAAATTGTTTTTCTAAATTGAAAAATTAATTTTAAAATTTTATTTTATAATATATATATATATATATATATATATATATATATATATATATATATATATATATATATATATATATATATATATATATATATATATATATATATATATATATATATATATATATATATATATATATATATATATATATATATATATATATATATTATATATATATATATATATATATAAAATTGAAGATTAAAAGATAGTTGAAATAACATTTATTTAAATTATATTTTAAAAATAATTTATATAAAAAATTATTTAAAATAACTTCAAAATCAAATAATATTTTAAAATTTTCATATTAAATTTTTTTTAATAAAATAGTAAAAGATTTAAAATAATATCTTATGAATAACTATTTAAATCAAATTTGAAATTTGAAATTTTTATGAAAAATTTCTTTATAAATTTTTGTACATAAAGTTAAGTTATATTATAAAAAATTATTTTATATATATATATATATATATATATATATATATATATATATATATATATATATATATATATATATATATATATATATATATATATATATTTGGAGACTTTAATCATTTTTCGCTTTAAAGGATCTTCTAGGGAGATAATATATAATAACCTTTTATTATAATTTAATTAATGATATTTATATTATTAGAGTTCTATTTTTTTTTTTTTACTATTTTGATATCTTTATTGTTAATATTGTATTTAAATTTTGTTTCGATTCTCTTTAAAATACTCCTCATATCTGTTTTTGAGTTTTTAAAAATTTGAAAATGTATATATGTTTGTTTTTGAGGATGGGTTCTATTGAAAAACAATTTTTTATATTGAATTGCTAAATTGTTTTTATTATGTTATCTTTCATTTTGTATATTTGAAGATTGAAATTGAATTATACACGTGTTAGAATTAATTTAATAATTAATTTATACAACACATTGTTGAATATAAAAATTAAAAAATATAATTATAATTTAAGACGGAAGTAAAATAAATATATTAATATACATACACACAATTTTATGATCTACGGTGTATTAATCTATGAGATATTGTTAAACATTATAGGAATACCTGGACATATTTAAGGAGAAAGTTTTATATATAGTTATAGTGAAGCCTAAAATATACAAATTTAAAAACAAATGACTAATGCTTGTTAGTTTGAGAATCTTCCTCAATCGAATACTACAAATGTCTTTAAACACTCTTCATATGGAAAGAATAGATACTCAGCTTGTACTATGGTATATTAGAAATTATAGTCTATATATAGGGTCATAGTCAATTAAGGTTCTCATTATTCTGAAATGAGTCATCCTGACATCGACTCATATTTGAACTTATATCTGATTAATTAATTAATGGATTAAATACACAATTCCCCCTACAATATAGTCGAGTTCCGTTTTACCTAATTTAATATATATTTTTTGAAATGACATCCTGAAATTTTAAAATACTAAGTCTTTTGTCCCATAAGTGGAAAAATTACCCCTGTAAAATATATATTTTTATTTACCTCTGAGATTCAGTGTTTAAATTATATGTTTAGGGAGGTAATTCAAAAAAAATTACAGAGGATATTCCAAAAAAAAATTAAAGGGGATAAAACGAAACTCGTATATATAAAAGGGAAAATTACGTATTTAATCCTTAATTAATTATTAAATAGAAATCTAATTAGCCTTTTATTTGACCACCTAATAAATTAAGACTCTTAATTTGATAAATAACTGATATAATTAAAATATATATGTCCACATAATAATTATTGAAATATAATAATTAAATAATATTTAATTATAAAATATTTCAACAGTATCCCACTTAGGCAATATATTTTTAAGAATTATATAACAATTTTTTAGGTATGCATCTGAATGCTATTTATCTTTAGATTTCAATTTTATAATATGATTCACCTCATACATCAATAATGAGACCATCGCGATTGTCGTTACTGACGTATAAGATGATGAAATCTCGACGACCACCACATCAATGTACTTGATGATATAGATCAATATGAAGGAGTGACATAGAAATTTCATGTAATGTGATATCTGAATCATGCCTATTTTTAACTGGTGCAACCAAAGTTTTTATTGAGATCAACTAAAGTTTATAAATTCAATATTTGCACAAATGATGTACAAATGGTTATAACAATAATAATCATATAAGCTTTATTTCTGCAGATAATTTTAGCATAAAATATGTATCGATATCAAAACAATATATAAAACATAAAGAATGAGTGACACCCACTAATCTAAGACATCATTGATGACAACAATCATATGAAAGACCTTATATGTTTGATATTGGATTAGTGAGTCTTTAGCTTAAATTTCATATGTATATATTCTAGTTTCAACAATAATAACTTATAAACCAATTGACTTTTTAAAAATCTATTGTTGAAACACTATATGAATGTCATACAACACAATATAACTTGAATAATCTTTCAAAGCCTAGTATTGAATTGTAAATGATAACATAAATACTTACCTTCATTTTGTTTGTGCCTACGTGGCAGTTTATTTGTGTATTTAAATAAGTTTGTAGCCAGGATTTTGTAAGATTTTATAATAGAGTTTCATTCTCAACAAGTTCGTTGCAATCTCTCTCTCTCTCTCCTCTCTCTCTCTCTCTCTCTCTCTCTCTCTCTCTCTCTCTCTCTCCTCCTCTCTCCTCTCTCTCTCTCTCTCTCTCTCTCTCTCTCTCTCTCTCTGTTTTCTCCCATCTTCATCTTCCTCTTCAACCTTGTGCACCAACATATTCGACACCTAAAATATCATAGTCGAACATACTAATGATCTTCTCATTATCAGAACTCCAATTGATAAGCACAAACTCTTTTGTTCTCTATAATAATCTTCATGGTTGTCCCCTTGTTTTCAACAATTAAATATTAATTTTTCCAAATGTACACATTTTCCATATACATATAAGTAAAATCATATATTAATTCTTACAACTAAAATGTAGGAAAGTATTCAAAATTTCAAATTTATTTTAAGGGTGGTTATAATGAGACATAATAGACTCACTTAGTAATTGAAATATCTCAAATATTATTGTATTTCATGTTGAATTTATTTTCAACCTTATTGATAAAACTTTTTTTTTGTGATATCCAAAGGGGTATCTTGAAAATAATATCTAATTACCAAAATAATTTAATACAAAAGGGGTATTCTCAAGATCTTTCATTGCTAAATTTTCATTAGAGATTTCTTGGTTTAACATAATAAACTATACTATTTTTCACTTAATACAACAAAATTTGAATGTTAAATAAGAAACATAAACTTACTTATACTAACATTATAATAGCCACAATTTTCCCTCTTATTCATCTCAAAATCAAACGAGATAACTAACTTTAGAATAATCATCTTAAAACAAAAATAAGACAATTAACATAATAATATTCATCTCAAACTCAAATGAGACAATTAACTTACGAGAGTATATGGTATCACTAAAGAGACAACTTTATTAACTCAAATGAATCATGTTAATTTGCAACCATATACCTTTTGTCTATTGACACAAAGTTTCTCACAATTGCAATATATTATTTCATTAATATTTCTATTAAAAAATAAAATCTTAACATTTATCTCATGTAGATCCATAACATATAATGAATAAAGAGCGTCATGACTAACCAAAGAGATTTTTAAGAAAACCAAATTGATTTCTCCTTATAATCAATCTTTTCTAACACACGGTTTCCTAGTTCTTGAGGTTATTGAGTTTGATCTTCTTAAATTAATTTACCAACTTGCTTGAGAGAAAGAAACATAATGTTATTGTGAGATCAAAATTTATTATATTAATAGTAACTACATGAATTAGTTTAAAACCAATTCTTTCTCATTTTATTTTGTTCTTTAATCATATCTCCTCCCAAACTCAATATCCTTAAAGAATTTTGAAGATTTCCCTTTAAATATTCTTTAACTTATGGAATTAAAAATTATATTTCTCAAACATTTCAACAACTATATATATTTTTTCACAAGTCATAACCGAAAGACCCTAATAATGTTTGAGTATAAAAGGTTAATTGAATTATTATTTTAAAATAATATAAAATTTGTATTGTTTAAAAATAAATTTAAAAATAAAAAAATTGATCTTAATAATGATTCACCAAATTATCTTTCAAAAAAATATAAGCAAGTGACAGAAAAATACAAAATACTTAAAAGATATTAATATTGATTGAATTTGTTCACTCCATATTAATATCCACTTCAAGATAATTGAACATTTATCAATTCATATAATAATTCCATAATTTATCCTAAATTTCTATAATATATTTTATTTTCTCTTCCTTTGCCCTTATTGCACACTTTATGAAAGATTCATATTAAATAATTATTTTTTACTTTAACTTAATTGCACAAAGAGAATAATAAATCTTAAATTTTCGAACAAATTAGGAAGTAACAAAAATTATAACACCTTAGCAACAATAAAAGATTACAAAAAAATACTAAAAATATTCTCTTTATTTGTATTTTTTATGAGACCATATCTCTTCAATAAGAATTTGATTGTCTCGTTATTGCTTTAAAATACCTTAAATTAAACCAAAAAATATGACAAAATTTGTGTCATTTTAAAAGATAAAAAAATGTCATACTCTATGATCATAAGTTATTTTACCATAATATTTTCATAAACGCCTCCTATCAAAGGCTCGTGTATATAGTACTCTTAAAGTAAATATGGCACAATTCAAAGGTCTAAATTGATGATAGGGTTAATAGCTAATTTGTCTATGCCATTTGGGTGAGATTTGAAAAAAAAAACCATAAGAAAATTTATATTCCCATCCTAACATATAAAGATTTCACTATTTTAGTCTTTCATTAAACTAAGTCATCGAATTAGCTGACGTGGCATTGACACGTAGTCATATATTCTTTAAATTAAATGTTTTGAATATCCACATGTCATTTATTCATTTTAATTAAAACTTATTTACCATTTAAAGACATGTTAACCCTAATTTGGGATTGGTATTGTCATCTTCTTCTCCCTCCTTCAAACTCCAATATTTCGTCGTATTCCTTCTTCCCATTTGCTATCAATTCTTGCTCCTCTCTCTACGTAAATGTCAATGGCCGGTAGTTCAAAGAATAACATGTCATCTAATGCTAGAATCACTCCCAAATATGGACAAGACCTGTCAATGAAGGAGTTCGTTTCTAAATCTGCTGAAATCCAAAGAGAAAATATTGGAAGTGCAAATTTTAGGGGAAAGAAGAAGACCGTCAGTTATTTTATTGGGATTATGAATAATTTGGTTCAATTAATAAGAAACGACTTATAAAAGACGATGATGGATGCAATAGATATGATGGAATGATATAGTATTTGAGAAAATTTGGCCGAGATTTTGGGAACGAATTTGGAAGAGAATTTGGGTAAAAATTATGTTCCAAGGAGATGGAAGATATGAAGAACAAGTTAGATATTATAAAGAAGAAATTGGATTCTCTAGTTGTAGTACTTATTTTTTCTTGGGTTTACTTTGTCATAGTTTTAGTAGCCTGAATGTTGTATTGTACTCATGTTGTAGTTGTACTACTTATGTTAACAAAATGGTTTATTTGATGAATGAGAAAAATTATTAGACGACTGCAACATATCTAGAGAGAGGGGGGGGGGGGGGGGTGAATAGATACCCCTTTGAATAATTCCAAATAAATTTGGTTTTGAAATTTTTTATCATAGTACGACGCGAAAGGCTTTTTTTATAAATTATCGTCTATATGAACGTTATCGGGGAGCTCATATATGCAATCCGTAAAACAAAATTCAATATGGAATATGAATGATAATAGAATTAGTAAGCTTGAATCACTTGAAACTTATTTATATTTAATCAACCTTACTTAGCAAGGCTATTTCCAATGGCAATATTAAAAGAACTAGTTTAGTCAATTTATCAAACAATTGGTGTACAAGTGAATTTTCAGAATTTTTCCTTTGATTATGTTGATACACAAAACCACTTATAATCAAAAGTGATTATAAGCTATATCAACACATGAGATAAAATCAAAATTGATTAGGAAATTCTTACAATTCAATGATAGCGCAATGCTATTTGAAAAATTGATTAATGATTATCAAAGCAAGTAAAAAGCAAAAATAAAAGTGACACAAGGAATTTGCCTTCATAGTTCTCCATTGTTGTCCTCGCGTGTGGGTATGTTTACGCCTAATTCCAATGGAATTAGAATAATTCTTACTATGAAAAATTGTTGATACAAGATAAGTGTTCAAGAGCGACTCCACAAACCCTAAACTCGTTGTTGATTCAACCCCTTCTCCACTTTTGATCTTGAGATAGACCAAAACACAATAGATGAAAAATGACTATCTGGATCTTGGTACTTGTTTACCCGTGGATTTGGTAAACAACACTGGTCTCTTGAAAACAAGTTTACGTGCGAGATCGACCAGGGAATCTCGGAGCAATGCTTCAGTTCGCGTGCATAATCAAAGTGTTTTAAAAAAGGGTGCGTTTGACTGGGAGATAAACATATTTAAATTGCAAAAGATAAGGACAAAAATACTAAGTAAAGGAAACTAAAAAGAGTTTTAAGTTGTAAAAGATAATGACATAACATTAAATAAAGTTGTTAAATAGGTTGGTTCAAACATACATTGTCTTTTCCTAACTCATTTCGCTCGTTCGCTTGTTACTTTGAGTGACTAGCGTGTAGGAATGTGAAAAGTTTGACCTCTACAAAAGTGAACTAAGTGATTTATTTATAATACACAGGAATAACTACTTTCTAAGTGGGCTTAGTTTCCTTGCATTCCACGTGTTCTTCGTTACTTCCTCTCACAAACCCACGTTCTCTATTGTAACTTCTCTTTGTGAACCCATGTTCTCCATTATGGTCGAACCCATGTTCTCCCTCCATAATGTTTCGCCTTTACAGTTTAGGCACTTATGGGCCTTTTAACTCTTTTGGGCTTCTCACCTCCCTGGGCCCAACCATTCACCATGAACTTTTCTCTAGTCGACTGCGCTTACGAAACCTTCGTCGCCCGCCTGTGAAATTAACCATGGTCGACATGCTTTGGTAGTCGACTCCTCATAATTTAATGCTCTTTAATTCTCTTCAAAGACCCTTTTTTGACTTTTGGCTTGGATTTATCTCTTTATGGAAATCCCAGCCAACAAATTTCCCCCTAAAACGTCCTTTTTGACAGAAGGGGCAGAAACAAACATTTTAATCCTTTCCTCTTAGTGCAAAGTGACGTCACTATAATCATGACTTTATTCTGTAAATGTTACATCAACGATCACACAACCACTCTCCTACTTTCTAGCTTCAACTTCCTAGGAAAATCGTGGCCTCTAACTTACCGACTTCCTCAACTCAGTTGCCATCTATTTGTCACGTGTCGATCGTGTGTCCACAATTTTCTCCCACTTTCTTTTTAAACGTTTGGGTTCTTTGGTGGTATAAATACCCTTTTCAATTTTTCATTTTCTTTTTACGCTCTCTTTGCATCCTTAAACCCTTAGCTTCCAAACTCAACAAATAAAAAACCACCTTCGTTTTTATTCAAAACTTCCAATCACCTTTTACGGTGTCCCGAAGCCAAATTGTTGAACACATTAACACTCCTCATGTGATTGAGCTAGTTTCCACTATGCCTAAGTTCCTTATTGTTGATGGACAAACCTTTATGTTGGAACCAAACCAAGCATGCAACATTGTTACTTTCTGCTCTAATCTGTTGCTTCCATTTGTCTGCAACAACACTGCATACGCTCTCATGAGACCCACCCCTGATGAGATTAGGGCACTAAAAAATTTGCAAAAATTCTTCCCTGTTCATAGAAGCACAAGGCCCCCCATAGCCCGAAAGTTCTCTTTAGATTTCTCCCATATCTACAAGACCTCAAAATTTTTTCGCTCTACTCTTGCTGTCAACCAGGACTACATTGCATTGTTGAATAAGGTGGAGAAGGTTAAAGGTGATGTCTGGAAGTCTCAAGGTATCTTTGACATGATTCAACTTTCTAGAGTTGGCCCTAGTTTCTGCAACTATATGATGATTTTTACGCTCTACTTCTGGGAGAGTTCCACAAACACCTTCCATTTTACAACTGGTATGTTAACCCGTACGTTGTTCGATGTTGCAGCTATCATTGGCCTTAGTCCTACAGGTCAAACTTTCATCCCTAGTGCATCTTATGAAGATGTCATTACTTTTGGTAAGGACGTCCCTGATTTCACTAAGTACATGGAGCGTTTCCATGCTAAGGGTGTCGACGTGGTGTCCGATGAAGAGCACATCGCCTTTTTGGCCTTGTGGCTCTCTAAATATATTTTCTGCAGCAGGTCTCTAAAGGTGGCAAAATGTTTCATTACGTTGGCGCATCACCTCCACATGGGTCGAAACATCTGCTTGAGAGAACTCATCTTGAGGTCTCTCTATGAATTGCTCAGTGTGAGGGTCGACCAGATGGCCTCCCTTGCACCAACTGCCAGTTATCTGCTTGCTGGGCCATTTTCCCTGCTACAATTGTGGTTGAATGCCACCTTTGGGGATCAGTGATAACGCTAAAACAAACTGCATATTTGACTCAGGTTGCACATGTTTGTTAGGGTTTTTATTGTAAAACTCTTGTGTTATGCTTGTTTTTGTTTTGTTTTCAGGTATTTTGATTATCTAGAGCCCCTCTTGAAGAAATGAAGAAAAAATGAGCAAGAAATCAAGTGTTTGAGAAAATTGTACTCATAGCATCCAGCATGGCGCCTACCATAGGATAGGCCATGACATGGATTGGTTTCAATTGCCTTCAACTGCCACGTCCTCCTCAACTTTCCATCCTCATACATATGGCGGGCGCCACCTTTTCTAAATGGTGTCCCACCCAAAAGGAGTTGGGGGGCACTTTTGTAATTTCGTGGAGTATAGTTTTTCTATAAATAGGAGGTTCTAGTTTCATTTTATTTTCATCCAAGCTTAGTTACAAACTTAAGCCACATATTTTCAGATCTTGTAAGTGATAACCCCTTCACATCGAAGAGTTATCACACCATTGATAGAGTCTGTAATCGAGTTTGGAGCACTTTGGTAGAAGTTAATCCTGCCGCCATTTTCATTTCCAGTCGCATTTATTTCCAGTTGTACCTGATTTAAGCCTCGGATTTGGAGCATGTTTTTATTTAAAAAGTCTTGATTTACTTTATTTATTTCCTCTCACTAGCTTTACTTTATTTATTTCCTTTCACTCGCTTTACTTTATTTATTTCCTCGCACTCACTTTACTTTATTTATTTCCTCGCACTCGCTTTACTTTATTTATTTCCTTGTCTTGCACTTATTTAACATGTCTGTTTACATTTCCATGTCTGGCTAAATTTTAAAGGTTAGAATGTAAGGATCATATTTAACGTGATATTCCATAATATGTGTTTGTAGAAATACCTAAAGGGCTATTTTGGTTTTTAACACAAGTTTTCTGCACTTTATTTTTGTTGGATAAGATCAAAAGCTGTCCAACCTTTAGCTAAACTTGGGTGGTCTTAGTTGTTCAAAGGAAGCGAAAGCGCTTTGTTCAATTAAGTAGGAATCTTTTAACACTTTTAGAAAAACAATTTCAAAACTCTTTTCAGACGCGTTTATGGGTTTAAAGGTCTAGTCCTCTTTTGGTTATAAGTTCCAAGTCAAAATTAATTTTAAACTAAGTCAAGAAACTATATTTCTTAAAAATAGGTTTATTACTTTAACGTAATGCGCGCCTTTTTATAAGTGACAATAAGAGGGATTGATTAAAGAATAAACTCGGTTTTGAATAATCGAAAGCGACAATTTCTGTTAAATTAGTTCTTTTCATGAGTAGAAAATATTTCCCTATAAGTAGGTTTAAATAGAAGCATACGAATATCATCAGACTGTGTGAATTGCATTCAAGACTGTTGTTTTTATCTAAATTTATATTTCCGTAATTTACTTACACTTGCACTCATAAAACCCTGAATTGTTTTACCTTAGATAAACATCGTAACAATAGAAATTGATAGATTGACGTTTGGTCTCTGTGGGATCGATAAAATTTTATATTACTCTGACGCGTTTCGTATACTTGCAAAAACCATGCATCAAGTTTTTGGCGCCGTTGCTAGGGACCAATTACGTCAAATTTAGTACCCTTCTGTTACACTGTCTAGACTAAGGCTTTATTGAGCCGGTAAATGCGAAGAACTCGCAACGCCAGAAGTTTATTACATCCTTTAGCGGAACCCGAATGTTACGGCCACGCACGTCTCTAACTCCAAAGAGTTAGGAGAGCTATGGCCGAGGAACGTAACCAATGACCCCTTAAGGAATTCTCCCAACCCTCTAACGAGGAACCTAGTTCTAGTACATTAAACCATGCTATTCTTGCTAACAATTTTGAACTGAAACCCTCTCTATTACAATTAGTACAACAAAACCAATTTGTGGGTCTCGCTACAGAGAACCCAAATCAGCATTTAGAAGTCTTTATCCAATTAGCTGATACCTTTAAAACCAACGGAGCTACACCTGAAGCGATTCGTTTAAGATTATTCCCTTTCTCCCTCAGAGATAAAGCACGTTCTTGGTTAGATTCCCTTCCAGCCAGTTCCATAACAACCTGGGAAAACCTTAAGAGAGTATTCCTTGCCAAATATTTCCCCCCGAGTAAGACTGTTGTCCTTCGAAATCAGATCACCAGGTTTACTCATAACTAAGGAGAATCACTTTTTTGAAGCATGAGAGAGATATAAAGACCTATTGAGAGCTTGTCTACACCATGGCCTAGAACAATGGTTAATCATTAATACCTTATATAATGGAATCATATATAGCACTAAGATGACCATCGACGCTGCCGCTGGCGGCGTACTGATGAACAAACCCTACCCTGAAGCTTATTCTCTCATCGAAGATATGACCCAAAACCATTACCAATGGGGAACTGAACGATAATCGGTAGAGAAGAAAGATACCTAAGGAGGAATACATGAGATAAGTTCTATAGACATTATGCAAGCCAAAATGGACGCTCTAGCCCTTAAAGTTGAACATATGTCTTCAAACCCAGCCACTGTAGCGGCAGTCCACCCGGAATGTGAAATATGTGAACCGAAAGGGCACCAATCAACTGAATGCAATCTGTTAAATGAAAAAAACACAGACCAAGTCAACTATGCCCAAGGAAACCCATTTTCAAATACCTATAACCCTGGATGGAGGAATCACCCAAAATTTTCCTATAAAAACAATAATCCTATCCAAAATTCAGCACCTCCGAGACCATCAGGTTTTCAAGCCCAGAGACAAAACCAAACTATGCAATTTGTACCCCTAAAGCCAAACCTAGAGAAAATTATGGAAAATTTCATTTCGGCTCAAACCTAGCAAAACAAATAATTCCTAAACCAAAAAATTCATGTAAATGAATTAATCACACAGTTAGGAACCAAGGTTGACCAAATAGTCACCTACAACAAAATGCTTGAAACCCAGATCTATCAGGTAGCTCTCGAACAAGCCCCCCAAACTACGCCAGGATGGAAATTTCCTGGACAACCTCAACCAAACCCTCGAGGACAAGCAAATGCCATTACCTTACAAAGTGGAACTGCTTATGATGAACTTGTCAACCCATCATTGAATGGATCTAAATCTTTTAAGAAATGTGTTATGCCTACGGATGAAGTAGAGGAACCAGTGGAATCTGAGAAACCAAAATATAAAAGAGAAGCCATAGATAAAACTTATGTACCACCCCCACCATACAAACCACCAATACCATATTCGCAAAGGCTTAAACAAACTAAACTTAACAACCAATATAAAAAATTCATAAAAATAATAAAGAAACTCCATGTAGAGATTCCTTTCACCGAAGCCATCACCCAGATACTATCATATGCTAAATTCCTCAAATACATCCTAACCAATAAATGTAGGCTTGACGATCCCAAACCCTTGGAATACAATTCTATTTCCTAAAATAAGCTTGCTAAGAAAGAGAAAGACCCTGGGAATTTTTACATACCTTGTATTTTGGGAAATCACATGGTCGACAAAGCATTCCTGGACTTAGGATCTAGTGTGAGCTTAATGCCTCTGGCAGTTTGTGAGAGATTAAACTTAGGCGAATTGCAACCTACTAAGATGTCTCTTCAATTAGCCGATAGATATGTTAAATATCCAATCGGCATATTAGAAGACGTCCCAATTAGGATCGGCAAATTGTATATCCCCACTGTTTTTGTTGTCATGGACATAAAAGAAGATGGCGATATCCCAATCCTCTTAGGTAGACCGTTATTATCAACTGCAGGAGCCATAATAGATGTCAAGAGAGGCAAGTTTACTTTTGAAGTAGGTGATGAAAAGATATAATTTATTCTTTCAAGATTTCTTATGGCACCAGTAATAGGAGATGTGTGTTATGACATTGACATCATTGATGAATGCGTTAGGGAAATAGATCAAGAAGGACATGCACCAACAATCAAGCTACCTTCAACCATCATAAGGGAAGATGATGGATTTGAAAAGATGGAACCCTACATTGATGATAACCTTCACGAATGTTTAGTCCTTACTCCAGATCCTATACCATGCCCTGAGAAACCAACTGTAGAACTTAAAGAACTACCCAAGAATCTAAGATATAAGTTTCTAGATGAAGGAATGAGCCGTCCAGTTATAGTTAGTGCTACCTTGGAATGCAATTCTATTTCCGAAAATAAGCTTGCTAAGAAAGAGAAAGACCCTGGGAATTTTTCCATACCTTGTATTTTGGGAAATCACATGGTCGACAAAGCATTCTTGGACTTAGGAGCTAGTGTGAGCTTAATGCCTCTGGCAGTTTGTGAGAGATTAAACTTAGGAGAATTGAAACCTACTAAGATGTCTCTTCAATTAGCCGATAGATATGTTAAATATCCAATCAGCATATTAGAAGACGTCCCAGTTAGGATCGGAAAATTGTATATCCCCACTGATTTTGTTATCATGGACATAAAAGAAGATGACGATATCCCAATCCTCTTAGGTAGACTGTTCTTATCAACTATAGGAGCCATAATAGATGTCAAGAGAGGAAAGTTGACTTTTGAATTAGGCGATGAAAAGATATAATTTATTCTTTCGAAATTTCTTATGGCACCAGTAATAGGAGATGCGTGTTATGCCATTGACATTATTGATAAATGCGTTAGGGAACTAGATCAAGAAGGACCTACACCAACAATCAAGATACCTTTAACCCTCATAAGGGAAGATGATGGATTTGAAAAGATGGAAACCTACATTGATGATAACCTTCACGAATGTTTAGCCCTTACTCCATATCCTATACCATTCCCTGAGAAACCAACTATAGAACTTAAAGAACTACCCAAGAATCTAAGATATGAGTTCCTAGATGAAGGAATGAGCCGTCCAGTTATAGTTAGTGCTACCTTAAACCAAGAAGAAACAAACCAACTCTTGGATTTTTTTACGAAAATATCCCTCAGCTTTAGGATATAATATCTCTGATCTAAAAGGTATAAGTCCATCCGTATGTATGCATAGGATTTTACTTGAGAAAGATTCAAAACCCTCCAGAGAACATCAGAGAAGGATAAATCCAATAATGAGTGATGTTGTTAAGAAAGAAGTTCTTAAGTTGCTAGAAGCGGGTATAATTTATCAAATCTCTGATAGTAAGTGGGTGAGCCTTATGCATGTAGTACCTAAAAAGGGAGGCATCACAATCGAGCTAAATGAGAAAGGCGAACATGTAACAAAGCGGATAGAAAGAGGTTTATGTATGTGCATAGATTACAGAAAGCTAAACACAAAAACTAGGAAGGATCATTTTCCCTTACCATTTATAGACCAAATGTTGGAACGTCTGGCTAGACATTCTTACATTTACTATCTAGATGGGTATTCTGGATTCTTCCAAATTCCTATTCACTCTGAAGATCAAGAAAAAACAACCTTTACATGCCCTTACAAAACCTTTTCCTATAGACGAATGCCATTCAGACTCTGTAATGCTCCAGCTACTTTCCAGCGTTGCGTGATGTCAATCTTTGCAGATTATCTTGATGTGATTATAGAAGTATTTATGGATGAGTTCTCGGTATGCGGATTCTATTTTAAGAACTGTCTCGCTAACCTTGAGAAAATTCTAGAAAGATGTGTAGAAGTAAACCTTGTGTTAAACTGGGAGAAATGTCATTTCATGGTTACCGAAGGTATAATTTTAGGACACATAGTCTCTGAAAAAGGTATTGAGGTTGATAAAGCAAAAATAGAAGTTATAGAAAACCTAAAACTACCTAAGACCATTAGGTAAGTCTTGAGTTTTCTTAGACATGCTAGTTTTTACCGACGCTTTATCAAGGACTTCTCTAAAATAACCAAAACTCTAACTGATCTTTTGATGAAATACATTAAATTTATCTTCGATGAAAAGTGCGTTGAGGCCTTTAACATTTTGAAACAAGCACTAATTTTGGCATCTGTTATGCATCCCCCAGATTGGACCAAACCTTTTGAAATCATGTGCGATGCTAGTGATTTCATTGTGGGAGCTGTTCTAGGTCAAAGAAAAGATAAGAAATTACATTTGATCTATTATGCAAGTAGAACCCTAGATATTGCCCAACTTAATTATGAAACAGCCGAAAAGGAACTCCTAGTTGTAGTTTTTTCCATTGATAAATTTTGATCCTATCTGGTAGGAGCTAAAATTATAGTCTATACAGATCATGCAGCTATTCGTTATCTATTAAGCAAAAAAGACGCTAAGCCTAGGTTACTTCGATGGATCCTTTTACTACAAGAGTTTGATCTAGATATTTGAGACAAGAAAGGCACATAAAATGTGATCACCTTTCTAGGCTTGAATACCTAAAACCAGATTTAATACCATAGATGATGATTTTGCCTATGAAAAACTAATAGCTAAAATAAACACCATTGGAGAAAATAACCTAGATCCTTATAAGAACTTTGAGGAAGCTTTAACAATGAGCAATGTACCTTGGTATACTGACTTTGTCAACTATATAGCTGCTGATATAGTACCTCCTGACCTAAACTATCAACAGAAAAAGAAGTTCTTCAATGATGTAAGAAATTTTTATTGGGACGAGCCACTTCTTTTCAAAAGAGGTACTGATGGTATTTTTCGTAGTTGTGTTCCAGAAGAAGAGGTAAGAAATATCATAGAACACTGTCACTTTGCACCCTATGGTGGACATGCAAGAACTTCTAAGACATACACTAAAATTCTCCAAGCTGGCCTCTTCTGGCCTACTATATGGCGTGATGTTCATGCTTACATTGTCAGATGTAACAGATGTCAACGAACTGGAAACATCTTAAAACGTGACGAAATGCCTTTAAGGAACATTCAGGAAGTAGAACTTTTTGATGTATGGGGTATTGATTTTTTGGGGCCATTGCCATCCTTACTAGGAAATAAACATATCTTAGTAGCTGTTGACTACGTGTCTAAATGGATTGAAGATATAGCCTCACTCACAAATGACACACGAGTAGTGATCAAGCTATTTAAGAATTATATATTCCCTAGATTCGGAATACCCCATCTTGTTATAAGCGATGGTGGATCACACTTCATATCAAGGATTTTTGATAAACCTTTAAGTAAATATGGAGTTAAGCATAGAGTAGAAACACTCTACCATCCGCAGACTAGTGGCCAAGTAGAAGTATCTAATAGGGAGATTAAACAGATCGTAGAAAAAACCGTTTCAATATCTAGAAAAGATTGGTCTCATAAGCTACAAGAAGCACTATGGGCCTATAGAACTGCTTCTAAAACCCCTATCGGAACAAATCCTTACCAATTGGTCTATGGAAAGTCTTGTCACTTACCCTTTGAACTAGAAAACAAAGCCTATTGGGCCATCAAAACCTTAAACCTTGATTATTTGACTGCTGGTGAAAAGCGCATCCTAGACATTCATAAACTAGAAGAACTCCGACGGTCTGCCTATGAAAATGCCATAATATATAAAGAAAGAACCAAAGCTTGGCATGGTAAAATAATTGTTAAGAAAAACTTAAATATAGGCGAACCTGTTCTCCTTTTTAATTCCAGGTTGTGACTTTTTCCTGGCAAATTGCGTTCAAGATGGACTGGTCCTTTTGAGGTTTCTAAAATTCTAAAATCAGGAGCAGTTGAGACCAAGAACAGCTCTTGTAATCCATTCACTATCAATGGGAAGAGGTTAAAACACTACGAAGGAGGTGACATCCCCATGGACTGCTCCAGCCATACTCTGATCGATCCACCGGTACCTACTTCAGATGTATGAGTTTTACCCGTCAAGCTAACGACGTTAAATAAGTGCTGCATGGGAGGCAACCCATGGGTTTATCTTTTCATTTCCTTACATTTATTTATTTTTGAATTTTAGTTTTACTTATTTATACTAACTTTTACAATGTTTGTGTTTTCAGGTCCCACCTCGATAGCATTCCCCTTTAACCATTTCTTTTTAGGATGCAAAGCTTCAACGACATGCGCGTCACTTTCAGAGATGATACACAGAAACAGCATTATAAGGCCCTTTCTCAGTGCCCCATGGAACCTACCCGTTACTCTGACCAAGATTGCATGGAAGCTTTAGGCCTCGAGCCCATTGTAAAGTTTCTGTGTGGCCAACTCCATTGGGATGAGTATGTTGCTAACTTGAATATGACCTACATAAACCTCACCCTGGAATTACTCAGTTCATTTGACTTTGAGCCATATGTTGGTCACGACGGCTATGTCATTTTTAGATTGTTTGGGATAGAGTACTCTTTTACCCAGAAGGAGTTTGGTGATTTTCTAGGCTTCTAGACTACCCCTGATGCCATACCTAAGCTACATATGGGTTACTTTATGAGTAGAGATATCGAGAAGTTCTAGAATGATATTACAAGTAGATGAGGCCCTGATCCTTCCATCCAACTGTCCCAGATTATCCATAACCTGGCTCTCAGGTACTTCCATATGATCTTTGCCCATACTTTCCTTAGAAAGGCTGATGCTGATGTCCATATTAGTAAGGAGGGATCTTTTTCCTTTTCTGTGCGAACTAGTCGCATCCTGTGGCTTGTGGGAACTTTCTGATTTGGAATCTTAGCCTCACCACCAAGTCCTCTGAAGGCATCATCCATGTGGGAGGAACAGTAACCCAGATTGCTTCTGCCTTGGGTCTTACTAGTAAGATGCTTCACCTGACTTCCTACTGCGGGTATACCACGATGGATATTGACTTCTGCTTACACCACAGACTGATTAGGAGGGTTTCCTTCAACCCTAACCGATTCAGGCTCTTGATATACAATGATACCATCTATTACTTCACTTTACCTTATCCTATGATGACTAGTGTCCATGATCCTGCTAATTAGACTTATGCTTTGGAGAGTTCTGGAGAGACAGGTGATGAGCCCAGACCTCCTCAGGTTTCAGACTGTACCCCTTCACTACCTTCACCCAGGACCACAGTATTGTCAAATAATATTTCTCTACAGCGCCCAAACATGTACACACATCTAGCTGAGCCTCGTATGGCGACTGCTAGACTTCGACAAGAGGTTGCTGATCTTGCCTTGCAGATCCAGGTATCCGATTTGACTCATGCGGCAGAGGTGGACTGCTTGTATCAGGAGATCGCAAATCTTCACCGTGAGTTAGCCACAACACGAGGTTCTGATCAGACCAAGGAGCCTCCAGCTCCCTGATGTCTCCATTCTCGTTTTATGCATTCCTTACTATTTCTTATTTCCATTTGCAGACATATATATATATATATATATATATATATATATATATATATATATATATATATATATATATATATATATATTATGATATAACAAAATATCATGTTTGTACCAACACTTTAAGCAAAACATGAGGAAATACTATTTGCACCATCCAAGAAATAGAGTAAGAGGCCCAAACAAAATAAGAAATTTTTTGGCACAACCTAATTACACACATGACGCTCGCCACCTAGTCCATGGCGCCCGCCATGGGGTCTGGGTATTACTCGGGGAAGAATGCTCCAAAACCCCATTTTTGCCTCTTTCAACCTCTAAACCTCCATTTAATCCATTTCAAGCTTCCATTAAAACCCACTCAAGCCCGTAAATTTCTTATTTACCCATCATCCCACTAACCTTTCCATCTTCATTTTTCAAAATCCTCCATTAAAACCCACTAACACCCATTTTCTTTACCATTCTTTCTTCAACCTCAAAGAGAAACTATGGAGTATAATGGCTACATTCTTCGCGAAGGAAAACCCAGATAAAGGCAACAGAAGATCCACGAGAGATTGCACTGACACGACATTGTCTTGACCATGTATGTTGACGAGGAATGTCTGTTTACTCTAGGAATATAACATAGTATTTTTCACATGTTAGATGTTTTAGGTCTGCATGATATTTTTGATAGGAAAGAGCCTACCTTTGAGAGGTTGACACGGGAATTTTTAAGTTCCTTGATCTATCTTGTAAATCCTAACACTGTCAGCATAGTCGGTACGGTAAAATTTCGGATTTTTAATGTTGAATATGAATACACCACCGATGAACTAGGGAATATGTTAGGATTACCTCATGGGGATGGCGCTATTTGTGAAGCACTATTTGATTCCGATTGGTCAATTGAGGCTTTTTCCTTCTGGCATAGGATGTCAAATTCTACAATCACTTCTTTTGATGGAATTCTTGTCTCAATGATCCATAACCCGACCATTCGAGTTTTTCGTTATATGTTGGCTTGTACCATTTTTGGTCGGGAAAATACAAACAAAGTGAATGCAAGAGAACTTTTGTTTTTGCATGGGTGCCTCACAAATAGGAGGATCAATTCGGTTCCTTTTATGCTCTCTCATATGACTATTGTTCTAAAGAAAATAGGGACCATCTCTTTTAGCGGTTTGATTACGTCTATTGCTAGAGCTCTAAATCTAGACACTAAGATAGCTACCTTGACACCTTAACCTCCTCGCATAATAAACTTAAAATTTCTAAAAGACATGAAATTGTGCAAAGTAAGGAGAGAGGAAGGTTTTGATCTCATGGTTCATGGACTAGATATCCCATCTGTTGTCTTTACATGCACTAGGCATACTGATGTATGAGAAGAGAGGAACTGGACCTACGATTTAAATGCTCAACCTCTTACAGGTCCCGGGCATCCTAATGTTCCTTTTGGGGACGGAAACGAGACTGAAGTAGAATATGAATGACAAAACCAGTCCCCTGATCACCCTGCATTCCTACACCATGTTTCACCTGCATACACAACACCATTTTCTTCTCACTTTCCTGTAGGTACAACCTCTGGTTTCCATTTCACTGAGGAAATATGGCGAGAGCATCTAGCCCGAGAAGAACAACGAGATGGTCGATGGCATAGAGTTCATGCGTATATCACAACATCAGACTGATTTCTCTATCCAGACTATCATGGAATCCCAGGCCGACATCTCTGATGAGCAGCAGCATCATCGTGTCTACTTCCAGAGACACTTTATCTTAATGGAAGCCACTCAAGGCTCCATACTAGGTCATTTTTGGCAGCTGCAGAGTGATAATGATCATCACCGCAGCAGATCCCGTCGTCCTAGGCATTCAGACTAGGGAGGTGAGGGTACCAGTCGTCAACCATAGCTTATCCAGGTTACTATTTCCTTATCTTATTTCGAAACATTGGGGACAATGTTCTATTTAAGTGTGGGAGGATATTTTATTTCTTTTCTTTTTCTTTAGTTTTACCTTTTGTTTTTCTGCTTTCTAGTTTATTTATCTTGTTTTATTAGTTGTATTTTAAATTCATGTGCTTGCCGAGTCATCGGTGTAGTGTATCTTTACTTCCCCGTCCCTTTAGCCTTACCAAAAACTTTTCTTTGACAAAAGAAAACAATATGTTTTGAAAATTTTAGGCTTTAAAACAGGTTTGAGATAGGACGTGGGTGACTTGGGAAATCTGTTTGAAACATCAATATCATTTTAACACCATAAGCTTCACGATTATAGGAATCAATCCTGATACCTCATATGCCATGGGCTTAATCATCATCCCAGAATAAGTCCTTTAGTAGTTTATCCTAGCAGTCAACTCCGGCCTAAGCATGCTCTACGTATTGGACCGATGAAAATAAGTGAATAATCCTTTTGTACTTTTGAAATGACAAACAGCAACACTGGGCAAGGTGACCCTCACACAGTCATTTAACCCAAAATATTGTAAAAACTTTCAAAAAGAATAATGAGAAATTTTTTCCAATTGTTGGTTGCTTCATAGGTATCTGGTGCTGGACTTGGTAGGGCAGATTACAATATGATCCCTCATAACTGTAATTGGGTCTAAAAAAGGGGTTACACCAACTCATGTACCAAAACCCCTTGCTTTAGATCAGAGTCACTAACCGGTCACTCTATTATGATTATGTAAGGATAACGAGCTTACTGTGATTGCACCTGAATGAAAGAGGATTCAAAAGAGATGATAAGTTAGGCCTAGGTATATTGGCATGATACAAATTGATTTGTATAGGAACGAAGTTTATGTCCATCAGTGGAAAGTGTTGTTATGATACCCTTGGTTCATTCAGTTAGTACCTATCAAGTACATCATGTTTTGAACTTAAAAACCTTTTTAGCCCAAATCATTTGTTGATGCTATTTTTCTTTCATAAGTGTGATACGGTGGGAGAGAACTGACTGTTTTTTGGAATGCTGGTTTGTGTTTTGCGTTTGTTTTTGCAAAATGTCGCGGTAAGCAAGAGTCGCCACCGTCTTTATTTTATCCAACAAGGAAAGGAAAAAAGCATAGAAAAATTCCTTTTTCGAGATGTTTCTCGGGTCCGGGGGGTAGATTATAGAAAAGGAAGGTGTTAGCACCCTTTCTATCCGTGGTTATCCACGGGCTCTTAGGTACTTGCTCAAAGTGTTTTCAAAAATTGCTTTACTTTGTGTCTGTGGGTTTGCAAGAAGTTTTTGTTTGAAAGGGTGTAAGTGCGAAAAGTTTTATCTTTGGAAAGAGAAAGTACTTAAGAACCATCTACCTACTCGAAAAAGGAAGCAATCTGTACTAATGTCCTTTAGACAATGTTATCCCACTATTGATGAGTAGGTAGCACCGTCGTTGGAGTTTTAAGGGTCAATTCGATTGAGGGACGTGTGGTAACTAAAGCAATGTTAGGATGCCTTAGCAGTAACCCTAATGCCTTAGATCATTTTAACGAGGCAACCGTTTCGAGGTACCTATTATCAATCATCTAACAGTTATATAAGTTGCAGAAATTAAATTGCGGAAATTTAACTAACTATTACAAGGCGTCGGGTATTTACATCGCCAAAAGCAACCCTTTGAAATTTAAATGCGGAAAAATAAATAAAGCGATAAAATAATTAAATGATCCTAATTATCTATTACATTCCTTGAACAAATATAATATTGGATAAAAGAAAGTAAATCGCGTGCGGAAATTAAATCGGGTGCAAGTTTAGGGTTTTGACCCTTTTTTGAAAGAAAATATCTTTTTTTGTTATTTTTATTTAAGAGAGAAATAAATTATAAGTTAATTACTAAATTGAATTAAATAAATTAATTAATTAAATGAGAAAAGTTATTTTTTGGATTTTTTGGTATTTTAAGAAAGAAATCAAAATTAATGCTAGTAATTAAAACCTGAATTAATTCTAATTTAATTTTAATTGTTTAAAAAAAGTTAAAGTTATTCTAAAAAAAACAAAATTAATTTAATTAGTGTTTATTAACAAAAATAAAAGTTAGAATTTAATTTGATAAAGAAAATATTTTGTGGTTTTTATTTTATTTTAAGAAAGAAATAAATCTAAATTAATTACTAGATTAAATAAATTAATTACTTAATAAAAATAAATTATTTTTGGGTTTTTTTTATTTAAAGAAAGAAAATAAAATAATTAAATTAGTAATTAAAACCTAATTATGTCTAGTTAATTTTAATTATTTACAAAAATGTTTAAAGTTATTCTAATTAAGAACCTAAATTAATTTAATTGGTATTTGTTAATAAAAATTAAAATTTGATTTTATGAAGAAAATATTTTGGTTTTTATTTTTATGAAGAAAAAGATTTGAGTGGTTAGTTAATAATAAAAATAATAATAAAATAATAAAATAAAAAAAATAAAAAATAAAGAGAGAAAGGAAGGTTTGGGCCTGAAACAACAATTTTGGGATGTGTAAAGAGCATTCCTGAGCCCGGATCTTCGAAAGCTTCATGCTCTAACTATGGTGTTTTTTTGATTCTTGCGTGGTACCTATGATTCAACCATTCCAAACTGTTCTATATAAACTAAAACAAATGTTAGCATACCATAAAATGTGATTAAAATTAGAGATTCGAAATTTAAAATTTTACCAAACCGGTGGGCGTGCTAGGCGTGTGATGGATTTCTATTGGGACTTGTAAGACTCATGAGGACTTCAAGAGGATGGTTTGAGGCTTGATGTCAATTACGAGAGGCCGGAACCTCGAGATATGACTTGCACCAATTCTTTGATTTCTGGAGAGCTTTTTGAAGAGCTTTTAGAGAACTTTTTGAAGAGCTTTTTGAGAGATTTTTAGAGAGGATTTTCGTTCCTTTCAAGCTTGTATGGATCTATATTTATAGAGGGGAATGAGGAGACAAGAAATCATGGAAATAATCTCCCTCATAATGTTGTGTTTTAAGACCATGATCAAGATTTGAAAAAAATGCCATATTTGATGATTCTCCATTATTAAACCTTCCAAATTTGATTTGATTCAATCTTTTTGCACATGATTAGTCTTTATACGAATTGGATGGTGGTTATAGCTATAAACAAAGCCTAAAACAATCAAAAAAATCAAGAGTTATTAATTATTTGGGTTTTCTATGATTTTATTTGATTTAAAATGAATAAATTCAATTAAAAATCAAATTAAATAATAAAAATGAAATATGGGCTCATGGATGAAGATAGGAGACGTGGTCAACTATGCAAGCTCAAATCAAGTGGAAAAGAATGGGCCCATTTGACAAAATTTGAAGTTTTGGGGATAGTTGACTTTTGGTAATTTTGCAAAAAAGTACAACTTCAACAATGCATAACTTCTTCAATTTTGAACTTTTGGAGGTGTACTTGGACTTTTTAGAAATCTTGAGATGTCCTATAACCAACCCTTTTGGTCTCAGCTCATTTGGATATTCCATGCTCAAGTTATAAGCTTTGGGAAAAAATGTGTTTTTGTTGACTTTCAAAAATGACCTATAATGTCCAAATTTATAACTTCTTGTGAATGCATTTTCTGATCTTGGGGTATGAAGATGGATTGTACGAAATTGCATCCTCTTCAAAATGAGCTTTGGATGGGTCATTTCTCATAAAGTATGAGAAAGTTATGCTTGGTCAAAGTTGAGTTGACTTTTCCTACAAAACCCTAATTTAGCAACTTTTGAGTCTTGATGAAATTTGAGTAATCCTTGATGAATCATGATCAACCCTTGATAAAATAATGAAATATAATTCAAAATGAGAATGTTGACAAAAAATCTTGAAGTTTGACTGTATTTGGGTCACAGTTGACTTTTGCCCTAGCACAGTCGATTTTTGGACCCCTTGAGCAATTGACTGAGCAAACTTCCTCTGCAAGGCTTGAAATTTGACATGGATGAACTTGAGAACATATCAGGACATTGGGGAGAAATTGAGGTTATTTGGATGCAAGGACCTTGATGCAACACAAAAACCCTAATTTGAGGTTGACTTCCTTAGGAGATAACTTGACTGTCCAACTCTTGAGTAATCTTGAGCCACTTGGAGACTATTCTTGCAATGTCTTGGGAAATATGAGAGGGAAAATTTTGGGGTGCAACAACTGCCCCTGTTAAATTTTCTTAAACTTGAGGATATAGATTGGCTTTCGGGTCTTTCGTGATCCGAAGGTGGAAGATGATTGAAGTGGTATCAGCATTGTGATGTCGGGAATGGGCTTACAGATGCCATTTGGAGACTGTTGGTAGGTGGTCTGAACTTCGACTGGAATACGAATCAGGGAGATCTTATCGGAGATCTAGCTGAACCAGAGGAGGTCTTGGATTAACTTTGACTGGATCAGCATCAGAAAAATCTTCGAATCGATTTAACTGGACCAGACAAATAACTTCAACTGGAATATGAATCAGGGAGATCTTATCGGCGATCTGACTGAACCAGAGGAGGTCTTGGATTAACTTTGACTGGATCGGCATCAGAAAAATCTTTAGGAATCGATTTAACTGGACCAGACAAGGTCTTGGAATAACTTCAACTGGAATACGAATCAGGGAGATCTTATCGGCGATCTGACTGAACCAGAGGAGGTCTTGGATTAAATTTGACTGGATCGGCATCAGAAAAATCTTTAGGAATCGATTTAACTGGACCAGAAAAGGTCTTGGAATAACTTCAACTGGAATACGAATCAGGGAGATCTTATCGGCGATTTGACTGAATTAGAGGAGGTCTTGGATTAACTTTGACTGGATCGGCATCAGAAAAATATTTAGGAATCGATTTAACTGGAACAGACAAGGTCTTAGAATAACTTCAACTGGAATACGAATCAGGGAGATCTTATCAACGATCTGACTGAACCAGAGGAGGTCTTGGATTAACTTTGACTGGATCGGCATCAGAAAAATCTTTAGGAATCGATTTAACTGGACCAGACAAGGTCTTGGAACAACTTCAACTGGAATACGAATCAGGGAGATCTTATCAGCGATATGACTGAACTAGAGGAGGTCTTGGATTAACTTTGACTAGATCGGCATCAGAAAAATCTTTAGGAATCGATTTAACTGGACCAGACAAGGTCTTGGAATAACTTCAACTAGAATACGAATCAAGAAGATCTTATCAGCGATCTGACTGAACCAGAGGAGGTCTTGGATTAACTTTGACTGGATCGGCATCAGAAAAATCTTTAGGAATCGATTTAACTGGACCAGACAAGGTCTTGGAATAACTTCAACTGGAATAAGAATCAGGGAGATCTTATCGGCGATCTGACTGAACCAGAGGAGGTCTTGGATCAACTTTGACTGGATCAGCATCAGAAAAATCTTTAGGAATCGATTTAACTGGACCAGACAAGGTCTTGGAATAACTTCAACTGGAATACGAATCAGGGAGATCTTATCGGTGATCTGACTGAACCAGAGGAGGTCTTGGATCAACTTTGACTGGATCGGCATCATAAAAACTTTAGGAATCGATTTAACTGGAGCAGACAATGTCTTTGAATAACTTCAACTGGAATACGAATCAGGGAGATCTTATCGGTGATCTGACTGAACCAGAGGAGGTCTTGGATTAACTTTGACTGGATCGACATCAGAAAAATCTTTAGTAATCGATTTAACTGGACCAGACAAGGTCTTGGAATAACTTCAACTGGAATACGAATTAGGGAGATCTTATCGACGATCTGACTGAACCAGAGGAGGTCTTGGATCAACTTTGACTGGATCGGCATCAGAAAAATCTTTAGGAATCGATTTAACTGGACCAGACAAGGTCTTGGAATAACTTCAACTGGAATACGAATCAGGGAGATCTTATCGACGATTTGACTAAACCAGAGGAGGTCTTGGATCAACTTTGACTGGATCAGCATCAGAAAAATCTTTAGGAATCGATTTAACTGGACCAGACAAGGTCTTGGAATAACTTTAATTGGAATACGAATCAGGGAGATCTTATCGGCGATTTGACTGAACCAGAGGAGGTCTTGGATTAACTTTGACTGGATCGACATCAGAAAAATCTTTAGGAATCGATTTAACTGGACTAGACAAGGTCCTGGAATAACTTCAACTGGAATACGAATCAGGGAGATCTTATCGGCGATCTGACTGAACCAGAGGAGGTCTTGGATTAACTTTGACTGGATCGGCATCAGAAAAATCATTAGGAATCGATGTAACTGGACCAGACAAGGTCTTGGAATAACTTCAACTGGAATACGAATCAGGGAGATCTTATCGGTGATCTGACTGAACCAGAGGAGGTCTTCCACATGGTTGAGAATTTAACTGCATCTTTCCTGAAAGATAAAGGTCAGTCATATGCAATGCATGATATAAATCAAGCAATGATGTTCTCAACATAAATAAGATTGTATGGTATGATGCGTATATGCATGTATCATGATGTATGGAAATGTAATGTTTTAGCTGGGGAAAATAAATCCCGGATAGCTGCTGGAGAGTAGAGTTAAGTTCTTCGTTTCTGCTGGGGATGATGAGCGAAAATGATTGTGAGAATAGACCTACAGGAGAAGATAACTTTGTTGGGGAATAAACTGATGAGGAGATTACCCTGTGGGGAAGAGACACTCTGCTGAGGATTCCACTGATAAATTCCGTCGGGATGCATTATCGTTGCTGGTGATATTGAATCTGTTGAGGATTGAATTCCTGTTTGTGAAAGGAAAGGACTCCGCTGGGGATAATCTTTCAGTTGCAACTTGCTGGGGATAAACCTGTTAGACTTTTGTGGGGATAATCCTTTGAATTCTGCTGGGAATGATCCTTTGAACTCGGCTGGGGAGATTTATTTTTGTACTCTGCTGGGGATAAACTTCTAGAGTCTACTGGGGATGATGCTTCAACTCCGTTGGGGAAGCTTTTTAGACCGTGCTGGGGAAATATTGACTCCACTAGGGGTCTCTTGTATTCTGTCGGGGAACATTCTCATACTCTGCTAGGGAATATTAAGACTGCCGGGGATATCAAGCCTTTTTAGTGCTGATGGTGGATAAACTCTGCTTGGGGAGAGCATTGCTGATTCATTCATAGTTGCAAGTCTCAGCTGGGGGAGAGCTACCATTACTGTCTTACTCTGCGGGGAGTGAATGTTACTAGGACGCGTGCTAAGGATATGACGATGGCTTGCATCGAGACTTTTTGTTTACCCCTGTTTCTGCGGGAGAAGGTGCCTGCGGAGGCCCTGTGGATCGAGTATTATCCCCACCTATGAGGTGCTTGGTAGCTTTCGGTCAAAATGACAAGTCTTCTTCTGGTAGGCCAGTGACGAGATGACAAGACATAGTCGTACGCTTTGATCCCTAATTTTTTCCTGGACCTCCCTTTCGGGTTTTCAGTCCACCGGGATACCCTTTTTTGCCCAAGTCGCCTTTTTAGGTTTTCGACTTGCCGGGTGTACAATTTTCATTCTCATCCCTAATTTTTGCCCGTACCCTTTTGGTTCGTCGGGAAGCCCTTATTTTTGCCTAGGCCAGTCAACCTAGCGGGTCTTTATTCATGCGTGGTATTTTCTGACTATGTCCACGCTCTCAGGATGTAGGGAGTTGTCACTGTCAGTAGTGTCGTGTTGCCATACTACCAGAAGATGTTTGATCATGCAAGATTCATTGTTGGAATTCATGTCCAATGCCCTAATTGATTCAGATGGAAATTTCCCCCTGACTATTTGGCATTTTGAGAGATTCCTTAAATCTTGACTTAACTGCCCCAGATGATGGACAATGCTCATGTCGTGCCCCTTGGTTGGAAGTGTTTTTTCCACTTGAGGTGATCCTTTTTATTGAGAAGGTTTTTTTTGTTCACTAGATATTCTTCGTGCGAATTTCTCTGCTGTTTGAACAAATAGTCATATGCAAACAATGTTATTTTAAGAATGCAAAGCTTATGTCTGTCTTGAAATTTTTGAAAATGCATTTTTTAGTAAAACAGGAAAATTTTGTAAAATTTGATGTCAGCTCGGGATTTACAGCAAGTGCTACAGGAGTCAGGATACCTTTTGTAACAGTATGCTTTCGAACTAACCCATGCTTCAGCTAGGACTTTTAAGGGTTATAACGTGGCCTGGTTCACGGTTCAAGAAACAAAGGATAAAAGCTCAAAATTTATTTGTACCCACCCATTCTTCGCGATGTTCTTCGATCCTAAACTCAACTAATCGTGCATTAGATCCCATTTGAGTCTTTGCTCTGATATTCTAGTGATGGTTCGGATATTGAAAATTTATTTTGAACAGGCAGTCATTTTGTTGAGAGTTTGTAGGATCTCTTTCTTTTTGATTTTATTATCCCTGTTTTTTGCCTGAACTGTTTCTTTTTGTGATTACAGTCAGCGGGATGCCCCCGTTTTTCTTAAGTCTCCTTCAAGGTTTTGACTTAATGGGCTTTTATTTTTTTGAGATAATGACTGCCTGTCCTTACGATTATACGGAACCATCACCGTCTTTTGTTTTGGAAGGACTTCTTTGATGCCATTCATTATGCACCTGGATTAACTGAGAAAACTACCCTGCCCCAGGTTATAATTACGGGTTTTAATTTGTGAAAAGAAAAACTCCAACTTCTTTGGCTCAAAGGGGTTGACTAGGGATTATCTTCCTTATAACTCCACTGTTTAGGATTTGAAACAACGCCTGTACCTCGTCAGCGAGGGCTGTTCAAAAGCATACTGTAGAGATTTTGATATCATTTTCGTCATCCTCCCTCTAAAGGCTTAGAATTTTTTTTAATCGATAGTTGATCATCACAAAAATGAAAGCAATTTGAATATAGTGAATACGAATGGATTGATTCAAAACAGACATATGCAATGCATTGATAAAGTAACAAAGTTTGACATGAATAAATGTTCGAATAATCAAAAGAAAATTACAAATTGAAAATTCTAATGAACAAAAAAGTCTTCTCGTCTCAGGACTTGTCACTTCAAATGGTGAACCTTGGGGGGATGACAAAAGAATTCAATCTGAGCGTCTTGTGTGAGTTCCAAAGCTCCCTCATCAATCAGGTCTTGAATTTTGTTTCTCAACGCCCAACAACCGTTGGTGTCATGTCCTGGGCTGTTGGAGTGATATGCACACCTGACATGATGATTGTAACTTGGGGAGGCTATGTAGGGATTCTGAGGAGGGTCCCTTAACGTCACCAGATTCAATCTCAACAGGTGTTGTAAAGCTTGAGACAGTGGCATGTTAAGCTTGGTAAACTGCCTCTTGGGTGTATCCGACTTACTCTGATTAACCCGTTGTTTTTGGCGAGGTTGTTGTTGGACTCATGAGGTGGCAGCAACTTGGAGAGGTCCATTCTTCACCAAACCCAAACCTGGTTTTCTTGAAAGTTGATCAGTGACTTGGCCTCCGGCCCTGACTGTTTGCTTCACACTGTTGTATCTGTCTTGATGAAGCTGGTTGATAATGGTTCTCAGCTCTTCTTGTTCTCGGGCTAAGCTTTGGATAAGAGCCATATGCCCCAGCATCTGGGTTTTCATGGCACCTAACTCAGCTTGCAGTTGTTCCAACCGTTCGTCCTTATTGTCTTCAGGACTTTTCTTGACCAAGTTCCCGATGAGGAGTGTTTTCAACTCTTCCTGCCCCTTGGATAGGTTTAGGAATACGTCCCTGAACTGAGCTTCTTGAGTTTGAAGATCTTGGTTGTCTGGTTGGAAAGCCATTGCTGAAATAAACAGCAAGAACATGAGAGACTTGTACTGGGAGACCTGTTATGCAATGATATGTATGTATGCAATGTTTTCAAGGATCCCGCGGGGTAAACAAGAGACTTGTTAGAATTTGAATTTTGCAGCTTTGATTGAAGAAACTTCATGTTGTTAAGAGTCCTTCTTCAAGAGTCAAGCTCACCATATCGAGTGGGTCATAGCCCCTGACTCAAGTTATCGTGTTTTGATTTCTATACAACCTTGGCTAGAGGAAAATAAATCCCCTTTGCCCCTTGCTAGACATTTGATTTACCATAACCTACATCACAAAACCCTCGAGATTCTTGAAATGGTTAAGGAAATGTTAAGGCATGATGTTTTGATGTGTATACTATGCGTTTAAGCAAAAGTGTAAAGTGATGTAAGTAAACCCTGCAATAAATCCAAATTATTGGATAAGGACTGTAAACAAAACCTGCAAGGAACTCATGTTGTCAAATAACAAGAATGTGCAAGTAGTTCAAGTTTGAAGGCACACAAGTCCCACAAACAGCCTTAAGTTTAGGCTGGCATGGAGTTTAGGTATTACCCTCTTTCAGTTTAGTTGGTTCAACCTGTCCTAGAAATAGTAACCGGGTTCTAGAGGATCTCAATATCACTGACCACCCTCGATCGGTCATAATTCCAGTTTAGCAACCTTTTCTTGCGGTAGGAATCATCGCGAGAGTTTAGTCTCAATGAGTGTAGCATACTGCTACTGTTCTATGGCCAAGTTGGTCAATTTAAAGGTTCTAAGGTCAGTTGGTGCTTAATGACCCCTTAGATGTCCCATATTCTCCTCGTTCCAACACAAGGGATATCGGTACAATCTAAAGTGCCACACCAATGTAGCTACTGCTTCAACCGTATCGGTCTACGTCGTATAGTTCCCTCACAGTTTATTGCTACTTACCTAAAGGGTATCCCCCAGATCCGAGTTAGGAACTATAGTAACTCCGATTCAAACCCAAAAAGATAAAGCAAACAAACCATGCAATTGAAAACATTATGAACTATTCCTAAGGTACACCCCACTTATAAGCTTCCCCAGCAGAGTCGCCAGTTCTGTGATACGGTGGGAGAGAACTGACTGTTTTTTGGAATGCTGGTTTGCATTTTGCGTTTGTTTTTGCAAAATGTCGCGGTAAGCAAGAGTCGCCACCGTCTTTTATTTTATCCAACAAGGAAAGGAAAAAAGCACAGAAAAATTCCTTTTTCGAGATGTTTCTCGGGTCCGGGGGGTAGATTATAGAAAGGGAAGGTGTTAGAACCCTTTCTATCCGTGGTTATCCACGGGCTCTTAGGTACTTGCTCAAAGTGTTTTCAAAAATTTCTTTTCTTTGTGTCTGTGGGTTTGCAAGAAGTTTTTGTTTGAAAGGGTGTAAGTGCGAAAAGTTTTATCTTTGGAAAGAGAAAGTACTTAAGAACCATCTACCTACTCGAAAAAGGAATCAATCTGTACTAATTTCCTTTAGACAATGCTATCCCACTATTGATGAGTAGGTAGCACCGTCGTTGGAGTTTTAAGGGTCAATTCGATTAAGGGACGTGTGGTCACTAAAGCAATGTTAGGACGCCTTAGCGTTAACCCTAATGTCTTAGATCATTTTTCCGAGGCAACCGTTTCGAGGCAACTATGATCTTTGGACAAGAGGGCGGCCTCTAAAACTTCCTATACTCAATGACCGCATTCGAAGGCAACCAAGTGGGGTGTACCCTAAGAGTGCGCATGTGCGAGTGTGTCGTTTTCAGTTAATTTTGTCTTTGTACATGTTAATGGTGATCTAAGTTGATTTTGGGTTAAACATTCAATCTTGTCATGCATACCTATTATCAATCATCTAACAGTTATATAAGTTGCAGAAATTAAATTGCGGAAATTTAACTAACTATTACAAGGCGTCGGGTATTTACATCGCCAAAAGCAACCCTTTGAAATTTAAATGCGGAAAAATAAATAAAGCGATAAAATAATTAAATGGTCCTAATTATCTATTACATTCCCTGAACAAATATAATATTGGATAAAAGAAAGTAAATCGCGTGCGGAAATTAAATCCGGTGCAAGTTTAGGGTTTTGACCCTTTTTTGAAAGAAAGTATCTTTTTTTGTTATTTTTATTTAAGAGAGAAATAAATTCTAAGTTAATTACTAAATTGAATTAAATAAATTAATTAATTAAATGAGAAAAGTTATTTTTTGGATTTTTTGGTATTTTAAGAAAGAAATCAAAATTAATGCTAGTAATTAAAATCTAAATTAATTCTAATTTAATTTTAATTGTTTAAAAAAAGTTAAAGTTATTCTAAAAATAACTAAATTAATTTAATTAGTGTTTATTAACAAAAATAAAAGTTAGAATTTAATTTGATAAAGAAAATATTTTGTGGTTTTTTTTTATTTTAAGAAAGAAATAAATCTAAATTAATTACTAGATTAAAATAAATAAATAAATTAATAAAAATAAATTATTTTTGGATTTTTGTTATTTAAATAAAGAAAATAAAATAATTAAATCAGTAATTAAAACCTAATTATGTCTAGTTAATTTTAATTATTTACAAAAATGTTTAAAGTTATTCTAATTAAGAACCTAAATTAATTTAATTGATATTTGTTAATAAAAATTAAAATTTGATTTTATGAAGAAAATATTTTGGTTTTATTTTTATGAAGAAAAATATTTGAGTGGTTAGTTAATAATAAAAATAATAACAAAACAATAAAATAAAAAAATAAAAAATAAAGAGAGAAAGGAGGGTTTGGGCCTTAAACAACACTTTTGGGAGGTGTAAAGAGCATTCCTGAGTCCGGATCTTCGAAAGCTTTATGCTCTAACTATGGTGTTTTTTTATTCTTGCGTGGTACCTATGATTCAACCATCCATAACTGTTCTATATAAACTCAAACAAACGTTAGCATACCATAAAATGTGATGAAAATTAGAGATTCGAAATTTAAAATTTTACCAAACCGGTGGGCGTGCTAGGCGTGTGATGGATTGCTCTTGGGACTTGTAAGACTCATGAGGACTTCAATAGGATGGTTTGAGGCTTGATGTCAATTGCGAGAGGCCGGAACCTCGAGATATGACTTGCACCAATTCTTTGATTTCTGGAGAGCTTTTTGAAGAGCTTTTAGAGAACTTTTTGAAGAGCTTTTTAGAGAGGATTTTCGTTCCTTTCAAGCTTGTATGACTCTATATTTATAGAGGGGAATGAGGAGACAATAAATCATGGAAATAATCTCCCTCATAATGTTCTGTTTTAAGACCATGATCAAGATTTGAAAAAAAAAAACCATATTTGTTGATTCTCCATTATTAAACCTTCCAAATTTGATTTGATTTAATCTTTTTGCACATGATTAGTCTTGATACTAATTTGATGGTGGTGCTAGCTGTAAACAAAGCCTAAAACAATAAAAAAATCAAGAGTTATTAATTATTTGGATTTTCTATGATTTTATTTAATTTAAAATGAATAAATTCAATTAAAAATTAAATTAAATAATAAAATGAAATATGGGCTCATGGCTGAAGCTAGGACACTTGGGCAACTATGCAAGCTCAAATCAAGTGGAAAAGAATGGGCCCATTTGACAAAATTTGATGTTTTGGGGATAGTTGACTTTTGGTAATTTTGCAAAAAAGTCCAACTTCAACAATGCATAACTTCTTCAATTTTGAACTTTTGGAGGTGTACTTAGACTTTTTAGAAAGCTTGAGATGTCCTATAACCAACCCTTTTGGTCTCATCTCATTTTTATATTCCATGCTCAAGTTATAAGCTTTGGCAAAAAGGTGTTTTTATTGACTTTCAAAAATGACCTATAATGTCCAAATTTATAACTTCTTGTGAGTGCATTTTCTGATCTTTGGGTATGAATATGGATTGTAGGAAATTGCATCCTATTAAAAATGAGATTTGGATGGGTCATTTATCATAAATTTTGATAAAGTTATGCTTGGTCAAAGTTGAGTTGACTTTTCCTAGAAAACCCTAATTTAGCAACTTTCGAGTCTTGATGAATTTTGAGCAATCCTTGATGAATCATGATCAACCCTTGATCAAATGATGAAATATACTTCAAAATGATAATGTTGACAAAAAATCTTGAAGTTTGACTGTATTTGGGTCACATTTGACTTTTGCCCTAGCATAGTCGATTTTTGGACCCCTTGAGCAATTGACTGAGCAAACTTCCTCTGCAAGGCTTGAAATTTGACATGGATGAACTTGAGAACATATTAGGACATTGGGGAGAACTTGATGTGATTTGGATGCAAGGACCTTGATGCAACACAAAAACCCTAATTTGAGGTTGATTGCCTTAGGAGATAGCTTGACTGTCCAACTCTTGAGCAATCTTGAGCCACTTGGAGACTATTCTTGCAATGTCTTAGTAAATATGAGAGGGCAAATTTTGGGGTGCAACAATAAGCAATACATAGTTTTTGCTTGAGGACAAACAAAGGTTCAAGTGTGGGAGAATTTGATAGCGCTAAAACACACTGCTCATTTAACTCAAATTGCACATGTTTGTTAGACTTTTTATTGTCAAATTCTTGTGTTATGCTTTTTTTTGTTTTGTTTTTAGGTATTTTAATTATCTAGAGACCCTCTTGAAGAAATGAAGAAAAAACGAGCAAGAAATCAAGTTTTTAAGCAAATTGTACTCATGGCATCCAGCATGGCACCCGCCATAGGGTAGGCCATGACATGGATTGGTTTCAACTGCCTTCAACTGCCACATCATCATCAACTTCCCATCCTCGTACACATGGCGGGCGCCATAGGGGCATGGTGGGTGCCACCTTTGTTAAATGGTGTCCCGCACAAAAGGAGTTAGGGGGAACTTTTGTAATTCCATGGAGTATAATTTTTCTATAAATATGAGGTTCTAGTTTCATTTTCTTTTCATCCAAGCTTAGTTAAAAAATTAAGCCACATATTGTCATATCTTGCAAGTGATAACCCTTTCACATCGAAGAGTTATCACACCATTGATAGAGTTTGTAATCGAGTTTGGAGCACTTTGGTAGAAGTTAATCCTGCCACAATTTTCATTTCCAGTCGCATTTATTTCCAGTTGTACCTGATTTAAGCCTCCTATTTAGAGAAGTTTTTTATTTACAAAATCTTGCTTTACTTTATTTATTTCCTTGCACTCGCTTTACTTTATTTATTTCCTCGCACTCGCTTTACTTTATTTATTTCCTTCACTCGCTTTACATTATGTATTTCCCCGCACTCGCTATACTTTATTTATTTCCTCGCATCCGCTTTACTTTATTTATTTCCTTGTCTTGCATTTATTTAATATGTCTGTTTACATTTCCATGTCTGGATAAATTTTAAAGGTTAGAATGTAAGGATCATAGTTAAAGTGATATTCCATAATGTGTCTGTAGAAATACGTAAAGGGCTATTTTGGTTTTTAACACAAGTTTTCTGCACTTTATTTTTGTTGGGTAAGATCGAAAGTCGTCCAACCTTTAGCTAAAATTGGGTGGTCTTAGTTGTTCAAAGGAAGCGAAAGCACTTTGTTCAATTAAGTAGGAATCTTTTAACCTTTTTAGAAAAATGATTTCAAAACTATTTTTGGACGCATTTATGGGTTTAAAGGTCTAGTCCTCTTTTGGTTAGAAGTTCCAAGTCAAAATTACTTTTCAACTAAGTCAAGAAACTATATTTCTTAAAAATAGGTTTATTACTTTAACGCAATGCGCACCTTTTTATAAGTGACAATAAGAGGGATTGATTAAAGAATAAACTCTGTTCTAAATACGCGAAAGTGGCAGTTCCTGTTAAATTAGTTTTTTTCATGAGTAGAAAATATTGCCCTATAAGTAGGTCTAAATAGAAGCATCGGAATATCATCAGACTGTGTGAATTGCATTCAAGCCTATTGTTTTTATCTAAATTTATATTTCCATACTTTACTTACACTTGCACTCATAAACCCCTGAATTGTTTTACCTTAGATAAACATCGTAACAATAGAAATCGATAGATTGACGTTTAGTCTCTGTGGGATCAATAATCTTTTATATTACTCTGACGCGTTTTGTATACTTGTGAAAACCACGCATCAATCAGCTAAAACTGAAGCTTTCAGAAGCACATGAAGCATTCTTTTCCAATCGTGCCATTGAAGGCCCTCGTCTTGATGCGATGACACCGTCCAACAACGACCAGCATGGCACCATTTTATTTAAGACCATGCGGTTCTGAATGGTTTAATCCACCATTTTCTCCTGCTGAGCCAATTAGGTCCCTGAATCCAAAGCCATTTGGAAAGCTTTTCTGACCCCTAGGCTTAGAGCATCTAGGGTGGGTGCTAACGATGGGGGTGACACTTATGTGTTACCAACCCAATCTGGTGGCTAGGAAATTTGGTTTGTGTCAACCTTTGCCTCATATCTTTTATAAGCCATCAGATGCGATGTGCCTTTCGTCCCACAGTTATAGCGAAGCAGAGTGCACACAACTCCTCCAAAAATTTGGTGTTGATGCTCCAACCTGAACTTCGTCTCCTTTGAACCCCTATTTTATACAACGAAGGAGTTCTTTGATTGGTGGACTGTGAGGTTCCTAAAGAAGAATGGGGACCTTAAATCCTTCAAGCATCGACTGGCTATCGCTTTTGAAGCTATGAATCAACAATTCAAGAAAGGTGTGACTTACTATTGTGACTGTCGATCACGTTATTGCCTTTCTAACTTCTTCATGCTTTGACCTTTAAACTTTGTTTTGTGCTTTTGTTTTCTTCAGTAGTTAAGCACAAGAAGCATGCTAGGGGGGCTGTTAATAGTGCATCTGTTTCTACCTTATCTGAAGAAGCTCCTGTAACTTCCTCTCAGGTAATCTATTAATTTTGATGCTCTTTTAATTGATTACATTCCCAGTCTAACATGCTAATTATGTCTTCCCTATTTGCAGGCTGCTGAAGCCCATTATGTTGTCCCTTCTAGACCCTCTCCAAAGAGGCAAAAATACTCTTCTCATGAGGAGAAGCAAGTGGAAAACACGTCTTTGCCTGTTATCCCCTCCAAATCCAAAAATTCTCAGTCGACTCGATCTGAAGACATTTCAAAACAAACTCTTTCTGCCACTGTGCCTGCTCCAGTGGTAAAAAAAGTACGAGTTGTGCAACCAGCTTCGACCCACTCAGAGAGCATCAATTCTAGCCCTGAAGGGTACTCTCAGGTATCTTTCTCAAATTCCAAAGCTCATTTCCTCTTCGAGCTTATTTGCTTCTTTTTAGCTTTGTCCTTACTTGTCTCTGTTTGTTTCAGCGGCCAACCCTCAAATCTAAACAGCGCCCCACCTAGCTCATTTTAAGGACTTCAAAGGGGAAAAGAAAACACATGTGATTTTGTGAGACAGTGAATCTAGTGATAGTGATATCAATTCTCCCATCTATCAGAGGGGCCCTGAGTACTCTCCCATCAGTAAGGGGGTGGGAGATAGCTCCCATAATGATATCTTAGAGGGGATTCTAGAGATGACGAACTGGAAAGCCCTAAGTATGCTGTCAACGTTGAAGAGGCTATCAACAACAACCTTTTCAAACAATTGAAGAGTCTATTGAAAAAGATGCTCCCTTTGGCGCCATCTCAACTCCTCCCAACGTGGTTCCTACCAACACCACCATGTCGCCTCAATCCATTTTTGCTTTAAATTAAAGTAGCCCTCTGGAATACTTGAAGTTCTTGGTGGCTGCTAGAAATCGCTCGATTGTTGGGGGCTCTAGCGCTTCGACTGTCTCTAAGGGTGTTTCTTCTCTTGGAACCCAAGGCGAAGTCCTCATTCGCCTAAAAACGCAGGTCTTTCATGTTGATTTGATTAATCATTTGGAGGCGTTTCCTGTTGATTGCGCTTAGGTCAAAGAGGCGCTGCAAAAAGTTGACGTTCATACAGCTTCTCCTCAGGTCATCACTTTTGTGGCCGAGGTATCTACTTTTCTTGACCACTTCTTGATCGACTTGGCCATACACAAGGAGATCATGGGGAAACGTCTTCCTAAAGAGAAGGAACATAACCTTTAATTGACCTTCGTGGAGTCCTCTATAACTGCTAGTGAAGCGCTGAGGAAATCTCTTGACAAAGCCAAAGAGGACTTCAAAAAGAGGGTCGATAACATCTCTTTGTGGCAGTGACAGGTTGTTATTTTGAAACAACAAATTGAAGAGCTGGAAAACAAAATTAGTGAAGCAGAAACATCGCAAGCTGCTGGATTTGAGACGAATGAAAAGGCGCTGAATGACGAAGCATCTGTTGGGGTTCTCCACAGAGAGTCTGTAGAGGTGTTGGACATTGAGCTAGCTGAACTGGATACCTCTCTTTCATTGACCAATGCTAGAATGTCCCTCCCTCGATGCTGCTATTTGAACCTTAAGGATAATGTGCCCTTTTAGCCAACTTTGTAATGCCCATTGTACTTTGCAGGCCCTTTAGTGGCCTATTATTATGTAATGAATGGTTTTCTACTTTTTTCTTATTACAATTTCTTGCAACATATGTCTATATTTTTTTAAGTATTTTCAATTTAATCTTACTATTCGACATTCTGATGTGAGCTCTTCAATCTCATAAGCATTATTTGAAAAACTTTAACCACTCGAAACGGTCCTTCTCAATTTGGTGACCATTTTCCTAGAATTCTATCTCTTCGATCCATGGGTAAGACCACTTTCTAGACCAAGTCTCCAATGATGAACGCTTTTGCATTCACTCTTCTATTGTAGGCCTTTGCTACTTGTTCTTTCTGCCTGAACAAAGTGTTTAAAGCTGCTAGCCTATGTTCTTTAACATCTATCAACGCACCGTGCATCATTCCCTCATAATACTCAGTAGGGATATTTGATTTCCAATGTATTCTCACTGATTACAAGTGGATTTCTAATGGAAAAACTGCTTCGTGTCCATAAACCATATTGAAAGCTGTTGTGTTAGTCGACTCTTTTGGTGAGTTTCAACATGCCCATAATGCTTGACCCAAAATCGTATGCCAACTTCTAGGCTTTTGGACGACGTATTTCTTGATTAAATTGATAATTATCTTATTCGCTGCTCCGTCTTGCTCATTTTCCTAGGCATAGTATGGTGTCAATGTTAATAGTTTGAACCCCATTTATGTAGCAAACTCATTCACCTTTTTCCCTACGAACACAATCCCTTTGTCAGTTGTTATGGTCTCTGGCGTCCCAAACCTTTATATGATTTGGTTCTGAATGAAGGTCATTACTTCCTCTTGGTCTACTTTAACCAAAGCGACCGCTTCTACCCATTTTGAAAAATAATCAATACCTACCAAGATGTACCTATGGCCTTTTGGTGATGCAGTCTTAATTTCTCCAATAATATCCAAAGCCCATCCCCTAAAAGGCGAAGGTTTGATAACATAATGCAATTCACTAGCTGGTACATGTTGAATTACAACATGTTTTTGGCATTCTTAGCAGCTTTTGGCATAACCAATGCAATTTTTTAACATGGTCGGCCAATATACCCCTATTAGACATAACAACCTTTCATCTTATGGTCTGCTTGATGCGTTCCGCAAGCACCACTATGCACTTCAAATGTTGCCGCATATGCTTCATTCTCTCTTAAGCATTTTAACAACACTCCTTCAGGCATTTTTTCTGAAAAATTTGTCTCCCATTAATCTATAATTTAAAGCCCTGTACTTAACCTTGCACTTTGTCGACCCAACTGGATAAGTAATCAACTATGGGTTTCCTCCAGTCGTCTTCCTCTAACGCATCAATGGCGAAACCTTCATCTACCATTTCAAAATTTCCAAAGTGTTCATAGTTTAGGAAACTAGGGATTATTTCAGGTGTTGTCCCCCCGTTTTTGTCATTGGTGTGGTTTCAAACTCCAATTTTTCTTTTACCTCAATGAACTCATCTATGCTTTATTTGGGTATTTTGTATCCAGATGTCAGCTAGGCCATGACTAATTGACACATTGTCAAATTTTTGAAGTAATGACAATGATATGGCCATATACATTACTAGGTTATCTTTAACGTAGTTGTATTCTTTGGTCAAGTGTCTCAGCACTACCTCTGAGTCTCCTTTATTATAGAAATATCTTATTCCAACTTCGAACATAATTTGAAGACCAATTATTAAGGCTTCATACTCAGCCTCATTGTTAGAACATTTTCCTTTGATTTTATAACGAAATCTAGTTGGAATGCCATCTGGTGATAAGATGAAAATCCCTACCCCAGTTCCTTGTTTGTTTTTAGAACCATCAAAATAACATTGCCAAGACTTAGTGCTTACATAAGCTTCAGTAGTGTCGAGCACTGAATGGTCGACTATGTAGTCTGCAATGATTTTCCCCTTGACTGCTTTTAAAGGGATATACGTTAACGAGTATTCAGTTAATGCAAGTGCCCATTTACCTATTAGACTGTGCAAAATGGGTTTAGACAACATATGTTTGATGATGTCAAAATGAGAATAAACAGAGACTTCTACTAGTTTTATGTAATGCTTGAGCTTAGTACAAAATGGGTTTAGACAACATATGTTTGATGATGTCAAAATGAGAATAAACAGAGACTTCTACTAGTTTTATGTAATGCTTGAGTTTAGTACATGAGAAATACAAACACAAACAAAGATTTTCAATTTCATTATATCTAGTTTCAACATCATTTAATACTCTACTAAGGTAATAAATGGATATTTCAACCCCATTCTCGTCTTCCTGGGACAACATGCTTCCCAGTGTCGACTCTGACGTTGCGATATACAGTTTCAAGCCTTTGTTTCAGTTTGGATGTTCTAGTATCATAGGCTTCATCAAATAATCTTTCAGATGATCGAATGCCTCTTGGTGTTTATTTTTCAACTTGAATTCATACTCTTTGCCTAATTTCAACAAAGGAGAAAATGCCAAAGTTTACCTGCTCATGTTTGACACGAATTGCCTCAGGAAATTTATTTTTCCCAAAAAAGATTGGAGTTCTTTCTTTGTTGTTGGCGCTTTGGTATTCAAAATCTCCTTGGTCTTGATTGATCTCTTGCCTTTCTTGTGCACTATGAAACCCATAAAATCTCCTGCACAAACACAAAAATCACACTTCAATGGATTCATTTTTAATCCATATTCCCTCATTTTACTAAAAGATTGTCTAAGGTGGTCTAAATGACCAGCTCTCAAGGGTGACTTGACTACAATGTCATCAATGTACACCTGCATGAAGGTGTTTATGAAATCATGAAACATTGAGTTCATTTCTCTTTGATAAGTCGCCCCTGCATTTTTCAAACCAAAAGGCATGACGACCCAATCATACGTGCCTAACGCCCCAGGGCATCGAAATGCAGTTTTTTAGGTATCGTCTTTAGCAATGAAAATTTGATTATAGACTGAATATCCATCTAAAAGACTTAATATTCATATCCTGCAGCCGAATTGACCAACATTTTTGCCACAAGTATTGGATATTCGTCCTTTGGGGTGGATTTATTTAAATCCCTAAAGTCTACGCAAATTCTCAAAGTTCTGTTTTTCTTTATTACATGGACTATATTAGCTAACCTTTCAACATACCTGGCTGTTATAATGAACTTGCTCTTCAACAACCATTCAATCTCCACTTTGATTTTGGACAATACTTCTGGCGCGAACCTTCTTGGCATCTACTTGATTGGTCATTTTCCTGGATTTATAGGCAGCTTTATCTCCACCATTTCTTTACTCAAACCAGGCATCTCATTATAGTCCTATGCAAAGCAGTCTGAATTATTTAAGTAATTCGATCACCTGATCCTTCATCTGGCTGTCGATCTTTGTGTTGATGTAAGTAATTTTCTTGATTGAACCATTACCTAGGTCGACTTCCTCTAAGGGATCTTGTGATTGCATCTTTAAAACATTGTATCTTGGATCTTTCTCTAACCTCAAAGGCTCTTCTTTGTATATATAATAAAACCTTTAGCTTTCTGAAGCTGCTGTTTTACTTGGTTCTCCAAGCCCTCCCGCCATGATGGCATCAGGTGCCATATTTTCAACATCTTCAGCCTCTAAGGATGCATTTATTCTATTTTCAGCCATATAAGCCAAAATCCTTGTCAGAGCATTCACCTCAGGCATCACCATGATTTTGTTCTTCTTCCCACCCAGTAGGCTCAAACTCCCCTTCTGCAGCTGGATATGTGTCCAACCTTTCTTGGTCCCAGATAAAACCATGAGTAAGGTATAAAGTCAAAAAATTGATTGCATCAGGACGCGGCTTGAAAACTGCATCTTCTGGGCCTCACAGTGGTATGGATGCAAATGCTTTGTCAAAATTATTTTGACTCACCACTTTTGCATCAACAGTAAAATAGCTATGATCCGCCTCTATGTTTTCAACAATCTCATCCTGACGCCATATGGACACACGCTGATGCAGGGTCGATGGTACCGCCCCTATTCCATGTATCCATTCGCGCCCCAACAATAGGTTGAAATTTTCCTTAGACGCTATCACCATAAATAACGTTGGCCTTGAGGTTGAGCCAACTGATAAATTGACTAGAATCACGCCCAAGATGTGACTTGTTTTTCCTTCATAGTTCGACAATACCGTATTATGTGTTTTAAGGTCCGTGTCGAACTTACCAATCTTCACCAGCATAGACTGTGGCATCAAATTAACAACAACACCACCATCAATAAACACTTTGTTCACCGGGAATCCATCAACCTTAGCCCTTATGAACATAGGTTTGAGATGATGCATCATGCCAACTGTAGGTTTCTCAAACGTTGCATGTTTCTCTTCTACCACCCCATTGTTCATGACATAATAACATAAAGGTTTTTAACCTGCTGACTCTGCACACATGTCTTCTTCCTCATCCCCAGATGCATCTGAGACGAACCCATATTCGTTGGGAAAAACCGACACAATGTTGCAGTGAATTATCAAATCATCCTCTGAACTGTCTTCGAAGTCGTCTAATACTTCATCATCCATGTTATAGTCACCAAGATCTTCAACCTTTGTTGGCGACTCATTCACAACTGGCATCGACAACCTTTCTTTGGCTGGTCAGTGTTGTATTTACTTTTGGGAGCTTTTTCCCTTTTGTGGAACAAACTCTATTGTAGCATCTCTCATAGCTTTATCATTCCTCTGCTATGGAATAAATTTCGTTGCAGCTTCCCTTACCGCTTTCTGTTCCTTTGAAACATCCTCCATCCAGTTCTTGTCATAGGATTCTTCCCTTTGTAGGTGGGAGGAACATGGTATTTCTTTGACATGATCCCTGTCTCAGCAAGTTGAGTCGAACTAGATCCCTTTTGCATCATCTCCCATTTGTAGGGTCGAACCTGACCCTTTTTTTACCACCTTCCAGTTTTGGTTTGCCCCCTAGGATGAAAAGGACGATCCCAGTTATTGCTGGGCACATCAGTTGGTGGCACAAAAGTTCTCAGATATGGGAACTTGGGTTTCTCTCGAGGCACTTGAACGTTGTTTGGTCCCTTAGCATGGTCAAACACTACTTTTGGATTGTTTCAATGATGGTGCTTTTTCTTTAGCACCTCGATCTTTTTTGCAGCTTCTTCGTCATAGATCACATTACAGATTGGGCATAACGTGGACCTAGAGTTACTCTGTTTACACCTATTAAGAAACCCCATCAACTCCTCTTCAGGTTTTGGAAACACGACCTTAGTTAATTCAGCCACTTTTTCCTCAGACAACTCTTCATCCTTGTATTCCATCTTTGCTTTATCGTCCTGATCACTTTCAGCCTCTTCAGCAAAATCAACCATCATCACTTCCTGTGGCTTAGACAGATTTTCATTGCCACCTTTAAGACCCTTAGTAGTCTCGACTGCTGCAGCCAAACTCGATTTGTCTTCAAGACCATCACTAGCCTTAAGCGTCAACATTTCTAGTGAGTTAATAGCATCTTCCTGTTCATCCATGGGGCCCTTAGCAGCCTCCATCATCAGCACTTCAAATGGATCCACATAATGTGCATCAGTCACGTGCAAGGGATCCGAGTTGATCTTCATGGTTTTTGGTTTCTCACCAAATTTCAGTCGACCATCCTTCAAAGCCTTTTTGTGATACGGTGGCAGAACCGACTGTTTAATACTGGGTTTGCGTTTGTGTTTGCAAATGTTGCGGTAAGCAAGAGTCACCACCGACTTTTCTTTTATCCAAATTAAGGAAAGGGTGAAAAGAATAGAAAAAGACCTTTTCGAGAATTTTCTGAGTAAGGGAGTTAGATTATGGAAAGGGAAGGTGTTAGCACCCTTTCCACCCGTAGTTATCTACGGTCTCTTAGATACTTGCTCATTTTTGAAAACTATTTTCGTGTTTGTGTGTTTTGAAAGATTTTTGTTTGCTTTCTGATAACTCTTGTATCAGTCCTCAAGAGTATGATAAAGCGTTTTTGAAAAGGATTTTGAAAGTGTGTGAGTGTAAAAAGGAATCAGATTTGAGCAAGTACTTAACAACTATCTACCTACTCAAAAAAGGCGTTCTTTTCCTCCTTTCCTTTAGATAATGCTATCCTACTATTAGTGACTAGGTAGCCCTATCGTTGGATGTTAAGGGACTATCGAAAGGGACATTTATGGTCATTGAAGGCAACATGTAAGGATACCTTAGCATTTCGAAAGGACTGTTGTTAGAACATAGTTTGATTCTACAACCCTTGATTAGAGTTTTGATGATAACAAATACAAAGAATAAATAAATACAAAGAACAAATATGCACCTTAAAAATATGTTTTATGTATGCAGAAGTTCTGATGGGATAAACATCAGAAGATAAGCTATAAAGTATTACACGCTGAAGCAATCAGATTATACGCTAAAGATTGGTGACAAGAATCTGCGCTCAATTACAACAAACTCTGATTCTGATCAAATACATATACACAAGTCATCAATATTCTGAAGCGTCATCAGCAGTTAAGGAAAGAAGACTCTGAAGCGTTACTGAACATTCAAGACAGAATTAATGCCAACGGCTTTCTTCAGACAAGATCTTCTCCAAAAGGAAAGTGTGTTATTAACATTAAACTTGCTTTATGGACAACGTCTTTGCCTTGCCTATATAAACAAGTCTGCTTGCAAAAAGAAGCATGTATGTACGCACACAACAATTTGCTAAGAATTCCAAACCACGCATATTCAAGCTCAAGCAAATTCAATCGTGATTCTAAGCTTAATCTGTGTAATTTATCACAGTTGTGATAAACTGTTTTGTTAGAAAACAACAACACATTTTGTTCAATTATATTGTAAAAGAAGTTCCCTGAGATTAACCAGACTGTGGTTGTACTCAAGAAGACTTTAACAGTTGTTAAAGTAGCTATTGTAATCTTTTGAGATTAGTGGATTAAGACCTCGTTGGAGAGAGGCGAAATCACCTTGACGGGTGGACTGGAGTAGTTTGAGATCAAACGAACCAGGATAAAAATACTGTGTCATTAATCTATTTTTGATCCAAGTTTTTCAATTCAACCCCCACTTCTTGTGTTTTTCACATCTTCAATTGGTATCAGAGCGCCTGGTTCTGAGCTTAAACACTTAACCATGTTAGTACAAGATCCAGCGTCAGAAAAACACTATGGCGGGACCAAGCCAGAACATCAACAATGACAACAATGAAGAAATGGACAAATTCAGTGGCAAACCTCCAGTCTTTGATGGAGAGAACTTTGACTACTGGAAAGACAAAACTGAGACTTTCTTTCTGGCCCATGATGCTGATCTATGGGACATGGTGATTGATGGATACACACATCCAGTGGATGGACGTGGTCAGAAGATAGACAGGAAAATGATGTCTGATCAGCAAAAGCATGAATTCAGAAACCACCACAAGGCCATAACAATTCTCCTCAGCGCCATCTCATATTCAGAATATGAGAAAATATCAAACAGAGAAACAGCCAAGAACATGTTTGATTCTCTGAGAATGACGCATGAAGGCAACATTCAAGTCAAAGAAACCAAAGCCCTTGCGCTTATTCAGAAGTATGAGGAATTCAAGATGGAAGATAGTGAATCAATATAAACTATATTTTCAAGATTTCAAATTCTTGTTGTTGGTCTAAAAGTTCTTGACAAAGGGAATTCTACTGCTGATCACGTTAAGAAGATCATCAAAAGCTTTCCAAAACAATGGAGGCCAATGGTCACAACTCTTAAGCTAGCCAAAGATCTCAACAAAATCTCTCTAGAGGAACTTGTCAGCTCCCTCAGAAGTCACGAGATAGAGCTAGAAGAAGATGAACCTTAAAAGCAAGGTAAGCCATTAGCTTTAAAATCTAATAGAAAATATGACTCCAAAGTTTTGCAGGTTGTAGAAGAAACCTCTGATGGATCCTCATCAGAAGAAGATGAACTGTCTCTCCTCTCCAGAAGAGTGAACCAACTGTGGAAGCAGAGGCAAAGAAAGTTCAGGAATCCCAGAAGATCAGAAAATCAGAATGAATCCTCATCCAGATACAGAAGGTCAGAATCCTCCTCTGGACGCAAAAGATCTGAAGGCTCTTCAGGATACAGAAAGCCAAACAACAAAGACATCATCTGCTATGAATGTAACGAGCAAGGGCACTACAAAAGTGAATGCCCAAAGCTTCAGAAGGAAAAGCCCAAAAAGAAGTTTCTAAAGGAAATGAAGAAAAGCCTCATGGCTACATGGGATGATTATAACACATCTGAAGCTGACTCAGAATCAGATGATGAAAGAGCAAACATAGCTCTCATGGAAAACGTATCAGAAGACTGTGAAGCTTCTGGTTCAGACTCAGAATCAGACACTGAAGAGGTATTCCTTGATTTTACTATAAACTTTACTAAAGCTGAACTTGCTGAGAGCCTAAATGAAATTCTAGAAAGGTATCAGCAGATCAGAGTCAAATTCAGAAACCTGAAAAGGAATCTTTCCTCTGACTCTGATAAGACAGAGAGCCTCAGATTGGAGAATTATGAGTTAAAAGAAAAAATTTCAAAATTAGAAAACCAGTTGCAAAACTCTTAGAAGGAAACAATCTCTGAAACTCCCAACAATGCTGATGAGATCATCAAAGAGTATGATCACATCTTTTAGAAGTTTCTAGCTAAAAACATAGACAGAAGCAAGATGGCTTCAATGATCTATGAAGTTAGCAGAAATGGCAGAAAAGGGATAGGATATCAAGGTAAGGTACCTACACCAAAAAATGCCATGGACTTAGTTATCAAACACACTCCAGTTGATTCACATTTTATATATGGACACACACATGACATAAAATACACGAGTAGTGATTATTCTGTCAAACCAAAATTCAATCAGAATTTTGGTAAAACTAACAAATCAGGACCCAAGAAAGTGTGGGTACCTAAGGATAAAATCATACATGTAGCAAATATCTTTAGCAGCAAAGCAAAGACACCAATCATGGTACCTGGACTCTGGCTGCTCACGACACATGACGGGAAGAAGGCATATGTTCCAAAGCCTGGAACTTAAGCCTGGAGGCCACGTGGGTTTTGGAGGAAATCAGAGAGGAAATATCAGTGGCTCTGGAACAGTAGAATGAATTCCTTGCAGGTATGGAAGTTGAACTCACAGGTACTGAAGACAACTCATCAGAGGCTCTCAATAGAGACACTCCCTTAAAATCAGAAAGAGTCACTACAAGCAATCCAACACCTTCTGTTGATCAACTCCAGAAAATACCATCCAGAAGCAGCATTGATCACCCAGAAGATACAATTTTGGGAAGGAAGGAAGATCCAATCAGAACAAGATCTACTTTCAGAAACTCTGAAGAATCCCTCATGGAACTGGTTTCTTTGATTGAACCAACAACAATTGATGAAGCACTTATGGACAATGACTGGATTCTGGAAATGCAAGAGGAGCTAAATCAATTCACCAGAAATGACGTATGGGATCTGGTTCCCAAACCAAAAGGATTCAATGTCATTGGTACAAAATGGGTGTTCAGAAACAAACTGAACGAGCAAGGTGAAGTCATCAAAAACAAAGCACGGTTGGTAGCACAAGGTTATAGTCAGCAAGAGGGGATAGACTATACAGAAACCTTTGCTCCAGTCGCCAGGTTAGAATCTATCAGACTTTTAATATCATTTGCTGTTAATAAAGGCATCACTCTGTATCAGATGGATGTCAAAAGTGCATTCTTAAATGGCTATATAGAAGAAGAGGTATATGTGCACCAACCCCCTGGGTTTGAAAGTTCCAAAAATCCAGAATATGTTTTCAAACTAAAGAAGTCACTTTATGGTCTGAAACAAGCTCCCAGAGATTGGTATGAAAGACTAAGTAACTTCCTGTTAGAAATGGAATTCACCAGAGGGAAAGTGGACACAACCTTGTTCTGTAAGACAGTTAAGAATGACATATTAGTGTATCAAATTTATGTTGATGACATCATATTTGGATCCACTAAACCCTCTCTGGGAAGAGAGTTTGCTAAATGTATGCAGGCAGAGTTTGAGATAAGCCTAATGGGGAAACTAAAATTCTTTCTGGGCATTCAAATAAATCAAACTCCAGAAGGAACTTACATTCATCAGAGCAAATATGTCAGAACTTCTGAAGGAATTTGATCTCTCAGAATGTAAGCCCTCAAGGATTCCAATGCATCCCACGTGCATTCTGGAAAAAGAAGAGGTAAGTAAAAAGGTAGAACAGAAGGTCTACAGAGGTATGGTTGGTTCTCTTCTCTATCTGACGGCTTCAAGGCCTGACATTCTATTAAGTGTTTGCATTTGTGCTAGATTCCAATCAGATCCTAGAGAATCTCACTTAACAACAGTTAAGCGAATTTTCAAGTATCTGAAAGGTACTGCTAATCTGGGTTTGTTTTATAGAAAATCAAGTGATTACAACTTAGTAGGATACTATGATGCTGACTTTGCTGGAGACAGAGTAGAACGTAAAAGCACTTCTGGAAGCTGCCAGTTTCTGGGAGAAAATATGATCTCATGGTCCAGCAAAAGACAATCCACAATAGCTCTATCAACAGCAGAAGCTAAATACATAGCAACAGCTGGATGTAGTACGCAAATGCTCTAGATGAAAAGTCAACTCAAGGACTTCAATATATTTGAGAGTAACATCCCTATCCTCTGTGACAATACTTCTGCTATTTGCCTCAGTAAAAATCTTATTTTGCATTCTAGGACTAAGCATATAGAAATAAAACATCATTTTATTAGGTACTATATTCAGAAAGGGATTCTTAATTTAAAACTCATTGACACGGACCATCAATGGGCTGATGTCTTTACAAAACCTCTTTCTGAAGATAGGTTTAACTTCATTCTGAAACATATCAGCATGAAGCTTTGCCCAGAATAAACTGTTTTATTTACATATCTTAACCTTCAGAAATTTGGTTATTTTCTGTGAACTGCTGATCAACCTGCCTTTAGAATTTTAGAAGTACAGATTGTATCAGAATATATCCATGAAGATCTGAGCATTTCATTTCAAGGATACAAGTGTGCTGTTCACGTAAGCAAACAATTGTCATCCATTCATTAGCTACCTTCTGAGGCTGAACACGCGTTCACTTTTCTGAAAGGTCAAAAACGTTGATTGGGTGCATTGAGACACATGTCATGGGTAACCGTTCCAATATCTTTCTGAATCCCCTAAAATCAGCTGTCATTAATGCTTATAATCATTACTAATTATTTCTCTCTCTCTTACAGTTTATGTTTTCAAAAATTCTATTTAAACTCAAGTTTTACTCTTTACACTCTTTCACTTTTACTCTCTCAATACATTCTAATTATTTTCTGTTCGTACTTTCAAAACCCTTTCATCTTTCTCAAAATTTCTTGTGTGAACATGGCTTCTTCAAGCGTCCCAAACACCAGTACTCAGGGAACTGATTCTATGGAACAGTACGAAGAACCATTCAGAACTCTACTCACGCCCATTGACAACTCGGAAGTTCTTTCAGAACTGATTGTGGATTTTGAAAGTCTTCAAGAAAATGGATTCAATCTCTCTGAAGAGGTCATGCTCAAGGATAGAACATATAGTCATTAAGTTACTTCGTATGTCCTGGGGAAGAAGATAGTCATTACTGAAGACCTAATTGAAAGAATGATAGGCTACAATGGTGGTGGTGTCAGGTGTATAGACATGGCTGAAAGATGTTCTGATGTTGCTTCAATTGCAAGAGAAAGTTTCACTCTGGGTCTTCCCTCCAGCAAGATAAGGGATCTGAAGAATCATCACAGAATATGGGCTAAGATAATTCTGGGATGCATCAACCACAGGAAGCCAACCAGCTCTCCTGATTACATAAACATTGATCAGCAGTTTCTGATATACTTTATCTCCAAGAAGAATAAGGTAAATTTCGCTCACTTGCTATTTAATCATTTGAGGACCAGTGTTAAGGAGACTAGAGAAGATGAGCGTACCAAAAGGGACTGGATACCCCTTGGAAGACTCATATCAGATATTCTAACAGAATAGGCTGATAGAGCATCTGACTGAAGCACAAGAAATCAACTCACTAGAAGCTACTGCTGGGAAGCCACTGAATGCAAAGAATCTGAAAAAGATGAAAATTATTGAGAACATCAAAAAGGACCCAATGTTACTTCCTTTGCAACCATCACTTCCAGAAGAATTCCTCTGGATGATTTTCCTATGTTCTCTGAGATTGACTCCAAGACTGAGATAATCGTCGGATATTTGGATGCGTGTAAGGCATATGGCACTGCACCAGGGTTAAATATCCAGGACTTGCAACAGGCGGCTCCAGAAGTTGTTTTGAAGAAGAAAAAGAAAAGGAAGGCAGCAGCAGAAGGATCATCTCGGCGGAATCCAAAAGCTGCTAAAAAGAAAGGTAATCCTTCTTCTGTTACTGTTTTAGAATCAATATCTATATCAACATCTGAACCCTTACCTACCCAATCAGAAATTCCAACCCCACAAACTTTTGATGATTTTGACATAGGGTTTGATCCCTCAGAAACTCTAAGTCTTAGAGAAACTCACTCCCTTCCTATCAATCCAAATACTGAATCAACTCAACCAGAACTTGCAAAAGTTCTGTCAGACATTGACTTGTTTGACCAAGATATTTCAGCTCCCACACCAGAAAATCCAAATCCTCTAATCCATGATAATCCAAATTCCGAAACCACAATAGAAGCTCCACAACCAGATATTCCACTACCTCTCTCTCCACAACAAGATATTCCTCATCCACCATCCCCAGAACCTGAACAATCACAACCAAAAGTTCAAACTTCTGAGAACCAACCATCTGAGACCTGTGAACCAGAACCTCACAATGTTCAATCTAACCAATCTGAAGAACCTACTTCAGATTCAGATACAATCTCTATTCCAGGAATCACTGAACCTCTGGCCATCCATTTTCCCCTCACCATCCTGGACACTCCACAAATTCCTTCTTCTCTGGAATCAACACCACCAAATTCCCCAACCAGTCCAATAATTATACCAGACTCTCCCACTCCCTCACCAAAGAGCAATCCAAATGACAACGTAAGACTTGTCATTGATCCAACTGTTTTTGAACGTTTAGCTGCTATATCTAACAAAACCAAAATTGCCATTCCAAAACCAACACCATCTGAAACCACACCAGATGTTGTTACTAGTTTGTTGATGTTTGAAATAGAAATGCAGAAATGGATAACCTCCTTGAAGCAAGCTAGTCTAGAGATGACTAATCCTGCTGCTTCTGATTAACTTTGGACAAGTTTCAGAAAATGGATAAGTTCTGAAACACATAAGCTGCAAGAATAGAGCTATGAACAAGTTCAACAAAATTTTAGTGATCTGCTAAAGGTTTTTGAAGACCAAGTTCTGAGCCAGCTGCTCAAGGAAGAGATTCTCCCTCTGAATAATGCTCCCTGGTCAGAACATCGTCCCTCAGACAAAGTTCAACCAGAATCAGAAGGTCTCACTCTGACTGCTGCTACAGATGAGATGATCTCAGCAGAAGAATTGGTTCAAAATGATCAAGTTGCAGAATACTCTGAGAAGCATCCAGTTACTGAAGATTCTCCAGCTCCCTCCTATGAAAGGAAAACTCTGGAAGAACTGAAGAGAGCAAATGTTGTTATCCAGGAAAGGATGGATAAACAGGATGACACAAACAAAGAAATCAAGAGCATTTTGAGCAAACAAGAGGAAACCAACACCCAGATAAAGGGCTTGCTGGAAGCTTTGTTCACACGCCTTCCTCCTCCCTCTTAGATTCTCTTTTGTTTTTAAATCTGTTTATCTGTAACGTGTGTTTTACATTGCTTCTGATCTGAACTCCTTATCATTGCTTCTTATTTTAATATAAATCAACTTTTTAGCTCTGATTATATAGCCTTTTTGATAACTGACAAAAAGGGGGGAGAAAGAATAAGATATTTTCAATAACGGATTACTGAGACAGAAGTCTCAAACATTCTGAACTACTTAACTTCTTTCTTCTGAAAAGCTTGAATAGGTACAAAACTCTGATGAAAGTCGCAATTAAACTCTGATGCTCAAAGACTCAAGGAATTTAAGGGAAGTTATCAACTCATGGGGAGTTTTTCGTCTTAATTCTATACTTTTTATTCTTTATTTTTAATTGAAAAATCTGGTTTTTGTCATCATCAAAAAGGTGGAGATTGTTAGAACATAGTTTGATTCTACAACCCTTGATTAGAGTTTTGATGATAACAAATACAAAGAATAAATAAATACAAATAATATATACAAAGAACAAATATGCACCTTAAAAATATGTTTTATGTATGCAGAAGTTCTGATGGGATAAGCATCAGAAGATAAGCTATAAAGTATTACACGCTGAAGCAATCAGATTATACGCTAAAGATTGGTGACAAGAATCTGCGCTCAATTACAACAAACTCTGATTCTGATCAAAGACATATCAACCAAGTCATCAATATTCTGAAGCGTCATCAGCAGTTAAGGAAAGACTCTGAAGCGTTATTGAACATTCAAGACAGAATTAATGCCAACGGCTTTCTTCAGACAAGATCTTCTCCAAAAGGAAAGTGTGTTATTAACATTAAACTTGCTTTATGGACAACGTATTTGCCTTACCTATATAAACAAGTCTGCTTGCAAAAAGAAGCACGTACGTACGCACACAACAATTTGCTAAGAATTCCAAACCACGCATATTCAAACTCAAGCAAATTCAATCCTTATTCTAAGCTTAATCTGTGTAATTTGTCACAATTGTGATAAACTGTTTTGTTAGAAAACAACAACACATTTTGTTCAATTATATTGTAAAAGAAATTCCTTGAGATTAACCGGATTGTGGTTGTACTCAAGAAGACTTTAACAGTTGTTAAAGTAGCTATTGTAATCTTTTGAGATTAGTGGATTAAGACCTCGTTGGAGAGAGGCGAAATCATCTTGATGGGTGGACTGGAGTAGTTTGAGATCAAACGAACCAGGATAAAAATACTGTGTCATTAATCTGTTTTTGATCCAAGTTTTTCAATTCAACCCCCCCCCCCCCTCTTGTGTTTTTCACATCTTCAACTGTCATTATGTAGGTGTGATGCCGTGGGAGAAATGACTTGGTTGTTTTGCGTTTTATCGCAAATGTTGCGGTTAGCATGAGTTGCCACCGACTTTTCTTTTATCCAAAAGGAAAGATGAAAAAGCACAGGAAAGACCTTTGAGATTATTTCTTGAGTTCGGGGGGTAGATTATAAAAAGGGAAGGTATTAGAACCATTTTCATCCATGGTTTTCCATGGGCTCTTAGTTACTTTCTAGATCACTTGCTTTTGTTTGAAATTATGCTTTGTGTGGTTTTTGAAAGTATTTTAGAAAAGGCACCATCGTTTAGGCAAACTTTGTAATGATTTTCGCTCGTAAGAATGTATACAAAGTGTTGATCTTTTGAAAATGTTTTCAAGTTTTGAAAGATGTTTTAAAAGTGTTTGGTGTTTGTTTTGAAAATAGCAAGGATGTTTTGGTTTTGAAATTAAGCAAGTAACTAGGAACATTCTACCTACTCAAAAGTCTTTCATGTTTGTTTCCTCTTTCCTTTGACATTGTTATCTTACCATTGATTTGGTAAGTAACCCTATCTTTGGATGTGAACGGGACGGGCGTGGGTCATCATATAACCATGATTAGCAATGTTGCAAGGTATCTTTGCATCTTTCTTTAGGGACTAAGATCATTTTGAAAGGCAAATTTTAATAGCGTCATCGAGGGACTATGATCTTGTGTTTGTTTGGTTTTGCTAAGATACCTCACATGCATAACATGGCCATTTTGTAAGGCAACCAAGTGGATTTTATCCTAGGGGTGCTTGTGTGCAAGTGTGTTGATTTTTCATGCTTGATTTGTCTTTGATTAGGGTTTGCTAATTAATTGGTTTTAGTCTTTCCATACAAACCCTAATTACTAGCATTTACATAAAGCAATAAATTGCGAAAAGTAAAATTACTACGCTATTACATCATTAGGGGAGGGGGTGTACAAATTTACAAATGGGGATTGCAAGAAAATTAAACATAATTATCTATTACAACCATATTGAATATTGTACAAAATTGAAAATAAAATTCAAGAATATAATTAAGGAAATAGATTAATTAAAATTAAATAAAATAAAATTAAACTAATTAAGAAAAGAAATTAATTTGAAAAGGATTTTTAGGGTTTTTTATGAAAAAAGGTTTTAAATTAATGAAAATAAAATGAAGATTAATTATATAAATAACCTAAATTCTAAATCGATTTTAACTAAAAAATAAAATAAAATAATATATTAATTTATCCTAAGTCTACGAATTTATTTAAGGAGAAAAGAACTTAATTTGTCTTTAAGAAAATATTTTTAGTCTTTTATTTTATGGAAAATAAAATACATGAGTATAAATTTTTTTTTTTTTTGGATTTTTTAATGATTTTATGAAAATAATAATAATAATAATAATAATAATAAAAATATTAATATTAATAATAATAATAATAATACTGAAGAAAAACTAAATAAAAATAAAAATATAAAGAAAAAGTCAGGGGGGTGAATTAGTAAGGCAAGAGGTATTGTTAGAAAAAATGCTCAGGCCCACATGAAAAGCTCAAGTGCTGCCAAAAAAACACAAAAAGTCAGAAATTTGTGAAAAAAATGCAAAAGGTCACGCTGGGGCTTGAACCCAGGACCTAAGGTTGAACATACGCGTGCTTTACCACTGGGGTGGCTATACATCCATTAATATAAGCAAAACAACAAATACATAACATCAATCCAGTCCTGAAAATGACTTTATTTTCAACCTTCAGCCAAAGTACCTGTATCTTCTTCATCTCTCAACAAAAATGAAAAGTTCAAACCTGAAAGTTATGGCATTTCTTCCCATGAATCCAACCATGTAAATAACTTAAGCTAACAACCAAAGATGAATGAGAATTTCTCTGGCCCTAATTTAAAACCTAAAAATTTCAGAAAACTTCAACTCTAAAATTCTCTAAGCCCAGGCCATATAAATGCAAACTATGGATATGTACAGTTTCGTGGCAATGGTATCTAAATTTTATGTTCACAAATCAAGACCTAACAATGCCTAAATATAAAAATATAAGTTCAGAAAACTCACCTTGCAGCTAGAGATCGTGTTTTGAGTTAGAGCTGTTTTCAAAGTGTTTTTATGATTGGGTTAGCTTCCTTGAACCTCCAGGAAGCTATTGCAAAGCTTACTTTATACGAAGAGTTCTTAAATCAAGCTGAAGAAGTCAATGTGCAATGCCATGTTTTTGAAAATGGAGGATGGTGCAACTGGTATTACATTTTGAAAACATGGGATGGGATAAATTCTATATGTGTATTATAAGCTTTGTGGATGGTTTGGCCAAGAAATGCACGAGGGGATTTGGAGATTGGGTTCAAAAAATAGAAATGACAAGTTTTTGTGCTTGTATGGAAATTTCTGGTTTTGGAGAGTTTGAGGGCTTGTTTAATCGTGTGTTAGCTTGCAATACACTTGTATGGTTATATGAAAAAGAATGGTGCACTTGAGGAGGTCAGAAAAGCAAGATATAGACTTATGGTTATGTTACTTGATTTTGAAGAAAAGTGACAATATGGTTCCAAGATGAAGTACAAGCATAGCCTGAGTTTATGGAAGGCTCTAGACATGTTGCTTTTTCCTTTGACATTGCTTGTGATCAGAAGGAACAAGTTAGAAGCTCTATGCATTGACTTTGTGATTAAAGCCTCTTTACAAGAATGGAATGGTTACTTTGTGCCATAAATGGAAAATTTGCTTGGATAAAGCTTGAATCAAGTGGATAATAGTTCAAAAGCAAGTGTAATCTTCTGATTATGGATAGATCTTGAGGTTTAGAGGCCTGCAAAACAAGATTGTGCAGCATAGGTTTGAAATTGAATTCTTGTTCATCATAAAATAACTTGTAATTCAAGTGTGAAAACCCTAACTTCATCTCTTCGATTATCCATACTCAAGAATGATCTCAAGGATTTCTTGGACATCTTATAAAGCTTGTAATGTGCTCTACAACCCCTCTTTGAATCACTTTTGAAAATTCCCTTTGGAACTATATGAAAAATTTCCATGAAGTTAGGTCAAAATCCTGACCAAAACTAGGGCAAAATTTCACTAAGTGTCCAATTTCAAGACCATGACTTTATGAATTAATAACTTAATATCCAAGAATTTTTAGGATAATTTGTTAAATAAATGTTGTAGATATCATGGAGATCTACAACTTTCATGTTGAAAGTTTCTTAATCCTCTTGCATCATAGTGAAAAATTGGCTCAAAGTTGTGAAAAAACATGAAGTTTTAAACACTTAGAAAAATTTCTAAGTTAGAAAACTTTGACTTTTTAAAATGAAATCTTGACTTTTTGATTTCTCTATGAATAAGTTTCATATTTTGACATGTTTTGATGAATTGTGATCTTTGACATTGAATTTTGACCAAAAAGTTTAAGTTTGACTTTTCAGTGTACAATTGCCTTTTGACCAGTTGACTGAAAATTCACTGTCAATCCAATTGATCTTGAGTAATGTTTTAGGTCATGCCATTAGGTCAAAATGATGCAATTGAAATCTTGAAATCATACTTCAAACCAATTGACCATTTGCTAGGTCAAAAATCAGAAATTGCCCTTTCTAAGTCAAAACCCTAATTTTGACCATTTTGCCCTTTTGATGATTTGATCAAATTTCCTGGGGAATTATGGTCAAAACTTGATAAAATGATACATATGAGTTTATAATGTTGATGTGGATCAAAAATTATGATGTTTGACTATAAATTGGCCATAGTTGACTTTTTCCCCAATATAGTTGATTTTTAGGTCAACTGCTCAATTGACTGAGCAAAAGTGTGATCCAAGGCTTGAAACTTGACATGAGTAATCTTGTGGGTCTATAATGATCCATGAAAGTAATATGAAGCTTTGAAAGTCCATTTATCAATCTGCAATCTCAAACCCTAATTTTCAGTCATCAGTGCTTAAGGAGGTGTCTTGAGTTGATCAACCCTAGTACAGTCTTGAACCAAAGGAGATATTTGTGAGAAAATATTTGATAAATGAGAGGGTAAGTTTTGGGGTACAACAACTTCCCCTGTTAAATATTCTTAAACCTGAAGAGTTAGATTGGAGGATCCGCCATTCGTGACTTGAAGGTGAAAGATGATTGAACACTAGAGTGCCCAGAAATTTGCACTCGAAGATGGATGGTGAATGGGCTTATAGATGCCATTTGGAGGAATGTTAGTAAACACTGGAAGAAGTATCAACATAAATATCTTGTTGATTTATACTAAAACTTGATGTTTTACCTGTGAGAAAAAGAGTTAGTAAAATGCAGATGCTTGCATGATGTTCACCAGATGTGGTATTATGATAAATGCATATGGTATGCACATGCTATGGTGTATGAATGTGAGATGTATATTTTTGTCCGAGAAAATAAATCCCTGACTGTTGCTGAGGAAGTTCTGGGAGATTGAATCCCTGATTGCCGTTGGGGATGAAGAATATGCATATCTTCAAACTTTGCTAAAAGGATGCTTTCACGAGAAAATATCTCTTGAATGTCAGCTGTTATCTGGTCAGATCCAGGCTTCACAATTTGTTGAGGATGAAGTAGTTAATGGCTATCTGGTCGGATCCAGGCTTCACGGTAACTTACTGGGGGAAGAGACGAATCAACCGTTATTTGGACGGATTCCAAGCTTTGCAGAAAATTTCTTGAAATTGAATAGTTATCTGGTCGGATCTAGGCTTCACAATAACTTGCTGGCGATACGGAAGTTAACTGTTATCTAGTCGGATCCAGGCTTCCCAGTAACTTGAAGTGATAATTACTATCTGGTCGGGTCCAAGTTTCATGGTTTTTTGGAAAGTTGTACTATTATCTGGTCGAGTCCAGGCTTCATAGTGTATCTCTGGGGATCATAGTTAATTGTTAACTGGTCGGGCTCTAGGTTTTACAATAAACTGTTTGAAAAACTGTTATCTGGTCGGGTCCAGGCTTTGCAGATTTCTGAGATTGATGAGGTCAATTGCTATCTGGTCGGGTCCAGGTTTCACAATAAACTATTTGGGGATATAGTTGTTATCTGGTCAGTTTCCAAGTTTCACAACGAATCTCTGAGGGTGATTGCTATCTGGTCAGATCCAGGCTTCACAACGACTTGCTTGAAAAGATGGAATTGAAAACTGTTATGTGGTTGGGTCCAGGCTTCTCAGTAATTTGTTGGGGCATAGGCTAACTCTACTAGGGAAAAGAAGTTAAACCTTGGTCGGATTGAGTCCAGGTTCTTCTATATCTTTGAAGAATTAGACTATTATCTGGTCGGGTCCAGGTTTCATAGCATCTTGAAATTGAGATCAATTGTTATCTGGTCGGATCCAGGTTTTAGGTATTCAAACTGTTATCTGGTTGGGTCCAGGTTTCAGTAATTACTTGAAAATTGTGCCAATATCTGGTCGGGTCCAGGCTTTATAGTATCTTTTTGGAAATAGTAAAGGCTTTGCTGATGGCTTTACTGGGGATCAGGGGTTGTGGCCCTATGATTTGCAATAATCTGAAAGGAAAATTCAAACTAGAGAGTGTGGACTCAGTTGGGTAGGACAAACTCAGCTTGGGGAGGACACACTCAACTGGGGAGAATAGACTCCGTTTGGGGATAATAGCCTTGGCTGGGGAAGATATACTCAGCTGGGGAAGACGGGTTCAATTGGGGAACTTCGCGGTGTCTTGATTGTTGTATGTTGAGGAAATTTGAACTCGGCTGGGGAGTTTTGTGGTTCCTCGATTATTGTTTAGGGAATAAAACCTGTTGGGGAAAGGTTTATTGCAACTATCGCCGTGGGGATAATGATAATGAGATAACTCTGTAGGGATATTGCATATACATTAAAGAGATGGTTTCTGCTGCTTAACATGACACATGTGCCAAATAGTTTTAATTATGTTCATATACATATGTTCATTCAATTTTAGTTATTGGACAAATTTGCATTCAAAACAAAGACATAAATTTTGCACTCAAAGTATATTTGTATTGATATTTTGCCCATGAATAGGCATTTTTTATACAGAGAGGCGAAGATCCTAGTAAGAGGAAATCGTCGAAAAGAAAACAAAATTGAGAATGAAAACAAATAGCCATGTGAAATGATCTCATTGCCTTCCAACTCTACTATTGCCCCAATGTCTTTGAATGTCCCTTGCCGTTTGATAGAAGTTGATTGGATTGATCTTGGACCGTTTGAACTTGGACCTTGGTGATAAAATTGACTGTGTTGATTCCACGGGACATAATCATATGCTTTCAATCCTTAACTTTTTCCTGGACCGCCCTTTCGGGTTTTCAGCCCACCAGGATACCCTTTTTTGCCCAAGTCGCCCTTTCGGGTTTTCAACTTTCTGGGTGTACAATATTTTGCATATATTCCTAATTTTTTCCCAAACCTTTTGGTTTGCCTAGATGCCCTTATTTTTCTTAGGTGTGTCAACCTAACGGGTCTCTTATGCGTAGTATTTTTTAACTATGTCTGCGTTTATAAGATGTGGGAAATCTTCACCATCCATGGTAGTCAGCATCATGGCACTGCCAGAGAAAACTCTCTTGACAACAAATGGCCCTTCATAGGTGGGAATCCATTTGCCTCTGGGGTCGCCTTGTGGTAAAATGATGCGCTTTATCACCAAGTCACCAACTTGATACACTCGAGGCTTGACCTTTTTGTTGAAAGCCTTGATCATCCTTTTTTGGTATGTCTGACCATGGTAAACAACAACTAATCATTTTTCGTCGATCAAGTTCAGTTGATCCAATCTCGTTTAAACCCACTCGTCTTCGCCTAGGCCTGCCTCATTCATAATTCTTAGAGAGGGAATTAGAACTTCCACTGGAAAAACAACTTCCATGCCATAGACTAGAGAAAAGGGAGTTTCCCCAGTTGACGTTCTAGCTGATGTATGGTAGCCATGTAGAGCAAACGACAACATCTCATGCCAATCCTTATAGGTTACTGCCATTTTATGCATAATCTTCTTGATATTTTTGTTGGCCGCTTCGACTGCGCCATTCATTTTCGGTCTATACGGAGAAGAATTGTGATGCTTGATCTTAAATGAGTGCAAAGCCCAGTGATCATAGCATTTTTGAGGTTAGTCCCATTGTCGATGATGATCCTTTCGGGGATACCATAACAGCAAATGAGGTTGTGTCTGATGAATCTGGCTACCACATTCTTGGTGACTGAGTCAGATGAGGCAGCTTCGACCCATTTGGTAAAATGGTTAATAGCAACAAGAATGAAGCGATGTCCGTTGGAAGCGGTGGGCTTGATCTCTCCAATCATGTCAATGCCCCACATTGCAAATGGCCACGGAGCGGTCATGACATTTAGAGGGATAGAAGGCATATGGACCTTGTTATCATAGATTTGGAATTTGTGACAAGTTCTTGAATGTTAATGGCAATCAGTCTCCATTGTCGACCAATAGTAACCGACTCTTAAGATTTTCTTATCCATTATATGTCCACTTGAGTGAGTACCAAAGAGACCATCGTGCATGTCTTCCATGATTTCCTCAGCATCCTTCTTGTCCACACATCAGAGTAGAGTTGAATAATGGTTGCGCTTGTACAATATCCCATTACTTGGAGGAATTTGGCTGCAAATCTTCGTAATAACTTTCTGTCATTGATAGATGCCCCCTCTGGATACTCTTTTCTTCAAGGTATCTCATCACCTCATGGTACCATGGATTTTCCGCATTGGTGTCAAGCTCATAGCAATGTGCAGTATCATCGAATCTTTCAATTGTTATCATAAGGGCCTCGTTGTCCCATCTGACCTTGAACATTGAAGACATGGTTGCCAAAGCGTCAGCCAACTGGTTTTCTTCCCTAGGGAAATGCTCAAAAGTGATCTCTTCGAAGTAAGGAATTAGGGATAGCATAAGTTTCTTGTAAGGGATAAGATTAGGGTGTTTAGTGTGCCAATATCCTTTTACTTGGCTTTTCACTAGGGCGGAATCCCAAAACACATCCAAATGCTTGATCCTTAAGTCAATAGTAGCTTTCAGACCTAAGATGCATGCTTCATACTCGGCCATATTGTTTGGGAAATCGAAGCATAGTCTGGCAGTGAAAGGAGTGTGGCAACCTTCAAGAGAGATGATCACAACACCAATTTCGTTACCTAAGGCGTTGGAAGCCCCATCGAATACCATAGTCCATCGAGATCCTTGTTCAGGTCCGTCAAACGGTCCAGGTTTTGCACAGTCGTTTACCAGCATGATGTTCTCATCAGGGAAGTCGAAGTTCATTGACTGATAATCATCCACAACTTGATGGGCAAAATGATCTGCTAGTACACTTCCTTTGATGGCCTTTTGAGTCGTGTATTAGATGTCGTACTCAGTCAAGATCATTTGCCATCTGGCTATTCAAGGGACATATAGGGACTATGATCTTTATGATGACTTTAAACTAAGGTTCTTTGCTAAGATATCCCTACGTTCGAGGGACATGACCATTGTTTTCTGAGGCAACCAAAGTGGGAAATACCATAGGGGTGCAAGTGTGCAACATTGTGCTTTTTTCAGGTACTTTATCTTGTGGTTAGTGACCTAATGATTAATTGATTAATTCTTGTCATGCACGCCTAATTTACTAACAGTTTGTATACAAGCATATAAAAAATATAAAGGCGAGAAATAAAGTTCCTACAACTATTACAAGGCTTTGGTGTAGTTACATAAATAATGACTGAAAAGTAAAGTGCAGAAATTAAAAACCCTAATTAAACTATTATAGATCGGGCACAATTACATAATAAAAAATAATGATCGCATGAAAAGTAACGCGCAAAAACTGAGACGAGAATAAATTCTAAACCCTAAAAATCTAATTGTCTATTAAAAATATTTTGATGTTTTTATGAAAAAGATTTGAAATTTAACCTAATCTCTATTTAATTTTAAATTAAGAAAAACAAATTAAAGTTAATTAAATTAAATTAATTTACAAAAAATTAATTTTTCTTTAAAAAACTCTAAATCCTATTTTTTATGATTTAAAAAAAATGAATAAACAAAAAATATAAACTAAATAAAAAAGAATAAAGAAATTAAAAAATGGGCCTGAGGGGTGAGAAACCCAAACTGGGGTATGCTGTTGAATTTCAAGGCCCAAATCTTGTTGGCCCACCACTGCGTGAGATCCCATGTTGCTGCATCTGGAAGGTCTATGACGGGGCTGCACCCAGGAGCACTGGATCTGGAATAATGCAGACTTGATGGCTGGATCTGAGTGTGCAAGGTATATGCGTGGGATAACAATGCATTGGATCTGAAAGAAATTGCTTAGAAAATATAAAATGTAGGATTCTGGGATCGAACCCTGATCCTCCCTTCAATACACCCCATGCCTTTACCACCTGCGCTGCCAATTCATTCATGATTATGATGACTTAATAACATTATATGTAAAACAATGACCAAGTCCTAGTCATCAAAAGAAATACACGCCAGCACTTCCAATGGACCAATCAGAATGAGAGAGAGAAATCATATTTTAAAATTAGCCAATGGGAGAGGTGAGAAATGCCACGCCACTGTTTGACCTTGGTCTGGCTGGTCCAACCACCGGAGCCGGTGGTTTCCATCGTCTTCTCTGTTGGGGTCACCTGAAAACGTGAGCAAACAAAAAAAATCAAAAATGCAGATTGACTTAAAAAGGTCCCCTGATCATGAATATGGCCTTAAAAATGGCTAAATCTTTGCGTATTGCAAGATTCGAACCTAAAACCCTAACGACGGTCATCCAGTTTGTATTGCGATTTCAACCCCTATTGCCTCATGTAACACGTCCAAAAGTCAGCAAACATCAGCAGTAGTGTTCTGGACTGGGCCCGTCCTGGCCCAAGAGCAAGAACGAAGGCCCAATCCAAGCAACTCTACAAGAGGTGCGCACCCGAAGATTCCCGCCAGTGCGTCGACCAGAAGCCACAACCGTGCCCGCCGCTGCCCGCGAACACGACGTCGTCATCCCTATGAAATCCAGCTCGAGTCCAGCTCGAGCACCCTCCTCGTAGGGCAGACTACGACCGTTACTCCATCACCTGAATTCCGGAAAGACCGCGTCCTCGTCTCCCGTACTTCTCGCAGAGCATCACCAGGAAGGGGACCACGTGCGGGTCCCCACTACACACGTAGAACCTGGAAGTTCCTTTATTGGGTCAGTCCTGGTAGGCCCAATGGAGGGACCTTGGCCCCGCGCTGGGGGCTATAAATACCCTCTATTCCTAGAGGGTCAGGTATTCATTCTCTTACTCATATACACACTTTCTGCCTGCTCGTACTACCACTCACTTTAGCATCAGAGTGCCTTGCAGGTACCCCCTCATCTCGTCCAACTTTAGCTCGGAGCCAGTCGTGACGGTCCAAGTCTGATCCGGTAAGATCAGTGGCGCCGTCTGTGGGAATCTAGCTTCCCCGTCTTGCAAAAACTCGAAGACCAAAGCTCAACTCAACTATCACCGTCATGGCTGACCAAGTTCGTGATGAACAAAACATCCGCGTCGTCGACACCAACAACGGCCTCGCAGAAAAAAATGGACACCTCGATAACACTGGTAACCCCGGTCATAACACCCTTCCTGTGGGAACTGCCCCCGGGCCCTCAGTTCACCACGACGGAGTTACTGCATCATCCTCCTCGGTCCCTCTGCCGCTCGAAGAAGACAATGCAGCTCCCGAAAATGATCGAGCTGCCCAATTTCAGGAAGTCCCTGTCCCCGCCGGGGCGCATGCCACAACCCGCGCGCTATTCGCGGTGATCAATCAGACGAATTACCTCATCTTCGCCCAAGGGGAAAGATTGAGGGCACTAGAAGACGATCGAAGACCTGCGAGGAGTCACAAGAGGCCCCAAACTCCACCTCCTCGAGTAACAGAGGTACATCACCCGTCTCCCCCGCGGCGATACTACAGAGATACCTCCCGAAGCCCGTCACCCCGACCCTCGGGGAGACGGCCCCCTTTGGAGAGGCAACCCATCATTGAAGTCGGGGGACGCGGCCACGGCCCCACACGACAAGAAAGAAGACACTCCAGAGACGGGCATGGAAGAATCAGCCAACGAGCACCACGCTCGAGAGATGCCCAGCACGACCGGGACCGTCAAGCTCGACAGTATTACAGGTCCCTATCCCTGTCCCCGGAGCGAAGTGACGAGGACGACCCCCGCGGTCCCCTGTCACAGGCCATCATGGAGGCGCCCATTCCATCGGGCATGGAGAAGCCTCCACATCTGAAGCAATACGACGAAGTCGCGGACCCGGTCGACCACATAGACGGGTTTGAGGCTATGCTACACTACCATAACGTCGGGGGACCCATCAATTGCCGGCTATTCCCCACGACCCTCAGAAAGGCAGCAATGGACTGGTACAAAGGCCTCGCTCCGGGAACAATCACCTCGTGGCGAAACCTGAAGAACCAATTCATGAGTTTGTTCACAGTGTCTCGGAGACACCCAAAGACCGAGGCGGCTCTCGAGGCCATCATCCAGAGACAGGATGAAACCTTGAGAGAGTTCATCAATTGCTTCAACCGCGAAGCCATACAGGTCCCCTGCGTGGACCACATGAAAAGATATTTGCTGGAGAGAGGGCTCCTCCCCGACACAGAATTCAGAAAGGCCGTGGGCATCGAGCCACCTAGAACATTCGATGCCCTCCTCGAGAAGGCCCGAGCGTACATGGATTACGAGGAGAGGGAGGCGGCCAACATAGCCCGAGACCCCAGGACTCGCGGGTCCAACAGCAACCCACGCCAGGAAGCTTCTCCTCCTCGACGAACCGGGGAGAAAAGAAAAGAAGACAGACCCCGAGAAGTCCGAGAGCAAAGAGGACCCTCGGGGCGTTTTACCGAGTACACTCCGCTCACGGCTTCCCGCGAGCGCATTTTGGAGGAGTGTGCCAGCACAGACTTCAAAGACGGCGGCGTCAAACGCCCCCGACCTGCTCCCGCCAAGCCCGGAGCAGACAAGAACAATTATGGTCAGTACCATAGGAGCCATGGTCATCTGACTGAAGATTGCGTCCACCTTAAGGATGCCATCGAAACCCTCATCAAGGGAGGAAGGCTCGAATAATACCGGAGAAATGACGCTCCTCGTCGTGACGCCCGAGAAACAAGAGAACTGGAGGAAGACACCCGACCATCTAACGAGTCGTTCCCCGTACAGACCGCCTTCTCCGTCACCAGACCCGAGGACTTCAACGTCCCCGAACACCTGCAGAAGCCGCTCACAATACACAGCAGGTGGGAATATTTCCCCTCCGCCATGGTCATCAATGGCGGAGGATTCAATGACCTGACTATCAATTCGGCTAAAAGGAAGCTGGATGAACTGGTCGACGCGGCACCTCCTCAAACAGTGACATTTGAGAGGGTAGAAGGTAGGTCGGAGCCCATCACCTTCTACCTGGAAGAGCTCCCCGGGGAAGCCCCCAACGCAGTCATCCCCTTGCTGATAAGGGCAAGAATGGCCAACTTCGATGTGCATCGCATCCTCGTCGACGAAGGAAGTTCCGTCGATGTAATGTACAAATAATTGTTCCGAACACTGCAGCTGGACGAATCACATCTCTCGCCGTATGTAGGGTCGGACTTACAAGGATTCAACGGCTCGATCTCCAAGCCTTGGGGATACGTTGAGCTCATGGTTACCTTCGGCGAAGGCACAACGACAAGGCAGGTTAAAGTATGCTTCCTCGTCATCAACTGCCCGTCCCTCTATAACTGCATCCTGAGGAGACCAACACTGGCAGAACTGACAGCGGTGCCCTCCACCGTCCACCTGAAGATGAAGTTCTACACCAAAAGGGCACGGGTAGATACCATCCAGGGCGACCTAGCCACTGCTCGGAGGTGTTTCAACACCGCGTCTAAGGGGCGCGACACTGTCGAAGTCGGGACAAGGCCTGCCAAAAGACTGGCGACGACACGACAGGAGCCCGACAAAATAGAGCCCGCCAAAGAGGAAGACCAGAGAGCTCCCCCAAAGGTCGACTCCATAGCTCTGGATACTCGTTTCGATCAGGATGAACCTCCCAACGGCGAGCGAATTCCCCTTCGACCAATACCGGACGGGGACTTTGAGCTTGTCCCCCTCGGTGCAGACCCGAGCAAAGGAGTAAAGATTGGCATCGACCTCCCCGACCTGGCAAGGAAGCAGATCAAAGCCTGCTTGCGCGAGAATGCTGACCTGTTCGCCTGGAGCGCCGCGGAGATGCCCGGACTCGACCCTGAGGTCGCCTGTCACCGTCTCGCCATAGACCCTGCCGCTAAGGCCGTAGTACAACATAGGCGTAGGCAGTCTCCGGAGAAAACGGAGGCTGCTGAAAAAGCTGTAAAAGACCTCCTAGAGGCAAATTTTATTTCTAAAGCCCGATATTCAACCTGGCTGTCGAACATTGTACTTGTTAAAAAGAATAATGGAAAATGGAGGATGTGTGTCGACTATACCAATCTCAATCGGGCTTGCCCGAAAGATGCTTTCCCTTTACCGAACATAGACATGCTGGTCGACAACTCTGCCGGCTACAAAACATTGTCGTTCATGGATGCCTACTCGGGATATAACCAAATCCCGATGGCCATGAGCGACAAACATTGCACGGCTTTCATGACCAGCTCGGGCAATTACTACTACAATGTAATGCCCTTTGGACTAAAAAACGCCGGGACAACTTACCAACGTATGATGAATAGGGTTTTCCACAAGCAGATTGGAGACATGCTCGAGGTCTACGTGGACGTCATAATCGTCAAATCTCGAGCATACACCGATCATGCAGCACACCTCAAGGCACTCTTTACCCAAGCAGGACAATGTAAGATGAGATTCAACCCCGAAAAATGCATGTTCGGAGTCAAGGCGGGGAAATTCCTCAGATTCTACCTGATAGAACGAGGAATTGAAGCCAACCCCGACAAATGTCGAGCGTTCTCCGACCTCCCGACCCCAACATCAAAGAAATCAATACAAGTCATGAACGGCAGGCTCACGTCATTGTCCCGCTTCGTCGCGAGGTCCGCTCAACACGCCCTCCCCTTCTTCAGACTCCTTCGCAAAGAAGCAGCCTTCGAATGGACCGAGGAGTGTGAACGGGCACTGCGCCACCTAAAGCAAAGTCTATCTCAACCATCCGTGCTATCTCGACCAGCCGACGGGGAGCCATTATTCCTATACTTGGCCGTCTCAAACGAAGCCGTCAGCGCGGCCCTCATCCGCGAAACCACCGACGGGCAGAAACCCGTTTATTTCACGGGCAAAGCCCTACAAGAACCCGAAAGCAGGTACCAATAGATAGAAAAGGTAGCTCTATCCCTCGTCAATGCAACGAGGAGACTCAGACACTATTTTCTGGCCCACACGATCATCGTGCGAACCGACCAACCGGTGAAACAACTCTTAGGTTGACCGGACATGGCGGGCCATATGCTGAAATGGTCCTTAGAGCTCTCCGAATTCGACATTCAATACGAGAGCAGGAAAGCTCTGAAAGCACAAGCCCTGGCCGACTTCGTCACGGAAATGACCGCTCACGACCCGCCCACCGGGAAGGAACACAAATGGACCATCTTCGTCGATGGAGCCTCCAGCTCGTCTGGAAGTGGCGCGGGGATCCTCCTGGAAAATGAGGAACGCGTAGTGACCGAACACTTGTTAACCCTCTCCTTCTCGACATCGAATAACCAAGCAGAGTACGAGGCCCTTCCCGCAGGACTGAGGCTAGCCGAGGACCTGGGAGCCCGCGAGATACATATCTTCACAGATTCACAACTCGTTGCGTCCCAAGTCCAAGGGAGTTACCAAGCCAAAAACGACAGCCTCGTCGAATACTTAAGCTTAGTCAAAAAATACATGACAAAGTTTGAGCGAGCAGATATATCACATGTCCCGCGCGAGGAAAACACAAGGGCAGACATATTGTCCAAACTCGCGAGCACGAGAAAGAAGGGCGGGAACAAATCCGTCATACAAGAATCCTTGTCACGCCCGAGCATCGAAAGGTCCTCGACACTAGTCGAGGTTCACGCTGTAGGAGATACCTCGTCTTGGATGACCCGGGTGTACAATTTTCTGACGAAGGGCGAACTCCCCGCGAACCAGACAAATGCAACCATCACGAAACGACGAGCATGCTCCTACGTGGTGCTCGAGCATAAACTATACCGCAGGGGATTCTCCATCCCCCTCTTGAAACACATCGACGAGTCCGCAGTCCCCGACGTGCTACAAGAGATACACGAAGGGATTAACGCCTAGCACATAGGCGGTAAGTCCTTGGCGAGGAAAGCCCTACGAGCGGGGTACTACTGGTCGACAATGCAACAGGTTACCAAGGAACACATTAAGAAGTGTGACAAGTGCCAGAGACACGACGACATGCACCTCGCTCCCCCTCACGAGCTGAGCATACTGTCGTCCCCGTGGCCGTTCGCATGGTGGGGGATGGATATCCTCGGTCCTTTCGTGCAAGGAACTTACCAAAGCAAATTCCTCATTGTGGCCGTGGATTACTTCACGAAATGGATAGAGGCCGAGGCTCTCGCGAAGATCACCTCGCATAACATCCGCCGTTTCTACAAAAGAAACATCCTCGCCAGATTCGGGATCCCGAGAGCACTGGTGACCGACAACGACACCCAATTCACCGACCACGGATTCCAAGACTTCGTCACCAAACTGGGAACAAAACAACACTTCACCTCAGTCGAGCACCCTCAAACCAACGGGCGAGCCGAAGCTGCGAACAGAGTCATCCTCCGGGGACTCAAACGCCGGCTCGGCGAAGCAAAAAGAGGTTGGGTCGAGGAGCTGCACAGTGTCTTGTGGGCATACCGCACCATGCCCCATTCGACGACGGGCGAGACCCCCTTTCGAATAACATACGGAACCGAGGCCGTCATCCCAGTAGAAATCCGGGAACCCTCTAGGCGCACAGAAAATCCCCTCGACGAAGAAATGAAAGACGAGGCCCTCAGGGACGAACTCGACTTAGTCGAGGAATTCCGATCGGGGGCGGCCCTACGCGAGGCCACCCTAAAACAACGAGTGGCCTTGCGTCACAACGACAAGGTCATTAAACGCGAGTTCGAAATCGGAAGCCTGGTGTTACGAAGAAACCAGAAAGACTCCTGCGAAGGGAAATTGGCCGCGAACTGGGAAGGGCCTTATCGCGTCCACGACACCACAGGTACCGGGGCATATTACCTCGAGAAACTAGATAGAGAACCACTACCACGACCCTGGAACGCTGCTAAACTAAAGCAGTACTATAGTTAAAAAACCCTTAACACCAAGGACTCTCGTCGTCAGACATCCACGGGGAGAAACGTCTCGACCAGGTAGAAAGGCCAAAGTACAGGCCCAATCTACGCCCAAACGACATAACGTCGCTCAGCCAAATGAGCATGAACGACAGTGCCCGACATGAACACCTCAATCAAGCTCCACCGTCAAAGTACCCGTATGGTAGAACACCCAGCTCGCGATGGGCAGTTCACGCCACGGGCAAGCGACCCCAATCCAGGTCACACGCCCGAGTGAGCGGCTTTACTCCGCATGCCCAACGCATCTCGAAGTACGTCGGACCATCCAAAGGGTCGAAAAGAATCTCTCCTCGAGGTTGTAACTTAGGCGAAATTCGCCACAAAATAGCAAGCCGAGCACAAACATGTCCCGAGGAAAAAACTTAGGCAAATTTGCCACAAAGTGACAGCCGAGCACAAACGAGACTCGGGGACATAACTTAGGCAAATTTCATCACAACATATGAAAACATAGACAACGGGCAAATAATCAAGGTCGAAGCAAATATTCATTCAAAAGCTCGTGAGCAAAAAAAAATAGAAATAAACTGACCAAGAAGGCCGGTGATGTTCAGAAATTACAAGAACGGGCACGCAGGCCCAAAAAATATGCACGGGCACGCAGACCCCAAAAACAACTATCAGTAAACAGGGGCGCATGCCCGACCAGAATTTTATGGCTAAACTTCCCCGGGGCTACCAGCGTCGAAGACAGGAGACTCGGGCGGAGGCACGACCTGGCCGTCGATGATCTGGGACATGAAGCCCGCCCCTTCAGTATTCAGACCAGGATTTAATAGAGTGAGATGGCTAACAGCAGCCTCAAAGCTATCCGCCAAGGCGCCAACACAGTCCGTCTCGAGGAGTTGAATCCGAGCGACCAATTCTGAGCGACTCCGCAAGGAGGCTGTCTCCTCCGACTCATCTTCGGCGGAAAGCATGGCGGCCTTCAGATCCTTGAACTCTTTGGCGAGACGCCCGTTGTCGGCTTCCAAGCGCTCCCGGTCCAGTCGAAAGTAGTCCCTCTCCTCGGCAACCTTCACCGAGCTCTCCTTCTCCGCGGCCAGCAACTCGGCTTGCTCGCGGAACATCTCCTCAGAGTGCTCCAGGGAAGCCTTCAACTTTCGAGAGCTCACAGCAAGAGCAACTTTCTCCTGCTCCAGCTCTTTGACGCGGTCAGAGTCTGCCCCCTCCTCAGCCAGGACAACGGCCATCTCGGCCATCTTGACCATCCTGACCATGTTGGCGGCCAAATACTTTCTCCGGCTTTCTTTACTTAGCCGCCTAATGATATCAGCTTCATCGGCGCTTACAGTCAAGGGAAACCCCTCGAAGAAGCCCTCCTCTTTAAAATAGGGAGGCAACCCAAAGGACCTCACCGCGCCAGACTCCTCGCCAACTTCCGGCTGGCTATCTACCCAGTTCCTCTTCCTCGGTATCAGATCAACATGCTGCTCGACATCTTGGGAGTCCGGGGACCCGCAAGAAGCATCACCCGAACTAGTTGGCGGGCCCATCCTCATCTCCTGAGGAGCCCGCACCACTCTTTTGTTGACTTTCTTATCCTGTGTCAACTTTAGAAGCCTCTCCTTTCGCCCGGCCATATGACCTGCAAAAAAGAAAACTCGGGTTAGTTACGAGCAAGTAACAAACGAAAAAATTAGAACAAGACTATAAGACAAAAAGTAACCTAGCAGGTTCGCGGCCTTCCGGTAGGACTGACACTCCACAAGCGCCTTTGTATCTATAGGTCGGGCCTCAAAGGTCGGGTAACCATCTTCATCGAGAATGTCCTTTCCCTCCCTCGTGGCCCACCGGGCAGGGAAGAAACTGTCGACATATCTGTAGAGGGTACCGTAGGCCTCCTCATCTTCGGTGCTCATCCCTCCCGCGGGCGTATGGTAATGCCCGGTGCCATGCTCGTAGTGGCGCGAGCTCCAATGCAAGGGAAACTTAGCTACGCGCCCCAACACCGGGCGACCCTCATCGTCCATAAGAGGCTCCCCATGATCGTCGGTCACCACAGTTTCTTCCTCGTATACAGAATCTAGAGCAGTCTGGGTGACCGGCCGCACGATGTACCATTTGTCCTTGAACCCCCGGACAGAATCCATATACATCCTGAACAGCCTCTTCGACTGTTTCAGGGAAACCCAACTGTGCATATCTCCCCGAGACTGGCGTTGTAAATGAAAGACTCTGAAGAAGAGAGGTATGGTGGCCCCAATCCTTAAAAAGCGATACGTCAGCTCGAATGTCCGAAGAAAAGCAATCGAGTTGGGGTGAAGCTGTGAGGGGGCCAGCTCCAAATGATTGAAGACCCCGACCTGAAAATCACTAAAGGGGAGCTTTAGGCCGAGGTCCTTAAACACGATATCATACATGGGAAACCCGTACTCGGAGAACTCCAAGCAGATTCGCACGTTAAGAGAAGGTCTGGTGACAACAAAATGTTTCTGGAAGCCCGACTGACTACCGCCCTGCTCGACGATAGTGTACGTGCTACGACTGCGCCGACTATAAGTAGAAGCAATCCCTCTGGGCTTGGCGCCCACCCACTCTAGCAAAGGATCATCAATGGTATCGATAAGAGTCACATTTTCCTCGGTGCTTTGGTCTCCCACCTCGTTGGGCCCCGAGGAACACGGTTCATCAGCCATTTTACCTGCAAAGCACATGAAACCGGTCAATTTGGGAGAAAATCCATACGCTCGCCATAACTGATGGGAAGAAGGGCACGACAAGCCGAGTCATACTCCACACACGATTAAAATATTGAGGATTTGAACAAGAGTCTGGAGTCACCTCCCCGACGCCAAGATGCCACGACGAGACGTCCTACATACTGCCTAAATGGGCCAACATCCCGGCCAGTCACGAGTACGTCGACCTAAACTATGGATATGACGAGCAATATCATGAATCCTAAACCTAGAACTATGAGTTTACCGGGCAATATCATGAGTTGGGCGCCTAGAACCATGAAGATCCCGGGAAGCATTGCGAGTCACATGCCTAAACTATGCGTTTACCGGGCACAAACATGCATTCACCGGGCATAAACCTGAATATGTCGGGCAAGAATATGAATGTACCAGGGCTAATCCCAGATGCGGATTTTCTAACATACAAATAACAGAAAAAACTACCTACAATAGAGAAAAATATGAGGGGTATACGCTTACTTGGAAGGATGTATGGTGGCAGGGAAGAAAATCGACGGCGAAAAGCACGGTGGTCCTATGAAATTATAGAAAAACAGCGGTGGTAAAGGCAGAGGAAGGAGGAGAAGCGCGAAGAGGAAAAACGGATTATGGGACCCAATGATCCTATTTATAGGGATGACGTGGAATACGAAACGTCACCCCGGGGGAACCACGAGCTTCCCCTCCTCGACATCTACTCCCCTAGGCAATGATGACTCTACTTTCACTAGGGTGGCGTCACGATTCCAAAGGGTTGCCTCGTATACTCAATGAGCACAGCCCGTAAAGAATCCCCCGAGCACGCCTCGAGAGGGATTATCTCACGAACGCAACACAGGAGAAACTCCTCGAGCAACCACGGGGAAGCAAATATTCTGGCCGAGCGTAAGGCCCCGTGACGAATACGAACTGAGATCAAGTCATAACTCCTGCTCCAGGAGCCACGACTTGGGGGGCTCCTATTCTGGACTGGGCCCGTCCTGGCCCAAGAGCAAGAACTAAGGCCCAATCCAAGCAACTCTACAAGAGGCGCGCGCCCGAAGATTCCCGCCAGCGCGTCGACCAGAAGCCACAACCGTGCCCACCGCTGCCCACGAACACGAAGTCATCGTCCCCATGAAATCCAGCTCGAGTCCAGCTTGAGCACCCTCCTTGTAGGGCAGACTATGACCGTTACTCCATCACCTGAATTTCGGAAAGACCGCGTCCTCGTCCCCCGTACTTCTCGTAGAGCATCACCAGGAAGGGGACCACGTGCGGGTCCCCACTACACACGTAGAACCTGGCAGTTCCTTTATTGGGCCAGTCCTGGTCGGCCCAATGGAGGGACCTTGGCCCCGCGCTGGGGGCTATAAATATCCTTTATTCCTAGAGGGTCAGGTATTCATTCTCTTACTCATATACACACTTTCTTCCTGCTCGTACTACCACTCACTTTAGCATCGGAGTGCCTTGCAGGTACCCCCCCTCCCCCCATCTCGTCCAACTTCAGCTTGGAGCCAGTCGTGACGGTCCAAGTCTGATCCGGTAAGATCAAGTAGTATAAAGGTAATCTTAAACAAAATTTATATGGCCTAATATGCAAGTTTGAGATCCAAGAATTTACCACAAAAGTTGAGATCCGGTTAGGCAAACTCAGGGTCTTTCAAGCGCGTATGACGAGTGATTTTCCTCCCTTGGAACCTCAGAAGGATGATTGGCTCTTTTGTCTTGATTAACAAAGGCTGTAACTGATTCTTTTAATCTTCACGATTTTCTTGAAATTTTGCAGTTTTGCTATGGCTCTTTTGTGGCTGCTGCGCGTGTGCATTAAGTTTGGAATTGGTGTATATATATAGTGAATCTCATTAGGTTAAAAAATGTAGAAAAAGATCCATGGAGTTGAGTGCAAGATTTGTTCCAAATATCCACTTGAAAATCTTTCCTATTTTGGACATCTTTTCCCATCTTGGCTTGCACTTTTAATTTTGATATGCCAGCATGTTTTTTCCATTATTTGATAAGAAAAAGATTCCCAATCAAATCTTCCATTATTTTTATTATTTACTTTATTTAATTTTACATTTTAATGGATAAAATATCAAAATAAATAGTATAAATAATAAAATAATGTGTGAATGAGCTCAAAGGTCATGGGCCATGTTAGAAACAAGTTTCAAGCATGAGAGCATGGGCCCATTTGGAAAAAATTCAAGTTTGGTGAATATTGACTTCATGCATTTTTTCCAAAATTGGTCAACTTTAGAAATGCATATCTCTCTCATTTTAAGCCTAAGAGGATGTTCTTTTACTTTTTAGAGAGCTTAGTATGTCCTCTAAACAAACCTTCTGGTTTCATTTCATTTGGATCTTCCATGTTCATGTAAGGAGCTTTGACCCAAAAGGTATTTTTGTTGACTTTTTGAAAGGACCTATAATGTATGAGCTTGTATCTTTTAAATGACGCATTTCTTGATCTTGAGGGTTCAAGAGAAGTTGTATGGAATTGGATTCTCTTAAAACTGAGCTTTGGTGGAAAAATTTCTGATAAAGTATGAGAAAGTTATGCTTGGTCAAAGTTTGGTTGACTTTTCCTATAGAAACCCTAATTTGCCATTTTGAATTTTGATGAGTTAGGAACATTTCTTGAGGAATCATGATCAAAACTTGATCAAATGATGGATACTACTTCAAAATGTTGATGTTGACCAAAAATCTTGAAGTTTGACTGTATATAGGCCACAATTGACTTTTGACCTAGTATAGTTGATTTCCAGGAATTTGAGCAGTTGACTGAGAAAACTTGTTATGAAAGGCATGAAATTTGGCATAGATAATCTTGAGTACATATTAGGACAATATAGAACATTTGGGATCCTTTGGAGCTCACACATGGTGAAAAATGAAACCCTAGTTGGAAGGCCCATGCTTAGGAGGAGAATTTGTCTGATCAATTCTTGGTCAACCTTGAGCAATTGAGGACCTCTAAGAGTATGTCTTATGTGAAAATGGGAGGGAAAATTTTGGGGTACAACAACTTCCCATGTTAAATCTTCTTATTCTCGAGGATGTAGATTGGCTGGTCTGCCTTTCATGATCTGAAGGTGGAAGATGATTGAACACTAGAGTGCCCATAAATTTGCACTCGTCTGAAATGTTACTTAACCGTGTAGATAATATCGGGAATAGGCTTACAGATTCCATTTGGAGAAGATGACGGAATATCATCGGAGATGTGCTTAAAGATGCCATCCATAGAATGTGACGGAGAGTCGTCGGAGATGGGCTTAGAGATGCTATCTAGAACAATGTTGATTTCATGAGATATCCCTATTCCTGTTGTTGAGGAATGTCGGTATTTGTCTTGGGAAATAAAGTTTAGGGTCTTCAATTTTCCATTACTCTATTGGGGAGTCATCTCTTAATTTAAGAGACAGAAGCAAAATGCTATCTGGTCAGGATTCAGGCTTCACAATGACTTGTTAAGGATAATAAAGCAGACTCCTACCTGGTCGTATTCCAGGCTTCACAATAATCTAGTGGGGAATATGAAATTAAAATATTATCTTGTCATACCCCAGGATTCACAGTAACTAAAACTGTTATCTGGTCGGAATCCAGGCTTCAGTGACTTGAACTGTTATCTGGTCGTGTCCAGGCTTCAGTGATTTGAAGAGATTAAGTTGTTATCTGGTTGGATCCAAGATTCAACTTGAATTTGAGGTATACTATTATCTTGTCGAGTCCAGGCTTCATAGTAATTGACAGAGTAAACTGCTATCTGGTCGGATTCCAGGCTTCACAACACCTTATACTGTTATCTGGTCGGATTCCAGGCTTCACAATGATTGAAGGAATTAACTACTCTCTGGTCGGATTCCAGGCTTTGTAGAAACTCATTGGGGAAACGTGAAATTAACTGCTATCTGGTTGGACTCGAGGCTTTGTAGTTTCTTTAACTGGAATAGAAATTAGAAAAATATTAGTGTCGATTTAACTGAACCAGAGAAATGTCTTGAGTTGTCTTCAACTGGAATAGAAATCAAGAAAAGCTTAGTATCGATTTAGTTGAACCAAAGGAAGATCTTGAATTAACTTTAACTGGAATGGAAATCAGGAAAATCTTAGTCTCAATTTAACTAAACCAGATAAAAGTTTTGGAATATCTTCAACTGGAATAGAAATCAGAGAGATCTTAGTATCGATTTAACTGAACCAGAGAAGGCCTTGAATTGAATTTGACTGGAATGGAAATCGGAAAAATATTAGTATCGATTTAATTGAACCAGACAAAAGTCTTTTGAGGACATCTTTCTGAGGAAAATGCTGAAATAGCCTTTCATCAGACGTAGCTTTTGAGAAGACTATCGGGTCACGTAAGTAGTCAACGGTGTTTGTTGATTTGATCTTTCCTACAAACGGTAAAGAGTTAGTCGTATGTAATGTCATGATGTATGAAATGCATTGTGATGATGGTCTCAAAATAAATGAGATTATGCTGTATGCGATGTGTATGCGTGTGCCATGATGTATGAATATGGGATGCTATTGCGATATTTCTTAGTCTGGGAAAGTGAATCCCTGACTACTGCTGAAGAGTATTGGGAAGCTGACTCTTTCATTTCTGCTGGGGGTGATGAATGGAGATGATTCGCTGGGGATTTCCCCTTCCCGTTTGAGGATATTCTGCCGGGGATTTCTTAACTCCTGCCCGAGAATAACTCTGTGGGGGGAGGATGCCATGTTGGAAGATTTTTTCGATGTGGAGAAATAAACTCTGTTGGGGAATAAACTTCCACAGTTAGAGAAATAAACTCTACCCGGGAGGAGGTTTTATAAACTGTTTGAAATTATAAAACTCGGCTGGGGAATACAAATTTCAGCTCTCTGAAGGAACTTTGCTGGAGGAGATAATTCCTGCTTGGGGGAGAATAGATCAAAACTTTGGTTGCTTATACTCTGTGGGGAACATAGATGCCATAGGGTCGTATCTAGTGGTGATTTTGTCTCAAAATGTATTTGCCCCCGTACTATGCTAGAAAGAGTAACTGTCGGGACTAAAAATGACTTTTTTAGACATTGCCTTGTTTCTCAAAATCATTAGTAACCGTCTTTCTGTTTCTTATGCAAGTATTTGTGAACGGTAATCATATTTAAATGCATATGTCAAAAATAATCATTGGACGTTTTTGTAAAACAAAACAGAAAAATAAAAAAAATAGTTTTGTACTTTCAAAGAAATGGTTTGTATTGATTTCTGAAGTTTGCCCATAACAGGCATTTTGTACAAAGAGACTGACGTTCTAGTAGGAGAACACTATCGTAAAAAATGAAAACTACACAAAATAGTGTATAAATAGAAAAAAACTATGTATAATAATCCCATTGAGTTTCAATTATGCTATTGCCCCTATGTCCTTGAGCGTCTCATCACTTTGCTACTTGTCTGAGGCTGGCTATATTGGTCGGTACCATTTGAGCTTGGTAGTTGATACTGAAGTCTGGTTGCAAGGTGATCCAATGGGACATAGTTGTATGCTTTAGATCCCTAACTTTTTCCTGGACCGCCTTTCGGGCTTTCATTCCACCGAGATACCCTTTTTTGCCCAAGCCTCCCTCTCAGGTTTTCGACTTGCCGGGTGTACGAATTTTTTGTATTTATCCCTAATTTTTTCCCGAACCCTTTTGGTTCGCCGGGATGCCCTTATTTTTTCCTAGGCCAGTCAACCTAGCGGGTCCTTATTCATGTGTAGTATCTTTTCAATATGTCCGCATTCACAGGGTGAGGAAGGTCGTCACCATCCATGATGGTCAGAGTCATGGCTCCACCGGAAAATATGCTTTTGATTACAAATGGCCCTTCGTACGTGGGGGTCCATTTTCCCCTGGGATCACCTTGTGGCAGTATGATGTGCTTGATTACTAGATCACCCACTTGATATACCTGACGTCTGACCTTTTTATTGAAAGATCATTCGCTTTTGGTATATCTGACCATGACAGACAACAACAATCTTTTCTCATCAATCAGATTCAGTTGGTCAAGTCGAGTCTAGATACATTCATCTTTGTTCAAACCCGCATCCTTCATGATCCTCAAATAAGGGATCTGGACCTTAATAGGTAGGACAACCCCCATACCATATACCAGAGAATAAGGTGTTTCCCCGGTCGACGTACATGCTGAGGTGCGGTAACCATGAAGAGCAAATGGTAACATCTCATGCCAGTCTTTGTATGTCACCATCATCTTCTGTATGATTTTCTTAATATTCTTATTAGCAGCTTCAACAACGCCATTCATCTTCGGCCGGTAAGGGGAAGAATCATGATGCTGGATCTTGAATTGTTTACAGAGTTCGGTGATCATTGTATTGTTGAGATTTGTACCATTGTTTGTGATGATTCTCTCTGGAACACCATACTGACAAATCAGGTAATGCTTGATGAATCACGCCACAACATTCTTGGTAACAGTAGCAAAAGACGCAGCCTCAACCCACTTTGTGAAGTAATCAATGGCCACTAGGATGAAGCGATGCCCATTGGAAGCGGTAGGTCTAATCTCTCTGATCATGTTAATGCCCCATATTGTAAAGGGCCAGGGAGCCGTCAATACATTCAAGGGAACCGGAGGTACATGTACTTTATCAGCATAGATCTGACATTTGTGACAAGTTTGGGAATGCTAATAACAGTCTACTTCCATAGTAGACCAATAATATCCTTCCCATAGGATCTTTTTAGCCATGGTATGTCCACTAGAGTGGGTGCCAAAGGCACCTTTGTGTAAATCTACCATAATCCGCTCTGCTTCGCTCTTATCTACGCACCGAAGTAAAGTAGAGTAATGGTTGCGCTTATAGAGGATTCCATTACTGAGGAAGAACTTTACAGAGAACCTTTTCAGAAACTTCTTATCATTGACAGACGCCCCCTCAGGATATTCATGAGCCTCGAGATACCTTTTCACTTCATGAAACCAAGGTTTGTCTGCTACTTCTTCAGTATCAATCTCATAGAAGTATGCTGGTTCATCCAACCTCTCAATGGTGATCCGAGGAGCCTCGTTGTCCCATCTGACCTTGAACATGGACGACATAGTAGCTAGCGTATTCGCTAACTGATTCTCTTCTCGTGGAAAATGTTCAAAGGCGACCTCTTCAAAGTGTGGAAGCAATGCCAGTATATGTTCTTTGTAAGGGATGATATTAGGGTGCTTCGTGTCCCACTCGCCTTTGATTTGACTTATTACCAAGGCTGAATCCTCGAAAACTCTCAAGAACATGATCCTCAGGTCAATAGCAGCTTTGAGACCCATGATGCATGCTTCATACTCCACCATATTGTTGGTACAATTGAAACATAACTTAGCAGTGAAAGGAGTATGACAACCCTCGGGAGATATAATTACAGCACCAATGCCATTGCCGAGTGCGTTGGAGGCTCCATCAAAAACCATAGTCCATCGCGATCCTTCCTCAGGTCCTTCATCCGGTCCAGGTTCTTCACAGTAAGTCACTAACATAATATTCTCATTCAGAAATTTAAAGTTCATGGATTGGTAGTCATCCACAACATGATGAGCCAAATGATCAGCTAGTATACTTCTCTTGATTGCTTTCTGGGTCGTGTATTGGATATCGTGTTCGGTCAGGATCATTTTCCATCTTGCTATTCTTCTGGAGAGAGCGAGATTCTCGAAGATATACTTGATCAGATCCATCTTAGATATCAACAAAGTAGTGTGGGTCAACATATACTGTCTCAATCGGCGAGCAACCCATGCCAAAGCGCAACAAGTTTTCTCGAGCAGTGAGTATCTTATTTCACAGTCGGTAAACTTTTTGCTAAGGTAGTATATTGCATGATATTTTCGACCGGACTCGTCATGCTGCCCCAACACACACCCCGTTGAATTATCTAACACTGTTAAGTACATTATCAAAGGTCTTCATTCAATCGGAGGCATCAGAATTGGAGGTTCTTGAAGGTATTCCTTGATTCTCTCGAAGGTGGTCTGGCATTCTTCATTCTATTTTACCATTTGATCTTTCTTTAGGATTTTGAAGATGGGCTCACAAGTAGCAGTTAAATGGGGAATGAATCTGGCAATGTAATTTAGGCGTCCCGAGAAGCCTCTAACCTCCTTCTCAGTGCGAGGAGCCGACAACTCTTGTATAGCCTTCACCTTTGTAGGGTCTACCTGAATACCCTTGTCGCTATCAATGAAACCTAGAAGTTTACCAGACCTTACCCTGAAGGTGCACTTGTTCGGATTTAACCTCAGCTTGTACGTCTTCAACCTATCCAACAACTCTTGTAGATGATCGACGTGTTCTTCCTCAGTTTGAGATCTGGTTATCATGTCATCAACGTAGACCTCTATCTCATGGCGAATCATGTCATGAAACAAAGCTACCATAGCTCGCTGATAGGTTGCCCCAATGTTCTTAAACCAAAATGGCATCACTTTGTAACAGAAAGTGCCCCATTGTGTGACGAAGGTTGTCTTCTCCATGTAATTGGGTGCCATCTTGATCTGATTGTAACCAGAGAAACCGTCCATGAAGGAAAAGATCTTATGTTGCACGGTGTTGTCAACTAGAACGTCAATATGGGGAAGCAGAAAGTCATCCTTGGGGCTTGCCCTGTTCAAATCTCTATAGTCCACACACATCCGCACCTTGCCTTCCTTGTTAGGCACCGAGACTATGTTGGCAACCCACTGGATAAGAGGTGACAGCTAAGAACCCAGTGTTGAACTTCTTCGTAACTTCTGCTTTGATCTTCTATGACATTTCAGGGCACATACGGCGGGCCTTCAACTTTACTGGAGGGAAATCTTCTTTAGTTGGCAGGCGATGAACCACAATATCGGTGTCTAGTCCGAGCATGTCTTCATATGACCAGGCAAAGAGCTCGAAATAATCATGCAACATCTGTATCATACGTTGTTTGACACTAAGCTCCAGATTTACACCTATCTTGACTTCTTTTCTGTCATTTTCCATGCCCAAGTTTATTGTCTCAACTGGATCTTCATGGGGATGTATGGCCCTTTCTCCCTGCTGTAACAGTCTAGCATGTTCTCAGGGTACCTCACAATCTTCCTCACCTTCGTCCTTGGTTTTGTTGATCAGATTTTCAAAATCATAACCGACAATAGCAGAACTGTTATCAATGGGATCCAAAGTGGATATGGATCTGCAGTTTGATACGTGAGTGTGTGTAAGAGCATAGTTGTATAGACAAAGTAAAAAGCAGAAAAGAAAAACAAGGAGTGAAAAATTAGTATGCAAAACGTCCAATTCTTTATTAATGGCATATGAGATTGAAACATGATAACCCTCACAAATAAAACCATTGTGCTCCTGGTAAGACACATGGCCAAAGAGTTTATATTGTTTATTACATATATGAAAACAAGAAAGACAGTTACTTCTGAATAAAAGTAATTGGTACAAAGTCTTTTTTCGTCCAGTTACTGGGTCCACCGTTGGTAGTAGGGAAGATCCAGCTATCCATGTCATAGTCACTATAACTGTCTTCTAGAGCGCTGACCCCATGATTGTTGATGCGTAGGGGAGGTCCTCCAGCACGAGCATGACAAACAACCCTTTGAGCCCCTGAAGAGAAACCCAAACCAAACTTATCAGATTTGTAGAGAATATCATGGAGTTGGCCCCAAATGGTACACCCACATTCTTCAATAACTGCTTTGGCGTCCTTGAGAGAAGCCATCTTCAAGGGAGGTTTGATGATCTTTGGCAGATTGGTGACAGTTTCAGTTGCAACCATAATCTGAGGCACCTCTTCGAAATTCTGACACAGAGTCTCAATGAACTCACCATCCATTTCCTCATACCTGAAGTAATTCAAGTGGCTTACCATGTACTCTTCTTCACCATGTACCGTGACGATCTTTCCTTTCACCGGGTACTTCATCATCTGATGCAGAGTGGACGTGACAGCTCCCGCCCCATGAATCCAAGGATGACCCAACAAACAAGAATAAGATGGTCTGTTATCCATCACGTAGAAGGTTGAGTCAAAGGCCTGAGAACCAACTTTGATAGGGATTTCCACCTCCCCGTGCACCATTCTTTTCAAACCATCGAAAGCCATCACTACTATGTTACTGGGCTCCAAGGTCAAACCTTCACAGTCTAATCTATCCAGAGCCTTTTTGGGAAGCACATTCAAAGATGAACTAGTATCTACTAGAACATGGGCCAATGTAGTGCCCCTGCATTCGACAGAAACATGTAGCGCATCATTGTGTTTTCTTCCTCTGGGTGTCAGATCATCATCAGAAAAACCCAGACCGTTATCAGCCGTCAAATTGGCCACACAATCTTCAAATTGGTCAGCAGAGGTTTCTTGTGGCACATGGGTAGTTTTAAGGAATTTCACCAAAGCCTTTGCATGAGCTTCGGAGCACAATAGTAGGGCTAACATTGAAATCTTAGAAGGGGTCTGCCCCACCTGTTTGACCACATTGTAGTCGCTCTTCTTTACAATCTTCAAAATTTCTTCCATTTCCTTCTTGGAAGCCTCTAGGATAGGTTCTAAATGCGCCTTCGTCTGGACAAGCTCAATCAATATGTCTTTGCCCCGAGTCTCGGCCGACTCGGTGATAGGGGTGGCAATTAGGGTAACCACAGGAATTGCGGTGGTAGTATCAGCAGGAACAACAGTAGGAATGATCACATGACTAGTAACAAATTTTGGAGGAGAAATATCAGGGGAGAACACACTTCCGCTTCTTGTTATTTTACTGATCCTAACAATGTTGCCAATGTCAGAATCAGTATTTTCAGAGATTTGGTCTTCAATAGCCAGCAGGTCTTGCTTGACACTGTGGTAGTAGACGTCAACCCCGTAGTTCCAAGGAACAACCTTGTCTGAAGAGTATGGGATTGGCCCTGGCATGATGATGATCAGAGGAGCCAACTTCGGAGCAGATGTAATCTTGACGGGTCTTTTTGTGGAGACCCTGGGAGGATTGGCGGAAATGGTTATGATTGAAACATCTTTACAAGGAACAGTCAGGACGGGAGTCTTTTCAAACAAAATCTCTCTATCATCCATCAGGCGCTGAACACGTGCCTTTAACAAATAACAACCAGTCAGTAGAGATAAACATAAATGGCAATCTTCACCATAGCCCGGAAATAAACTGGTTTTCAACAAGTTCCACTTAACGGTCATGAGAGGAGTAACAAGTTCCTTAATAGAAGTAACGAACATATCATCGTCAATAGCATTAACACCACGGCCGTGCTTGGGCATGGGAGCAGTTATAACATTGGGAATCTCAGGAGCTTCAAATTCAATCTCCTTTGCTTCAATAAGGTCTTGCACTTTGTTTTTGAAAGCCCATCAGTCGTTGGTATCATGGCCTGTACTTTCTAAATGGTAAGCACATCGAGCATTTGGGTTGTAGCAAGGAGAGGCGGTGTTGGGATTCTTAGAAGCTTCCCTCAAAGTAACCAGATCGGATTTTAGCAGGTGAGGCAACACTTAAGACAAAGTCATATTTATTCGGGTGAATTGTCTTACAAGTCTTTCCGCTCTGGGCTGATTGTTTTGTTGTTGAGTAGCCGCAGGCTTGGATATCATAACATCCCCTACCATTGGACGGTGTTCAGTTCTGTCCTGTTTCCTTTGGCTATAAGTGGCACTGACTTCTTTCTTCCTAGAAAATGGCTTCCTTACTGTACTGGAGGATGCATCCTTTTGAATCTTACCACTCCTAATCTTAGCTTCCACTATTTCTCCTGTCAAAATAAATTCAATAAAGCCAACTGAGAAACTTCCAATCAGATGATTGAAAAATGGACTAGATAGGGTACCCAAAAACATATCCACTAACTCGCTATCAGACAGGGGGGGTTTGACTCTTCCTGCTAAGTCCATCCACTTCTGATCATAGTCTTTAAAACTTTCGCTCGAACCCATATACATACTTTGGAGTTGTGTATGGGTGGGAACAAGGTTTGTATTATACTGATACTGCTTGTAGAAAGCAGCAGCCAAGTCTTCCCAGTTACGAATGTTGGTTCCTTCCAGCTGGTAGAACCACTCTAGTTGAGTTCAGGATAGGCTATCTTGAAAGAAGTGGACCCATAAGTCCTTGTCAGCAGTGTGAGGCTGAATCTTCCTCACATAAGATCGGAGGTGCATCTTAGGACATGAAACCCCATCATATTTGGCGAACACCGGCACCTTAAACTTCTGCAGTATGACAACTCCAGAAACCAGACCCAACTCTTCAAAATCCATCCCAGGCACCTTCTGGATTTCCATTGAACTTAGATACTCTTCCAGTTATTTGTATTTTTCATCGGCCGAAGGTAACTGCTCTTCATTATAGTCAGGCTCACTATCAGATTCCCTTGGACTGAGGTCTTTATCTTGTCCCCCCCTTCTTGATTGTCTCCTTCTTTCGATGAAGATGTTAGCTCAACCACTTGCCTCAATGGTCCTTTGAATCTCCTTCCCAAATTCACCACAACAGTTCTCTTCCTTGGCTTCTTGGTCTTCTCTTTAACAATCAGGGCTTTCATATCCTCTCTCTCCTTGGCCAGAGCCACGATCATCTGTTGGAACTGAGCATTTTGAGTCTGTAGATCCTTCACTGTTTGTTCGAGAGCCATTTCTTTACTGCTGAAATAAACAGCGAAGAGGATGAGAAACCTTTTATGAGACCTGCTTATGCAATGATATGTATGATATATGTATGCAATGTTTTCAAGGATTTCTAAGACTTAAATTTTATTAAACAAAAAGATAACAAACATTAATTGCATTAAGAAGTTTTATCAGTCACTATGATGCCTCTTGGGCTTACAAGGGAAGTAACAAAGCAAAAATAAACTCTTCGAGCAAAGAAAGACTCAAACTTCCCACAGGCGCATCCTCTTTGGTGCAATGTAAGCATTTGTACTCTTCTCTTCGTGAAGTAACCTGGTGATCTCTAAAACCTTCTTCTCGCTGGCATAAAATTGGGTTTCAAAGGTATCCCGTTCTTCTTTGAGTTGGATCCAGGATTTCCGTAGCTCCTCAAAATCAGTTGGCATGTCAGGATGAAGAACACTGTAAGGAGTGTCTCCCTCAGCAATTGGCTCCATAATCACAGGTAAGATGGCGGGGTAAGGCATCATAAGATATTGAGCATGATCTCACACCCATTTGAGGTAATGCTTAAGAGGGATGGAATTCTTGTGCCCCAGTGTCTTGCTATCAACTCTGTTTATCATTCCCCAAGCTCGAATGAACCTCTTACGATAACCCTGAACATTATTCTCATAGTCAAATGTGATTCCTTGGACAAGTGTGTCGTGAGGACCATACCTTCTAGCATAACCAAACTGTCGCAACCCCAAACAAGGATTATAAGTGATCCCTCCTCTAATGCCTAAGAGAGGGACATTAGGGAATTCCCCACAACGATCAATGATGGTAACATTCTCCAAGGATCGAGAACACTAATGAATATCTGAATGTGTAAGGGACATCAACCTATGAGACCATCTCATACCCTGCTCATTCTTCAAAATAGACTGGGGTAGGTGCAAAATAAACTACCTAGCCAATAGAGGAGTGCAACACAGAAGGGTCCCTCTTCTCTTTAGAGTGCGAGTATGCAGAGAGTGTAGAATATCCCCAAGTAAAGTAGGCACCAGATTATGAGACTGAAAAACCTTAACCGCATTTACATCTATGAGTTGGTCCGTGTTAGGGAATAGTACCATCCCATAGATGAGAAGGGCCAACACTTTTTCAAAATCTTGTAAATCTAGGGTATCCCAAAAATGGCGAGCTTTCTCAAATAAAAACTTAGCTAGAAATCCTTGGACACCTCTTCTGGTTTCACAATTTGCCAATACGTCAGACCGTTGTAAAGATAGAGCTTGAGCAATCTCTTCGGGTTTTGGGTCTCTTTCCATGCCGTTGAATGGTAACTGATTAAGTATAGGTACCCCCAATAACTGAGAAAACTCCTCCATAGTAGGCACTAACTGGTAATCAGGAAAAGTTAAGCAGTGGTGTAACGGGTCAAAGAACCGAAAGAGCACCTTTATCATTTCTTCATCAAAGTTTGAGGTGACCAAGTTGAGAAGTCGACCATGTTTTTCAGTGAAGGGAGAGCTTTCAGGAATCCTTGATGCTAATTCATTGAGTTGAGGAGGTGCTTTCACAAGGTTGACTTGCATAGTGTTCCTGCGAGCAGATGTCATGTCTTACAAAACAAGACAAAGATAAGCCCTAGAGAATCCTTGAAATGGTTAGTATGATATGCCGTGTTATGATGTTATGATTATGCTAAAAAATAAAGATATATCAAGCAACATGCAAATCACACAAAGACCTTAGGTTTAAGGCTTGCATGGGTTTTAAGGTAATGCCCTCTTGAAGTTTTGATAGGTTCAACCTGTCCTATAAATAATAACCAGGTTCTAAGGGATCTCAATATCATTGATCTTTCCCACAAGTTTCGTTCCGATAAATAACTGACTTGCCACCAAACAAAACTCGAGAGTCAAATTTCAATGAGTGTAGTACCGAGTATCAACTGACTTTAGGAATACACCAAAGACGGCTATCTCACTACGTCATAATAGCCAAGTTTTTCAATTAAGTTTCTAAGGTCAGTTGACGCTTCATGACACCACGCAGCGGCCATGTATTCTCCTTGATTAAATCAAGGGCTACCGGTACCAACCAAAGTGTTGCATCAATGTAGCCATCCCTTCAACTGTGTCGGTATACCCCGTATAGTTTCCATGATCTCTTACGACTTACCTAAAAGGTTTCCCCAGATTCGGGTGTAGGATCTATAGTAATCCAAACAATTCCCTTGAAAGTAAAGTAATCAAGGCAGACAAAGAAAGCATATTAGAAATGAACTAGACCCTGAGGTAAACCCAACTTTTTATTTACCCCAGCAGAGTCGCCAGTTCTGTGATACGGTGGCATAACCGACTGTTTAATACTAGTTTTACGTTTGTGTTCGCAAATGTTGCGGTAAGCAAGAGTCGCCACCGACTTTTCTTTTATCGAAATTAAGGAAAGGGTGAAAAGAACAGAAAAAGACCTTTTCGAGAATTTTCTGAGTAAGGGGGTAAATCAAGGAAAGGGAAGGTGTTAGCACCCTTTCCATCCGTAGTTATCTACAGGCTCTTAGATACTTGCTCATTTTTGAAAATTGTTTTCGTGTTTGTGTGATTTGAAATATTTTTGTTTGCTTTATGATAACTCTTGTATCAGTCCTCAAGAGTGTGATAAAGTGTTTTTGAAAAGGATTTTGAAAGTGTGTAAGTGTAAAAAGGAATCAGATTTGAGCAAGTACTTGCTATCTACCTACTCGAAAAAGGCGTTCTTTTCCTCCTTTCCTTTAGATAGTGCTATCCTACTATTAGTGAGTAGGTAGCCCTATCGCTGGATGTTAAGGGACTATCAAAAGGGACGTTTATGGTCATTGAAGGCAACATGTAAGGATACCTTAGCATTTCGAAGGGACTTTCATTATGTAGGCAACACCGAGGGACAAGATCATTTCTTGTAGGCAACTCGAGGGACATTTAGGGACTATGATCTTTATGATGACTTTAAACTGAGGGTCTTTGCTAAGATATCCCTACGTTCGAGGGACATGACCATTGTTTTTTGAGGCAACCAAAGTGGGAAATACCTTAGGGGTGCAAGTGTGCAACAATGTGCTTTTTTCAGGTATTTTATCTTGTGGTTAGTGACCTAATGATTAATTGATTAATTCTTGTCATGTACACCTAATTTACTAACAGTTTGTATACAAGCATATAAGAAATATAAAAGCGAGAAATAAAGTTCCTACAACTATTACAAGGCTTTGGTGTAGTTACATAAATAATGACTGAAAAGTAAAGTGCGGAAATTAAAAACCCTAATTAAACTATTACAGACCGGGCACAGTTACATAATAAAAATAATGATCGCATGAAAAATAACGCGCAAAAACTGAGACGAGAATAAATTCTAAACCCTAAAAATCTAATCGTCTATTAAAAATATTTTGATGTTTTTTATGAAAAAGATTTGAAATTTAACCTAATCTCTATTTAATTTTAAATTAAGGAAAATAAATTAAAGTTAATTAAATTAAATTAATTTTCAAAAATTATTATTATTTTCTTAAAAAAACTCTAAATCCTATTTTTTATGATATTTTTGATTTTTATGATTTAAAAAAATGAATAAACAAAAAATATAAACTAAATAAAAAAAGAATAAAGAAATTAAAAAATGGGCCGGAGGGGTGAGAAACCCAAACTGGGGTATGCTGCTGAATTTCAAGGCGCAAATCTTGTTGACCCACCACTGCGTGAGATCCCATGCTGCTGCATCTGGAAGGTCTATGATGGGGCTGTACCCAGGAGTGCTGGATCTGGAACAATGCAGACTTAATGGCTGGATCAGAAGGTGCAAGGTATATGTGTGGGATAACAATGCATTGAATCTTAAAGAAATTTGTTAGAAAATATAAAATGTAGGATTCTGGGATCGAACCTAGATCCTTCCTTTCATACACCCTATGCCTTTACCACCTGCGCTGCCAATTCATTCATGATTATGATGACTTAATAAGATTATATGTAAAACAATGACCAAGTCCCAGTCATCAAAATAAATACACGCCAACACTTCCAATGGACCAATCAGAATGAGAGAGAGAAATCATATTTTATAATCAGCCAATAGGAGAGGTGAGAAATACCACGCCACTGTTTGACCTTGGTCTGGCCGGTCCAACCACCGGAGCCGATGCTTTCCACCGTCTTCTCCGATGGGGTCACCTGAAAATGTGAGCAAACAAAAAAAAAACCAAATATGCAGATTGACTTAAAAAGGTCCCCTGATCATTAATATGGCCTTAAAATGGCTAAATCCTCGCGTATTGCAAGATTTGAACCTAAAATCCTAACGGCGGTCATCCATGGTGTATTGTGATTTTAGCCCCTATTGCCTCATGTAACACATCCAAAAGTCAGCAAACATCAGCAGCAGTACAAAGGTAATCTTAAAAAAAATTTATATGGACTAATATGCAAGTTTGAGATCCAAGAATTTACCATAAAAGTTGAGATCTGGTTGGGCAAACTCAGGGTCTTTCAAGCGCGTATGATCAGTGATTTTCCACCCTTGGAACCTCAGGAGGAAGATTGGCTCTTTTGTTTTGATCAACAAAGGCTAGAACTGTTGCTTTTAATCTTCACAATTTTCTTGAAATTTTGCATTTTTTCTATGGCTCTTTTGTGGCTGCTGCGCCTGTGCATTAGGTATGGAATTGGTGTGTATATGTAGTGAATCACATTAGGTTAACAAATGTAGAAAAAGATCCATGGTATTGAGTGCAAGATTTGTTCCAAATATCCACTTGAAAATATTTCCTATTTTGGACATCTTTTCCCATCTTGGCTTGCACGTTTTTATTTTGATATGCCAACATGTTTTGTCCATCATTTGATAAGAAAAAGATTCCCAATCAAATCTTCCATCATTTTTATTATTTACTTTATTTAACTTTGAATTTTAATGGATAAAATATCAAAATAAATAGTATAAATAATAAAATGTTGTGTGAATGAGATCAAAGGTCGTGGGCCATGTTAGAAACAAGTTTCAAGCATGAGAATATGGGCCCATTTGGAAAAATTCAAGTTTGGTCAATATTGGCTTCATGCATGTTTTCCAAAATTAGTCAACTTTAGCAATGCATATCTCTCTCATTTTTAACCCTAAAAGGGTGTTCTTGGACTTCTTAGAGAGATTAGGATGTCCTCTAAACAACACTTTTGGTTAAATTTCAATTGGATCTTCCATGTTCACGTAAGGAGCTTTGACCCAAAAAGTATTTTTATTGACTTTTTGAAAGGACCTATAATATATGAGCTTGTATCTTTTAAATGAGGCATTTCTTGATCTTGAGGGCTGAAGATACGTTATAGGGAATTTGATTCTCTTCAAAATGAGCTCTAGTGGAAAAATTTCTTATAAATTATGAGAAAGTTATGCTTGGTCAAAGTTTGGTTGACTTTTCCTATAGAAAACCTAATTTGCCATTTTTGACTTTTGATGAGTTAGGAACATTTCTTGAGGAATCATGATCAACCCTTGATCAAATGATGGATATTACTCCGAAATGTTGATGTTGACAAAAAATCTTGAAGTTTGACTGTATATAGGCCACAATTGACTTTTGACCTAGTACAGTTGATTTCCAGGCATTTGAGCAGTTAATTGAGTAAACTTGTTGTGCAAGGCATGGAATTTGGCATGGATAACCTTGAGGATATATTAGGACAATAGAGAATATTTGGGATCCTTTGGAGCTCATACATCTTGTTGAAAAATGAAACCCTAGTTGGAAGGCCCATGTTTAGGGGGAGAATTTGTCTGATCAATTCTTGGTCAACCTTGAGCAATTGAGGACCTCTAGGAGTATGTCTTGTGTGAAAATGGGAGGGAAAATTTTTGGGTACAACACTTTTGAATCAAATCCCTAAAAAGAAAACATTGAGAAGTATTATGATCCAAAAAATTATGATATTTACAAAAAACCCTTTTTGCTTTTGCTCTAATGGTGGATCCTTAGTGCCTCGGGGCACTATAATCTGACCATCTGAAACTAAAACATCAAATATTTCATCGCATTTGACACATAAAAAATATATGTTTTAGTATTAATGTTATCATTTTTTGGACCTTCAACCGTCTTTCCTTTAGACGGTCTTATAGGTTTACATGCATATTGTTGTACCCCAAAAATTTTCCTCACATTTTCTTCAAGACATTCTTCTAAGATTCTCAAATACTCAAGGATTCTCAAGAGTTGATCAGACAAACTCACCTCCTAAGCAAGGGTCTTCAACTAGGGTTTGGTGCTTCTCAAATAAAATTGGTTTGCAAGGGTCTCAAATGGATTTTATGGTTAATCATAGGTCCTTAATAATGCTCATGTCAAGTTTCAAGTCTTGCATCACATGTTTGCTCAGTCAATGGCTCAGATGATTGAAAATCAGCTGTATTGGGTAAAAAGTCAATTGTGGTCTACATACAGTCAAACTTCAAGATTTTTTGTCAACATCAACATTTTGAGTTAATGTTCATTATTTGATCAAGTTTTGACCATGATTCCTTAAGGAAATCCCTCAAATCATCAAAGGTAAAAAATTGTCAAAATTAGGGTTTTAACTAAAGATGACTGATCATTGATTGTTGACCTAGTGCATGACCTAATAGATTGAATCATGATCTTAAGGAATCAAATGCAACATATTGACCTAATTACATGGCTCAAGAAATTTTCAAAGATGCAAGTGATTGATAGTTGAGGAATTGAATCAACTGATGAAAAGTTAACAGTCACACAAAAGTCAAACTTTGACTTTTTTGGTCAACATTGGAATTCAAAAGCCAAGAATCATAAAGATATTAAAAAATATAAAGATTGATCATAAAGAAATCAAAAAAGTCAACAAAATTCAAATTTGGAAAATTTTCTAACACTTAGAAAAATTCTAAGTGTTTTTGTTCTTAACAAAAACCCTAACTTCACAAGCAAGTTTCTTCAAGACGCAAGCTGATTCAAGGAAAAATTTCAACATGAAAGTTGTAGGGATTGATGAATCCTACAAATTTGTTAATAAGGGTTGATTTCCAAAAATTTCTTGGATTAAGAGATATAATTTCATTAAGTTAGGATGTTTTTTATCCAACACTTAGAATTTTTTTTACAAGTTTTGATCATATTTTTGTCCCAACTTCATGGCCATTTTCCACCAAGTTCTCATTTGATTTAGTCAAAATTCACAACATGAAAGTTGTAGAAAATGTTTCAAGCTTTCCATAATGTCCAAGAACACAATTTTATAATGCTTGAGCAAGAAGTTTTGAATTCATGAAGTTGGCATTCCATTCTTGAATTATAGGTCATTTTGTGACAAGTTCATAACCAAACCTTTAAGCTATGCTGAATAATCTCACTTTACAGGTCCAATTTCTTGCAAATCTCCTGATAATTAAATGTTTATACAATTGATTGAACCATTAACCGAGTTTTTGAGCCATTGTCCAAATGATTTTTCCATTTATGGCACAAAGACACCATTGCCATTTACCAAAAGCATGCTTTATGCATTTTGTCAACTCTCCTTGAGCCTCTCATTTGTTCCTTATGCACACACACAATGCCAAAGCAATAATTAACATGTCTGCAGCTCCTAACCACCCTATAACTTGTTATCTCAAGATTCTGGTTACTTCAAGATGTCAAACCTCTTACCTATAAATAGAGGGATCATTTGCAAGCCATACCACAAGTTCACAATCCCTTTAACCCTCTCAAACTCAGAATCACCAATAAAAACTCGATTGTTGCACATTTGAAGCTTCCAACACCCAACTTCAAATTCACTCGTGTGTTTTCCTTTTTTATCATTCAGACATTATCTATACATCATATAGAAGCCATCCATACCCCTGTTTGATCATTGTAACACCTCCACCATCATTATCTAAACCTCACTTTACACCTCCGCAACTTAACTTGTCCAGAAGAATTGAGGCACTCCCAATCCAAGGTAGGCATTGCAAAAGCTTCCTGGGAGTTCAGTGAAGCTATCCAGATCATCCTAACACCTCTAGAAGTGCTCCAACTTCAAACTCAATTCTCACTTCAGAGGTAAGTTTTCTAAACTTTGAAATCTATGTACAAGCATCATTTGCATTTATTTTTCTAAAACAAAAATATAGATATCAATGGCTTGAAGCTAACCATGTCCTTAGTTTTCATTTATGTTGACTGTGTAATGAGAATTTTGGATTTGAAGTTTCTAAAATATTAGGGTTCAATTAGGTACCAAGCAAATTCATCCTAACTATTGATCTACAACTTTTGAAAGTTGTATGGTTGGATTCGTGGTGAAAAATTAAGCAACTTTCATATTTACATTTTTTAAAATGGTTGAGAAATGAGAGTTTTACATATTCAAAAAATGGTGTTGTTGTTGGTCTGTTCGCGCACGAGGATGAAGATGAAGTTCATTTTTGAAAACTTGTTCATTTTATATTTATTGATTGTTGTACTACAACCAGATGTAACAGCCACCCCAGTGGCATCATCCATGTGTTTAAGTCATACCTATGCCTGGTCACGGGTTCGAGCCAGGTGTGGGACATTTTTCTTTTTCACGTTTTTTTATTGCAGATTCAATACAAACTAGGCAATAACGTGCATGGTGTACTTCACATTACCACCATCATATCATCATGCAATCAGATCCAATGCACCCAAACGCAAGCTTATGGTACATCCCAAAAAACCATCCCCATTGGATCAAAAACAGGCGTTGGGCTAAGGTGTTTGAGCCATTTTATTTTTGCTCCTTTTCACCCCCCATTTCTCTTTTACAGTTCCAGGCCCACTCTATTACTCTTTTTTATGCTTCAAACAAAAACTTGCTGTTGGGCCAGGCTATTTTTGCTTCTTTCTCACCCCCAATTTGCTTACACTGCTGGCCCATTTTAATTTTCCTTATTTTATTTTAATTAAAATTTATTTTTTAATTAGTTTTATTTTAATCAACAAAATCATGAAAAAAAAATTAGATTTAGGTTTTTAATTAACTAATTTATTTTTGACAAATAAAAATTAATTTAATCACTTTAATTTTATTTAATTAGAATTAGATTTTATACTTCAAATATCTTTTCTAAATAAAACTCCAAAAAATATTTTATAAATGCTTAGAATTCTTTAGGTTTTTTTAATTAATTATTTTAATTTTCATAAACAAAGTTAATTACACTTTTTTTATTTTAAATAAATCGTAAATTAATGAGAATTAGGTCTAATTTCTCAAATATTCTTCTAAATGAAAACAATAAATTATTTTCTTAACACTTAGAAATATTTTTAAGGTTTTCTTAAAATATCTTTCCCCTTTTCACCACCTTCGCGCACTTTATTTTTGCTCTAGTATTTTCCAAATATTGTAATTGCTCAAAGCTTGTAATAGATAATTAAGGTTTATTGCTTTCCTTCCCCATTCATAAACTTGTACCCCACATCTCCAAAGTATTGTAATAGGGTAGGACATTTAATTTCCACAATTTACTGCTTTCCTTATTACTGTTAGTAATTTGGGTTTGTATTGTAAGATTAAAATCGATCATCAGAAAACATAACCCCAAGAAAAATCAAAACACTTCTCACAAACGCACCTCTAGGATAACCTCACTTGCTGTCTTCAAATAAAACAGTCATGTCTCTCGAACGTAGGGAAGCTTTAGCAAAGTCCGTCTGATACAAAAGATCATAGTCCCTCGATGACCCTTCGATGCTGCCTTCGGTAAATGATCTTAGTCCCTTACGACAATTGCTAAAGTTTCTTACAACTTGCCTTCTATGACTATACGATGACCCATGCCTGTCCCTCACATCCAATGATAGGGCTTCCTACTAAATAATGATAGGATAACACTATCTAAAGGAGGAGGAAAAGAACAAAGACCATTGAGTAGGTAGATCGCTCGAAATCGCTTTCTCACAAAACTAAAACTATTTTCACCCCTCACATTTTCAAAACAACTACTTTCGAGACACTTTATAAACACTATTGAGGACTGATACAAGGGTTATTATAAAGCAAGCTTCCTTACATTGGCATCTTCAAAACACTTTCTATCAAACAACACTCTCTTTAAATATTTTCAAGACAAACATTTTGTATACATTCTCAACGATACGAGAATCATTATAAAATTGTCGCACTTAGGCATTTTCAAACATACACAAACATAAATCTTTTCAAGAAGTGAGCTAGCAACTAAGAGCCCGTAGATAAATAAAGATGAAAAGGGTGCTAACACCTTCCCTTTTCATAACCTACCCCCCGAAATCAAGAAAAATTCTCAAAGGTCTTTCATGTTCTTTTCACCCTTTCCTTTATTGGATAAAATAAAAGTCGATGGCAACTCTTGCTATCTGCAACATTTACGATAAAACGCAAACTTAAAAGTCAGTTCTCCCACCGTATTACACATATGGAGGCCCATCTTTCAATTTGGCCATATTAACCTCTCCTTCTTCCATATATTCTTCCTCGGACTCTATGGAATAATTATTTGTGTCTACATAGGCAATTTTGCCTTTTCTATGGTCCTTTGACACTCTAGCTTTTTCTGTTTTCAAACGTTCGACATATCGAACCTTATTAGCTAGTTGAGACATATCCGTAATAGTTTGAGAATCAAACTTTTTCCTAATAGAATAATCTAACCCCCTAGTGGACATTTCGATAAGCTCATGTTCATGAACCCTAGTAAAACATCTACACTTTAGGACCCTAAACCTATTCAAATACTCTTTCATTGACTCAGACGGTCTTCTCATGATGGAGGATAATTCTTTCAAACTTATCTTAGGATTACCAGCATAAAAATATTCATGAAATATCCCCTCAAGTTGTTCCCAAGTATGTATGGAGTTTGGAGTTGACGTTGTAAGCCAAGTAAAAGCATTCTTTGTCAAAGAATTACGGAAATATATTAACTTTAAATCCTCATCGTTGGCTATATCGCCAACTTCTGTTTTGTACCAAGCAATGTGTTCAATGGTTGACTCATTAGCCTCACCAGCAAACTTGGTGAACTTAGGCACCTTACACCCTCTAGCTAATCTGCCTGTTGAATGTAATTAGGAAAGGGTGAAGAGTAATTCGGCCTCTAGAGGCCAACATTTACTCCAGACCATGTTAATACTTCTTCTACCATATTCACTATGTTGTTACGTCCAACATTGGAATTTCTAAACACTCGATCAACATCTTGGTTTCTCCTAACTACGACTGGCCTATGTTCATATTTTTCATTAAATTCTTCCTCATCATAAGTGGGTGTTTCCACTCTTCTAGGCCTAAAAAGACGCTCATTGTTTCCCCCCTCTAGTTCTTCAAAAACCCTCGACGGCCTATGGCGCGTCTGAGTTTGGGTTGGTTAGACCCCTAATGATTCAATCAATCTACCTATTTGGTCAACTACAGGTTTTAGGGTGACTCCCATTTGTTGGGTTAAGACGTTTACTAACTCTAAATTACTTTCATCCATCTCTTGCCTTAAAGCCATAACGGATGTAGTATTCAAAGATGGAGTTGACTGCGGGACATAAATAACACCATCTAGTTAACCACTTGGGGAATAACTGCCTTGGTTTTTAGTGGCAACTGCGTTTTCTATATATATGGCAGGAATCTACTATAACCCAACCATCATGGAATAAGGAACACCATATTTATGATGGACAAATGATAACTCTGGACCCCCTGGAAAGAGTGGTTGATTTGGGTCAAATGGTGATACCTCATGCCTAGGTTCTATCATTGTGACTGTCGTCACTAAACCAGAAACTGTTGTCGATCTTACGGGAGATAAAATGGTCATACTTTGAGTTGTGGTACTTACTAGTATAACATCCATATTTTGTGTAGAAATTTTCATGTGTGCAGTGTTTGTGTCAGAGCATGGCATTTTATACTTAGAAAAAAGTTTACCACTCCTTAAATTCATACACACACTAACTATAAGAACTTTGTGAAACTACATGCAAAAATATTAGCACCGTCTCACGGGGTGTGCCAATTTGTTTTATTGTGGATTTGGTAAACAACGATGGTCTCTTGAAAACAAGTTTACGTGCGAGATTGACCAGGGAATCTCGGAGCAGTGCTTCAGTTCGCGTGCATAGTCAAAGTGTTTTCAAAAAGGGTGCATTTGACTGGGAGCCAAACATATTTAAATTGCAAAAGATAAGGATAAAAAGATGAAGTAAAGTAAACGAAAAAGAGTTTTAAGTTGTAAAATACAATGACATAACATTAAATAAAGTTGTAAAATAGGTTAGTTCAAACATACATTGCCTTTGCCTGACTCATTACACTTGTTTGCTTGGTTACTTTGAGTGACTAGCGTGCAATAATGTGAATAGTTTGACCTCTACAAAAGTGAACTAAGTACTTTATTTATAATACACAGAAATAACTACTTTCTAAGCGGGTTTCGTTTCCTTGCATGCCACGTGTTCTTCATAAATTTCCCTCACAAACCCATATTCTATATTGTAACTTCTATTTATGAACCCATGTTCTCTATTATGGTCGAACCCATGTTCTCCCTCCATAACGTTTCGCCTTTACAGTTTAGGCGCTTATAGGCCTTTTAACTATTTTGGGCTTCTCACCTCCCTAAGCCCAAACCGGAGGTTTTTCCTGGATGAAAACCACTACAAAACTCCATCCAATACACAATTGGACACTAGTAATCCTCGTCTAGATGGCACCCCAACGAAACATCGTTACAATGTAATCGACTAGATTTTTATACACCATTTGATTAGAACAAACTTGAGTGAATCCTATGGAGTACCATAGACGTGAGGGGTGCTAATACCTCCCCCTTGCGTAATCGACTTCCTTACCTTTTATCTTGGTCGTGGGACCATGTCCGTTCCCTTCTTTAGGTTTAATCAGTGTTTCCTTTCCCCCTCTTGGGATAAATAACATTGATGGCGACTCTTCTTTCCGCCTCCTTAGTGCTTCAATGAAAATTCCAAACGTGAAACTATCAACATCCTCAAACACAATATCCACTTTTTCAACATGGTCACGAAGGAAGTGGTGGCATATCTCAATATGTTTAGTGCGTGAATGTAATACAAGATTTATGTTTAGATTAATAGCACTAGTGTTGTCGCATATGATAGGAATACATGAGAGTTTAATATCAAAGTCAACTAGTTTTCTTAAGCCACAAAATTTGGGCACAACAACTACCGACTGCCACGTATTCCGCCTCGGCCATTGACAAAGCGACGAAAACTTGCTTTTTGCTATGCCAACTTATCAAGGATTTTGAAAACATGTGACATGTTCCACTAGTACTTTTCCTATCAATTTGAAACCGACAAAATCGGAATCAGAGTAACCAATCAAGGTACAATTGTTTCCCTTGGAATACCAAAGTCCAAACTTAGATGTACCAATTAGGTATCTAAGAATACGTTTAACAACTTTTAAGTGTGATTCCTTAGGAGCCGATTGATATCTTGCACACATACAAACACTAAACAAAATATCTAGCCTAGATATAGTAAGATAAAGAAGAGATCCAATCATACCTCTATACCTTTTTACCTTAACATCTTTACCCTTTTCATCTTTATCCAAGTTGTCATTCGTTGCCATAGGTGTGTCAATTTTCTTACCGCTGTCCATCCCGAATTTTTTGAGTAATTTGTGACAATACTTTGTTTGACACACAAATGTTCCTTCATCAAGTTGCTTAATTTTTAGTCCAAGGGAGTAGTTTAATTCTCCCATTAGACTCATTTCAAACTCTCCCTTCATAAGCTTAGAGAACTCCTTGACAAGATGCATATTAGTTCATCAAAAAATGATATCATCAACATAAATTTGAACTAGTAAAATGTGCTTTCTTTGACGTTTAATAAAGAGTGAGGTATATACGTTTCCCCAAGGGACTTATGTAAGACCATACAATTCACATTTTAACTTGACCACATGATTAGGAAACTCATAATTTTCAAAACCGGAAGGTTGAGTAACATACACTTCTTGACTTATGTATCTGTTAAGGAATGCACTTTTTACATCCATTTGATATAATTTGAAATTCTTAGAACATGCATATGCTAATAAATGGCATATAGCCTTAAGTCGGGCAACAAGAGTATAAGTCTCATCATAGTCAATTCTTTCCTTTTGGTTATACCCTTGATCCACAAGAAGGGCCTTATTTCTTGTTATCACACCATGTTCATCAATCTTATTCCTAAATACCCATCAAGTGACTATATTTTGATGATTTTGTGGACGAGGAACAGGGTCTCAAACGTCATTTCTTTCAAATAGATTTAATCCTTCTTGCATGGCCATAAGCCAATGCTCATCAATTAAGGCATGATTAGCTCTTTTATGTTTAACTTGTGATACATATGCATGATGATAACAAAAATTGCTTATTTTAGAGCGAGTCGTTATCCCTTTGGTGATATCACCAATAATGTTATCGATTGGATGATCCTTGGAGGTTCTCCACTCCAATGGAAGACCATCATATTCTTCATGAATTTCATCATTTTTCTTTTCTAGGTTGTCATTTTCATCCTTCTCAACATCTACTGATTTTGGTTGATCAACTCCCTTATCATTATCTTTGAGTATGTCTTCCATAGATGCACCTACACTATGAAAAGAAGTACCTTTCCAAACACTATTTGGGGAGGTCTCATCAAAAGTAAGATGGACGGAATCCTCAACAATAAGTAATCTTTTGTTATAAACTCTATATGTTTTACTATATATAGAGTATCTAATAAAGACACCTTCATCGGCTTTTGCGTCAAATTTTTCAAGATTATATTTTCCATTATTTAAAATAAAACATTTACATCCAAAAACATGAAGATGAGATAAATTCAGTTTCCTACCTTTCAAAAGTTCATATGGAGTTCTATCAAGAATGGGACAAATAAGTATCCTATTCAAGACATAACAAGTCGTGCTAATAGCATCGACCCAAAAATATTTGGGTTGACCATAATCATTGAGCATTGTTCTTTCCAAACTTTATTAATAGAATGGTGGTCTGTGATTGGCGAGGCCCCATAGACGATTACAAAGTTTGGAAAATGGTAATATATATTTGGAAAGATACATTGAAATACAATGACCACTATTCTCCCAAACAACTTTGAATTCCTGAGAAGTGACTTATGTTGAAGTATGCTGAGAATAAAAAAAGATTGTTGCTTCAATGATGAAGTCTTGTCTGATGCAGTTACTTGCCATGAAATCCCTAACTTTTGCCCAAGTTGCCCTTGCGGGTTTTCAACCTAGCGGGAAAGTTTATTCTGTTTATGTCTCTAATTTTTTCCTAGACCGCCTATTGTAACCCAAAATTTTCCCTCTCAATTTCTCAAGAATTCTCTCATAAGATCTCTATTAATTCAATACTGCACAAGGTTTGATCAACTCAAGACACCTCAAGCACTGATGACTCAAAATTAGGGTTTGAGTTTATACAAGGACAATTGGACTTTTAATGCTTCATATGACTTTCATGGATCATTTTGGACTCTCAAGATTGCTCATGTCAAGTTTCAAGCATTGGATCACATTTTTGACTCAGTCAATTGATTAGTTGACCTAAAATCAACTATATTGGGCAAAAAGTCAATTGTGGTCAATTTACAGTCAAACTTCATAATTTTTTATCCAAATCAACATTTTGAAATCATGTCAACTGGTCAAGTTTGGATCACAATTCCTCAAGAAATTTGATCAGACCACCAAAAAGGGCAAAATGGTCAAAATTAGGGTTTTGACTGAGAATGCTCAATTTTTGATTTTTGGCCTAATGCATGACTTGTTGGTTTGAGACATGATATCACAATTTCAAATACATCATTTTTACCTAATGGCATGATTCAAAACATTTCTCATGATCAATTGGATTGATAGATGAATTTCAGTCAACTGATGAAAAAGTCAATTGTACACTAAAAAGTCAAACTTTGACTTTTTGATCAAAATCAAGTTTCAAAAATCATATTTCATCAAGACATGTCAAAATAGGAATATTTTTCATCAAAAAATAAAAAAATAAAAAAGTCAAAATTATCTTTGAAAAGTCAAAATTCCAAGACTTAGAAATTTTTCTAAGTGTTGGAAAGTTAACCTTTTTACATGACTTTGTGCCAAATTTTTACCATGATACAAGATGATTCAAGGAAAACTTCCAACAAGAAAGTTGTAGATCTCAATGAGATCTAAATAATTTTAGGGCATAACTTTTTCTACAAATGCTTAGATTTTAAGTTATAAATTCATAAAGACATGTCCATGAAACAAAAACACTTATTGAAATTTTCCCCTAGTTAGGCAGATTTTTTACCTAACTTCTTAGCCAAATTTCACATGGTTCCAAGGTGATTCTTCAAAAATGTCCAACATGAAGATTGTAGAGGATGTTACAAGCTTTTCAAAATGTCCAAGAACTCATTAAGATCATGTTTGAGATAAGAGAATCGAAGACAAGAAGTTAGACATTCATTTTTGAATTATAGGCCATTTCCATGATGAACAATAATTCAAATCTCTTAGAAATGCCTTGTAATCTTGCTTTGCAGGCCTCCAAGTCTCTGAATCTCTCCATAATCAGAAGATTACACAAAATTTATGGCTATTATCCATTAAATCCAAGCTTTATCTAAGTTAACTTTCCATTTTTGGAAGAGGCAAGACTTCCATTTTGGAAAAGTATGCTTTTGCAAATGTCAACCCTTCTAGATCATCTCAATGGATCATTCTACACACACTCAACCTAGAAACTCATAAGAGGCATGTTTAAAGTAATTCAACCACTCTACATAGCTTGTACCATGCATTGTGATTTTGGTTTTCCACCTTGCTTCAAAAACAAGTAAAATGCCATAACATGTCATCTTCGTAACTTGACCATGTCAACTCTCCAAACCATTTCCTATATATCAAGACACTTTTATGCAACTTAGGACACAATTTTGCAAGACCGAAAACTTCCTCAAACTCCCTAAAACACAGAATCACCAAAAACACCTCAAAACATGCCATTTCCGAGTTTTGAATCCAATCTCTCAATCCACTCGTGCGTTTCTTGTCCTTTTGCTTTCAAAAGCTTCTAAACATTATACACAAACAATCCCAACACCTGCAACACAACGGTAACACCTCCATCATCATCTTCCATTTTCAAAAATAGAGCGTTGCACGTAGACTTCTCCAGCACGATTCAGACATCCTCAGCACAAACTAATCATTACATTAGCTTCCTGGAGGTTCACTGAAGCTAACTCGATCATCACAACACCTTGAAAGGTCCTCTAACTCATTTCATGATTTCCAGTTTTGAAGGTAATTTTCTGAACTTTCAACTCTTCATATAGGCATTATTAGGCTTCCATTTTCAAAGAAAAAATGTAGACACCATTGCCTTGAAGCTAACCATGTTCCTAGTTTTCATTTATATTGCTTGAGCTTAGAGAATTTTGAGATTGAAATTCCTGGAAAATTAGGTTTCAGATTAGGGCCAACAAAATTCTTGCTTATCTTTGATTTATAGTTTAAGTGATTTACATTTCTGGAATCGTGAGAAAAAATGGAACAACTTTCATGTTTGCAATTTTAATTTTCATTGAGAAATGAGTAAGATACATGTGATCTGGTTGGGCATAAGGTTAAAGACAAAGTACATGCCATGGATTTGTTTTATTTTAAGTTTAATAGTTGTTGTATTACAAACAGCGCGCGCTAAAGCCTTGCCCTATAGGAGGTCCTGGGATCGAGCCCTAGCGAGACCTTTTGTCTTTTTTTTCTTCATATTTTCTCACTATCTTTTGTTTGGAGGAAGCACGAATGGGCCTCCATTGGCCGGGCTTTGGCATTTCTACTTCATTAACCCTCCTATTTTACTCACGCAGCCCCTGGCCCATTTTATTTTCTTTTTTTTCTTATCTCATTTATTTATTTTCTTTTAATATATTTTACATAATACAAAAATAATAAAAAATAGATTGAGGCTTTTATTTAATTAAATTAATTTTTGACATAAAAATAAGTTTATTTTAATCACCTTTTTATTTTGTCCTTGTTAATTACTTTGTAAATTAATTAGAAATTAGGATTATTATTTTCACACATTAAAAATGTTTTGTTTGATAAATCCAAATTCATTTCTTAAAAAAAATAAATTAATACTAGACTTAGTTTTATCTTTAATTGAAATTAATTTTGGATTTAGGAGTTTTATTTAATTAAATTTTATACTAGTTTAATTTAATAAAAACTCTTTACACAAACAAAACCCTAAAAAACTTGTTTTTCTTTAATAAATTAATTTCTTTTACTAACTTAATTTTAATTTTCTTATTCTTAGCTAATTATCTTCTTTTAAGTTAATTAGGTCAAAAACCATTTTTTTAAAACAAAATCCATTTTCTTCTCCATTCATATCCTTGTATATTTATTCATTATTGTACATTTAATTCTTGTAAATATTCAATATGATTGTAATAGATAATTAGGATTTAATTTCTTGAAATCCCCATTTGTAAATATGTATACTCCATCCCCAAATAATGTAATATCATATGATATTTACCTTTTCCCAATTCATCGCTTCCACATAAATGCTAGTAATTAGGTTTTGTATGGAAAGATAAAATCAATACTTAGAAAACTCTAATTCAAGATAAATCAAGCATGAAATACAAAGCACTTGCACATTTGCACTTATAGGGTTAACTCCACTTTGTTGCCTTAAAAATGGCCATGTTACGCATGTGAGGTATTTTAGCAAAAACAATAAAAAATACAAGATCATAGTCCCTCGATGACGCTACGAATGTTGCCTTACAAATGATCTTAGTCCCTTAAGAAAAATGCTAAGGTATCTCACAATATTTATATCTATGACTATATGATGACCCATGTCCGTCCCTTTACATCCAAAGATAGGGCTTCTTACCAACCAATGGTAAGATAGCAATGTCAAAGGAAGGGAGAAATGAACAAAAGACTTTTGAGTAGGTAGAACGTTCTTAGTTGCTTGCTCACAATCAATCTTCAAAAACAACTTTTTAAATACACCAAACACTTTCCAAAACATTAAATATTTTCAAAAGTCCAACACTTTGTATTCATTCTTATAGAGACGAGAATCATTACAAAGTTTTCTTAAACGAAGGCGCTTTTCAAAAATACTTTCAAAATCCACCACAAATACATTTCAAATAAAGAAATTTCAAAAGTGTTCTAGCAAGCAACTAAGAGCCCATAGGTAACTATGGATGAAAAGGGTGCTAACACCTTCCCTTTTCATAACCTACCCCCCGAACTTAAGAAAATATCTCAAAGGTCTTTCTTGTTCTTTTCACCCTTTCTTTATTGGATAAAAGAAAATTCGGTGGCGACTCTTGCTATCCGCAACAATTGCGATAAAACGCAAAACAACCAAGTCAGTTCTCCCACCATATTACAGAACTGGCGACTCTGCTGGGGAGTTACTTAAAAGTGGGGTTACCTTAGATCTAGATCACCTTTAAATGCTTTCCTTGTTTGATTTGTTTATTTTACATTTATGGGTCCTTGTTTGGGTTTGTATTGATCCTATACCCGGATCTGGGAATACAATTAGGTAAATAGCAAAGATTATGGAGACCGTACGATGTAGACCGATATGGTTGAGACAATAACTATGTTATTGTGACATATTTTTGGGTACCGGTATCCCTTATGGAGAATTAAGGAGAATACGGGGCCGCTGAGTGATGTCATGAAACACTAGCGAACCTTAGAACCTTTAATTGAACAACTTGGTCATTAGGAAGTAGTGAGATAGCCGGTTTCGGTGGAAAGCTGAAAATTGGTTGATACTCGATACTATGCTCATTGAGATCAGACTTTCGAGATATTTTGGCGGCCAGAAAAGATTGATTGTGCTAAAATAACGCCCAATGAAGTAAGATCAGTAATATTGAGATTCCCTAGAACCCGATTACTTTCTAGGACATGTTGAACCAACTAAACTTCAAGAGGGTACTTACTTATGAACTCCATGCAAGCCTAAACCTAAGGTCTTTGTGTGCTTTGTTTGTGATTATTATTCATGCCATCATAAAACATCATAACATCATAAAGCATTCTCACTAACCATTTCAAGGATTTAGGAATTTATCTTTGTTCTGTTTTATAGGTCATGACTTCTACTCGTAGGAATACCATCCGAGTCAAATTCGTGAGAGTGAATCCTCAACTTCAAGAGTTAGCATCAAGAGTGCCTGGAGATTCTCCCTTCACCAAGAAATATGGTCGACTTCTCAACTTGGCTACCTCAAATTTCCAATAAGAAATGATGTGTGTGCTTTTCCAATTCTTTGATCATATGCATCATTGCTTCACCTTTCTCGACTACCAATTGGTGCCTACATTAAAAGAATTCTCTCAATTGTTAAGAGTGCATGTTCTTGATCAAATACCATTCAACGGTTTAGAAGAGACTCTAAAACCTGAAATTATTGTCAAAGCTTTGCATTTGAAGAGATCTAACATTATGGAAAATTGGGAGACAAGAAGTGGAGTTAAGGGTTTCTTAGCCAAATTTCTATTGGAGAATGCTCGTTTATTCTGGGAAGATATGGATTTTCAAGCTTTTAAGGATGTCTTGGCCCTTCTAATTTATGGTTTGGTTCTATTTCCTAATCCGGACCAACTCATAGATGTGAATGGCATCAAGGTTTTTCTCTCTCGTAATCCCATACCTAGTTTGGTTGGAGACATTCTACATTGTTTCCACACTCGCACCATGAAGAAAAGGGGTACTCTTTTGTGTTACATTCCATTACTCTCTAGATGGTTTATTTCACATCTACCTCGACCAATGTTGAAGAATGAGAAAGGATTCACATGGTCTCAAAGGTTAATGTCACCCACACATTCTAATATTTATTGGTGTTCTTGATCCATGGAGGACATCACTATTATTGACCGTTGTGGGGAATTCCCTAATGTCCCTCTACTTGGCATTAGGGGAGGTATTACCTACATTCCTTGTTTGGATTTGTGATAGTTTGGGTATGCTAGGAGGGATGGCCCTCATGATGCACTTGACCAAGGAATTGCATTCGACTACGAGAACGATGTCCAAGGTTATCATTAGAGATTCATACGAGCGTGGGGCATGGTTAACTAGGTTGATAGCAAGACGCTGGGGCATAAAAACTCCATTCCTTTGGAACCTTATCTCAAGTGGATGCGAGCTCACGCTCAAAGCCTTATGGTGCCTTATGAAGTCATCCTACCTATCATCATGGAGCCTGTTGTCGAAGGATATGTTCCGTATACTGTCCTTTATCCTAATATGCCTACTTCTCTTGAATATTTTCAAAGAGCTTGGATTCAGCTAAAGGTGGAGCGAGACACCTTTGAAGCCCAATTTTATGTAAGCGAGAAGAAGACATTGGAGCTCACGAGACAACTTCATGAGGAGAGGAGGCTGAATGCCTATATCGCTCCAAAGAGGAAGCATCCATAGGATACTTGAGCCATTTTTATTGTATTTTAGTTCATTTTGTTTCTTTTGTTTCAATGTAATCCCAAGAGGCATGTTGTAATCAATTTGAATTTATTAATACAATTAATGTTTGTTCCTTTTGTCTAAACAAATTTAAATCTTCTAAATCCTTGAAATCATTCGCATACGCATTTTCATGCATCATAACATAAACAGGTTTTCCACAACAGGTTTACTTATCTTTATACTGTTTATTTCAGTAAGATGGATATTGAACAAATAGTGAAGGACTTGCAAGCGCAGAATTCCCAGTTCCAAAAGACCTTGCTGACCCTGACTAAGGGGCAACAAGAGCTGATGACTAAGATAGTAGCCAAGAAGAAAACCAAAAAGAAGGCCTTCATTAACATGGGTAAGAGGTTCAAAGGTCTGGTTCGTCTGTTATAGATAGTCGAAGAATCGTCCGAGGAGGACGAAAATCAAGATGAAGAGGCAAGGAGCACCCGTGTTAGGGGTGCCAATAATCAAGCTTCTGAAGGTGAAGATTATTTTGATGAGAAATATCCTCCAGCTGAGGATAAATACAAACAGTTAGAGGATAAACTGAAGGCTATTGAAATTTAAGTCGTGCCTGGTTTGGATTTTAGTGAGTTAGACTTAATACCTAGGGTCATCATCCCCCATAAGTTCAAAATACCGGTCTTCACCAAGTATGACGGGGTTTCTTGCCCGAAACTTCATCGAAGGTCTTACGTGCCCAAGATGCAGCCACACACTACTGACAAAAAGCTTTGGATCCATTTCTTCCAAGAGAGTCTGGCTGGGACTCAACTAGAATGGTTCTATCAATTGGAGGGTTCCCGCATCCACACATGGGAACATCTAGCCACTTTTTTTTTATGATCAGTATCAATACAATGTCGATCTGGAACCAACTAGAGTCCAACTTCAAGGTATGACAATGGGTACTAATGAGGGGTTAAGGAGTACGCACAAAAATGGAGGGATCTTGCTGGTAGGGTTCAACCACCACTATCTGACAGAGAACTAGTTGACATGTTCATGGGTACATTGACCGGCCCATTTTTTAACTTATTGATTGACAGTTCTTCGTCTAGTTTCACCGAGTTGATCCTAAATGGTGAAAGGGTATAAAGTGGCATTAAGAGTGGGAAGATTCCCATGACATCTGCTTCCGCGTCCAATATTGTAAATAATCCCTTCACTGGAAAGAAGGAAACAAATGTTGTGTATGGGGCAAGGGCCCATACCAAGAAGGATCATCGACCTTCTGTTAATGTTGTGTTAATCTCCAACCCTTTATCTGCTCAAAGGAAATCATCCAACAATCAATGATCCGAAGTTCCTCAGAGACAGTTCATGAGGATAAGCATGTCATTATCCCAATCCTTACAATATCTGTTGAAGGCCAACTTAGTGACATTGCGTGATCCACCATCCAATCCAAACATTTCATCACCTAAGTTAAATCCAAATGCCAAATGTGCATATCATTTCAATAACCCCGAGCATGAAACTAATCAATGCTGGGCTCTGAAGAATAAAATTTAAGATCCGATAGACAATAAAACAATTGAATTTGATCCACCTACTACTCCAAATGTGATAACCGCACGAATGTCGAATCATGGCAAAGGTGTTAACGCAATTGATGATACTACTTTCGTCTCTTCCATTTAAGATTTAACAACTCCATTAACTACTGTGAAGGTTAATTTGATGAGAGTCGAGGTGTTCCCTGGTTGTTCTAAAGATTGTGTTTGTTGTGATCAACAAGTAAATGGGTGCAAGCAGCTGAAGGAAGGTGTGCAACACCTAATAGATAGCCGCAAGATTTTGTTCGAGAAGATTCCTACCATCAAGAGTTTGACCAACAAATCTGAAGACCTATCCATAATAACAATTTCCAACAAGCCTTTTAGGATCCCCTCAAAGGATCCTATTAGAATTTCAAATGAACCAACCATTTCTCCTTTAATAATCACTGCCGCTGGGCCTATTCCCTATTCCTCTGATAGAGCGGTTCCATGGAACTATGGTGCCAAGGTTTATTATCATGGGATAAAACAAGATTCTTGGATAGACAATGACGAAGCTGATGTTACTAATATTGCATGTTCTAGTAAAGTGACAAGAACAGGGAGGATCTTTTCCCCTGATATTTCACCGCCCACTATTACAATAACTCCCATCCGCATAACCAATAACGAGTCTAGTGCCAACACTAGAGGCAAAAATAAAGAAGGTGAGCCTGTTGGGATAGAGGCACCTACCAAAGATACTGACGTTGAAGAACCCTCCACTCGACATATGGAGGAAATCCTGAAAATCATCAAGAAAAGTGACTTCAAAATAGTTGAGCAGTTGGGGAAAACCCCCTCCAAAATTTCCATGATGTCATTGTTACTCTGTTCCGACGTTCATGCCAAGGCTATAATAAAGTTCTTGAAGAAAGCCCATGCGCTCCAAGAAACCACAGCGGACCAGTTCGAGAATTGTGTAGCAAGTTTAACGACTGACAATGGATTAGGATTCTCCGACGTTCATTTGACTCCTATGGGAAGGAACCACAACAAAGCCTTGCATATCTATATTGAATGCAAGGGGACCACCCTGTCCCATGTCCTAATTTATATTGGCTCATCTTTAAATGTGTTACCCAAAGGTGCTTTGGACCGGCTTGATCGTGAAGGACTGGTATTGAAGCCAAGCGATATTGTCATAAGGGCTTTCGACGGGTCTAAGAGAATGGTTCATGGAGAGGTGGATCTCCCAAATAAAGTTGGCTCACAGATTTTCAACTCTACCTTCTACATAATGGACATCTGTCCCGCCTACTCATGTTTACTTGGCCACCCTTGGATACATGGGGTAGGGGCAGTAACATCCACCCTTCATCAAAAATAAAAATATTCAGTCAAGGGGAAGATTGTCACTGTTTTTGGTGAAGAGGAATTCATGGTGAGCCACCTCATATCTTTCAAGTATGTGGAAATGGATGGAGAATTCATAGAAACTCCATGCCAGGATTTTGAAATTGTTCCTCCTATGGTTGCTGCCACCAAAATCTCCTCCAACATATCAAAAGATGATGAAGTTGTACCAAGAATGGTCTCATTTAAGGATGTGTGTGCTGCAGTCGAAGATGGAAACTGTACTATCTGGGGACAACTTCCCGATATTCCGTTTAAAGCGGAAAAATTTGGGTTGAGTTTCACCATCAAAGCTCAAAAAGAAGTCAGGCGTGCTCGCGTAGGAAAGCCACATCTCCGCATCAGAAATCATGAAGTGAACGTTGTGGAAGACTCTGATGATGAATGTACTTTTGAAGATTGGATCTACCCTATTATCGGAGGAAAGCTCAACAACTTGCATGCAAAGGATTTCACTCCCATCTCCTTCATTGAGGAGTAATTATTGTTTACTGTTTTCTGTCAATTCAAGAACCTTTGTTTGTAATCTTAATTCCAAACAATGACTTTTAAACTATGTGCCTTGCTCGAGGCACTTTGGTCCATTTGTTAAGGGTTTTATTCATGTTCATTTATCATGTGATCATTTAATATAAACCATTGGACCTTTTGCATTCAATCTTTTGTGTTCATTGTCTTTCTTTTCCTTTATTACATTTTTTCAATAACCATGTATCTTACATGCACACACACACACACACACACACACACACACACACTTGTAGATCCTCATCCACTCTGGATCTCATTACCAACGACTCTACTATTGCCAGTTATGACTTCAAACATCCAATTTACCAAGCCAAAGATGAAGGTAAGGAAGATTGTGAAATACCAGGAGAACTAGCCAGGCTGCTAATGCAAGAGGAGAAAGTTATTCAACCTTATGAAGAGCCAATCGAGGTTATCAACCTAGGCACCAAGATAGACAGGAAAGAAGTCAAGATCAGTGCCAACCTAGAAGATAGTGTCAAGAGCAGATTGATTCAGATGTTACATGACTACGTTGAAGTGTTTGCCTGGTCATATGAAGATATGTCCGGATTGGATACCGACATTGTGGTTCATCGTCTACCAACAAAGGAAGATCGCCCTCCTATTAAGCAAAAGGTTTGCCGTATGCGGCCAGACATGTCTGAAAAGATAAAGGCCGATGTAATGAAGAAATTCGATACAGGTTTTCTGGCTGTCACATCTTATACTCAATGGGTTGCAAACGTGGTCCCAGTGCCAATGAAAGATGGAAAGGTTCATATGTGTGTATATTATAGGTATCTGAATAGGGAAAGCCCCAAAGATGATTTCCCTCTACCACATATTGATGTATTGGTTAACAACACCGCTCAACATAAAGTCTTCTCCTTCATGGATGGATTTTCTGGCTACAATCAAATCAAGATGGCTCCCGAAGACATAGAAAAGAACACCTTTGTTACACAATGGGGAACCTTTTGCTACAAAGTCATGTCGTTCGAATTAAAGAATGCAGGGGCAACATATCAAAGAGTTATGATAGCTTTATTTCATGGTATGATCTATCATGAAATAGAGGTCTATGTGGATGATATGATTGCAAGGTCGCAAACTGAAGAAGATCATCTTGATCACCTACACAAGCTATTTGAGAGGCTGAAGAAGTACAAGTTAAGGTTGAACCCTAATAAATGTATATTCAGAGTAAGGTCTGGAAAGCTTCTAGGTTTTGTCGTTAGTGGTAAAGGCATCGAAGTTAATCCTGCAAAGGTAAAATCCATTCAAGAAATGCCAGTTCCCCACTTAGAACCGACTATTAATACTGGTTTGCGTTTTTTGTTCGCAAATATCGCGGTAAGCAAGAGTCGTCACCGACTTTTATTTTATCCAATCAGGAAAAGGAAAAAGAATAGAAAAAACCTTTCTCGAGAATGTTTTTGAGTACGGGGGGTAGATTATAGAAAGGGAAGGTGCTATAACCCTTTCTATCCATGGTTTTCCATGGGATCTTAGGTACTTGCTCAATTTGAAATTGCTTGTGTGTGCTTGTTTTAAAAAGTTTTGTTTTACTTCGTGTTAACCCTTGTTTCTGTCCTCAAGAGTGTTATGAAGTTGTTTTTGAAAACTTTGTTTGGAAAGTGTTGGTATGAAAATTTTGTTTGTTTGAGCAAGTACCTAGGAACTAATCTACCTACTCGAAAAAAGTATGTTCGTTTTCCTTTTAGATAATGCTATCCCATTATTGTGAAATAGGTAGCATCGTTGTTGGAGTTTTTTAGGGACATTCGAAGGGACAAATACGATCACAAAAGAAATGTTAGGAAATGTTAGTAATCATCCTAAAGCCTTAAAGATCTTTTTCCGAGGCAACATCCGAATAGGTCATTTTAGATCTTTCGGGGCTAGAGAACAACCACTAACAAACCCTATACTTCATGACCATTTACCGAAGGCAACCGGAGTGGAGTAAACCCTAGGAGTGAGAATGTGCGAGTGTAATTTCAGTTATTTAATCTTTGCACAATTAAGGTGATCTACTGTTTTAATTTTCAGTTAGTCTTCCCATACTATCCTATTAACATACATCTATGCAGTTTATAGTTTACGAAAATTAAAATGCGGGAAAGTTTAAAGTCCTAGCTATTATAGGGCTTTTGCAAATACATAATTATCGTGAATGAAAATAAAAATGCGGAAGTTTAAAACCCTAATTAATCTATTATAACCTCGAAACAGTTACAATAATAATAAAAAGGAAATTAAAAATGCGCACGGCAAATTAAATGCGAGAATAATTTAGGAAACCTGAAAATCTAATTGAAAAACTATTTAGGTTATTTTTTTGAGAAAAATCAATTAGGTTATGTACCAATTAAACCCCTAATTCTAATTGATTTAAATTATATAGAAAAAAAGAAATTAAATTGCCCTAGCTTAAATTAATTTAATTAATTAAAGAAACAAGATATTTTTTATGAAAAAAAGATTTTTTTAGGTTTTTTTATGATTTTTTGATTTAATAAAAACTGATTTTTTTGTGTTATTTTTGTAAAAATAAAACATTAACAAAACTATAAAAAAAAAGAATTAAAATAAAAGATTTAGAGATTGGGCCTGTTAGAAGCTGAGAAGGAGGGTGTATGGCTGAATTTGCAAGCCCATTATGCTCAAGCCCAGTCCTAGCATGTGATCCTGTGCTGGTCAGGCCTGGAGAGTGTACCATGGTCCTTGACATGTGGGACGTTGGGTTGGATTGGATTGATGAGGAATCCATTGGCTGGATATTGTGGTGCATGGTGGATTCCTGGGACGTGTATGCGCATGATCTGTTGAAACAAAGTTAGAAAATAAAGAAAATGCTGGGACCTGGGATCGAACCCAGGTCCTCTACATTTCCAAACGCGCGCTTCACCACTAGGCTACCAGGTTTTTGTTGTCAATATAGTAACAATAATCAATATTATATGAAACAAGGTGGATAACTGAAAGAAAACAAAAACGCGCGCGTTATTCAAATGGACCAGTGATGTCCATCCATGTTATCTTCTTCTTCCTTGCCCATCGTATTAGGCTAAATACTTTTACCTACGGCCAGGACTCCATAGCTAAAACCATGCAAGCTTCAAAAATCAGGAAAACACATGATAAATTAAGGGTGAGTACATGGGTCAACTTGTCTTGATGTCACGAGCATCATTGTACCCTTTTTTGGGCCAATTTCACCTGTATCAAGAAGCCCTAAAATGTGACTTCAAACCCTAGCCATGGCATTCATCAGTGTATGCCTTAAAACATCAATTAAACCAATCCAACACGTTGTAAACATGACAACAAACATAAATATACCATTAAAACATGTTCATGATGCAAGAATCATAGTAATCGGATTTTGAAAAAGAAGCAAACTGTGACGATCATATGTCCTATTTCTGGGCTTGGAAGGACTGGCAAATGATTGGAAATCGTTCCGGAGATGTCCAGGAATCGATTGGTAGCTTTGAAATGCTTTGAATTTCCATCTAGGTTGGTAAACAGATCACCACTTTTTATCAATTTTTCCAGTTTTGCTTTGTGCTCTCACGACCGGCAATCCTTGTTTTTTTGGCTTGGTTATATTCAACATATATACTAGAACGAATTAGGTCAACAAAAATGCCTTGTATCTTTGAAGATCATCAAGATTTGATTTGGTTTTTCTCTTGTATGATATGTTTCCAAAATAAGCCTAATCATGCCAATTTTGATTCAATTTATTTTGCACGTTTTGGATATGATTTGTCAGCCTAATTGGATTTGATTCCTACAAAAAATCAGATCAAAAATCAATCTTTTGTATTTTTTGCAATTTATTTGATTTAACTTGAATCTTAAATAATAAAAAATCAAAATAAAATAAATAATGAAGAAAATAAAGTGCAGATGCTGATTTGGGTTGTGGACCATGTCACAAGCAAGATTCAATCATGAAAAACTAGGCCCATTTGACAAAAAATGTATTTTTGAGCACATTTGACTTTTAGTAATTTTGCAAAAATGGTCAACTTTGACAAGGCATATCTCCTCCAATTTTAACCCTAGAGACGTGTTCTTGGACTTTTTATAAATCTTAGGATGTCCCCTAAACAACCATTTTAGTTTCATCCAAATTGGGTCTTCCATATTCATGTAAGAAGCTTTGACCCAAAAGGTGTTTTTGTTGACTTTTCAAAAGGACCTATAATGTAGAAATTCATATCTTTTGATGAGTATATATTTTTTACTTGGGGGATGAAGATGAGTTGTAGGGAATTGCATCCTCTTCAAAATGAGCCTTGGATGGAAAATTTCTGATAAAGTATGAAGAAGTTATGATTGGTCAAAGTTTAATTGACTTTTCCTGAGAAACCCTAATTTAGCAATTTTTGGGTTTTGATGAACTTGGGGCATTCCTTGAGGAATCATGATCAACCCTTGATAAAATGATGTATATTAATTAAAAATGTTGATGTTGACCAAAAACCTTGAAGTTTGACTGTATGTGGGCCACAGTTGACTTTTGACCTAGTAGAGTTGATTTTCAGGCATATGGGCAATTGATTGAGCAAACTTCTTGTGTAAGGCCTGAAACTTGACATGGATGATCTTGAGAACATATTAGGACCATGGAAAGCATTTGGGACCTTTGGAGCTCCCACACCCTGATGAAAATGGAAACCCTAATTTGCGGTACATTACCTTAGGAGAGAGTTTGTCTGGTCGACTCTTGGGCATCCTTGAACAAGTTAGGGACCTCAATGGGCATGGGTTGAGTAAAATGAGAGGGAAAATTTTAGGGTACAATAGCTGCCCCTGTTCAATCCTCTTAAACCTGAGGATGTAGATTGGTTGTTTGCCTTTCGTAATCTGAAGGTGGAAGAAGATTGAACACTGGAGTGCCCAGAAATTTGTACTCGTCTGAGATGGTGCTGGACTGTGTAGGTAGTATCGGGAATGGGCTTACAGATACCATTTGGAAAATATGACGGAGAATCGTTGGAGATGGGCCTAAAGATGCCATTTGGAAAACATGACGGAGAATCGTCGGAGATGGGCTTAAAGATGCCATTCAGGATGATGTTGATTTTATGAGATATTCCTTCGATGAGAATTCATGTTCCTGTCATTGAGGAGGAATCTGCTGAGGAATGTTGGTCTCTGTCTTGGGAGAAATATAATTTTAGGAGCTTCAGTTGTCCGTTACTCTTCTGGGGAATCATCTCTTAGTCGAGGAGATGAAAATGAACTGCTATCTGGTCGTGCTCCAGGCTTTACAATGATTTGCCGAGTATAATAAGATTAACTGCTACCTGGTCGTGCTCCAGGTTTGACAGTGACTTATTGGGAAGATGATATTACACTTGCTATCTGGTCGTTCTCCAGGCTTTGCAATTTCTCAATTCTTATCTGGTCGTGCTCCAGGCTTCAGAAGGAATTAAGTGGTTATCCGGTCACATCCAGGTTTCAACTTGAATTTAAGACATACTAATATCTGGTCGATTTCCGGGCTTCATAGTAATTGGTCGAGTAAACTGCTATTTGGTCGAATTCCAAGCTTCATAGTACCTCATACTGTTATCTGATCGTGCTCCAGGTTTCACAGTGTCTCTTGTCGCTATCTGGTCGTGCTCCACTCTTCACAGTGTCTTATATCATTATCTGGTCATGCGCCAGGCTTCACGGTGTCTTATACCACTATCTGGTTGATTCCAGGCTTCATAGTATTTTGGAGAAATCAAGATATTATCTGGTCGATTTCCGGGCTTCATAGCTTGAATTTGATATATACCACTATCTGGTCGATTCCAGGCTTCATAGTATCTTGTACTGTTATCCGGTCAATTTCCAGGCTTCATAGTATGATGGGGAAATTAAGTTGTTATCTGGTCGATTTCTGGGCTTCGTAGCTTGAACTGGAATAGAAATCTTAGTATCGATTTGATTGAACCTGGGAAAACTTGTGAGAACTTCAACTGGGAGAGAAATCTTAGTATTGATTTGACTGATCCCGGGAGAGGTCTCGGATTAACTTTGACTGGAACAGAAATCAGGGGAATCTTAGTGGCGATTCGGCTGACCCAGACGAAAGTCTTAGAACCTCTTCAACTAGAATAGAAACCTTAGTGTCGGTTTGACTGAACTAGAGAAAACTTGTGAGAACTTCAACTAGGAGAGAAATCTTAGTATCGTTTTGAATGATCCTGGGAGAGGTCTCAAGTTAACTTTGACTGGCATAGAAATCAGGGGAATCTTAGCGGCGATTCAGCTGACCCAGACGAAAGTCTTAGAACATCTTCAACTAGAATTGAAACCTTGGCATCGGTTTGACTGAACCAGAGAAAATGTTGGAATATCTGCAATTAGAATAGAAACCTTGGTGTCGGTTTGACTGAACCAGAGAGTACTCGTGATAACTTGATTGCATCTTTCCCTGAAAGGTAAAGAGTTAGTCGTATGCAATATCATAATGTATATAATGCATTGAGTAATGATGTTCTTAAAATAAATGAGATTGAGTTGTATGATACATATGCACATGCCATAATGTATGGATACGTAATGCCATTGGGATATTCTCTAGCTGGGGAAAATAAATCCTGGAGTACTACTGGAGAGTATAAGGAGTCGAGTTCTTCGTTTCCGCTGGGGATAGTGATCGAAGATGATTAGCTGGAGATTGACATCCATTCTGCTTGAGAATATTCTGCCGGGAGAGACTCTGTCTGAGAGTAATCTTGCAGGGGAATGACTCTGTCAGGGAAGAGAGGTGCTTTGTTGGAAGATCTGCTGATCTGGAGAAATAAACCCAGCCGGGGATGAACTTCCATTACTGGAGAGAAGAGCGCTATTGGAGATCGAGCTTCCGTCGTCAGAGAAATAAACTATGCTTGGGAGAAAAACTTTATAAACTCTTTATGGTTATAAAGCTCGGCTGGGGAATGCAGACATTAGCTTTCTAAAAGAACCTGCCGGGGAAGGAAATCCTGCTTAGGGATACGGAGGTCGGACCTTGGTTGTCTCGGCTCTGCGGGGAGTATAGGTGTCACTGGCTTATACGTGATAATGACTTTGCTTCCGTCTGTCTCTGCCCATTGTACTATGATGGACGAGGTAACTGTCGATATTTAGGTTTTGTACCAGTTTCTTTGAGTTCTTAGTAACTGTCTTGCTGTTTTATATGCAGATATTTGTGAACAGTGATCATATTCAAATGCATATGTCAAGAATAAAACATTGGACATTTTTTGAACAATAAAACAGAAAAAGGAAAAACAAACACAGAGTTTTGTACTCAAAAGATGATTTGTATTGATTTGAAATTTTCCTATAACAGGCATTTTTTTTACAAAGAGGCTGACGCTCTAGTAAGAGAATGCCACCGTAAAAAATGGAAATTATTACAGAAGTTATGTACAAAAAGAAAACAGCTATGTGTAGTGATCCCACTGGGTTTTAATTATGCTATTGCCCCTATGTCTTTGAGCATCTCATCATTTTTCTGCTTGTCCGAAGCTGTCTGGATTGATCGATAGCGTTTGAGCTTGATACCTGATTACTGAGGTCTAATCACAAGGTGATTCAATGGGACATAGTGATACGCTTTGATCCCTAACTTTTTCCTGGACCGCCCTTTCGAGTTTTCAGTCCACCGGGATACCCTTTTTTTCCCAAGCCACCCTTTCGGGTTTTCGACTTGCCAGGTGTATAATTTTTTCCATTTTTTATCCCTAATTTTTGCCCAAACCCTTTTGGTTCGTCGGGATGCCCTTATTTTTGCCTAGGTATGTCAACCTAGCGGGTCTTTATTATGCGTAGTATCTTTTAACTATGTTTGTATTGACAGGGTGTGGAAGGTCGTCACCATTCATGGTGGTCAGAATCATGGCTCCACCGAAAAATATGTTCTTGACTACAAATGGTCCCTCATAGGTGGGAGTCTATTTTCCCATGGGATCACCTTGCGGAACTATGATGCGCTTGATTACCAGATCCCCTACTTGATAAACTTGTTGTCTGACTTTCTTATTGAAGGCCTTGATCATCCGTTTCTGATACATTTGACCATGGCAGACAGCAGTAAGTCTTTTCTCGTCGATTAATTTCAATTGGTCAAGTTGAGTCTGGATCTAATCGTCTTATCTCAAACCCGCATCCTTCATAATCCGTAGAGAAGGGATCTGGACCTCTATGGGTAGGACAACCTCCATGCCATATACCAGATAATAGGGTGTTTCCCCTGTCTACGTACGTGCTGAAGTATGGTACCCGTGAAGAGCAAACAATAACATCTCGTGCCAGTCTTTGTACGTCACCGTCATCTTCTGTATGATCTTTTTGATATTCTTATTAGCAGCTTCAACAACCCCGTTCATCTTCGGCCGGTAAGGCGGAGAGTTGTGATGCTGAATCTTGAACTATTTACAGAGTTCGATGATTATCGTGTTGTTGAGATTAAAACCGTTATCAGTGATGATTCTATCATGGATACCATAACGACAAACCGAGTTATGCTTGATGAACCATGCCGCCACATTCTTGGTAACCGTAGCAAAGGAGGCAGCCTTAACCCACTTCATGAAGTAATCAATGGCCACTAGGATGAAGCGATGCCCGTTGGACACGGTAGGTATGATCTCGCCGATCATGTCAATGCCCCACATTGCAAAGGGCCAGGGAGCCGTCAAAACATTCAAGGGAACTAGAGGTACATGCACCTTATCATCATATATTTGGCACTTGTGACAGGTTCGAGAATGCTGATAACAGTTGGCTTCCATAGTGGACCAGTAGTATTCTGCCCGTAGGATCTTCTTTGCCATGGTATGTCCACTAGAATGAGTGCCGAAGGTACCTTCGTGTAGTTCTGCCATGATCTTCTCTGCTTCTCTCTTGTCTACACACCGTAGTAAGGTAGAGTCATGATTGCACTTATAGAGGATTCCATTGCTGAGGATGAACTTTGTAGTAAACCTTCTCAGAAATTTCTTGTCATTAACAAATGCCCACTCGGGGTATTCTTGAGCCTCGAGATACCTTTTCACCTCATGAAACCAAGGTTTGTCGGCTATCCCCTCAGTATCGATCTCACAGCATTATGCTGGTTCATCCAACCTTTCAATAGTGAATTGGGGAGCTTCATTGTCCGACCTAACCTTGAACATTGACGACATAGTAGCTAGCGCGTCCGCTAACTGATTCTCTTCTCGTGGGAAATTTTCAAAGGTGATCTCTTCAAAATGTGGTAGCAGTGTCAGTACATGTTCTCTGTAAGGGATAAGGTTCGGGTGCTTCGTATCCCACTCGCCTTTGATCTGACTTATCACCAAAGAGAAATCCCCGAATACACTCAAGAACTTGATCCTTAGGTCAATGGAAACTTTAAGACCCATGATACATGCTTCATACTCCGACATGTTGTTGGTACAGTTGAAACATAATCGGGCAGTGAACGGAGTATGACAGCCCTCAGGAGATATGATTACAGCGCCAATACCATTACCCAAGGCGTTTGAGGCTCCATCAAAATACATAGACCATCGGGATCCTTCCTCAGGTCCTTCATCCGGTCCAGGTTCTTCACAGTCGGTTACTAACATGATGTTCTCATCCGGGAACTCAAACTTCATGGATTGGTAGTCATCCACGGCTTGATGCACCAAGTTATCAGCTAACACACTTCCCTTGATTGCTTTTTGGGTTGTGTATTGGATGTCGTACTCGGTTAAGATCATTTGCCATCTTGCTATCCTTCCGGAGAGAGCGGGCTTCTCAAAAATGTACTTGATCGGATCCATCTTAGATATCAACAAAGTAGTGTGGGTCAACATATACTTTCTCAGTCGGCGAGCAGCCCATGCCAAAGCACAGCAAGTTTTCTCGAGCAGCGAATATCGTGTTTCATAGTCGGTAAACTTTTTGCTAAGGTAGTATATTGCGTTCTCTTTTCGACCAGACTCGTCATGCTGCCCCAGCACACACCCCATTGAATTATCTAACACTGTTAAGTACATTATCAAAGGTTTTCCTTCAGCCGGAGGCATCAGAATAAGAGGCTCTTGGAGATATTGTTTGATTCTGTCAAAGGCTACCTGGCATTCGTCATTCCACTTTACCACTTGATCTTTCTTCAGAAGCTTGAAGATTGGATCACAAGTAGCAGTCAGGTGTGAAATGAATCGGGAAATGTAATTTAGGCGTCCTAAGAAACCTCTAACTTCCTTCTCGGTGCGGGAGCCAGCATCTCTTGTATGGCCTTCACCTTTGCAGGGTCTACTTGAATACCTTTGTCACTGACGATGAATCCCAGAAGCTTACCAGACCTTACCCTGAAGGTGCACTTGTTCGGATTTAACCTCAGCTTGTATGTCTTAAACCTGTCGAACAACTTTTATAGATGATCAAGATGCTCTTCCTCAGTTTTAGACCTGGCTATCATGTCATCAACATAAACTTCGATCTCATGGTGAATCATATCATGGAACAAAGTGACCATGGCACGCTGAGAAGTTGCCCCAGTATTCTTCAACCCAAACGGCATCACCTTGTAGTAGAAAGTTCCCCACTGTGTAAGAAAGGTTGTCTTCTCCATGTCTTCAGGTGCCATCTTGATCTGATTGTAGCCAGAGAAACCGTCCATGAAGGAAAAGACTGTATGTTGTGCGGTGTTGATAACCAGAACATCGATATGGGGAAGCAGGAAGTCATCCTTGTGGCTTGCCCTATTCAGGTCTCTGTAATCCACACGCATTCGTACTTTACCATCTTTTTTAGGTATTGGAACCACATTAGTAACCCACTGCGGATAGGAGGTGACAACTAAGAACCCTGCGTTGAACTGCTTCATAACCTCTACTTTAATCTTCTCTGACATCTTGGGACGCATACGACGGACCTTTTGCTTTACCAGAGGGCAGTCTTCTTTAGTTGACAGACGATGAACCACTATATCCGTGTCTAATCCAAGCATGTCTTCATATGACCAGGCGAAGATTTCAACATACTCATGCAACATATGTACCAACCGCTGTTTGACACTAAGCTCCAGATTTACACCTATCTTAACCTCTTTTCTGTCTTCCTCTGTACCCAAGTTCACTGTCTCAACCGGCCCTTCATGAGGCTATATGGCCCTTTCTTCCTGCTGTAATAGTCTAGCAAGTTCTCCGGGTACCTCACAATCTTCCTCACCTTCGTCCTCGACTTGGTTGATCGCATTTTCAAAGTCATAATGAGTAGTAGCAGAACTGTTATTAATGGGATCCAGAGTGGATACAGATCTGCATTTGGATACGTGAGTGTGTGTAAGAACATAGCTGTATAGACAGAACAAAAGAAAAGAAAGACAAAGAGCGCAAAATTTGTATGCAAACGTCCAGTGCTTTATTAATGTCATATGAAAATGAAACACGATAACCCTCACAAATAGAACCATTGTTCCCCGAGTAAGACACATGGCTATAGAGTTTATATTGTTTTTAAATTACATATCCAAAAAAATCAAAAAGACAATTACTCCAGAACAAAAGTGATCGGTACAAAGTCCTTGGCAGTCCAGTTACTAAGTCCACCATTGGTAGTCGGGAAGATCCATCTGTCAATGTCGGAATCACCATCACTGTCTTCAAGTGCATTGACCCCAGGATTGTTGATGCGTAGGGGAGGTCCTCCAACCCAAGCATGACGAATAGCCCTTTGAGCACCTGTAGTAAAGCCCAAACCAGATTTGTCAGACTTGTAATGAATAACCGGGAGCTGACCCCAAATGGTAGACCCACCTTCTTGAACCACTGCTCGTGCATCCTTGAGAGAAGACATCTTCAAGGGAGGTTTGGTGACCTTCGGAGGACTGTCGGTAGTTTGCTGTAGCCATAATCTGAGGTACTTCTTAAAAGTTCTGGCAAGGAGTCTCGATGAACTCGCCATCCATCTCTACGTACCTGAAGGAGTTCAAGTGACTGATCATGTACTCCTCTTCACCATGCATAGTAACAATCTTTCCTCTTACTGGGTACTTCAACATCTGGTGAAGGGTAGAAGTAATAGCCCCAACCCCATGTATCCAAGGGCATTCCAACAAGAAAGAATATGATGGTTTGATATCCATTACATAGAAAGTGGAGTCGAAGGTCTGGGAACCAACTTTGATAGGGACATCCACTTCTCCGTGCACCATCCTCTTCAAACCATCGAAAGCTCTCACTACTATATTGCTAGGATTCAAGGTTAAGCCTTTACAGTCCAATCTGTCCAAAGCTTTTTTAGGTAGCACATTCAACGAGGAGCCAGTATCTATCAAAACATGGGCCAGAGTCGTGTCCCTGCATTCAACAGAAACATGAAGAGCATCATTATGTTTCCTCCCCTTTGGTGTCAGATCTGCGTCAGAGAAACCCAAACCATTATCGACAGTCAGACTAGGCACACAATCTTCAAACTGATCAGCCAATGTCTCTTGTGGCACGTGAGCCGTCTTCAGAAACTTAACCAAAGCCTTCGCATGGGCCTCGGAAAACAACAACAAAGCCAACATAGAAATTTTGGATGGGGTCTGCCCCAGTTGATCGACCATATTGTAGTCGCTCTTCTTTATTATCTTCAAAATTTCTTCCATTTCTTTCTTGGAAACTTCTGGTAGGGTTACTGAATTAGCCTTTGTCAAGACAGGCTCAAGAAGTATGTCTTTTCCTCGAGTCTCGGCCGACTCAGTGATAGGAGGGTCAACAGGAGTGATTAATGGAATTGCAGTAGTAGTCTTGGGTGGAATCACAGCAGGAATGATCACAAGTCCGATAGTAGTCTTTGGAGGAGAAATTTCAGGGGAGAACACCCTTCCACTTCTTGTTATTTACTGGTTCCGGCAATATTGACGATGTCGGAATCAGCATTTTCAGCAATCTTGTCTTCAGTGGCTAGCATGTCCTGCTTTACGCCGTAGTAATAGACGTTGGCCCCATAGTTCCAAGGAATAACTTTGTCTGAGGAGTATGGGATTGTTCCAGACATGGTTATGATCAACGGAGTCACCTTCGGAATTGATGTAATCCTGACGGGTCTCTTAGCAGAGACCCTGGGAGGATTGGCGCAAATGGTTATTGTTGTACCCCAAAATTTGCCCTCCCATTTCCCAATGATTTCTCATCACAAAACCTTTGAAGCCCAAGATCCAGTTAGGGTTTCACCTGCTCAAGACCTCTCCTTGCACTGCTGACCCAAATTAGGGTTTTTGTTTGCACAAAGATGTTTTGACCCAAAATGCCTAAGATGACCTTCTTGCTTCATGTTGGACTCCCAAGTTTATCCTCATCAAGTTTCAAGTCTTGATTCCAAGTTTTGCCCAGTCAATTGGACAGTTGACCTAGAAATCAGCTGTATTGGGGAAAAAGTCAACTGTGGCCAATTGACAGTCAAACCTCATGAAAATTGACCCACATCAACATTATGAACTCATATGGACCATTTGATCAAGTTTGGATCACAATTCCACAAGAAATTTGATCAGATCACCAAAAGGGCAAAATGGTCATTTTTAGGGTTTTGACTGTACAAAGGCAATTTTTGACTGTTTGACCTAGCCAATGGCGAACCAAGCTCATATATGGACTCAAGGACCCCATGGAATTATCTTGACATGCTAAACAAACTCAAAAGATCCCAAGTACACAAAATTGACAGTTGAATTTCTCAGTCAATTGATCAATTTTGACTGTATACTGAAAAGTCAAACTTTGACTTTTTGGTCAAAATCAAGAGTCAAGATTCATTTTTCATCAAAACATGCCAAATCATGAAACTTGTTCACCAAGAAATCACAAAAATCAAATTAGGGTTAGAAATTTGAATTTTTCATAACTTAGAATTTTTCTAAGTTATAAAAAACCTTAATTTTTTTCCCAACTTTGCCCCACTTTTTCACCAAGATCCATTTGGATTCAAACAAAAGTCAAAACATGAAAGTTGTATCTTGTTGCATAATCTACAACTTTGATTCACAAAGTTTTCCCATTTGAGGCTTGTATCTCAAGTTACAAATTTTTTAATAAGGGCACTAAACCATTCTTAACTTAGTGAATTTTTGATCTATTTTGACAAGGTTTTCTACCCCACTTCAAGGCCATTTTACATACACTTCCACTTGGAATTTCAATTTGCATTTCAAAGATGGATTGTAGTACACATTCCAAGCTTTCCAAAATGTCCAAGAACTCATCAAACAACCTCATGACTTGGGAGATTCTAATTTCACAATTTGGCAAAAACTCACTTTTGAATTGGCCATTTTTCATGTTCATAAGTTGTGCAAACTTCTCAAAACCAGCATGCCCTTGATTACAGGTCCTAAAACCATCCAACACTCAATAATTTAATGCATGTTCATTGTGTTAAGACCTTGTTTCATGAGCTAAAGCATTGTATGATGGATTAATCCCAAATTAGATAAAGCATTCTTTCTATTTTTGCAAAAGTTTCACTTTATGTCCAATTACAAATCCAACAAGTACAAACCAAATCCAATTGGCACAAGATTATGGACAAATCACTCTGATCAAGGAGAGGTTATGCAGCTCATTAGAGGCCCCCTACTTGCCTAAAACACCAAGTTGCCTTTGTTTGCTTAAGGGTGAAGAAAAGTACCATAACTCACACCAACTTCCATCTCAGCTTACACACACTTAGACAAAGTTATCAAACATATTCCAAAGATCAGAACCAAGCTTTTGCACGACCCTAGCACCTCTCAAACACTCCCCTTGCCATAATCACTCTCAAACTGCAAAAACAGGGCAAGGCCTGCAGTTTGAGTGTCATCTTTCATTTCTCTCAAGCTTTCTTGCCCAAACCAGTTCACACACCTTCCATACCATCTATGCAAGCTAACCAAAAGCAAAAGCACGACCTGTAATCACTCTAACCACTTCCACCATTTTCAGTTTCTTGTTTTGCAGGTGAGGTGCTCTAGCACGATTCAGAAGCTCTCAAGACAAAGTAAACATTGGAATAACATCCCTGGACCTCAAGGAAGCTTTTCCAATCATCACCTTGCCCTGGAAGCTCCCTCATTGCCAGATAGAACTTCAGCTGAACAGGTATCTTGGTGAACTCGTATCTCTCTTATTATGCATCATTAGCTTTAAGTTTGTGAATAAACAATGTTCTACTCATGCCACTGAACATGTACATGTTTTTACTTTTCATTTCTTTTGCTTGAGCTGTAAGAATTTGAGGTTTGAAAATGGCAGAAAATCTAGGTTAGGATTTGGGGGAGGAGAAATTCTCCCTCATCTTAGAGAGTTAGATCAAGTTATGCATATGGTTAGATTCGTCTCTTGATGCTGAACATTTTTTGTGTTATGAGTTTTCATTAACAAGCCAGGAATCAGGATGTTTGAATGTTGGAACCAAGCGCGCGTTTTCTGAACATTTTTGGCTGGAGGTTGAAGAAGGGTCTATTGGGCTGGGCTTGCTTCATATTTCTTATTCACACCATGATTTTTGTTTTGCACCCCCTTGTAGCGGTGAAAATCGGAGATCAAGCTATTAATTAACTTGACTCGCAAAAGCAAGAGTCGCCACCGCGCTTTATTATTTCCAAGGGAAAAGGGAAAAGAGCGAAATAAAACCCTAAAGTATGCAATGTAAATTAATATTTAAAAGTAATGAAAATACAATGCGTTTTTAAAAGAGATCGAGAGTTCGGGGGTTGGTTATACAATGGGAAGGTATTAGCACCCAATGCATCTGCGGTACTCCGCAGGAACCTTTTGAAATATCTGTTTTGGTTAAAATTGTTTGTTTGATTAAAATGGTTTGTTTGGTTAAAGATGGGTATGGACGAGATTTTTGAAGATACGACGACCTAGTGTCGAAGTTTTGACTTAAAAGAGGTGAGTTTGAAAATGGAGTCTTTTGGGAAAATTATCTTAAGTTTAGCAAAATAGTAAACAAGCAAAAAAAAATGAATGAAGGGGTTCGCGCAATCGTATGAGATATGTTCGGTGACATGAAGTCAGCAAATTTAATTATTTCCCTTGGAGTAAATTGAGCAAATAAAATAAGATGAATCAGTAAAGTATAAACATTCGAAAATTCACAAGAAAACAAATCTAATGAAACAGACTAATGACCAAAGGTATCAAGAAATTAAAATAACAAAGATATTTAAAGAGAAGAAAATAGAACTAATTATCTAAGTAAAAATTCTAAGATTACTTACTAAAATAATTCTATACTAATCACAAATTCTAAAGTTATAAAAATAATTCTAAAGTGACTACACTAGATCTAAACTAAAATTAAAATTTTGATATTAGCAAATTAAATCTAAGCTAAATTAAATTCTAAGGTTACTAAATTTAATCTAAAACAAATAAAAATTCTAAAATTACTATATTAAAAAAAAAATAGAAATTCTAAAGTTATTAGGTTGAATTTAAATTAGATGAAAATTCTAAAGTTAAATCATATCTTAAACTAATTGAATATTCTAATAAATCTAAACTAAAAAAACTAGATTAAAAATACTTTTAAGCCTAAATTAAATTAATCATAAGAAAAAAAAAGGGGTGTGAAACTGAAGTATAAGGTGGAGATAATAATTTCGAATGGGCTTATTAAATTGTGTTGGGGTGAGTCTCATATGCCATCCAAATAACTAAAAAAAACTAGAATAAAATACTGTTGGGTTGTACTGGATCGCGAAGTGAGGTGGAATGGCCTTCTTGATCTGGCCGAGACTAAATGGAGGCTTTTCAAACGGCACCCGCTTCACAGTGTCATTCTCTGATTTCCTCCCTTCAATCTCTGCCTAGGCAAGAGAATGAGCAACAATTTGGTATCATAGTGCAAAAGCAATTTAAAATTTGAAAACAAATATGAGTGAAACGAATGAATTTCTTCAAGACAAACATATTCATTGTATTAAGATAATCATTCAGATGCAAACAAGTTCTTACATGCAAACACTGTTTTGATAAACAAGAAAAATTACAAAAAGCAGAAATAAGTTAATGATCGGGGAAGGCTTTCCATCTGGACTTGAATCACCGAAAACATCCTTCAAAACTCAAAGTGACCATCGATCGTGTTTACTCTTCGGCACGTGCTTGATTTGAACTTCAAAACCAACGTCCTTGAATGACAAGATACCACTTCTGACCAACTTCTGAACCTCAATCTTCAAAGCAAAGCAACCCTCCAAGTCATGCCCAGGAGCACCTTGATGAAAAGTACCAGTCAAATCAGCTTTGTAGCACCAATGTATCTTCTTAGGAACCTTCGGTGGAGGTCGGGTCTGAACCAAATTCCTCTGCATCAGGATAGGGAACAACTCTGTATAGGTAATTAGAATTGGATCAAACTGGGTTTTCCTCTGATTAGGAACTTGCTGATTTTGTTGATGAATAGGAGGAACATGATGATTTTGACGATGAATATTTCTTCCTATGGTTATCTTCTTGGAAAAGTCATTATCAAACTTCTTCACACCATTAGCTGAGCTACCATCTTCATATGAACATCCCTTCCCCAACATCTTCTTCTAGATGCACTCCCACATTCACCTTGTCAGGAAGGTCATTAGGTGCATTAACCATCACCTTCTCATGAGAGAATTATTTTATAATTTCATTGAATACTTTTATCATCGCTTCCTCCCTCCTAGAAGGATTGACTTGAGCGGCAACCAGAATTTCGACCAAAACAGTTGAGTGATCCATACCAGCTTTCAAAATAGTCATCTCTCTACGGAGTTCAGAAACCTCTTGCTTGATATTCTCCATTGTTCTCTTAGCGCGAGTGTTGTACTGGTGAGACCAAAGGAAAAATAAGACTCGGAAGAAGACCTTTGAAAGTGAAACAAAAAATGTAAAATGATGTATGATATGCAAAAGAGAGTTTTTATTTGATTTTTAAGGAACTCAAGATATTAAGTTGTAAACATCAAAGTATGAAGATAGAAGATGAATTTTAATTTGGCTCCAAACATTGATCAAGTTATCATCAAGATCAATCATCCATTTTGGTGGATTAGGGTTTTCGCCCTATCAACACCCAAGATCCATTGAGCTTGACAAAACTTGTGATGTTTACAAAGAAAGACCTCCAAATTCCTTCAAAGTCAAGTGAAAAGGGTTTTATGGATGCATGAATGCATGGCTATGCAACAATCACAAGCAAGGTCACAAATAAAGTCGGAAGGTTTAACGTCTCGAGCATGGAGTCAAGGTAAGGAACACCCCCAAGGTATGTACTAACGGTTTAATCACACCTGTAGAACAAGGTTCTAAGAGTTCCCAGAGTCTACATTCCTCCTTCGGATATTACCAACGTCTTGATTACTCAATAATCAGCAATATTCTCAAGAGAAACTCATCCGAGCGTAGCATCGCGTAACAATTACTTCCGGATTACTCCGTTATAATTTTCGCGCTACACCTAAAAGGCCAAGATGGGTTAGGGTTCTACGGTTCCCAGCTTCTCTGGCTCCCAGGTCGAAAATAATAATGTCTTCCCGATTACTCGGTAAACAAATATTACGTTCAAAAGGGCCTTCCACTGAGTGGGGGATCTCATGCCTCCTTCTTCGGGATTACTCCCTCAAAGTTAACATGACTATACCGCCCGTCCTATTCCTAAGTGTAACTTAGTCCGGGTATAGGACTTGTCCTTTGTAAATATCATCAACACCCAAATAATCACAATATATACATATAATCAAACAATCAAATAATGATAAAACAGATAAAACAAATTAGGCTTAACCCACTTAGGGATGGACCAGCAAGAGGTCAATCTTTCCCCAGCAGAGTCGCCAATTCTGTAGCAGTGAAAATCGGAGATCAAGCTATTAATTAACTTGACTCGCAAAAGCAAGAGTCGCCACCGCGCTTTATTATTTCCAAGGGAAAAGGGAAAAGAGCGAAATAAAATCCTAAAGTATGCAATGTAAATTAATATTTAAAAGTAATGAAAATACAATGCGTTTTTAAAAGAGATCGAGAGTTCGGGGGTTGGTTATACAATGGGAAGGTATTAGCACCCAATGCATCTGCGGTACTCCGCAGGAACCTTTTGAAATATCTGTTTTGGTTAAAATTGTTTGTTTGATTAAAATGGTTTGTTTGGTTAAAGATGGGTATGGACGAGATTTTTGAAGATACGACGACCTAGTGTCGAAGTTTTGACTTAAAAGAGGTGAGTTTGAAAATGGAGTCTTTTGGGAAAATTATCTTAAGTTTAGCAAAATAGTAAACAAGCAAAAAAAAAAATGAATGAAGGGGTTCGCGCAATCGTATGAGATATGTTCGGTGACATGAAGTCAGCAAATTTAATTATTTCCCTTGGAGTAAATTGAGCAAATAAAATAAGATGAATCAGTAAAGTATAAACATTCGAAAATTCACAAGAAAACAAATCTAATGAAACAGACTAATGACCAAAGGTATCAAGAAATTAAAATAACAAAGATATTTAAAGAGAAGAAAATAGAACTAATTATCTAAGTAAAAATTCTAAGATTACTTACTAAAATAATTCTATACTAATCACAAATTCTAAAGTTATAAAAATAATTCTAAAGTGACTACACTAGATCTAAACTAAAATTAAAATTTTGATATTAGCAAATTAAATCTAAGCTAAATTAAATTCTAAGGTTACTAAATTTAATCTAAAACAAATAAAAATTCTAAAATTACTATATTAAAAAAAAAATAGAAATTCTAAAGTTATTAGGTTGAATTTAAATTAGATGAAAATTCTAAAGTTAAATCATATCTTAAACTAATTGAATATTCTAATAAATCTAAACTAAAAAAAACTAGATTAAAAATACTTTTAAGCCTAAATTAAATTAATCATAAGAAAAAAAAAGGGGTGTGAAACTGAAGTATAAGGTGGAGATAATAATTTCGAATGGGCTTATTAAATTGTGTTGGGGTGAGTCTCATATGCCATCCAAATAACTAAAAAAAACTAGAATAAAATACTGTTGGGTTGTACTGGATCGCGAAGTGAGGTGGAATGGCCTTCTTGATCTGGCCGAGACTAAATGGAGGCTTTTCAAACGGCACCCGCTTCACAGTGTCATTCTCTGATTTCCTGCTCGAAGGAGGAACAGAGGTTCAGTCACCAGCTCCCATCTTCAGCAACCTGAAAGTGCAAACAGAAGATTAGATTGTTGAAGCGGAAGGTTAGATAAGAGTGCTCTATGGCATGTGGTCAGCGGTTGTGCGATCTGAGCGGAGGGACTTGTGACAGCAAGCGCGAATCAGATGAATCCATCGACGGCGTGGTCGGAATCGTGGTGGTGACAGCTGGGTAATGCGGAAGAGAGGTGGCGACGGGATTGGCCGGTTGTGCGTCAATGTTTTGTGCAGGATTTCTGCAATGTTCTTCCACCCCAACTTTGATCTTCTTCTTTCTATTTCTTTCATAACTACCGCATTTACACACTTTTTGACACAACTAGTTATCTCGCACGAGGCAAGCGTGTGAGAGACAAGTAGAAAGAAACAGGATGTGTTGTGTTGTGTTGTTGGCGCTAACTCATATAGCAGTTGGTAGACGGAGACATTTATTATTGAGAGAGAGGTGTTGCTGTGAGGCGAGGGATATGCGTGTGCAGAGATTGCAGTGAGAGGTTGTGTGATGCTGTGGGGACGGTGGGATCGTGGTATCGCCGATCAAAGCTTCAGCGGAGTCCTGTCACGCATGGTCGCTGTTTCGGCTTGCGCTGTCGGAAGGAATCCCTACGTGTAGGACCAGCGGATACAGTAGACGGTGCTAAGCCACGTGAAAAAGCAGAAACATCAGCTTGAAACTTTCTCCTCGGCCTCGTCTCACTGGTCCGTCCATTGCTGACAGTTTCTTTTTGGCAGCAAGATTTGTTTGTGTTAATCTATCAGGTAATGTTTATGGACACTCCCAAAGAAATTTGTCACCAAGTCCTCCAACATCAAGATGATTGTCAATCTTTTCAACACTGTTTTCAAGCATGTGAAGTGCCTTTGGAAAAACTAAAAACGTCACTTTGAGGTAAAACAACATCACCCCACTCCATGGAACCAACGGGCCTTTGCAATACTAAGTACAATGATTTCACTGACTCAGAAACCTGGTATAACGGAATTTGCAAGTGAGAGGTGATGACAGATTGGTGTTTAGAGAACAGAGAATGGAGAGTGAAAATTGAACGATGAGGCTGGGGATGGAATTGGGTTGGAGTTTGTGAAGAGGAAAGGGAATTAGGAGTGTGTATGAAAAAGAGAGGAGGGATTCTTTACTGTTAGTGTTGTTTTTTGTCTTTGTTCCCCCCCCGAAGTGATGTTGATGATGGTGATTGGGTAATAGATGAAAGGGTGTATGGTGGTGTGATCCTCAATTTCATCCAAGAGCCAATAGGAATATAGCATTGTGTGTGTATCGATCCTCAATCTCATCCAACAGCCAATAGGAATAGAGTATAGTGTAACAATATATTTTTGTGACCAAATAGTCCTTAAATGATAAAAATAACCAAAAAACTAAATGTATTAAAATTAACTCAATTTAAATGATTTTTTTTTAATGTTTTATGAATAAAGAATAAAGACCCAAAATGACCGAAAATGATAAAACACGGACGAAAATTTATCCGAAAAAATAAAATGAACACATTAAAATAATCTACATGTCACAAAGATTAAAGAAAAAATATTCAAGAAGTCAAAAATCAAAATAAAATAATAAAAAATATCAGACTAAACAGACGTTTAAGGTTAACAACAAGACTTCGAACTGTACCGAAAAATAAAGCGAGCATACCGTCATAATCTACGCGAAGCGCAGATTCATAAAATGATCGGTAAAAGGTGAAAACTTGAGATATTTTCTCGCTACTTTCCCGCATAGTGTCGAATCGCTTTTAACAGTTTGTCTATAAAACCGAAATATTTTTATTATCGACGTATAAACAACTTGGAGCAATGCAAGAAAATGAATGAAATGAAATGTCGGGTATTTTACAACTGAAAGACGATGCAAACTTTGATTTAAACTGACTTTGTCCGGTCAACTTAAATACGACTAATGATGCAAAATATGATGAATGAAGATATTTACTAATGATTGTGACCAAATGACAAAATATGATATGAAAGTGCGACTAAAACATTAGGGGCGAAATAAAGGGGGCAACGGTGTGCCTTGATGAATCAGTCTTCGAGAATCCACAATCAACCGCACTTCTGGCTTGGGAGACTCAAAACCTTAATTGAGGCGCGACACCTGATACTCTTGATTCGGACCTATCTCTGCACATGACACAAAAGAACATGAACATACACCTTTGTATGCGATTAGAAATTAGTGATACATATGCTAAAAATGTTCAAAACACTTGACAATCTTCACATAGTCAAAGCTCGAAGGTGAGACGTTAAAAACCGACTGTATTTCGTGACCTTGACTTATCTTAAAAATGCAAAAAATAAAAAATGGGATCTTAGGTCAAAAATTAGGGTACAACAGCTGCCCCTATTTAAGTTTCTTCTATCTGGAGATATGAAGATTGGGATCTTCATTTCGACGAGATTGAAGGGACTTAAATATAGAATACACAATTTTTGGCCTTAAGATACCGCGATTATGTTCATGATATGATATGAATGTAATGCTCTGAATTTTATGGGGAATGACGCCATACGAGACAGACTATGCTGGAGAAACCAAGCACATTACACAGTAATCCTACAGAGGAAGAGGTTGTAACTCCACTGGGGAAACAGAGTCGTAGACTTCAAATGAGAGACTCTTGAATGATTTACATCAGTATTGAGACTGGAAAAGGTAATGATTTACATCAGTACTGAGACTGGAAAAAGAAATGATTTACATCAGCACTGTGACTGGAAAAGGAAATGATAGACATCAGTACTGAGACTGGAAAAAGAAATGATCTACATCAGCACTACGGTTGGGAAACAAAATGATTGACATCAGCACTGTGGCTGGGAAACAAAATGATCGACATCAGCACTGTGGCTGGAGATAAACATCTCTGATTTCTGAATTTTACCAAGAACGGTAACACATTTCTTCTTTAACCAAGATATCGCTTGAAAAGGATAAAATAACAAACTTCCCCACGGGACTTTTCCGAAGAGATGCCATTTGCTGAGTAAACATTATTGTTGGGGATACACAAGCTGCTCAAATAAAGAGGCCGCCACTTGCTTCCTTTCAAAGGTGTCAGTAACATACAAGCTGCTCATGAAGAGACCGCCACTTGCTGTCTTCAAAGAATATTAAAGCACACAAGCTGCTCATGAAGAGTCCGCCACTTGTTGCCAAAAATCCACAAGCTGCTCATAAAGAAGCTGCCACTTGCCGTTTTCAAGGGAACAATAACACACAAGTTGCTCAAATAGATAAACTGCCACTTGCTGTCTTCCAAAAAATACTAACGTACAAGCTGCTCATGAAGAAGCTGCCACTTGCCGTTTTCCGTACAAGCTGCTCATGAAGAGACCGCCACTTGCCGTTTTCAAAAAGTGTTGATAACATACAAGTTGTCCATGAAGAGACTGCCGCTTGATGTTTCTTTTCAAAATTACCAATAACACACAAGTTGCTCATGAAGAGACCGCCGCTTGTTGTTTTCTTCAAGGTATCAATAACATACAAGTTGCTCATGAAGAGACCGTCGCTTGTTGTTTTTTAAAGTTGTTAATAACATAACAAGTTGCCTCGTGAAGAGACTGCCGCTTGATGTTTTTTAAAGTTGTTAATAACATAACAAGTTGCCTCGTGAAGAGACTGCCGCTTGATGTTTTCGAAGGTGACAATAACACACAAGTTGTCTCATGAAGAAACTGCCGCTTGCTGTTTTCTTAAAAGGTATCAATAACACACAAGTTGTCTCATGAAGAAACTGCCGCTTGTTGTCTTTCAAGAGTATCCATAACACACAAGTTGTCTCATGAAGAAACTGCCGCTTGCTGTTTGTCAAGGTATCGATAACACACAAGTTGTCTCATGAAGAAACTGCCGCTTGTTGTCTTTTCAAGGTATCGATAACACACAAGTTGTCTCATGAAGAAACTGCCGCTTGTTGTCTTTTCAAGGTATCGATAACACACAAGTTGTCTCATGAAGAAACTGCCGCTTGTTGTCTTTTCAAGGTATCGATAACACACAAGTTGTCTCATGAAGAAACTGCCGCTTGTTGTCTTTTCAAGGTATCGATAACACACAAGTTGTCTCATGAAGAAACTGCCGCTTGTTGTCTTTTTAAGGTATCGATAACACACAAGTTGTCTCATGAAGAAACTGCCGCTTGTTGTCTTTTCAAGGTATCGATAACACACAAGTTGTCTCATGAAGAAACTGCCGCTTGTTGTCTGTCAAGAGTATCCATAACACACAAGTTGTCTCATGAAGAAACTGCCGCTTGCTGTTTTCTCAAAGATACCCATAAAATATCATGAAGATATTACTGGAGGTGAGAGTCAATAATTTCACCGAGGATGGACAAACTGCTCATGAAGAGACCGCCATTTGTCATAGAGAAATCAGAAATAATCAAACTGCTCAAATAAAGAGTCAGTCGCTGGTTGTCATGTCGATATTCCAGAAGAAGGTTGTGATAACACTGCTAGGGAATAAAGTTCATCTTTAATGGGGAACCATGAATAAATCCTTCCTGAGGAGACCAAGTATTTACATTGCAAATAAATGCACTCTCCATCTAGGTTTCACAGCCTAGAGAGATCCACAGGGTATCATTCACAAGAGACAAAGCTCAATCCAGGAATAAACTGGAGAGAAAATAGTCAAACAAGACTCCACCCAATGAGGAAACAACTCCAATGGGGGTTTATCCTATCCAGAGATGGAAAAGGAAAGATGAAGCAAGATTCTTCCACGAGAGTTAACTCAGTGGGGAATTAGAAAAGAGGCGCACTTTCTGCTTAAGTTGACATTCTATTTGGAAAGATCAAATACGCTATTTGAATAGATAACCAAGGTATACGTACTCAAAGACATCAACAGATACAACTGTGCATGCATGATGCAAGTGTGAATGAATAAATGAATGTCATGTATATGCTGACAAAACGGACAGGGGAGATGGACAGAAAATGATAAGACATCATAGTACAACTCGACACTCGGCTAATCTCAACAGGATGGTAACATTACTGGAGATAGAAAACAAAAGCCATCATTGGAGCAAAGTCCTTTTACAAGGCTTAAATCTCTTTGGAGAGGAAGATATTTTCAGGTAGAAAACCCAAAGTCCAATCTTCTATTGTCGGCAATCCATTGAAAGGATAACAACACGAACAATGCTTCAGTTGGAAAAAGTCATGCTTAGCTGGAGATACTGGGAACACCACCCTCTGATAATGTGTGCAAAACATATCACATATCTTGACAAATCTAGATTGCCCCTGGGACAAATTTTGGATGCCCCAAGTTTACTGCTGATGAGCTGCATGTTGCACGACAATTCTTGCGAATAGCTTCACTTCTAACATGTCCCAAGCTATCTGGTTGATGAGGAGAAATCGTCTCAAGAGGATTTTACAAAAGACCTGGCATTCACCATGCTCTGGTGTCTTCAAACTCTTAGAGAGATTCATCAAATCTCTACGTGATTGCCCCGGATTGACTGTAGTTGGCACAACAAAGTCTTCAAATTTTTCCCCAAAAGAGTAAACAAGTTGGGAAAGCATTAATTAGAAGAAGCAACACGTCCTTGCTTAAGGTCTTCAGGTGACATGCCCCTGGATATGATTTTTTCTTGACGTGATCCACCAATTACTCAACATAGTTTCAGGCCTTAAAAGAATAAACTCATCACTGGTGCTTATGTGAGCTTCCTTGATATCAAACAAATGTTTTGCAGTTAGAAAAAGTTTACAATGAGAATGAAAATTCTAATGCAACAGTTATGTAAGTCTTGAAGATTTTGAAAGATATCGCACAAATTTTGCGAGTTAGAGCACCATTTATTTTTGTATAGCAAAAACATATGATACCAACATAACTATTTAGAACATTCATGGGAGTCAGGAACACTACCTCATTGAAGTATGCTTTCAAAATAACCTTGCTTCAATTAGGACTTTTTGAAGGTTGTAACGTGGCCTGGTTCATGGTTTTTAGAAAAAAGATTTTAAGGCTCAAAAATATTTGGTGCCCACCCATTCTTCATGATGTTCTCCAACCCTATGTCCAGTTAATTCAACATGAGTGTTCATCTCTCAAAAGGATTTTGTGACGGTCAAAGAAACGACGAGGCTTTCGGAGTAGAAACCACCCTCATGTCTTCGTGTTTGTAGTCACCAATTTGCTCTTTGTTGAGGACTTTTCTTTGCAGTCCTTTTCTTTCTAATTTTATTTTCCCTAACTTTTGCCTGAACTAATTCTTTTGAATTGATAGTCCAGCGGGATGCCTTAATTTTTCCTAAGTCACACGTTTTCATGTTTTTTGACTTAGCAGGCTTTTTCTTTTTCTCGATTTTTGACTTTTTGAACAAAATGTGTGACATTAGCTTGTATTTGCTTGTTTAGAGGATTATGATTGCCTCGTTTCTTGATGAATGAGGGATAACATTGTGGTTCCACATCCTCTAGATTCATTATACATGAAGGATAGCCCTCGTAGTCTCTCTTCAAAAAACATCTTCCTTATGAATTTTGAACACTCAGTCAGATTAACTAAAAAACTACCCTGCCCCAGGTTAAAATTCAAGGTTTTTTCGTATAGAAAATAAACTTCTACTTCAAAGGCTCAAAAGGGGTTAGCAAGGGATTATCTTCCTTATATCTCCAGTGTTTAGGGATTTGAAACAATGCCTGTACATCATCAGCAAGATTTTATCCAAAAGCATGCAACCAGAGATTTTGTGTTCTTTAGATCATCATCCTCCCTTCAATCTCTGCCTAGGCAAGAGAATGAGCAACAATTTGGTATCATAGTGCAAAAGCAATTTAAAATTTGAAAACAAATATGAGTGAAACGAATGAATTTCTTCAAGACAAACATATTCATTGTATTAAGATAATCATTCAGATGCAAACAAGTTCTTACATGCAAACACTGTTTTGATAAACAAGAAAAATTACAAAAAGCAGAAATAAGTTAATGATCGGGGAAGGCTTTCCATCTGGACTTGAATCACCGAAAACATCCTTCAAAACTCAAAGTGACCATCGATCGTGTTTACTCTTCGGCACGTGCTTGATTTGAACTTCAAAACCAACGTCCTTGAATGACAAGATACCACTTCTGACCAACTTCTGAACCTCAATCTTCAAAGCAAAGCAACCCTCCAAGTCATGCCCAGGAGCACCTTGATGAAAAGTACCAGTCAAATCAGCTTTGTAGCACCAATGTATCTTCTTAGGAACCTTCGGTGGAGGTCGGGTCTGAACCAAATTCCTCTGCATCAGGATAGGGAACAACTCTGTATAGGTAATTAGAATTGGATCAAACTGGGTTTTCCTCTGATTAGGAACTTGCTGATTTTGTTGATGAATAGGAGGAACATGATGATTTTGACGATGAATATTTCTTCCTATGGTTATCTTCTTGGAAAAGTCATTATCAAACTTCTTCACACCATTAGCTGAGCTACCATCTTCATATGAACATCCCTTCCCCAACATCTTCTTCTAGATGCACTCCCACATTCACCTTGTCAGGAAGGTCATTAGGTGCATTAACCATCACCTTCTCATGAGAGAATTATTTTATAATTTCATTGAATACTTTTATCATCGCTTCCTCCCTCCTAGAAGGATTGACTTGAGCGGCAACCAGAATTTCGACCAAAACAGTTGAGTGATCCATACCAGCTTTCAAAATAGTCATCTCTCTACGGAGTTCAGAAACCTCTTGCTTGATATTCTCCATTGTTCTCTTAGCGCGAGTGTTGTACTGGTGAGACCAAAGGAAAAATAAGACTCGGAAGAAGACCTTTGAAAGTGAAACAAAAAATGTAAAATGATGTATGATATGCAAAAGAGAGTTTTTATTTGATTTTTAAGGAACTCAAGATATTAAGTTGTAAACATCAAAGTATGAAGATAGAAGATGAATTTTAATTTGGCTCCAAACATTGATCAAGTTATCATCAAGATCAATCATCCATTTTGGTGGATTAGGGTTTTCGCCCTATCAACACCCAAGATCCATTGAGCTTGACAAAACTTGTGATGTTTACAAAGAAAGACCTCCAAATTCCTTCAAAGTCAAGTGAAAAGGGTTTTATGGATGCATGAATGCATGGCTATGCAACAATCACAAGCAAGGTCACAAATAAAGTCGGAAGGTTTAACGTCTCGAGCATGGAGTCAAGGTAAGGAACACCCCCAAGGTATGTACTAACGGTTTAATCACACCTGTAGAACAAGGTTCTAAGAGTTCCCAGAGTCTACATTCCTCCTTCGGATATTACCAACGTCTTGATTACTCAATAATCAGCAATATTCTCAAGAGAAACTCATCCGAGCGTAGCATCGCGTAACAATTACTTCCGGATTACTCCGTTATAATTTTCGCGCTACACCTAAAAGGCCAAGATGGGTTAGGGTTCTACGGTTCCCAGCTTCTCTGGCTCCCAGGTCGAAAATAATAATGTCTTCCCGATTACTCGGTAAACAAATATTACGTTCAAAAGGGCCTTCCACTGAGTGGGGGATCTCATGCCTCCTTCTTCGGGATTACTCCCTCAAAGTTAACATGACTATACCGCCCGTCCTATTCCTAAGTGTAACTTAGTCCGGGTATAGGACTTGTCCTTTGTAAATATCATCAACACCCAAATAATCACAATATATACATATAATCAAACAATCAAATAATGATAAAACAGATAAAACAAATTAGGCTTAACCCACTTAGGGATGGACCAGCAAGAGGTCAATCTTTCCCCAGCAGAGTCGCCAATTCTGTAGCAGTGAAAATCAGAGATCAAGCTATTAATTAACTTGACTCGCAAAAGCAAGAGTCGCCACCGCGCTTTATTATTTCCAAGGGAAAAGGGAAAAGAGCGAAATAAAATCCTAAAGTATGCAATGTAAATTAATATTTAAAAGTAATGAAAATACAATGCGTTTTTAAAAGAGATCGAGAGTTCGGGGGTTGGTTATACAATGGGAAGGTATTAGCACCCAATGCATCTGCGGTACTCCGCAGGAACCTTTTGAAATATCTGTTTTGGTTAAAATTGTTTGTTTGATTAAAATGGTTTGTTTGGTTAAAGATGGGTATGGACGAGATTTTTGAAGATACGACGACCTAGTGTCGAAGTTTTGACTTAAAAGAGGTGAGTTTGAAAATGGAGTCTTTTGGGAAAATTATCTTAAGTTTAGCAAAATAGTAAACAAGCAAAAAAAAAATGAATGAAGGGGTTCGCGCAATCGTATGAGATATGTTCGGTGACATGAAGTCAGCAAATTTAATTATTTCCCTTGGAGTAAATTGAGCAAATAAAATAAGATGAATCAGTAAAGTATAAACATTCGAAAATTCACAAGAAAACAAATCTAATGAAACAGACTAATGACCAAAGGTATCAAGAAATTAAAATAACAAAGATATTTAAAGAGAAGAAAATAGAACTAATTATCTAAGTAAAAATTCTAAGATTACTTACTAAAATAATTCTATACTAATCACAAATTCTAAAGTTATAAAAATAATTCTAAAGTGACTACACTAGATCTAAACTAAAATTAAAATTTTGATATTAGCAAATTAAATCTAAGCTAAATTAAATTCTAAGGTTACTAAATTTAATCTAAAACAAATAAAAATTCTAAAATTACTATATTAAAAAAAAAATAGAAATTCTAAAGTTATTAGGTTGAATTTAAATTAGATGAAAATTCTAAAGTTAAATCATATCTTAAACTAATTGAATATTCTAATAAATCTAAACTAAAAAAAACTAGATTAAAAATACTTTTAAGCCTAAATTAAATTAATCATAAGAAAAAAAAAGGGGTGTGAAACTGAAGTATAAGGTGGAGATAATAATTTCGAATGGGCTTATTAAATTGTGTTGGGGTGAGTCTCATATGCCATCCAAATAACTAAAAAAAACTAGAATAAAATACTGTTGGGTTGTACTGGATCGCGAAGTGAGGTGGAATGGCCTTCTTGATCTGGCCGAGACTAAATGGAGGCTTTTCAAACGGCACCCGCTTCACAGTGTCATTCTCTGATTTCCTGCTCGAAGGAGGAACAGAGGTTCAGTCACCAGCTCCCATCTTCAGCAACCTGAAAGTGCAAACAGAAGATTAGATTGTTGAAGCGGAAGGTTAGATAAGAGTGCTCTATGGCATGTGGTCAGCGGTTGTGCGATCTGAGCGGAGGGACTTGTGACAGCAAGCGCGAATCAGATGAATCCATCGACGGCATGGTCGGAATCGTGGTGGTGACAGCTGGGTAATGCGGAAGAGAGGTGGCGACGGGATTGGCCGGTTGTGCGTCAATGTTTTGTGCAGGATTTCTGCAATGTTCTTCCACCCCAACTTTGATCTTCTTCTTTCTATTTCTTTCATAACTACCGCATTTACACACTTTTTGACACAACTAGTTATCTCGCACGAGGCAAGCGTGTGAGAGACAAGTAGAAAGAAACAGGATGTGTTGTGTTGTGTTGTTGGCGCTAACTCATATAGCAGTTGGTAGACGGAGACATTTATTATTGAGAGAGAGGTGTTGCTGTGAGGCGAGGGATATGCGTGTGCAGAGATTGCAGTGAGAGGTTGTGTGATGCTGTGGGGACGGTGGGATCGTGGTATCGCCGATCAAAGCTTCAGCGGAGTCCTGTCACGCATGGTCGCTGTTTCGGCTTGCGCTGTCGGAAGGAATCCCTACGTGTAGGACCAGCGGATACAGTAGACGGTGCTAAGCCACGTGAAAAAGCAGAAACATCAGCTTGAAACTTTCTCCTCGGCCTCGTCTCACTGGTCCGTCCATTGCTGACAGTTTCTTTTTGGCAGCAAGATTTGTTTGTGTTAATCTATCAGGTAATGTTTATGGACACTCCCAAAGAAATTTGTCACCAAGTCCTCCAACATCAAGATGATTGTCAATCTTTTCAACACTGTTTTCAAGCATGTGAAGTGCCTTTGGAAAAACTAAAAACGTCACTTTGAGGTAAAACAACATCACCCCACTCCATGGAACCAACGGGCCTTTGCAATACTAAGTACAATGATTTCACTGACTCAGAAACCTGGTATAACGGAATTTGCAAGTGAGAGGTGATGACAGATTGGTGTTTAGAGAACAGAGAATGGAGAGTGAAAATTGAACGATGAGGCTGGGGATGGAATTGGGTTGGAGTTTGTGAAGAGGAAAGGGAATTAGGAGTGTGTATGAAAAAGAGAGGAGGGATTCTTTACTGTTAGTGTTGTTTTTTGTCTTTGTTCCCCCCCCCCCCCCCCCCCCCCCCCCCCCGAAGTGATGTTGATGATGGTGATTGGGTAATAGATGAAAGGGTGTATGGTGGTGTGATCCTCAATTTCATCCAAGAGCCAATAGGAATATAGCATTGTGTGTGTATCGATCCTCAATCTCATCCAACAGCCAATAGGAATAGAGTATAGTGTAACAATATATTTTTGTGACCAAATAGTCCTTAAATGATAAAAATAACCAAAAAACTAAATGTATTAAAATTAACTCAATTTAAATGATTTTTTTTGAATGTTTTATGAATAAAGAATAAAGACCCAAAATGACCGAAAATGATAAAACACGGACGAAAATTTATCCGAAAAAATAAAATGAACACATTAAAATAATCTACATGTCACAAAGATTAAAGAAAAAATATTCAAGAAGTCAAAAATCAAAATAAAATAATAAAAAATATCAGACTAAACAGACGTTTAAGGTTAACAACAAGACTTCGAACTGTACCGAAAAATAAAGCGAGCATACCGTCATAATCTACGCGAAGCGCAGATTCATAAAATGATCGGTAAAAGGTGAAAACTTGAGATATTTTCTCGCTACTTTCCCGCATAGTGTCGAATCGCTTTTAACAGTTTGTCTATAAAACCGAAATATTTTTATTATCGACGTATAAACAACTTGGAGCAATGCAAGAAAATGAATGAAATGAAATGTCGGGTATTTTACAACTGAAAGACGATGCAAACTTTGATTTAAACTGACTTTGTCCGGTCAACTTAAATACGACTAATGATGCAAAATATGATGAATGAAGATATTTACTAATGATTGTGACCAAATGACAAAATATGATATGAAAGTGCGACTAAAACATTAGGGGCGAAATAAAGGGGGCAACGGTGTGCCTTGATGAATCAGTCTTCGAGAATCCACAATCAACCGTACTTCTGGCTTGGGAGACTCAAAACCTTAATTGAGGCGCGACACCTGATGCTCTTGATTCGGACCTATCTCTGCACATGACACAAAAGAACATGAACATACACCTTTGTATGCGATTAGAAATTAGTGATACATATGCTAAAAATGTTCAAAACACTTGACAATCTTCACATAGTCAAAGCTCGAAGGTGAGACGTTAAAAACCGACTGTATTTCGTGACCTTGACTTATCTTAAAAATGCAAAAAATAAAAAATGGGATCTTAGGTCAAAAATTGGGGTACAACACCCCTGAGCCCATTTCATTCATTTTTAATATTTTTGACTTTTGCCTTTTTTTGATTGGTTCATTTATTTTATCTCAGCATATTAAAAACATAAAAATATTTTTCTCATCATTTTTTGAATTTATTGAGTATTTATTTGATTGTTTCTTTTGTTTTGTACATAAATATATATATATATATATATATATATATATATATATATATATATATATATATATATATATATATATATATATATATATATACTTTTTTTGTTTAAAATATTAAGATAATACAAAATATATTTTTATACACATTTTTATCTTATTTTTACTTCCTGAAAATATTATAGAAAAAAAAATACTTTTTATTTAAATATTAAACATTATTAATTAATATATATAATATATGTTTTGTAAATAATATAAATATATAGGTATATATTAATATACTTAGGATAAAAATACCAAAAAATGTACATATTTTATTTTTAATATTTAATACCAAAAAATACCCTTTTTTACAAATATACCATATTTTATTTTATTTTTGTATGTAAATAATAAATAATTGATTAATACCCCTTTGATTAAAAATTAGGGTTTTTATCCTAAATTTGAAAATACCTCAAAAATAATACCTTTTTATTTTCTTTTTTTATTTTTCATAAATAATATTTTTTTTTCATACATATAAAAATTCTTTTTTTGCATTCTTGCATATTTATTTTATTTCTATTTTATTTATGCTTTTGATCATATTGTAAATATTCAAAGCAAATGATGTAATAGCTTAGATTCAATTTCTTGTCTAAATATCTCCCCACTTGAACATTGTACCCCCCTCCCCATATTATTGTGTTGTAATAGCATAGGAATTTAAATTTCGCACTTTAAATGCTTTCTAAACATACTATGTTAGAGCTAGGGTTTGTATGTAAATAAAACGAACAAAATAGTTGGACCTAATCTCAAGATAAATATGCATGAAAAAATGGACAACACATTTCACACTTGCACCCCTAGGGTATTCCACTTTGTTGCCTTCAAATAATTGGGCCATATTGTATGTTGAATTTCTTTGGGTAAAAACAAACAATCAAATGATCATAGTCCCACAAAATGTTGCTTAAATGAATGATCAAGTCACTTTTAAAGAAAATTGCCCAAAGACATTTAACACTATTGCAATTATGGTCTAAACGATGACCCGCGCCCGTCCCTTTCACCTCCTAAGACAAGATTGTCCACCAAATGCAATGGTGGAACAAAATTGTCAAAAGGTTTAAAGACATAACAAAAATCTTTGAGAAAACCTTAAGGTAGATAACTCTTAAGTACTTGTCAATTTGCCAAGAAAACACTTGCCTATTTTCAAAACCCACTTCACAAACACTTTCAAAAACAAACTTTCAAAAACCTTGAAACATCTTTTTAAAAGACAAAACACCTTTTGTAAAACATTCGAGTAAAGAATTGTTACGAGGGTAGCCTATACAAGGCATCTTTTCAAAAACATTTTCAAAACCACACACCAAGCACCATTTCAAACAATTGAAAACCAAGGCAAGTTGGTCTAAGCAAGTACCTAAGAGCCCATGGATAACCATGGATAGAAAGGGTGCTAATACCTTCCCTTTCTATAATCTACTCCTCGAACCCAAGAAAAATCTCAAAGGTTTTTGTTGTGCTTTTTAAACCTTTCCTTAGGATAAAATAAAAAGTCGGTGGCGACTCTTGCTCAACCGAAACATTTGCGAAAACAAACGCAAAACCCTAGTCAGTTCTCCCACCGTATCACAGAACTGGCGACTCTGCTGGGGAGAAAATTAAAAGTGGAGTAACCTTAGGGCTTAGATCACCCTCTTGCATGACTAATTGTTTGATTTGTTTGCTTTATACTTTGGCTCTATTGTTTGGGTTTGCAATCCTACACCCGGATTTTGGGAAACATTCATAGATAGCAATACGTTGTGGAAACTGTGCGGGGTATACCGACACGGTCTAAGCAATAGCTATATTAGTGCGACATATTTGTGAGTACCGGTAACCCTTGAGTTCAATCAAGGAGAGTACGGGGCCGCTGAGTGATGTCACTAAGCACTAATGACCTAGAACCTTACCTGACCATCTTGGCCTTTTATTAGGGGTAGTGAGATGACCGGCTTTGGTGCAGTCCGAAGTTGGTAGATACTCGATACTACACTTATTGAGGGTTGTTTTCTTGGAATATTTTGGTCGCTAGTTAAGTGGCTAAACCAAAACCATGAACAATGAAAACAATCCAGTGATATTGAGCTCCTTAGAACCCGGTTACTATTTATAGGACAGGTTTTTAAGCCAACTACACTCAAGAGGGTACTTACCTATGAAACCCCATGCAAGCCTGAAACTAGGGTTTGGTGTGATTTGCTTGTACATATGTTTTGTGCATACATCATAAACATCATGAAGCATCATATGCATTTACTAACCATTTCAAGGGTTTGGATCTTCATCTTTGTTCCTGTTTTGTAGGTCATGGAAATTCCTCGCAGAAATACCATTCAAGTCAACCTTGTGAGAATCTCTCCTCAACTCAAGGAGCTCACCTCAAGAATTCCGGAAAATTCAACCTTCAGTGAAAGACATGGTAGACTGCTCAGCCTAGTCAACACCAACATTGAAGAAGACATGATAAAAGTGCTATTCCAGTTCTTTGACCCTCTCCACCACTGCTTCACTTTCCCTGATTATCAGTTGGTACCCACTTTGGAGGAGTTCTCTCAACTCCTAAGAATCCCTATCCTTAATCAACTACCCTTCAACGGTACGGAAAACGAGCCAAAGCCGGAAGATGTTGCTCGAGCATTACATCTACAACCATCCGACATCAAGGGGCATTGGGAAACCAGAAGCGGCGTCAAAGGATTCTTAGCAAAGTTCTTGTTTGAGAAGGCACAAGAATGTTGGAACTCATTGGACCTGCAAGCCTTTGAAGAGATTGTGGCACTCCTTATCTATGGGTTGGTCTTGTTCCCAAATCCTGACCAATTGGTAGATGTCAACGCTGTCAAAATCTTCTTGTCCAGAAATCCAATACCAACATTGCTTGGGGACATCCTTCACTCATTTTACACATGAACAATGAGAAAGAGGGGTGTTCTCATGTGCTGTACTCCTATCCTTGCAAGGTGGTTTATTTCGCACCTTCCGCAATATGTCTTGAAGAATGACCAGGGTACAAGGTGGTCCTAACGGTTGATGACTCTTACTCATTCTGATGTGCATTGGTGTTCTCGGTCCCGAGAAAATGTCATCATCGTCGATCGTTGCGGAGAATTTCCTAATGTTCCTTTACTTGGAAATAGGGGAGGTATCACCTATAACCCTTGCCTAGCTTTGAGGCAATTTGGATATGCACGGAGGGATGGCCCTCATGATATGTTGATTCCTAGCCTAGTTTTTGACTTCGATAACGATGCGCAAGGACTTCGCCAAAGATTCATCAGAGCTTGGGGAAAACTCAACAAGGTTGATAGCAAGACTCTGGGACACAAGAACTCCATCCCTCTTGAGCCCTATCTCAAGTGGGTACGAGCCCGAGCCCAAAGTCTAATAATGCCTTATCCTCATGTACTCCCAGTGATTAAAGAGCCCGTCAATGAAGGAGAGGTTCCCTACACCATCCTACATCCAGACATGCCTACATCATGGGAGGAAATGCAGAAAAGTTGGATTCAACTCAAGGAGGAACGGAACACTTTTGAAGCTAGCTACTACGCCAGTGAAAAGAAGGTTCTAGAGCTTACCCGCCGACTCCACGAGCAAGAGGCACTCAACACCTACATCGCACCGAAGAGGATGCGCAATGTCTTTCTGCCTTAAGAAGTTTATTTTGTAATATTTGGCCCATGGGGCATTTATGTACTAAAAAATTTCTTCTTATTAATATGACGTGCGTTCTTCTTTGTCTGAAACAATTTTGAATGTTCTAAATCCTTGAATGCATTGCATACATCAGCATACCATTCATCATGTGCATAAGCAGGTCTCACTCCAGGTTTCCTTATCTGTCTGCTGTTTATTTTAGTAGAATGGATCTCGAGCAAACAGTCAAAGACCTACAAGCTCAGAATGCACAATTCCAGCAACTCCTGATGACCTTGGTTAAAAGTCAGGAGGATATCAAGACTCAATTGGGGAATAAGGACCCAGTGAAGAAGAAGAAAAAGAGGATTGGGGTGGCTACTTTGGGGAGAAGATTTGACAGAGAAGCTCGGAGAGTGCTTGAATTTCCTCCTACTTCTGATGAAGGGACTAGTAAAAGAGATGGAGTTGCGGTGCCTTCCGAGTCTGATGCGGAGGAAGAAGAGGTTGAAGAGGATGAAGATTATTCTGACCAGCAATATCCTCCAGCCGATGATAAATACAAGGGTTTAGAAGATAGATTGGCCGCCATGGAACTACAAAGAGTACCGGGTTTGGATTTTGAAGACTTGGGCTTGGTTGCCGGGATTGTGATTCCCCCAAAATTCAAAGTACCAGTGTTTGTGAGATATGATGGGCTGTCCTGACCCAAAGTGCATCTCAGGTCCTACGTGAGAAAGATTCAACCCTATACGGCAGATAAAAACCTCTGGATTCATTTCTTTCAAGACAGCCTGTCGGGAGCTCAGTTGGAGTGGTTTTATCAGCTAGAAGGAACCAGTGTTAGAAATTGGGAAGATTTGGCAACCGCTTTCTACAAACAATACCAGTATAATTCTGATCTTGCTCCTACTCGTACCCAGCTTCAGGGTATGTCACTAGGAACAAGTGAGGGATTCAAAGAATATGCACAAAAATGGAGGGATTTGGCTGGCAGGGTGCAGCCTCCTTTAACCGATCGTGAGCTCGTTGATATGTTTCTTGGGACCCTATCTGGGCCGTTTTTCAATCATTTAATTGGTAACTCTTCCGCGGGGTTTACCGATTTGATCTTAACAGGCGAAAGAATAGAAGCTGGCATCAAGCCAGGAAAGATTGAGAAGGGTGTTGCTGCAAGTGTTGAGAAGAAGCCTTTTAAGAAGGAGACAGCTATGGTATATTCTCAGAGAAGAGCAGGGAAGATGGAGCGTCGGCCAACTGTGGGGGCCGTAATGATTCAAAACACTCCGAGTGAGCAGCCTCGCTATAACCAGTCCAGACCAAATCAGCAACGAGTAGAACGGCCACAATGGCAGTTCACCCGTATTAATATGACTCCAGCACAAGTGCTTCCCCATCTATTGAAGTTGAATCTTGCCACCATCAAGGAGGCGCCAAAGAATGTGAATACGTCCTCTCCGCATTATCATGCCAATGCTAAATACGCCTACCATTCAGACAGTGTTGGACACGACACCAATGATTGTTGGGCACTCAAGCATAAAATCCAAGACCTAATAGAGGCTAAGGAAGTAGAGTTTGACGCTCCAGAGAAGCCTAATGTGATATCTGCACCCATGCCGAAGCACGGCCGAAATGTCAATGCCATTGAAGAAGATTTGTATGTTGCCAATGTCAGTGATCTGACTACTCCACTGTTAACCATTAAGTTGAATTTGTTAAGGGCCGGGATCTTCCCGGGATGTAAAGAAGACTGCTATTGTTGCTACTCTCTGCCGTTTGATTGTCCGCTATTGAAGAAAGGCATCCAAGGCCTTATGGATAGTCGACAAATTTTGTTCGAAAAAGTTTCTGCCGTTCCAGTTCATAGTGAAAATGTCTCAATCATAACCATTCACGCCAATCTTTCCAAGGCCGTCAAAAAGCCTGTTAAGATTACACCAGCTGCAAAATCTGTTCCTTTGAAGATAACAATGCCAGGGCCTGTTCCCTATGTTTCTGAGAAGTCGATACCTTGGAACTATGGCGGTGACATCTACTACCATGGTATCAAGCAAATCGAGGTAATTGAAGAAAGATCGGATGATGAAGAAGCCAGCATTAGTAACATTGCGGGCACCAGCAAAATCACCAGGAGCGGGAGAATATTTTCTCCAGAGATTGCCCCTCCAAGAGCAATCTTTGGACCCTCATCAGCTGACAAGGTCATCCCTGCACCAACAAAACTTTCTGCTAGAACTCCTTTGATTGAAGATGTTGTTGTTCCTAGTACTGTCTCTCCTACCGCTGCTGACAAAGGTAAGGGAATCCAAGATGAGCCCGTCAGGACGAGGGCTCAACCCTTGGTTATCCCGGAAACCTCCAAGAAGGAAATGGATGAGATTTTGAGGATAATCAAAAGAAGTGATTACGATGTAGTAGAACAGCTGGGGCAAACCCCCTTCAAGATTTCCATGCTGGCACTACTACTTTGCTCAGAAGCGCACGCTAAAGCCCTGATAAAATTCCTGAAGGCAGCTCATGTGCCCCAGGAAACCTCTGCAGATCAATTTCAAAATTGCGTGGCTAGCCTGACTGCGGACAATGGATTAGGTTTTTCTGATGCCGACCTAACCCCTAAAGGCAGAAACCACAATGATGCTTTGCATATTTCAATCGAGTGTCGCGGAACCACTCTTGCACATGTTTTGGTTGATACCGGTTCGTCGGTGAATGTTTTGCCTAAGAAAGCCTTGGACCGACTAGATTGTGAAGGGTTGGAATTGAAGCCGAGTGATATTGTTGTCAGAGCTTTCGATGGGTCGAAGAGAATGGTCCATGGAGAAGTTGAAATTCCCATCAAGATAGGCACTGAGGTGTTTAAATCCACTTTCTATGTGATGGACATCCGTCCATCATACTCTTGCCTGCTGGGTAGACCTTGGATACACCATGCTGGGGCAGTCACCTCCTCCTTACATCAGATGTTGAAGTATCCTGTCAAGGGAAAGATCATCACTGTCCATGGCGAAGAAGAGTACATGATTAGCCATTTAAATTCTTTCCGGTATGTGGAGGTGGAAGGAGAGTTTATTGAGACACCGTTTCAACATTTCGAAGAAGTCCTTCCTGAAATAGCAGTAGCAAAGTTGGCAGCTGAGACACCGAGACAGATGGCCAGGATGGCATCTCTGGAGGATGCAAGGGCCGCAATAAAAGAAGGGAAGAATTTAGCATGGGGGCAGTTACCTGACATTCTGCATAAGACTGACAAGTTTGGATTAGGGTTCACAGCCGCTGGCCAGAAAGCTATGCGTCGGTCGAAGATTGAAAGGGCGCCAGTCAAAATTTCTCCCTACGGAATCAACGCCTTGGAAGATGAAGACAAGGAGGGCAACATTGAAGAGTGGATTTATCCAACTGTCGAAGGAGGATTGAGCAATTGGGAGGCTAAGGACTTTGTCCCCATCACTTTTATTCACCAGTAATTTACCTATTAAACATTTCCTATTTGGTCTGTAATATTTACTTTCAAACAATCCGTACACTATCTTTTCACCTCCTGCCTTGCCCGGGGCATGTAGGTCTACTTGTAAGGGTTTTGATTATTTTTCATATTCATATGCCATGTTTAATGATTCATTGGACGTTTTTCATTTGATAAACTGCTTATGTTCATTTTCTTTCCTTGTGCATTTTTGTTTAAGGATGGCTAGCCCTTACACACACCCACACTCACCAATGCAGGTACCCATCCACTCCGGATTCCATGGGTGACTATTCTGCTGTATCTTTCAATAACTCTGAAGATCTGGTCAATCTAGCCGAGTATGAAGATGACGAAGGTTGTGAAGTACCCGGGGAACTAGCCAGACTTCTGCAACAAGAGGAAAGGGCCATCTTACCACATGAAGAGCCATTGGAAACTGTTAACTTGGGAACCGAGGAGGACCGGAAGGAGGTGCAAGTGGGTGCCAATCTGGAACCAAAATTCAAAGAGCGCTTGGTAAAGTTGTTGAATGAGTATGTTGAAATCTTCGCTTGGTCCTATGAAGACATGTCGGGTTTAGATACAGACATCGTGGTTCACCGTCTCCCCACAAGAGAAGACTGTCCACCAATCAAGCAAAAAGTTCGCCGAATGAGGCCTGACATGTCCGAAAAGATCAAAGCAGAAGTAATGAAGCAATTCGACGCTGGCTTTCTGGCTGTTACGTCCTATCCTCAATGGGTCGCTAACATTGTGCCAGTACCCAAGAAAGATGGCAAAGTCAGGATGTGTGTGGACTACCGAGATTTGAATAGGGCCAGCCCTAAAGATGATTTACCGCTACCTCATATTGACATCTTGATCGACAATACAGCTCAGCATAAAGTGTTTTCCTTCATGGATGGATTCTCGGGCTACAATCAAATCAAAATGGCTCCCGAGGATATGGAGAAAACGACTTTTGTCACACAATGGGGCACTTTCTGTTACAAGGTGATGCCGTTCGGGCTGAAGAACGTAGGGGCAACTTATCAACGCGCCATGGTGGCTTTATTTCATGATATGATACATCATGAGATTGAAGTTTACGTAGACGATATGATAGCTCGGTCACAAACAGAGGAAGAGCACCTTGAACATCTGGAAATGCTGTTTGCCAGGTTGAAAGAATACAAGCTCATGCTGAATCCAAGTAAATGCACTTTTGGAGTTAGGTCTGGTAAACTCCTGGGATTCATTGTAAGCAACAAAGGCATTGAAGTCGATCCAGCAAAAGTAAAAGCAATACAAGAGATGCCTGCTCCCCGTACTGAAAAGGAGGTTAGAGGATTCTTGGGGCGCTTAAACTATATTGCCAGGTTCATCTCACATCTGACTTCTACCTGTGAGCCAATTTTCAAACTCTTGAAGAAAGATCAGGTAGTTGAATGGAACGACGATTGTCAAGCTGCTTTTGAGAGAATCAAGGAGTATTTGATAGAACCTCCTATTCTGATGCCACCCGTCGAAGGAAGATCATTGATCATGTACTTGACCGTCTTGGATAACTCAATGGGGTGTGTTTTGGGCCAGCATGACGAGTCTGGTCGAAAAGAGCATGCTATTTATTACCTTAGCAAAAAGTTTACCGACTGTGAGACTCGCTACTCACTGCTCGAGAAAACTTGCTGCGCTTTGGTATGGGCTGCTCGCCGACTAAGACAGTATATGCTGACTCATACTACCTTGTTGATATCCAAAATGGACCCTATCAAGTATATCTTCGAGAAGCCCGCTTTATCTGGAAGGATAGCTAGATGGTAAATGATCTTAACCGAGTATGACATCCAATACACCACCCAAAAAGCTATAAAGGGGAGTGTATTATCTGACCATCTGGATCATCAGGCTATCGAAGACTATCAACCCATGATATTTGACTTCCCAGACGAGGACATCATGAATTTGGACAACATTGAAGGTGACGGACCGTATGGACCCGAAAAGGGATCCCGATGGACCTTGTACTTTGATGGTGCTTCAAATGCACTTGGAAATGGTATTGGCACGGTACTCATTTCTCCAGAAGGTTGTCACACACCTTTCATGGCCCGACTTTGCTTCAGCTGCACAAACAACATGGCTGAGTATGAAGCCTGCATCTTTGGTCTCAAGGCTGCTATAGACTTGGGGATCAAATCTTTGATCGTCTTTGGGAACTCGGCTTTGGTCATCAGCCAAATCAAAGGAGACTGGGATACCAAACACCCTAATCTTATCACGTACAAAGAACATGTCCTGACATTGTTGCCTCATTTCGAGCAAATTACCTTCGAGCATTTCCCGCGAGAAGAGAATCAGCTAGCAGATGCTCTAGCCACAATGTCCTCCATGTTTAAACTCAACTGGGATAACGAGGCTCCCCAAATCACCATCGAGCGAATGGATGAACCTGCGCATTGTCATGAGATTAATACCGAGGAGGTAGTGGAACAACCTTGGTTCCATGAAATCAAAAGGTATCTCGAGACCCGAGATTATCCTGAAGGAGCTTCCGTGAATGACAAGAAGTTCTTAAGGAAATTTGCTGCTAAGTTCTTCCTGAGCAACGACATCCTGTACAAACGAAGCCATGATTGTGTATTACTCCGATGTGTGGACAAAGCTGAAGCAGAGTTGATCATGACTGATGTACACAGCGGCACATTTGGCACTCACTTGAGCGGGCATACAATGGCTAAGAAGATCCTGAGGGCAGGATATTATTGGTCTACCATGGAAGCTGACTGCCATCAACATTCCCGTACTTGCCACAAGTGTCAAGTCTATGCTGACAAAGTTCATATCCCTCCGGTTCCTCTTAACGTCCTGACTGCTCTGTGGCCCTTTGCAATGTGGGGCATTGATATGATTGGAGAGATCAAGCCCACGGCTTCCAACGGACATCGCTTCATCCTGGTTTCCATTGACTACTTCACCAAATGGGTCGAAGCAGCTTCCTTCGCCTCTGTGACCAAAAATGTGGTTGCCCGCTTTATCAAGCAAAATCTCATATGTCGGTATGGTGTTCCAGACAGGATCATCACGGACAACGGTACAAATCTGAATAACACAATGATCACTGCATTGTGCGAACAGTTCAAGATTTATCATCACAATTCATCTCCCTATCGGCCGAAGATGAACGGTGCTGTTGAAGCTGCGAACAAAAACATTAAGAAAATCATTCAGAAAATGACAATCACTTACAAGGACTGGCATGAGATGTTACCGTTTGCTCTACATGGATACCGTACGATGACACGTACTTCAACTGGGGCAACCCCATTTTCCTTGGTTTATGGCATGGAAGCTGTTTTGCCTATGGAAGTCCAGATCCCTTCTCTAAGGATTATGAAGGATGCAGGTTTGAATGAAGATGATTGGATGCAGACCCGACTTGATCAACTCAATCTGATCGACGAAAAGCGACTCGCTGCTATCTGCCATGGTCAGACGTATCAAAAGCGGATGATCAAGGCCTTCAATAAGAAAGTCAGACGTCAAGTGTATCAAGTCGGAGACCTCGTAATCAAGCGGATTATCTTGCCGCAAAGTGATCCCAGGGGTAAATGGACTCCTACATATGAAGGACCATTTGTGATCAAGAGCATATTTTCTGGTGGTGCAATGATTCTGACCACCATGGACGGCGACGATTTGCCACACCCTGCGAACGCTGACATAGTCAAAAGATACTACGCATAAAATAACCCGACAAGTTGAAAACCCGAAAGGGCGGCTTGGGCAAAAATGGGCATCCCGGTGGATCGAAAACCCGAAACGGCGATTCAGGCAAAAATTAGGGATAAAAACAAAAAAAATCTGTACACCCGACAAGTTGAAAACCCGAAAGGGCGGCTTGGGCAAAAATGGGTTTCCCGGTGGATCGAAAACCCGAAAGGGAGATTCAGGCAAAAGTTAGGGAATTAAAGCGTATGACTATGTCTCGTCGGATCACTTCAAAGACAATCTCTTCATCAACCGGTTCCAGGCTTCTGATCAATCCAGTCATCGTCAAGCGAAGCATTGAATGGACATATATTCAGAGTTGTGAAAGCTATAGCGGAATGGAACCCCATGGAATTATTTCACATAGCCATCCTTATTTTGTATAAATCTTTCAATATTTACGACAGAATCCTCTTACTAGGATGATTGTCTCCTTTGTACAAATATACTCATAGAAAATCAATACAAATACTTTTCCCAGAAATTTGTGTCATTTCCTTTTCCGTTCTCTTGCACTATTTGTTTATTTTGAGAAACGTCCAATGTTTTGTTAAATAGGCATATGCATTTGAAACATAATCATTTCCTTATAAATCAAGAAGGAAGATTACCGATAGGTCGAAAATACAGTTGGATACCCTCCAAAGGAAACCCCTGGGAGATTTGGAGTCCATATCCGTAGCAAGTCTCGAAGCTCATCCCCAGTAGATTCTGGAAGCATATTCTCCGCAGAGAACGGACGTCTCTCCCGAGTTTTATTCAAGGTTATTCCTCCCAGGGACTTATAACTGGGTTATCCTCAGCTAACAACCACGGAAGATCACACTCGCCAAAATTCTTCCTATCCCCAGCGGAGTTCATCAAAATTCCCCAGCAGTAACTTATCTTTGCAAATCCCCAGCCAGAGAATCCTCCGGAATTCAATTCCCTTCAGAGTTTAAGTTTCAGTGTCCCCAGCTGAGCTAAAGCTTCAAATTATCAATCCCCAGCGAAGCCAGGCTAATGAACCTTCTCCCTAAAGAGTTTTAGGAGAACAAATCTTGAGTTCCCCAGTGAAGTCGCCAGAGTTACTTCCCACCAAGCTGAAGATTCTCAATCTTACCTCCCCGACATGAGCCTATTAGAATGGAACTCCCCAGTAGAGGTCATCAGGAATTCTCTTCCCCAGCGGTAGCCAAGGATTTATTCTTCCCGGAAGCAATCACAATGCTTTTATCTTCAGCCATCCAAGATTCATCTATCCCCAGCAAGATAGCTCATCGGCTTACATGCGCATTCATTACGTTCATATCATACCATTGATAACATATATTGCATCATACATTTCATGCAACATAATTTTGCGTTCAGCTGACATTTTGTCCTTTTCAGGATAAGAATAAAAAGCTATCCTTAACAGTTTCAGATGCAGTTTTACACGGGCTCATCATCAAGCAACCCTACACCGGTTCCTCCTCAAAATTTCAAGATTCCTGAAAACAGTTTACGGGTTCTCGAAGTAACGGATGTTAACCTATCGCTTGTTCAGTTTCTTCTCCAGACTTCTGAATACAGTTCATGGATTCCTCCCAACAACGAATGTTAATCTATCACTTGTTCAGATTCTTCTCAAGACTTCTGAAAACAGTCTATGGATTCTTCCCAACAACGGATGTTAATCTATCGATTTGTTCAGATGCGACTTTCTGAAAACAGCTTACAGACACTTCCCAACAACGGATGCTGCTCTATTGCTTATTCAACTTCAAGATTTCTGAAAACAGTTCACGGGTTCTCCAAGTAAACGGATGTTAACCTATCACTTGTTCAGATTCTTCTTCGAGACTTCTGAAAACAGTCTACAGATTCTTCCCAACAACGGATGTTAATCTATCGACTTGTTCAGATACGATTTTCTGAAAACAGTTTACGGATTCCTCCCAACAACGGATGTCAATCTGTTGCTTGTTCAGACCCCCAGTTCGAAGATGGTCCAAAGCATGGACGCCTTCCTGATACTCATTCCAGATGGAATCTCTAAGCCCATCCCCGACAAGATTTCTGTCACTCTCCCAGATGGCATCGTTAAGCCCATCTCTAAATGGCATCTCTAAGCCCATTCCCGCATCCATTGCTTTGACGAGTGCAAATTTAAGGGCACTCTAGTGTCCAATCTCCTTTTACCCTCGAGTCACGAAAGGCAAGCTTGCCAATCTAACTCTTCGGATTCAAGAAGATTGAACAGGGGCAACTGTTGTACCCCAAAATTTTCCCTCCCATTTCCCAATGATTTCTCATCACAAAACCTTTGAAGCCCAAGATCCAGTTAGGGTTTCACCTGCTCAAGACCTCTCCTTGCACTGCTGACCCAAATTAGGATTTGTGTTTGCACAAAGATGTTTTGACCCAAAATGCCTAAGATGACCTTCTTGCTTCATGTTGGACTCCCAAGTTTATCCTCATCAAGTTTCAAGTCTTGATTCCAAGTTTTGCCCAGTCAATTGGACAATTGACCTAGAAATCAGCTGTATTGGGGAAAAAGTCAACTGTGGCCAATTGACAGTCAAACCTCATGAAAATTGACCCACATCAACATTATGAACTCATATGGACCATTTGATCAAGTTTGGATCACAATTCCACAAGAAATTTGATCAGATCACCAAAAGGGCAAAATGGTCATTTTTAGGGTTTTGACTGTACAAAGGCAATTTTTGACTGTTTGACCTAGCCAATGGCGAACCAAGCTCATATATGGACTCAAGGACCCCATGTAATTATCTTGACATGCTAAACAAACTCAAAAGATCCCAAGTACACAAGATTGACAGTTGAATTTCTCAGTCAATTGATCAATTTTGACTGTATACTGAAAAGTCAAACTTTGACTTTTTGGTCAAAATCAAGAGTCAAGATTCATTTTTCATCAAAACATGCCAAATCATGAAACTTGTTCACCAAGAAATCACAAAATGCAAATTAGGGTTAGAAATTTGAATTTTTCATAACTTAGAATTTTTCTAAGTTATAAAAAACCCTAATTTTTTTCCCAACTTTGCCCCACTTTTTCACGAAGATCCATTTGGATTCAAACAAAAGTCAAAACATGAAAGTTGTAGCTTGTTGCATAATCTACAACTTTGATTCACAAAGTTTTCCCATTTGAGGCTTGTATCTCAAGTTACAAAATTTTTAATAAGGGCACTAAACCATTCTTAACTTAGTGAATTTTTGATCTATTTTGACAAGGTTTTCTACCCCACTTCAAGGCCATTTTACATACACTTCCACTTGGAATTTCAATTTGCATTTCAAAGATGGATTGTAGTACACATTCCAAGCTTTCCAAAATGTCCAAGAACTCATCAAACAACCTCATGACTTGGGAGATTCTAATTTCACAATTTGGCAAAAACTCACTTTTGAATTGGCCATTTTTCATGTTCATAAGTTGTGCAAACTTCTCAAAACCAGCATGCCCTTGATTACAGGTCCTAAAACCATCCAACACTCAATAATTTAATGCATGTTCATTGTGTTAAGACCTTGTTTCATGAGCTAAAGCATTGTATGATGGATTAATCCCAAATTAGATAAAGCATTCTTTCTATTTTTGCAAAAGTTTCACTTTATGTCCAATTACAAATCCAACAAGTACAAACCAAATCCAATTGGCACAAGATTATGGACAAATCACTCTGATCAAGGAGAGGTTATGCAGCTCATTAGAGGCCCCCTACTTGCCTAAAACACCAAGTTGCCTTTGTTTGCTTAAGGGTGAAGAAAAGTACCATAACTCACACCAACTTCCATCTCAGCTTACACACACTTAGACAAAGTTATCAAACATATTCCAAAGATCAGAACCAAGCTTTTACACGACCCTAGCACCTCTCAAACACTCCCCTTGCCATAATCACTCTCAAACTGCAAAAACAGGGCAAGGCCTGCAGTTTGAGTGTCATCTTTCATTTCTCTCAAGCTTTCTTGCCCAAACCAGTTCACACACCTTCCATACCATCTATGCAAGCTAACCAAAAGCAAAAGCATGACCTGTAATCACTCTAACCACTTCCACCATTTTCAGTTTCTTGTTTTGCAGGTGAGATGCTCTAGCACGATTCAGAAGCTCTCAAGACAAAGTAAACATTGGAATAGCATCCCTGGACCTCAAGGAAGCTTTTCCAATCATCACCTTGCCCTGGAAGCTCCCTCATTGCCAGATAGAACTTCAACTGAACAGGTATCTTGGTGAACTCGTATCTCTCTTATTATGCATCATTAGCTTTAAGTTTGTGAATAAACAATGTTCTACTCATGCCACTGAACATGTACATGTTTTTACTTTTCATTTCTTTTGCTTGAGCTGTAAGAATTTGAGGTTTGAAAATGGCAGAAAATCTAGGTTAGGATTTGGGGGAGGAGAAATTCTCCCTCATCTTAGAGAGTTAGATCAAGTTATGCATATGGTTAGATTCGTCTCTTGATGCTGAACATTTTTTGTGTTATGAGTTTTCATTAACAAGCCAGGAATCAGGATGTTTGAATGTTGGAACCAAGCGCGCGTTTTCTGAACATTTTTGGCTGGAGGTTGAAGAAGGGTCTATTGGGCTGGGCTTGCTTCATATTTCTTATTCACACCATGATTTTTGTTTTGCACCCCTTGAGCCCATTTCATTCATTTTTAATATTTTTGACTTTTGCCTTTTTTTGATTGGTTCATTTATTTTATCTCAGCATATTAAAAACATAAAAATATTTTTCTCATCATTTTTTGAATTTATTGAGTATTTATTTGATTGTTTCTTTTGTTTTGTACATAAATAAATATATATATATACTTTTTTTGTTTAAAATATTAAGATAATACAAAATATATTTTTATACACATTTTTATCTTATTTTTACTTCCTGAAAATATTATAGGAAAAAAAATACTTTTTATTTAAATATTAAATATTATTAATTAATATATATAATATATGTTTTGTAAATAATATAAATATATAAGTATATATTAATATACTTAGGATAAAAATACCAAAAAATGTACATATTTTATTTTTAATATTTAATACCAAAAAATACCCTTTTTTACAAATATACCATATTTTATTTTATTTTTGTATGTAAATAATAAATAATTGATTAATACCCCTTTGATTAAAAATTAGGGTTTTTACCCTAAATTTGAAAATACCTCAAAAATAATACCTTTTTATTTTCTTTTTTTATTTTTCATAAATAATATTTTTTTTTCATACATATAAAAATTCTTTTTTTGCATTCTTGCATATTTATTTTATTTCTATTTTATTTATGCTTTTGATCATATTGTAAATATTCAAAGCAAATGATGTAATAGCTTAGATTCAATTTCTTGTCTAAATATCTCCCCACTTGAACATTGTACCCCCCTCCCCATATTATTGTGTTGTAATAGCATAGGAATTTAAATTTCGCACTTTAAATGCTTTCTAAACATACTATGTTAGAGCTAGGGTTTGTATGTAAATAAAACGAACAAAATAGTTGGACCTAATCTCAAGATAAATATGCATGAAAAAATGAACAACACATTTCACACTTGCACCCCTAGGGTATTCCACTTTGTTGCCTTCAAATAATTGGGCCATATTGTATGTTGAATTTCTTTGGGTAAAAACAAACAATCAAATGATCATAGTCCCACAAAATGTTGCTTAAATGAATGATCAAGTCCCTTTTAAAGAAAATTTCCCAAAGACATTTAACACTATTGCAATTATGGTCTAAACGATGACCCGCGCCCGTCCCTTTCACCTCCTAAGACAAGATTGTCCACCAAATGCAATGGTGGAACAAAATTGTCAAAAGGTTTAAAGACATAACAAAAATCTTTGAGAAAACCTTAAGGTAGATAACTCTTAAGTACTTGTCAATTTGCCAAGAAAACACTTGCCTATTTTCAAAACCCACTTCACAAACACTTTCAAAAACAAACTTTCAAAAACCTTGAAACATCTTTTTAAAAGACAAAACACCTTTTGTAAAACATTCGAGTAAAGAATTGTTACGAGGGTAGCCTATACAAGGTATCTTTTCAAAAACATTTTCAAAACCACACACCAAGCACCATTTCAAACAATTGAAAACCAAGGCAAGTTGGTCTAAGCAAGTACCTAAGAGCCCATGGATAACCATGGATAGAAAGGGTGCTAATACCTTCCCTTTCTATAATCTACTCCCCAAACCCAAGAAAAATCTCAAAGGTTTTTGCTGTGCTTTTTAAACCTTTCCTTAGGATAAAATAAAAAATCGGTGGCGACTCTTGCTCAACCGAAACATTTGCGAAAACAAACGCAAAACCCTAGTCAGTTCTCCCACCGTATCACAGTTATGATAGCAATATCTTCACAGGAAACAGTCGGAACAGGAGTCTTCTCAAATAGAATCTCTTTGTCATCCATCAGGCGCTGAACAACTGCCTTTAACAATGGGTAATCAGTCAGTAGAAATGAACAAAAGTGGCAACCTTCACCACAGCCCGGAAATAAACCGGCCTTCAACAAACTTTCTTTGATAGTCATGAGTGGGGTCACCAATTCTTCCACAGAGGTCACAAACACACCTTCTTCAACGATATTAACACCCCGACCATGTTTCGGAATAGGAGCAGTGATAACGTTGGGAGTCTCCGGGGGATCAAATTCAATCTCCTTAGCATCAATCAAATCCCGTACTTTGTTCTTCAAAGTCCAGTAGTTTCCGAATGGTAAGCACAACGAGCATTCGGTTTATAGTAGGGAGAGGTGGTGTTCGGATTCTTCGGAACCTCTCTCAGAGTAACCAGATTAGACTTCAGCAACTGAGGTAAAACCTGAGACATTGTCATGTTGATTCGAGTGAACTGTCTAGCTGCCCTTTCTGCTCTTGGCTCATTATTTCTTTGCTGAGCAGGTGCAGGGTTGGGAATCATAACAGCCCCTACCGTCGGACGACGTTCGGTTCGATTCTGATTCTTTTGGTTGTAGACAATACTGACTTCCTTTTTACCTTCAAACGGCTTGCTTGCAGCACTAGAAGAGGCATCCTTCTAAATTTTTCCACTTCGGATTCCAGCTTCCATTCTTTCTCCTGTTAAGATTAGTTCAGTAAAACCCGATGATGAACTTCCAATCAGGTGGTTGAAGAATGGCCCAGCCAAAGTTCCCATAAACATATGCACGAGCTCTCTGTCAACCAAGGGAGGTTGAACTCTTCCATCCAAATCTCTCCACTTCTGAGCATAATCCTTGAAACCCTCATTCAAACCCATAGACAGATTATGGAGTTGTGTACGGGTGGGAGCGAGGTCTGCATTATACGGATATTGTTTACAAAATGCAGCAGCAAGGTCTTCCCAGTTACGAACATTAGCCCTTTCCAGCTGATAGAACCATTCAAGTTGTGTTCCAAACAGACTGTCTTGAAATAAGTGAACCTATAAGTCTTTGTCAGTAGTATGAGGCTGTATCTTCCTCACATAGGAATGGAGATGCATTTTAGGACAAGAGACCCCATCATACTTAGAAAATATCGGTTCCTTGAATTTTGGGGGATGACAACCCCGGAGACCAGACCCAACCCAAGAACCTTCTGGATTTCCATAGCGCTCAAATGCTCTTCTAGCTGCTTATACCTTTCATCATCTAGAGGGTACTACTCCTCATTGTAATCAGTTTCATTGTCAGATTCTTTAGGACTAGGGTCCTCTTCTCTGGCTTCAACCTCTTGGTTCTCTCCTTCTTTAGATGAAGAAGCTAAATCAATAACCCGTCTTGGCGGCCCTCTGAATCTTCTGCTCATATGTGCCACACCAGCTGCCTTCTTGGTCTTCTTGCTCTTCTTAACAATACGAGCCTTCAGCTCTTCTTGTCCTTTGGCCAAAGCCACAATCATTTGCTGGAATTGCGTGTTCTGAGTCTGAAGATCTTTCACAGTTTGTTCAAGAGCCATTGCTGAAATAAATAGCGGAGGAGATGAGAAACCTGTTATGAATCTTGTTATGCAATGATATGAATGGGATGAGTATGCAATTATTTCAAAGACTTTGGGAAATTTAAATTTGCGAACCAAAATGAAACAAAGCTTTTATTAGTAGAGTTCAAAGTTCAGTTGCCTTTTAGGCATTACAATTAAAAACAAATCTAAAAACTAGAAAAAAAATCAAAATTCCCATGGATGCTTCCTCTTTGTGCCGAGATAGACATTGAGTCCTCTTTCCTCATGGAGCTGCTTTGTGAGCTCTAAAACCTTCTTCTCTCGGGCATAAAACTGATCCCTGTAGGTATCTCGCTCTTTCTTCAACTAAATCCAAGACCTCTGTAGTTCTCCAAGATTAGTGGGCATATCAGGATAGAGAATCGTGTAAGGAATACCCCTTCAGTAGTGGGTTCCATAATCACTAGTAGAACGGCCATATAGGGCATCATAAGTTTCTAAGCGCGAGCTCGTACCTATTAGAGATAAGGTTCCATAGGAATGGAAGCCTTTGGCCCCAAAGCCTTGGCGCCAGATCTGTTTACCATGCTCCAAGCTCGTATGAACCTCTGGCGATACCCTTGAGCATCATCCTTATAGTTGAATACAATTCCCTCGATAAGTAACTCATGGGGGCCATCCCTTCAAGCATAACCAAATTTTCGCAGAGCTAAACAAGGATTGTAGGTTATGCCCCCTCTGATGCCAAGTAATGGGACATTAGGGTACTCCCCACAGTGGTCAATAATAGCAGTGTTTTCCATAGTTCGGGAACACCAGAGAATACCCTTGTGAGCGAGTGACATTATCCTTTGTGACCAACCCAAACCTTCTTCATTCTTCAGTACATACTTAGGGAGGTGAGAAATAAACCACCTCGACAGCAATGACATGTAACACATAAGAACCCCTCTTCTCTTCATGGTACGAGTATGGAAAGCGTGCAAAATATCTCCGAGCAAGGTAGGCACGGGGTTGCGAGAGAGGAAGATCTTGATAGCATTCACATCTATGAATAAGTCTGGATTAGGGAATAGTACTAACCCATAGATTAGAAGGGCCAAGACCTCCTCAAAAGCCTGAAAATCCATATCATCCCAAAACAGCTGGGCCTTGTCTATCACGAACTTGACTAGAAAACCCTTGACTCTACTTCTTGTTTCCCAATTGGATACCACGTCGACCCGTTTCAGATGCAAGGCTGAGGCAATGACTTCTGGCTTAGGAACTTCTTCCAGAGACCTGTGAAAGGCAACTGTTCAAGAATGGGTATATCCAATAACTGAGAGAACTCTTCCATGGTAGGCACCAACTGATAGTCTGGAAAAGTGAAGCAGTGGTGCTTGGGATCAAAGAACTGAAAGAGTACACTCATCATCTTTTCATCAAAGTTTGAAGTGACCAGGTTGAGGAGTCGACCATGTCTCTAAGTGAACGCAGCAGTTTCAGGGACCTTTGATACTTGCTCCTTGAGTTGGGAAATTACTTTCACAAAGCTGATTCAGATAGTGTTTCTATGAGCGAAAGACATGATCTGCAAAACAAAACAAAGATAAATTCCCTTGGTCCTTGAAATGGTTAGTGCAATAAGAATGAATGCTATGTTATGATGCATGATGTCATGATAAATCACATGTATAGCAAACACAGACAAATCACACCAAGTTCTTAAGTTTAAGGCCTGCTTGAGTTTTAAGGTCATACCCTCTTGAAGCTTAGTTGGTTTCAAACCTGTCTTAGAAAAGTAATCGGGTTCTAAAGATTCTCAATATCACTGATCATCCTTTATCGGGCATTGTTTCAGCTCAAGCAATCTTTTCTTGCGGCCGAAATATCCCGAAAGTTTGATCTCAATGAGTGTAGCATCGAGTATCAACCAATCCTCAGCTTTATACCGAGGCCGGCTATCTCACTACTTTCTAATGGCCAAGTTTTTTCAACTAAGGTTCTAAGGTCCATTAGTGCTTCACGACACCACGCGACGGCCCCGTATTCTCCTCGTTTCCACACGAAGGATACCGGTACCAACCAAAGTTTCACACCAACACAACCATCACTTAAACCATACCAGTCTATGTCGTACAGTCTCCACGATCTATTGCTAATTACCTAAAAAGTGTCCCCATATCCGGGTGTAGGATCTTTAATAATAGCCAAACAAAACCCTTTAAGAATAAAGCATACAAAACAAACAAGAAAGCAATTAAAAAATGACCTAGATCCTAAGGTATACCCCACTTATATAATTCCCCAGTAGAGTCACCAGTTCTGTGATACGGTGGCAGAACCGACTGTTAATACTGGTTTGCATTTTTTATTCGCAAATGTCGCAGTAAGTAAGAGTCGCCACCGACTTTTATTTTATCCAATCAGGAAAAGGAAAAAGAACAGAAAAAACCTTTTTCGAGAATGTTTGACTACGGGGGGTAGATTATAGAAAGGGAAGGTGCTAGCACCCTTTCTATCCATGGTTTTCCATGGGCTCTTAGGTACTTGCTCATTTTGAAATTGCTTGTGTGTGCTTGTTTTAAAAAGTTTTGTTTTACTTCATGTTAACCCTTGTTTCTGTCCTCAAGAGTGTTAAGAAGTTGTTTTTGAAAACTTTGTTTGGAAAGTGTTGGTGTGAAAAAGTTTGTTTGTTTGAGCAAGTACCTAGGAACTAATCTACCTACTCGAAAAACGTCTGTTCGCTTTCCTTTTAGATAATGTTATCCCATTATTGAGAAATAGATAGAATCTTCATTGGAGTTTTTTAGGGATATTCGAAGGGATAAATACGATCACAAAAGCAATGTTAGGAAATGTTAGTAATCATCCTAAAGCCTTAAAGATCTTTTTCCGAGGCAACATCTGAATGGGTCATTTTAGATCTTTCGGGGCTAGAGGACAACCACTAACAAACCCTATACTTCATGACTGTTTACCGAAGGCAACCGGAGTGGAGTAAACCCTAGGAGTGAGCATGTGTGAGTGTAATTTAAGTTATTTAATCTTTGCACAATTAAGGTGATCTACTGTTTTAATTTTCAGTTAGTTTCCCATACAATCCTATTAACATACATCTAAGCAGTTTATAGTTTGCGGAAATTAAAATGCGGGAAAGTTTAAAGTCCTAGCTATTACATGGCTTTTGCAGATACATAATTATCTTGATTGAAAATAAAAATGAGGAAGTTTAAAACCCTAATTAATCTATTACAACCTCGAAACAACTACAATAATAATAAAAAGGAAATTAAAAATGTGCGCGGCGAATTAAATGTGAGAATAATTTAGGAAACCTAAAAATCTAATTGAAAAACTATTTAGGTTATTTTTTTTAGAAAAATCAATTAGGTTATGTACCAATTAAAACCCTAATTCTAATTTATTTAAATTATATAGAAAAAAAGAAATTAAATTGCCCTAGATTAAATTAATTTAATTAATTAAAGAAACAAAATATTTTTTATGAAAAAAAGATTTTTTTAAGGTTTTTTATGATTTTTTGATTTAATAAAAACTGATTTTTTTGTGTTATTTTTGTAAAAAGAAAATAATTAACAAAATTAAAAAAAAAAATTAAAATAAAAGATTTAGAGATTGGGCCTGTTAGAAGCTGAGAATGGGGGTGTATGGCTGAATTTACAAGCCCATTATGCTCAGCCCAGTTCTAGTGTGTGATCCTGTGCTGGTCAGGCCTGGAGAGTGTACCATGGTCCTTGACATGTGGGACGTTAGGTTGGATTGGATTGATGAGGAATCCATTGGCTGGATATTGCGGTGCATGGTGGACTCCTGGGACGTGTATGCACATGATCTGTTGAAATAAAGTTAGAAAATAATGAAAATGCTGGGACCTAGGATCGAACCCAGGTCCTCTACATTTCCAAATGCGCGCTTCACCACAAGGATACCGAGTTTTAGTTGTCAATTTAGTAACAATAATCAATATTATATGAAACAAGGTGGATAGCTGAAAGAAAACAAAAACGTGCGCGTTATTCAAATGGACCAGTGATATCCATCCACGTTATCTTCTTCTTCCTTGCCCGTCATATTAGGCTAAATACTTTTACCTACGTCCAGGACTCCATAGCTAAAACCCTACAAGCTTCAAAAATTAAGAAAACCCATGATAAATTAAGGGTGAGTACATGGGTCAACTCGTCTTGATGCCACAAGCATCATGGTACCCTTTTCTTGGGGAAATTTCACCTGTATCAAGAAGCCCTAAAACGTGACTTCAAACCCTAGCCATAACATTCATCAGTGTATGCCTCAAAACATCAATTAAACCAATCCAACACGTTACAAACATGACAACAAACACAAATATACCATTAAAACATGTTCATGATGCAAGAATCATAGTAATCGGATTTTGAAAAAGAAGCAAACCGTGACAATTGTATGTCCTGTTTCTGGGCTTGGGAGGACTGGCAAATGATTGGAAAGCATTCTGGAGATGTCCAGGAACCGATTGGTAGCTTTGAAATGCTTTGAATTTCCCTCTAGTTTGGAAAATAGATCACCACTTTTTATCAATTTTTTCAGTTTTGCTTTGTGCTCTCACGACCAGAAATCCTTGTTTTTTTGGCTTGGTTATGTTCAGCATATATACTAGAACGGATTATTTCAACAAAAATGCCTTGTATCTTTGAAGATCATCAATATTTGATTCGGTTTTTCTCTTGTATGATATGTTTCCAAAATAAGCCTAATCATGCCAATTTTGATTCAATTTGTTTTGCACGTTTTGGATATGATTTTTCAGCCTAATTGGATTTAATTCCTACAAAAAATCAGATCAAAAATCAATCTTTTTTATTTTTTACAATTTATTTGTTTTAACTTGAATTTTAAATAATAAAAAATCAAAATAAAATAAATAATGAAGCAAATAAAGTGTAGATGCTGATTTGGGTCGTGGACCATGTCACAAGCATGATTCAATCATGAAAAACTAGGCCCATTTGACAAAAATTGTATTTTTGAGCACATTTGACTTTTGGTAATTTTGCAAAAATGGTCAACTTTGACAAGGCATATCTCCTCCAATTTTAACCCTAGAGAGGTGTTCTTGGACTTTTTAGAAACCTTAGGATGTCCCCTAAACAACCCTTTTGGTTTCATCCAAATTGGGTCTTCCATGATCATGTAAGAAGCTTTGACCCAAAAGGTCTTTTTCTTGACTTTTCAAAAGGACTTATAATGTAGAAATTAATATCTTTTGATGAGTGCATATTTTCAACTTGTGGGATGAATATGAGTTGTAGGTAATTGCATCCAATTCAAAATGAGCCTTGGATGGAAAATTTTTGATAAAGTATGAAGAAGTTATGCTTGGTCAAAGTTTGGTTGACTTTTCCTAAGAAACCCTAATTTAGCAATTTTTGGGTTTTTATGAACTTGGGGAATTCCTTGAGGAATCATGATAAAACCTTGATCAAATGATGGACATTATTTCAAAATGTTGATGTTGACCAAAAATCTTGAAGTTTGACTGTATGTGGGCCACAACTGACTTTTGACCTAGTATAGTTGATTTCCAGGCATCTGGGCAATTGATTGAGCAAACTTCTTGTGTAAGGCCTGAAACTTGACATGGATGATCTTAAGAACATATTAGGACCATGGAAATAATTTGGGACCTTTGGAGCTCCCACACCCTGATGAAAATGGAAACCCTAATTTGAGGTGCATTGCCTTAAGAGAGAGTTTGTCTGGTCGACTCTTGGGCATCCTTGAACAAGTTGGGGACCTTAATGGGCATGGGTTGAGTAAAATGAGAGGGAAATTTTTTGGGTACAACAATATCTCACTTAACTTCTACTTGTGAACCAATTTTCAAACTCTTAAAGAAAGATCAAGTAGTCAGTTGGAACAACGATTGTCAAGCCGCCTTCGACAAAATCAAGGAATATTTGCAAGAACCTCTTATCCTTATGCCTCCAGTGGAAGGAAGAAAATTGATCATGTACTTGACTGTTCTATAGAATTCTATGGGGTGTGTGTTGGGCCAACATGACGAGTCTGGCCGAAAAGAGCATGCAATATACTACCTGAGCAAAAAGTTTACCGATTGTGAAACTCGATATTCACTTCTCGAGAAAACTTGTTGTGCTCTGGCATGGGCTACTCGCCGGCTAATATAGTATATGTTGACTCATACCACTTTATTTATTTCTAAGATGGACCCTATGATGTACATCTTCGAGAAGCCCACTCTCTCAGGAAGAATAGCTAGATGGCAAATGATTCTGACTGAATATGATGTTTAATATACAACACAAAATGCCATCAATGGAAGTGTATTGCCATATCATTTGGCCCATCAAGCTGTTGATGATTATCAATCTTTAAACTTTGACTTCCCGGATGAGAATATCATGTTAGTGACTGACTGTGCAAAACCTGGACCGTATGACGGACCTGAACAAGGATCCTGATGGACTATGGTTTTTGATGGAGCTTCCAACGTTCTGGGTAATGGAATTGGTGTGATGATAATTTATACTAAAGGTTGTCACACTCCTTTCACTTCTAGGTTGTGCTTTGATGGTACGAATAACATGGCTGAGTACGAGGCATGCATCTTGGGTTTGAAGACTGCCATTGATTTAAGGATCAAGCATTTAGATGTATTTGGAGACTCTTCTCTAGTGATTAGCCAAGTGAATGGAGAATGGGACACTAAGCATCCTAACCTGATTCCTTACAAGGAGCTTGTGTTAACTCTGATTCCATGATTCGAAGAGATTGCCTTTGAACATTTCCCTAGGGAGGAAAATTAGTTAGCCGACGCTTTGGCCACATTGTTTTCCATGTTCAAAGTCAAATGGGACAACGATGCTCCTATGATTACAATTGAGAGATTTGACGAATCTGCACACTGCTATGAGCTTGAAACTGACGAAGAGAAATCATGGTACCATGAGGTGAGGAGATATCTTGAGGCACAAGAATATCCTAAAAGAGCTTCCATCAATGATAAGAAATTCTTGCGAAGATTTTCAGCCAAATTATTTCTAAGAAACGGAATCCTATACAAGCGCAACCATGATTCAACTCTACTCTGATGTGTGGGCAAGAAGGAGGCAGAGAAAATTATGAAAGACATGCATGATGGCCACTTAGGGACCCACTCTAGTGGACACACTATGGCCAAGAAAATCCTGAGGGCTGGTTACTATTGGTCCATAATGGAAACTGATTGTGATCATCACTCAAGGACTTTTCACAAGTGTCAAATCTATGCTGAAAAGGTCCATGTACCTCCTATTCCTCTAAATGTTATGACTACTCTGTAGCCATTTGCAATGTGGGGCATTGACATGATTGGAGAGATCAAACCTACTGCTTCCAATGGACATCGCTTCATTATTTTCGCTATAAATTATTTCACCAAATGGGTCGAAGCTGCTTGATTTGCCTCTATCACGAAGAACATTGGAGCCAGATTCATCAAGCATAATCTCATCTGTCGTTACGGTATCCCCGAAAGGATTATCACCAACAATGGAACTAATCTCAACAATTCTATGATTATGGAACTCTGCACTTAGTTCAAAATCAAGCATCATAATTCTTCTCCGTACAGACCCAAGATGAATGACGCAGTGGAAGCTGCCAATAAAAATATCAAGAAGATTATGCAAAATATGGTGGTAACCTACAAAGACTGGCATGAGATGTTACCATTTTATCTCCATGGTTACCGTACTTCGGCTCGTACATCAACTGGGGAAACTCCTTTCTCTTTGGTCTATGGCATGTAAGTCATCTTTCCTGTAGAAGTTCAGATTCTCTCTCTAAGGATAATGAAGGAAGCAGATTTAGGTGAAGACGAATGGATTCAAACTAGGTTTGATCAGTTGAACTTGATTTACGAGAAGCAACTGGTTGCTATTTATCATGGCTAGATGTACCAAAAGCGTATGATCAAGGCTTTCAACAATTAAAAAAATCAAGCCTTGAGTGTATCAAGCTGGTGACTTAGTAATAAAGTGCATCATTCTTCCACAAGGCGATCCCAGGGGCAAATGGACTCCCACTTACGAAGGGCTATTTGTTGTAAAGAAAGTTTTCTCTGGTGGTGCCATGATGTTGACTACTATGGATGGCGAAGACTTCCCACATCCTGTGAACATGGACATAGTTAAAAAATACTATGCATAAAATGATCCGCTAGGTTGACACACCTAGGCAAAAATAAGGGCATCCCAACAAACCAAAGACGTTTGGGAAAAATTAGGGATATATGCAAAAGATGGTACACCCGACAAGTAAAAACCCCGAAAGGGATGCTTATGCAAAAATGGGTATCCTGGTGGGATAAAAACCCGAAAGGGCGGTCCAGGAAAAAGTTAAGGATTAAAGCATATGACTATGTCCCGTAAAGTCTCTATAGCCAACCTTATTACCAATGTCCAAGTTCAAATGGTCCAAGATCAATGCAATCAACTTCTATTCAATAAAAAGGGATAATGTTTGAAGACATAGGGGCAATAGTGGGGTTGGAACAGAATGGGATCACTTTCACATGGCTATTATTTTTATTTCACTTTGTAATCTTTCCATTCTTTAGACGATTTCCTCTTACTAGGATCTCGGTATATTTGTATAAAAAACGCCTATTCATGGGTAAAACATCAATACAAATATACTTTGAAGTGCAAACTTTCTATTTTTTCTGTTTTGAGTGCAAAACTGTCCAATGACTAAAATTGAATGAACATATGCATATGAACATGATTAAACTTTTAACAAATGTATGCTTAAAAATAGTGACAAGCATCTCCTTAAATGCATTTGAGATATCCCCACAGAGTTATTTCAATAACATTATCCCCACAAATTTGAATTCATAAAATCCCCAGCCAGAGTTTCAATCTCCGGAAGATCCTCTCCCAAGCTGAGCTGGTCTTAAAAGGAAGCCTTATGGAATTCGTCCTAAAAAATATCCTCCCCAACAGTTCGTCAAATATCCTCTTCAAAAGGGTTTGTTTCCCCCAACAAACTACAAATTCCCCAGCCTGAGTTTTCCTCTCAAACTATTACAAATCAAGGGACCGCAACCCCTAATCCCCAGTGAAGTCGCCAACATAGTCATTAATATCTCTAAAAGTTACTGTAAAGACTGGAAACCAGACTAGATAACAATTGATTCTATTCCTCAATAGCAAGATACTACAAAGCCTGGACCTGACCAGATACTAGTTCAACTTCATCCCATCCAAACAAATTACTGTGAAACCTGGACCCGACCAGATAACAGTTTAATTTGCTGAAAGCATGGACCCGACCAGATAATAGTTTGACTTGCTGAAAACTTGACCCGAACAGATAATAGTAAATCTCAATTTTAAGTTACTAAAAGACTGGACCCGACTAGATATTAGTTAAACTTCTATCATTGCTGAAACCTGGACCCGACCAAATAACAGTTAGAGTTGCTGAAACCTGGACCCGACCAGATAACAGTAAATCCTAATTTTTAGTTACTAAAGCCTAGACCTGACCAAATAATAGTTTAGGTTCTTCAATTGCTGAAACCCGGACCCGACCAGATAACAATTTGAGTTTTTGAAACCTGGACCCTACTAGATAACAGTTAATCTCATTTCCAAGTTACTACAACCTGGACCCGACCACATAATAGTTTAATTTCTTCAATTACTACGAATCTTGGACCCGACAAAATAACAGTTTAATTCCTATAAAATTACTAGCAAAACTCTTTCTCCCCCAGTAGAGTTTGCCACTATCCCAGTGAGTTGCTGCAAAGCCTGGATCTGACCAGATAACAACTAACTTATGCCCTAACAAGTCGTTGTGAAGCTTGGAATCCGAGCAGATAACAACCAACTTTCAAGAGATAGTTCCCCACTAGAGCAACAGACGAATAGAAATCTTGAACTCTTTCCCGAGAAGAGATAAACACACTCCACAAAGTCTTCTCAAGAAAAATTCGACATTCCCCAGTGGAATTCTCGTCAACACAACAGGAATCCCCAGCGGAAGCATCATGTCCAGCATCTATCAAGGATAGGCTTCAATAACATTTTCGCTTTCATACATCATATAACATACATAATATATACATAAAACATAATCTCATTTGTTTTGAGAACATCATTACACCATGCGTACATTTGAATGCAACTAACCTTTTTCCTTGCAGAAAAAAAATCGTCGATAAAAATACCTCTTCTGGACCAGAATTAATTCTCCCAATTAAAGACAAGCAAGACATCTAGTCTCAGTATGAATCAACCAAATATTCATGCTAATGTTTCCTCAAGTTGTTGTACCCTAAAAGTTTCCCTCTCAATTTCTCAATAATTCTCTCACAAGATCTCTATTAGTTCAAGACTGCACAAGGTTTGATCAGCTCAAGACACCCCCTCAAGCACTGATGACTCAAAATTAGGGTTTGAGTTCATACAAGGACAATTGGAATTTTAATGCTTCATATGACTTTCATGGATCATTTTGGACTCTCAATATTTCTCATGTCAAGTTTCAAGCTTTGGATCACATTTTTGACTCAGTCAATTGATCAATTGACCTAAAATTAACTATATTGGACAAAAAGTCAATTGTCGTCAATTTACAGTCAAACATCATAATTATTTATCCATATCAACATTTTGAACTCATAAATGTCAATTGGTCAAGTTTGGATCACAATTCCTCAAGAAATTTGATCAGACCACCAAAAAGGACAAAATGGTCAAAATTAGGGTTTTGACTGAGAAGACTTAATTTTTTATTTTTGGCCTAATGCATGAGTTGTTGGTTTGAGACATGATATCAAGATTTCAAATACATTATTTTGACCTAATGGCATGGTTCAAAACATTTCTCATGATCAATTGGATTGATAGATGAATTTCAGTCAACTGATGAAAAAGTCAACTGTACATTGAAAAGTCAAACTTTGACTTTTTGATCAAAATTAAGTTTCAAAAATCATATTTCATCAAGACATGTCAAAATATGAAGATTGTTCATCAAGAAATTAAAAATTCAATATTATCTTTGAAAAGTCAAAATTTTAAGACTTAGAAATTTTTCTAAGTGTTGGAAAGTTAACCTTTTTTCATGACTTTGTGCCAAATTTTCACCATAATGCAAGATGATTCAAGGAAAACTTCCAACATGAAAGTTGTAGATATAAATGAGATCTAAAACATTGTAGGGAATAACTATTTCTAGAAATCCTTGGATTTTATGTTACAAATTCATAAAGACATGTCCATGAAACAAAAACACTTAGTGAAATTTTGCCCTAGTTAGGCAAATATTTGACCTAACTTCTTGGCCAAATTTCACATGGTTCAAAAGTGATTATTCAAAATGTCCAACATTAATGTTGTAGAGGATGTTACAATATTTTAAAAATGTCAAATAACTCATTGAGATCATGTTTGAACTAAGAGAATCGAAGACAAGAAGTTGGACATTCCTTTTTGAATTATAGGACATTTCCATGATGAACAAGAATTCAAATCTCTTAGCCATGCCTTGTAATCTTGTAAAATGCCATAACATGTGATCTTTTTAACCTGACCATCTCAATCCTCCAAACCATTTCCTATATATCAAGACACTTTTATGCAACTTAGGACACAATTTTGCAAGCCTGAAAACTCCCTCAAACTCTCTAAAACACAGAATCACCAAAAACACCTCAAAACTTCCCATTTCTTAGTTTTGAATCTAATCTTTCAATCCACTCGTGCGTTTCTTGGCCTTTTTCTTTCAAAAGCTTCTAAAAATCATACACAAACAATTCCAACATCTGCAACACAACTGTAACACCTCCATAATCATATTCCATTTTCAAAAATAGAGCTTTGCACTTGGACTTCTCCAGCACGATTCAGCCATCCTCAGCACGAACTAATCATTACATTAGCTTCCTGGAGGTTCACTGAACCTAACTCAATCATCACAACACCTTGAAAGGTCCTCTAACTCATTTCACGATTTCCAGTTTTGAAGGTAATTTTCAGATCTTTCAACTCTTCATATAGGCATTGTTAGGCTTCTATTTTCAAAGACAAAATATAGACAACATTGGCCTGAAGCTAACCATGTTCCTAGTTTTCATTTATATTGCTTGAGCTTAGAGAATTTTGAGATTGAAATTCCTGGAAAAATTAGGTTTCAGATTAGGGCTAACATAATTCTTGCTTATCTTTGATTTATAGTTTAAGTGATTTATATTTCTGGAATCGTGAGAAAAAATGAAACAACTTTCATGTTTGCAATTTTAATTTTCATTGAGAAATGAGTAAGATACAGGTGGTCTGACTGGGTGCAAGGTTAAAGACGAAGTACAGGCCATGCATTTGTTTTATTTTAAGTTTAATAGTTGTTGTATTACAAACAGCGCACGCTAAAGCCTTTCCCTATAGGAGGTCCTGGGTTCGAGCCCCGACGAGACGTTTTGTCTTTTTTCTCTCCATATTTTCTCACTATTTTTTGTTTGCAGGAAGTGTGCCTGGGCCTTCTTTGGCTGGGCTTTGGCATTTTTACTTCATTAACCACCATGTTTTACTCACACAGCCCCTGGCCCATTTTATTTTCTTTTTTTTCTTATCTCATTTATTTATTTTCTTTTAATATATTTTACTTAATACAAAAATCATAAAAAATAGATTGAGGATTTTATTTAATTAAATTAATTTTTGACATAAAAATAAGTTTATTTTAATCACATTTTCATTTTGTCCTTGTTAATTACTTTGTAAATTAATTAGGAATTAAGATTATTATTTTCACACATGAAAAATGTTTTCTTTGACAAATCCAAATTCTTTTCTTAAAAAAATAAATCAATACTAGATTTAGGTTTATCTTTAATTGAAATTAATTTAGGATTTAAGACTTTTATTTAATTAATTTTTATACTAGTTTAATTTAATTAAAACTCTTTACACAAACAAAACCCTAAAGAACTTGTTTTTCTTTAACAAATTAATTTCTTTTATTACTTAATTTTAATTTTCTTATTCTTAGCTAATTATCTTATTTTAAGTTAATTAGGTCAAAAACCATTTTTCTTAAACAAAATCCATTTTCTTCTCTATTCATATCCTTGTATATTTATTCATTCTTGTACATTTAATTCTTGTAAATATTCAATATGCTTGTAATAGATAATTAGGATTTAATTTCTCGCAATCCCCATTTGTAAATATGTGCACCCCGTCCCTAAATGATGTAATATCGTAGGATATTTACCTTTTCGCAATTCATCGCTTCCACATAAATGCTAGTAAATTAGGTTTTGTATTGAAAGATAAAATCAATACTTAGCAAACTCTAATTCAATATAATCAAGCATGAAATACAAAGCACTTTCACACTTGCACCTCTAAGGTTAACTAAACTTTGTTGCCTTAAAAATGGTTATGTTACGCATGTGAGGTATTTTAGCAAAAACAATCAAAAATACAAGATCATAGTCCCTCGATGACGCTACAAATGTTGCCTTATAAATGATCTTAGTAGCTTAAGAAAAATGCTAAGGTATCTTACAATATTGCTATCTATGACTATACGATGACCCATGCCCGTCCCTTTACATCCAAATACAGAGCTTCTTACCAATCAATGGTAAGATAGAAATGTCAAAGGAAGGGAGAAATGAACAAAAGACTTTTGAGTAGGTAGAATGTTCTTAGTTTCTTGCTCACAATCCATCTTCAAAAACATATTTTTAAATACACCAAACACTTTCAAAAACATGAATTATTTTCAAAAGTCCAAAACTTTGTATGCATTCTTATAGAGACGAGAATCATTACAATGTTTTCCTAAACAAAGGCGCTTTTCAAAAATACTTTCAATACCCACCACAAATACATTTCAAACAAAGCAATTTCAAAAGTGATCTAGCAAGAAACTAAGAGCCCATAGATAACTATGGATGAAAAGGTTGCCAACACCTTCCCTTTTCATAACCTACCCCCCGAACTCAAGAAAATATCTTAAAGGTCTTTCCTGTTCTTTTTACCCTTTCCTTATTGGATAAAAGAAAAGTCGGTGGTGACTCTTGCTATCCGCAACAATTGCGATAAAATGCAAAACAACCAAGGCAGTTCTCCCACCGTATTACACCGACCTTTTGGGTTATCAGTCTACCGAGACGCTCCTTTTTGCCTAAGTCGCCCTTTCGGGTTTTCTACTTAGCGAGATGTTCTTTTATTTCTTTAGGTGAAGTATTTTTTGACTGCATCAGCATTTAAAGGACGTGGGAACTCCTTGCCATCCATGGTTTCAAGAATCAGTGCACCTCCAGAGAAGGCTTTCTTGACAACATATGGCCTTCAAAATTGGGAGTCCATTTTCCCCTAAAATCAACTTTAAAAGATATGATCTTCCTGAACATGAGGTCTCCTTATTTGAATTCACGAGGCTTGACCTTTTTATCAAAAGCTTTATTCATTCTTTTCTAGTATAACTGGCCATGGCACAAGGTCGTCATTCTCTTTTCTTCAATCAAATTCAATTGGTCAAACTTGTTCTGGACCCATTCAGCCTCTGACAAATTGGTTTCCATTATCACGTGTAAAGAGGGAATCTCAACCTCGATCGAGAGCACTGCTTCCATACCATACACAAGGGATAACAGGGTTTCCCCTGTTGAAGTGAGGACAGACGCACGATACCCATGCAAACAAAAGGGAGCAACTCATGCCAGTCTTTATAAGTAATAACCATTTTTTGGATGATATTCTTGATATTCTTATTAGCAGCTTCAACAGCCCCATTCATCTTTGGCCTGTAAGGAGATGAATTGTGATGGACAATCTTGAATTCTTCATAAAGTTCTTCCATCATCTTGTTATTCATATTCAAGCCATTGTCAGTGATAATCCTACTTGGCACACAACACCGACATATAAGATTGTTTTTGATAAAACGTACTACCACTTTCTTAGTAACATTAGCATATGAAGCTGCTTCCACCCATTTGGTGAAGTAGTCAATTGCCACTAAGATAAAACGATGTCCATTCGACGCCTTGGGTTCAATCATTCCAATCATGTCAATACCCCACATAGAGAAAGGCCACGGGAAAGAAATAACATTGAGAAGTGTCGGAGGCACATGAATTTTGTCAACGTAAATCGACACTTATGGAACTTCTTTGAAAATTTATAATAGTCAGATTCCATTGTCAGCCAATAATAACCTGCCCTAAGCATCTTCTTTGCCATCGAATGTCCAATGGCATGGGTACCAAAGGAACCTTCATGTATTTCATGCATTAACATGTCTTCTTCGTGTCTATCCACCCATCTGAGCAAGACCATGTCATAATTTGTTTGGTATAGAACATCTTCATTGAGGAAAAATCTACCTGCCAACCTTTTCAATGTCTTTCTATCTTTATTTGAGACACCAGCCAGGTATTCCTGAGTCTGGAGAAAATGCTTGATATCATAATACCAAGGTTTCTCATCTAACATTTCATTTGTTCCAAACACATGAGCCGGTCTATCCAAACATCGCACTATGATACGAGGCACATCATTCGAAGTATTTACTTGATACATAGAAGCCAGAGTTGCCAAAGCATCCGCCATCTGATTTTCATCTCTAGGAATATGAGAGAATTCAACTTTATTAAATAAGGGTAATAATATTCTAGAATAGTCTTTGTAGGGAATCAAGCTAGGGTGACGAGTATCCCATTCTCCTTTAATCTGATTTATTACCAAAGTTGAGTCGCCATACACATATAGAACTTTGATTCCAAGATCAACGGCCTCCTCGAGACCCATGATACAAGCTTCATACTTTGCCATGTTATTGGTGCAATCAAATGCCAACCTTGCCGTAAAAGGTATATGTGATCCATGAGGAGTGATAATCACGACACCAATTCCTTTCCCATAAGCATTCACAGCTCCATCAAACACCATACCCCAACGAGATTCAGGATCAGGACCTTCCCCGGGAAAAGGTTCATCACAATCTTTTACCTTCAAAAACATCACATCCTCATCAGGGAAATCATATTTAATAGACTGATAATCATGCACCAGATGGTGAGCAAGATAATCCTCCAACACACTGCTTTTTATAGCCTTCTGAGTACGAAATTCAATATAGTATTCAGACAACAACGTTTGCGAACAGACAATTCTCCTAGTAAGAGCATACTTTTCTAAAATGTACTTAATTGGATCCATTTTGGAAATCAACCTAGTAGTATGATTCAACATATATTGCGTAACCTCTTTTCCGCCCAGGCCAGAGCACAACATGTCTTTTCCAGCATAGAATACTGTGACTCACAATAAGTAAACTTTTTGCTGAGATGATAAATGGCATATTCCTTCTTCTTTGTTTTATCTCGTTGTCCCAAAATACATCCCATAGAATCATCTAACACTGTCAGATACATAATCAATGGTCTTCCTATCAACCAACATATCAATATATGGCAATGGAAAATCATCCTTTGGCTAGCTTTGTTTAAATGTCTATAATATATGCACATGCAAACTTTTCCATCTTTCTTCGGTACTGGGACAATATTGGAAATCCACTGAGGGTACACTGACGTCACAAGAAAACTGACATTAATTTACTTTAAAACTTCTTCTTTAATTTTTACTGCCATATCATGGTGAGTTCTTTGCAACTTCTGCTTGATTGTCGGGCATTCTGGCTTTAACGGAAAATGATGTTCCACAATATCCGTATCCAAACTAGGCATGTCTTGGTATGACCAAGCAAATTTATCCACACACTCTTTCAACAGTTCAATCAACCTTCTCTTCACGTCGGGATGCAGCAATGCTCTAATCTTGACTTCCTTCAAATCTTCCTCTGAACCCAAATTGGTTGTCTCCAACGACTCTTTATATGGCTGAGTGGCACTTTCCTCGCGCTCAAGCAACTGTGAAACCTCTTCTAGAATCTCATCATATTCTTATTATTCAGCCCCATACACAGGATATTCAAAGCTGGGAGAGGGTGTAGGGTCATTGTATTCAACGAGTTTTTTTAATTAATCTGCACATATGATTTATGATTGCTTTTAGAAACTGACACATATAGCAAGTTATTATGTAGATTACAGTTATTATTTATTTTGAAAGGTTTTTTTTCTGATTACCATTTTCCAAGAAAAAGCAGAAAGTAAAGACACAACTTGGAATCAAAGACAACTTTTATTATTGATTTTAAAGATCAAAGCAAATAGATAAGCCCATAAAATATCAACTTTCACCTTGGGCAGAGTGAAATATTTTTGAAAAGATTAACAATTTTTTTTACTTTGAGACATGAATGCAAGAGGGAACATCAATGGTGATCCAATTCTGGATTCTAACTCCATGCGTCACATAGCTCGGCATTCCTTGCGCTGATTCATCCTCCACAATAACATTGATCCTAAGAACAGTTGGATGAAGATAACCTCCGCTATGAAAGATATCCTGATATCTGCCCAAATCAGACTTCAACCTCATTGTTGTACCCCAAAATTTTCCCTCCCATATTCTTCAAAATTTGCAAAGAACAAGCTTCAAAATCTCCCCAAGGGTTGCACAGTTCAAGGGCCTCCTAACAGTCAAAAACTAGGGTTTTGGTTCTGAAAAAGAAAATGAAGTTTCCAAGGGTCCAATCAAGTCCCACATGCCTATAAACATGGTCAAGTATCCTCATACCAAGTTTCAAGACTCACAGCACAAAATTGCACAGTCAAAAACCCTAATTGCCCTACAGTCAACTGTAGGGGTAAAATGGTCATTTGACAGTCAAAAGTTCAAATTTTTGGTCAACATATTATTTTGAAGCCACAAACATCATTTGATCAATTCTTGATCATGATTTTCAAGGCATGGCTCAAAAAGTCTCAAGATGCAAAAGTTTCCATATTTGGACAGTTGAAAAAAGTCAACTGTAACTTGACCAAGGCATAACTTCCACATGGTTTATCATAAAAATTCCATCCAAAGCTCATTTTGAAGATAAAGACATTTCCTACAACTCCTATTCACACTTCAAGTCAAAGAAATGCTCTCACAAAAAGTTATCAATTTCAACATTATAGGTCATTTTTAAAAGTCAACAAAAAGGCACTTTAAGTCAAAGACCATAACTTGAGATTGGTAAATCAAAATGACATGGGACCAAAGGCATTGGTTAGAGGACTTCAAGACCTTTCCAAAATGTCCAAGAACATGATCAAAGCTTAAATAATGAGCAAGATATGCCTTGTGGAAGTTGGGAAATGTTTGGGAATTTTGAAAAGTCAACTTTACTTCAAATGCCTCAAAATTGCTAATGGGCCACATTTTCTTCCAAGATTCATCATCCAAAGGCTATGCACGACCATTTGGCCCAAAAGGGATTTATTTCATCATTTTTATTATTTTATTTGAATTTTTAATCACCATTAATTCATTTAATAAAATAAAATATGAAAAAATACTAAAACAAATGTATGTGAATCTTTTTATGCAGCATTTGCTCCCATTGGCTATTGGAGATTCGTGCACATCATATAAGGGAAGATTTGGTGCAAATTGGCATGATATTCATGGAAAATATTTGGAAAAATATGCATGAAAAATCAAATATCTCATACATCAATGCATTGATCTTTTTGCTCAAGATTCAACCCTAATCCATCCCATACATAAGTCAGATGCAAAACCTAATGCCAAGAACCTGAATGCTGCGCTAGAACTCAAGGACCAAAACTCACTTTTTCTTAAAAAATCCAAAACCTGTTTTCAAAGTTTGAAGGCGTTTCAAGGCGTGAAAAAGATCTCAAAAGCTTCCTGAGACTCCTCTGAACACAATCCAATCAAAATCATATCCCCATACACAAAGAACGGGTAGAACGAAGCCGCCATGTTCTTGATATTTTGCATAATCGTATTTGCCTTTTCACGCCATATTCATACATTCTAATGCTTGTTTTATACTAATATGAACTCAACGAAACTCATGGTATCATTGAATTGAATTAACACTGCTTGTACAGAGAATTGCCATTGTTGTTTTTTAGGGTTGCAGGAACCACGAATTAGGGCTTTACGCCTGGGGAAAAATTAGCTAACCTAAGTGGCATCATTGGAATCAGGAGCTCATGACGAACTCAATGCATAGGTCGCGCTCAATTTATGAGCAACCAGGGCCTATTCGCTATTTTTTCACATATCATGTAGTGGGGGTTTAAAACCCCCGCTATCCTTCTTTCTTTTTTTCAGACAAACGCAGGACAATTGGAGAAGAAGGTGAGGTGGAAGCCAGTGGTTGGTGCGTTTGAATTTCGCGCGAAAAAATGCCACTAACCATTGTTTTGCCTTATGTTGATTACTTGTCATATTATGTTACAAATGTGCACGTAGCTCAGTTGGTGGAGAAGGGTATTGGTAAGCCTTGGGACCTGGGTTCGAACCCCAGGTCCCCCTACTTTGTTTCATATTTTTCTTCCTAACGCGATTCTGTATAGCTTGCTTCCTGAGGCCTACCATGCAGCCTCATATCTTGGCTTGCCACACGTCCCATAGCATCAGTCCAATGGTCCAGATCCAAAGCCTATGGAATGATTCAGTCAATGCATACGCACATAATCACTAAAAGTCAACAAGGCCAGGAATTCAATGGGCCTAATTACTGGCCAAATACCTCCAACTGGGGTCAACACCCCCAAGGGTTTGCATTTCTTTTCTTTTTCCCTATTTTATTTTTATTTGCTTTAATTTGATTATTTCCTTTTAATTCATAAATTAATATTTTCATAATATAAAAAAATAATAAAAAATCAGAAAGACAAAAAACAAAAATATATTTTTTATTTAAATATTATTTTGTAAATAAACTTTATTAATTAATGTAGTTTTTAATTCTAGGTTTAATTCCAATATTTTTCTTAATAAATAAAAAAAATATAGAATTAGGGTGTTATGCTTTTATTCCTTTTTCTTTTTTCACCCCATTTAATTATTTATTATTATTTTTGTAAATAAAATGTACCATGTGAATAATTAATTTAAATTAGGTCAAACTTGAATATTTTTTTTAATAAATTAAAAATAGTTAGAATTAGGGTTAATTAACTTTTCTTTTTAATTACAATTTAATTTTCTTACTAAAAATCCATAAATACAAAAGACTCAAAAAAATAATTTCTTTTTTCTCATTAAGTTTAATTAATTTCCTAATTGTAATTTAATTTCTTAAAAAGGGTCCAACGCCCTCGCATTCCCGACTTTAATTCTCTTCGCATTTTTATTTCTTTTTGTGAATATTCATGTAATTCTCCCAAAGCCGTGTAATAGCTTAATTAGACATTTATTTTCCGCATTTTGTTTTATTTCAAATCGGGTCTTGGACTAATTTGGAGATGTAGACCCGCGCCTTTGTAATAGCGTAGGACCTTTTAATTCCGCATCTTTTAAACTGTTAATTAACCTGCATGAAAGAATGAATGTCAAAAATAAAAGCAACGCGTAGATCACCAATGCATGAACAAGATAAATGTAAATGAACATGACACACAAATCACACACCACCCCTAGGGTACGCCTCACTGTTGCCTTGCCCCTCGAAAGGTGATCGTCGAGTAGAGGATGTTTTAGTAAGTCCTCATGTCCATGAACATGGCATGAGGGTAGCTTCTAAGGTGTCTTCCTATTGCTCCGGTGATCACCATGTCCCGAACCCTCGAATTGACCCGAACACCTCCAACGGTGGTGCTACCTACCTCTCAATGGTGGGATGGCACTACTTTAAGGACATTTACACAGACGAATTCCTTAGGGTAGGTAGATGACTCTAGATACTTGCTCTAATTTCAAAACAAATCTAAATCTCTTTTCACACCGACATCTTTTCAAAAAGCTTTCGAAAGCAACTTTTCAAACACTCTTGAGGACTGATACAAGAGTCGAACTGAAATTTTCAAAGAAACTTTTTAAAACCCACAGTTGAAAAGCAAACAAACCATTTTGAAAACACAAATGAGCAAGTATCTAAGAGCCCATGGATAACCATGGATAGAAAGGGTGCTAACACCTTCCCTTTCTATAAATCTACCTCCCGAACCGAGAGCAATCTCTACAAGGAATTTTTCTGTGCTTTTGTCCTTTCCATTTGGAGAAAATAAAAGACGGTGGCGACTCTTGCTTCCGCGACATTTCGCGAACCAGCGTTAAACAGTCAGTTCCAGATCCACCGATCACACTCATGTTCTTACCTTAATCATTCTTCACCGAGAATCCCAAACCAGCTTTATTCTTGTTTACAGGTAGATCAACAATCTGCCCCCATACTTTACTAGGGCCATTATGTACTACCTGTTGAGCATCCTTAAACGAAGCTATAGAATTTTCATTTTCCCTTATATTATCAATGGATAAAGCTTGGAACTGGGTTCCAACAGCAGCTTCATCCGCTTCCACAACACTAAAAGAGGATAAATGATATATTAATAATGCTTCTTCTCCATTTATGATGACCACTCTTCCTTAACACACAAACTTCAGCTTCTAGTGTGAAGTTGAAGTGACACCCCCTACCTCGTGTATCCACGGTCGTCCCAGTAAACAAATGTAAGCAGGCACAATATCTATAACTTGGAAAGTAATCTAAAATAAATGCGGGCCTATGTGAATAGGAAAATATACTTCCCCAATGAAAGACTTCCTCGATCCATCGAAAGCTTTTACAATTATGCCACTCGAGCGCATGGGAGCTCCTTGATACTTCAGCTTCATAAGCGTGCTTCTTGGTATGAAATTTAAAGCGGATCCATTGTCAATCAACACATTTGATAATGAATCGTTCTTACAGTTCATAGAGATATGGAGAGCCAAATTATGACTCCTTCCTTCACCGAGAAGCTCGTCGTCATAGAAACTCAGGTTATTACAGGATGTAATATTCCCTACCACACTGCTGAATTGGTCCAAAGGAATATCACTTTCCATGAAAGCTTGATCCAATACTCTCATTAAAGATTTTCCGGGGTCAGAAGAGTTCATTAGTAAGGCTACAATAGATATCTTTGATGGAGTCTGCAATAATTAATCTACGATCCACATCTTTTTACAGAGTAGTACCACTGGATTCCCCCATTGCTTTCTTGAGTTCAACACTTTCAATAATCTTTTTATCAGCATTATCACTCCCTTGAGTGACAGGTGCAAAAACACGGCCATTGCGGGTCACTCGGCTGGCTTCAGCAATATTCTTGACATCAGAAAAAGGTTGGATGGGAACTTCCACACCATCCTCCAAGATTTTAGCATTGTATTTGTAGGGCATGACTTTGTCTGATTTGTAAGGAATAGGACCCGACAAGCAAATCACCACCGGAGAAACAACTGCTTGCTATGATATTCAATCTCAATAGGGGCGGGAACACCGAAACAAGGCATAATAACATTTACCCCCTCTTCAGAATACTTAGATATCACATAATCATTACTGGAAAATACATCTTCATATGAGGAAAAGAATTCATCTACAGAGGCATACTCATCATCTGACACAGTCTCATCCAAGCAATCTTCAATCACATTAATCCCAATGTAATCATCTCTATTGCCCGAAACTTTGATAGTACCATTATCCAATAACAACTGAACACCCTTTCTCACAATGGAACAACCATGAGAATCTCTACAGCAGATTCGGCAAGACCCATAATGGTGTTCTTCTTGACCATCCATATGACAAAAGGTAGCGTGCAACTGCACCAATTCATCATTCATATGATCCACGCCAAAAATCCGGAAATCTCCAGGACATCCAAAGACCATATTAAAATCTTCCGTGTACTCTGCCATAGGCCTGATTATATGAATGAGACATTCGTCAATCATTTCTTGAAGATCAGATTTTATCTTATCACACCCCTGTATATTTGTACTGCAAATACCACAACCAGCATGGTCATGCGTATAGTAATTAAACTCGTAGAGGTCAACATGCATTTTTACCAAATCTCCTCTAACACGGTTGATGTCAAAAATCTGGAAGTCGGCAGGACAACCAGCAACCACGTTTACAACATTTTCTCATCCATGATTTGGCAAAGGATTATCTTTTACGTTAGAGCCAACATCTTTAAAGGATAAAAGGCCAGATCTCACCATCTTTTGTACTTCATATTTTAAAGGATAACAATTCTCTACACTGTGCCCTGGTGCTCCCTGATGAAAAGCACACGTCTGGTTTGCCTTATAATATCAAGGCAAAGGTGATGTTATAGCAGGGGTGGCCTAGTCTGAACCAACCTTTTTTGAATCATTGCTGGGAGTAACTCTGCATAGCTCATGGGGATATATTCAAAAGTCTCTCTCTTCTGATTTTGTCCCTGATTTCCCTGAGGGGATGGTCCTTGATAAGAAATTATGGTTGGAGCCATATTGACAACTGGAGTTACTGAAGCAATCTGTTGGTGATGCTGATGATTTCTTCTAGGAGGATTAACCCTTATTTATTGAATAACAACATTTATATCTCCTTCTTTCTTCTTAGCAAACCCATATGATGGTTTCTTTGTACTACTAGAATTTTCATCTCTTGTCAAACGGCCCTCTCTTACATCTTCTTCCAAATGAACGCCCATGCTCACCATTCGGTAAAATCACTTGGTGCACTTGCCACCATTCTTTCATAGTAGAAGGCACCTAGTGTCTTCAAGAAAATCTTTGTCATCTCTTTTTCTTCCATTGGGGGAATCACCTGGGCGACTACTTCACGCTATCTCTGTGCATATTCCTTAAATGAATCCTTGTCTTTCTAGACCATTTCCTTGAGTTGATTACGGTCAGGTGCCATGTCCACATTATACTTGTACTGTCTAATAAATACTTCACCCAGGTCGTTGAAAGTGTTAATGTTGACACTTTCCAAACTCATGTACCACTTCAATATAACACTAGTCAAACTGTCTTGGAAAAAGTGGATTAACAGACGTTGATCATCGGTGTGAGTAGATTTCCTTCTCACATACATCACAAGGTAAGCACAAGGACAAGTATTGCGCTTGTATTTCTCGAATTCCGGTACTTTTAACTTTGCAGGTATTTTCATATTTGGAACCAAACACAGATCATTCACATTCTGCCCAAAAAGTTCTTTTCCTGTGAGGGCCTTCATCTCTTTCTGCATCTTATCAAACTGATCCTGAAAATCATCCATTTGATCATAGAAGCCCAAGATTTCTCTTGGTGGAGGAATAGGATGATAAACTTCATCGTTAACAAATGGCACAACATTCACCGAAGGAGGTGCAACATAGTGAATCTCATTTATAGTAGCAGCAGCAATATGCACCACATGAGGTACAGGAGTAGCAGCTTCAACAACTGGAGTAGCTTGAGTGTCAAGATTAAAACCTTCTGGCATGAAGTTTTATGGAATTCCCCATGGATAACCCTAAGGCATACAATTCTGAGCAACAATAACTGGGGAAACAGAGACAGGAACTGATGGAACTTCAAGAGCAAATGTTGTTTGTTGAGGCTGTGCAAGTGGTGGCTGATTTTGAGCAGCCACCAATGATTCCATCAAAGCAGTTAAATTAGCCATACCATCCTTCAGAGCAGTAACCTCGCCATGCAGCTCGCGGTTTTTCTGTTCAAGATTCTCCATTTTCTTCTTGGAATTAGCTCGAGTATTATACTAGTGAGATAGCTTGCTGAACAAAGCAGAGAAATTCAGTAAGACACCTGGGTATGAGAAGAAATGCAAGAAATATGTACAAGATGATGCATGATATACAATGCACATGATTTATTTTATTAATAATTCAAGGGACTCAAATAGTTATAGATAATTTTGCAAATATTAAAGTACTAACACATTTGAAATACTGAAAAATCTCATTATAATAACTTTAAAATGGATTACAACTTTTTAGTACAAGTTTTAACATTCCCAAGTACAGAAGAAGATATAATCTAAATTCCTAAGAAAGCAAATCTGGTGAATATCAATCTACACGGTGACACTTTCCCGAGTCTTGCAATCTGAGCCTTCAATTGCTTGTTTTCTTCTGCATACCCGTCGGTAACCACTTTCCAATCACCAGAGCCAAGAAGTGAATGACTAAGTCCTGACTGAGTACTAGAGGAAAATAAATCCTCGTGCCTCTCCATCATCTCTATAGCACGAATCTCAAGAATCTCAATCAAGTCATCTTTATCCTTCAAGTCTGCTCGATAGGACATCTCTAAAGCCTGACCCTTATTCTTACAAGCCTCATTCTCATGCTGCATCCTGACTAGGACAAGCTGAAGCTCTTCCACATCATCTAAATGGGGAGGAGTGGTCTTCACAAACATATCAGACATAGGTACTTCATGGAAATACGACATCTTCAGCTGGATTTCCCTTGCCTGTACCCATCGGAGATAAGGTTCAAAAGAAACGGCTCCTCTAGATCCCAAGTCTTTTCTACTCTTCCTATGAATATGGTGCCAAGCCTTTGCAATCTACTCCTTAGCTTTCTTATGATTCTCTCACTCTCTAAGAAAGAAACCACTCAGATGAATACCCTTTGGCTTATCCCTCATCAGATATCCAAGCTGTCGTCGTGCAAGAACATGATTATAGTTAATTCCTCCCTTTGTACCAAGAAGAGGTACACTGGGGGAAACTACCACAACTATCGGAAATCTCTACATCATGGTAAGCCTGATGGTACCAAACAATATCTGAATGAGTGAGGGCCATAATCTTCGGATCCCAACAAGGTTCCTTCCTGACATCCCAGAAAGCATCGGACTGAGGCAAGTGAGAAAAAAACCATTAATACAATAAAGGCATGCAGCATATGATCATCCCTCCATGATGATAATATCAAAGATGAATGGAGTAATAAGCATATCCTAATAATGTAGGGACTGGATTCCCTATCAAAAATATCCTGATGGCATTGATATTTACAAAGTTGTCGACGTTCGAAAATAAGAACAACCCATAGGCAAGTAGAACAAAGATGGCCTCGAAAGCAACCATACTCTTCATCCTAGCAAAATAGCGAGCTTTCTCCAATAAGAACTGAGCGGGTAAGCCTATGATTCCTCCATTGGTAGTCATGTGGGCTTCAACCTCAAACTTCCCTAAATGAATCAAAGCATCAATATCATGAGATTTTGGCTCCCCTAATAAACCGGTGAAAGGAACACAATTAATAACAGGTAAACCCAGTAGATAAGAATACTCCTCTAATGTAGGCATCAATTGATAATCATGGAAAGTGAAACATCGATACATCAGATCATAGAACTGGACCAAAGTCGAGAGAATACCCTCCTTCATCCTGAGCTTTATGAGAGACACAATGGATCCAAACTTCTTCCAAAAATATGTAGAACTCTCAATCTCGGGAATTAGACTCATCAAATCATCTATCTTGGGATTCTTGAAATTGTACTTCCGAGAGTCTCTTTTTCTATAATCCATGGTCAAAAGTACCTGGGATATTCACAAAGAGTCAACTTTAAGTCCCTTGAACCATAATGTCTTAAAATATGCTCATGGGTGCATGAATGCATGATGCAACAATCACACACAAGATCACAAACATGTGGGGTTCATAAGTTTGACATCATGAGCATGGAGTCAAAGGTATTACCCACAAGGTATGGTATAATAGTGTATCAACTTCTGATTAAGGTTCTAAGAGGTTTCTAGAGTCTACATCCTTCCTTCGGATATTACCAACATCCTGATTGAATGGGTAATTAGTAATATTCTCAAGAAAAACTCGACTGAGTGTAGTATCACGTGACAACCATTTCCGAATTACTCCGTCATAGCTTCCACACTACACCTAAAAGGACAAGATGGGTTAAAGGTTCTTCGGTCCTCAGTTTCAGCAGGCTTCTAGGTCGAAAGCAGCACGTCTTCCTGATTACTCGGTAAACGACACTATTGTCAAAGGGCCCTCCACATAGTGGGGGATCTCATGCCTCCTTTTTTAGGATTACTCCCTCAAAGTTAACATGACTATACTGCCCGTCCTATTTTAAGTTTTCCCAAGTCCGAGTAGAGGACTTATGAGATATATCACCAAGCACCCTAAAAATCAGGAAAATCCAGACAAATATATATACAATATATAATATATAACAAACAAAAGCATATACATAAATAAACAAAGATAGGCTCAACCCACTTAGAGATGTACCATCAATAGGTCAATTTGTCCCAGGTGAAGTCTCCATTTTTCCTATAGCGGTAGAAATAAGCCATTAGATTGACTTGACTCACACAAATCAAAATAAAAATCGCCACTGCACTTTATTGTTTTCAGAGGAATGGGAAAAGAGCGAATAACCCAAAAAGAGGGGGAGAAAAATCTAATTTCGGGGGTTGGTTATGCAAAAGGAAGGTATTAGCACTCTAAACATCTACGGTACTCCACACGAACCTCTTTGAAAATTTGTGTATTTTAGCTATAAATGTTGTATAAAAAATAGATTGTGGGGATGAGAAAAGGAATATTTTTTTTATTATAACTTTTGCAGCTTCCGCGGTTGTGAACCTTTAATGCCTATGTACCCTCTTCCGTGGAATAGGGGATCAGGGTACTTGTAGTTCAACTTTTAAAAATTTTAAAACACAAGTGTGTTGGTTAATTTTAAGAGACGAGACATGATCGTCTTATCCGAGTGGAAAAACATACTTACTACCCATAATTATGAGAAAGGAGAATTTACATCATCTCAAAGTGGAAGATATGGCTTGTATTTTAAAATCAACAAAGCCTCGCTTAACACCCAAGTGGAAAATATCTCACTTTACTACATATCGTAGAAGTATAGTAGCTCGCATCACTACAAGGATTGACAAGAGTCTAATCTTTTGAGAAAAGTTTAAAGTAAAAAAGCCAAAGTGGCAAAATGGTTTGAATGAGATTGATTGAATTTTAGTCTTCTCACAAAAATGTCAAAGAATTATTAAGTTGTTTAAAGTTTGATTAAGAAAATACCTTTGAAAATGCATGGACCTAAGTCCAAGTTTATTGTGAAAGCGGTTCAAGTTTAAAAACAAGAAGAGTTTTCAAAGGAGGGAGAAGATTTTTGAAATTAAAGAATGTGGGAGGAGATGAAGGGGCTATTCTAAAGCATAAAAGTAAAATCTAGGGAAAAACTGTCTAACCAACAAGAAGCCAACACTTGACTTAATGAGTCAATATAGAATTATCATTATTTGGATTGAAACCAAACAAGCAAGGACAATATAATCTCTTGAGAATCAAACTCTAAATACATTAAGTATTCACAAAAAATTAGGCTGAGTAACGGCTGTATACAGATGAATTCCCAATCATAGGCAAAACATGTAATCAGAATAACCTGTATACAAAGAAAACAAACAACCCAATGTCTTGGGGTAAACCCCAAGAACTCCAGACAAAATAGCAATGAAAGTCACAAGGTCTCAAGGTAGGTCAAGGTTTATAATCCTACGTCCAAGAAGTTCATCACTCCATAATGCCAAGGATAGTAACCAAATAGTCCAAGTAACATTAAAGTTTTTTAATGGTTCAAGTTAATTATTAAGTATATTCAAAAAGAAATGAGAATCTGAAGTGAGCAAAATAAAAATGACATAAAAGTAAATTCTCAAGTGAGCAAAGATGAAAATAGCATGAAATGTAAATGCTAAAATAAAATTGCATAAAGTAAAGGCATAAAATAAAATCACAAAATAAAGGGGCATAAAGTAAAAGTCAAATGTTAATGAATTAATAATTAGAGGTTAGTTGAATGACCATCTTGAAACTTGCATTTGAAAACTCATTAGAAGATCGATAAAATCAAAGCCTCTCAACAACAAGTTTCATTTGCTTTTTGTCAAGTATATCATTCATTTCAAGTTCTCAATGTAACCACATATGATCAATAATGTTTAAATGATCCACTTATACCAAAGTTTATGAAGATTCATTAGAGGACTGATAAGAACAAAGCCTCCTAACAATGAATCTCAAGGTTATTGGATTAAAGGTTTTAAATTAAACATCCTTGGGCTTGCAAACTAGGGTTTGGGCCACAAATGATCATTTCTCGAATCGAGACAAAATTTAGCGCTATGTTAAGCAATTGTAAGTGGACTTATATAGAAGTCGCACTTATTTTGAGGCCGGTCAATAGCAATCTATGTGCCATATGTTTGGAGAGATGATATTTGGATCATCCTGTAACAACATGTAGCACAATGAGAAAGGGATAAGATGAAGAGGGAAGGGATATATTTGAAATAAGAATTTAATCAAACTATCATTAAAATCATTCATCCATTTTGGTGGAGTTAAACTCAACACCCAAGATCCAATGATGTTAATAAAGTCCATGATCAAAAGTCAAATAGTCAGAATAAGTACAAAAATAAAAATGCATTTAATGAATAAAAGTAAAAAAGAAAAATGATTTTTAACATGTTTTTAAAATGAAAACAAAAGGGAAAATAGCAAACTATATTCAAAATATCAAACAAAAAAAATTAAAAGAGACCATAGAAAAGTTACAAATGATTTCAAATATTTTTATAAATTTTTGGTAAGTTTTTTAAATCAGAAAAGTATTTTTAAACTAATTAAAATTACTCAAATAAGTGAAAAAAGATTAAAAATAGCATAATTCAAAATAAAATTCTAGAAAAATTTCAGAAGGTCGGAAATAAGAAATATGATTTATATAAAAAATATCAACATTTAAAAAAATCAAAAAGTATTTTTAAAAGAATTAAAATAAAGCAAATAAAACAAAAGTTATGAAAAATATCAAACTTTGAAATAAAAATATGAAAAAATATTCACAAAATCAGAAATAATTCAAAGTATTTTTGTATATTTTTTCATAATTTTTGGACAAAAATAAAAGAGTTATGAATTTTTAAAGATAAAAGGAATTTAAAATATATTTTTGTAAAATAAAACAAACCAAAAAAAACCACGCGCGTTGGATCTTTCTCACTAATACATGCTGGAAAATCCAACGAATGTGAGGTGAGGGACGCATGTATCACAATAAAATCCAACCAATGAAAATAAAACAATTGCCCTGTTGTCATTAGTTGAAGAACGACACATAGGTCGTCTTCAACCTCCAGCCTCCTGCAAATAGGGAAAATCTCAAATCCTTGAATCTGTAAATTTACGCATTCATAGTGGTACCATTAGACGCGTCTACTTGAAACGATCACAACCATATACTCGCGAAAAATTTATATAAAGCATAGCGTAGTCGATTTGGAAAAAACCAGAGATATTTAAAACTGTTAAAATCAAAAATCAAAAGCATCAAATGCATTGTTTCACCAAAATTGACTTAATAGCAAGCATCAATGAACATCATAGACCATTAGGATAATTTGAGTTAGAAGATTTGGTGCCTTAAACTACCCGAACGAAGTCAGATGAAGTTGCTCTGTAAATGAACTTAGCTAGCATGACTATTGGCACCTCAAGGCTTGATTCTTCTTCTGTTAGCTTTAGGGAAGTTCAAGGATGAAAGATAAATGAATAAATTGAATTGAAAAGTGGAGAAAATAGGAATTCGAAATCTCAGAAAAGGGTGTTATTAAGGGAGTTTGACAAAGTGATTTTGGATCTTCAAGCTTCCCAAAATGAGTGGGATAGAGCCTATATTTATAGGAGAATCGAATGGGATTAAGAGGAGGGGTGAATGATGCAAATTCAAATGAATTCATGCACACATGCGCACACGAGCAAAGTATGCTCTCATGTGCATCAAAACTCATCTAATTGATGTGTTTTGTCACTGTAAATAATCCAATTATCTTTGTTGATAATGCTTAAGTGAAAAATGTGTGGCAATTTGATGATTAAAAGCCACATTATGAAAAATGGTGATCTGACTTGAAGTGAAACTTCAGTTCCAAGGTATCCACTTTGAAACAATGGTATTCACAGCTCAAGGGGTCTTAGGGCATAATTCTTGAAGCTTTAGAAAGATGAGATCACAAACTTTAGAATGTCCAAAGCATAAAATCAAATGGATGCTTGAGCCAAAATTTGTGATGAGTCAAAGTTGAGAAAAAGATGTTGACTCTTATACTTAAAAAAATTTCAAGTTTTCTCTTCAAAAATGACTTATAATGTTTTGGTTCCAAACAAGGCCTTCCTCCTAAATCTTGCTTTGATCAATGATTCTAGCTTGAAATTTACTACCCAAAGAGCATTATGAAACTTGAATCAATCAAAAATACCAAGTATTGAAAAATTTATGGTCTTGTAAAATTGGTGAAAATTAATGAGATGACTAATAATATTTTGCATACTTAGGGAATCTTACATCCATCTTCAAGCTTTTCACATAAAATAAGAGTTAAAGTTCACACCCTTAAGATCATTGTAGAAAACTAATGGGCTCAAGGAGATAAAAATTGACCAAGTTATGATCTTTTGAAGTCACATAAGGGAATTTGATGGCATATCTAAAGGACTTGTAATATTTCTTTATCATTAGGAATCTTCCACATAAAATCTTATTGAAAATTTTGAAGTTATTTGTTGATAACCATTGAAAGAGAAGCAAGTCTTTGTAATAACTCAAAAATACCAAAAGATGAGCAAGATATAGCCCTTAGAATTTCAAAACCCTAGCTCCTAGAGCACCAACATGCCTTGGAAACCCTTTTCAATTTTGACCAACTTTCTTGCACAAATTTTTCTCTCTTGTAAATAAAAGTTGTTGAGGGTGATAATGAGAAACCATAGAAACCAAAACCAACTTCAAATATTAGGAATTGATAGAATTATGCACTTGTGATCAAGCAATCAAGAACTTATCCAATTAGGTTAAACCTCTTCAATCAACTCTTACATCATTTGACTTTTTTGACAAATTGAGACATGATAAATCATAGTAGACCTTGTCATGATATTACTTTAAATCATCTTCAATGATGAAGCTTGAATCTCAATGGAGCTTTGTTGAAGAAGGCATGGAAATAAACTCATGAACCTATATATCAACTTGATGGAATTTTTTGTGCTCTTACCTATAATATCATCAATTAGGGAAAACATTCAGTGTATTTATTAGTTAAAAGTTAATTAATACAAAACATATATCTTCACAATATATAAATAAAGGTGCTTGGTGATATCCCATTAGAAAACCTAAAGATAGGTAGAAGAACCAAACCCTAGTGTGATCTTGTTTTGATTGAGTTGACATGAGATGATAGAGGGATCTTAGGGGCAAACATTGGGGTACAACAAAGAGAGGTGTTCAAGAGAAACTCCACAAATCCTAATCTTGTTATTAATTCAACCCATTCTTCACTTTTGATCTTGAGAGAGACCAAAACAAAATATATGAAAAATGACGGTCTGGATCTTGCTACTCCTTTGCGTTCTTTATCTCCATGGATTTTGCACACCATCAATTTCAAACTACTGCAACACAAAACTTAGATTCTATCTAGTACTCCAACTTACTTCCTTGCAAATATTTCAAACACTCCAAGGTTCCTTGCAAATATTTTAAGCACTCCAAGGTTGTTCACTTTATCGCAATTACCTCTCGACCGTCTTACATGAAAACCCGCAAATCAACCAATGATCTTTGAGGACAAACCCTAGTTTTTTCCTGGATGAAAACCCCTACAAAACTTCATCAAATACACAATTGGACACTAGCAATCCTTGTCTAGATGGAACCCCAACAGAACATCGTTATAATGTAATATCAGTGTGTATGCATAGATTAGAGGTTGAAGATGAAGATAGAAATAGGCTAATTTTATGGTTTTCAATAAGTTATGAATGATATATGAAAGAGTATTTATAGTTTTGGAACTTTTAGGGCAAAAGGGGTAAATTGGAAATAAAAAGATTTAAATAAATTAACCAAACATAACAGTATGTGTCGACCTATGTATCGTATGTGTCGACACATACGTGAATTTTAAATTGTATGTGTCGACTTATGAGAAGCCATGTGTCGACCGAAACAAGTCCGAAGCTATATGCTTTAAAACGATAGTAAATGTGTCGACCAGAAAAGTGGAAGTGTCGAAAAATAAAATAAGAACTTCTTTAATTTCAGAAAAGCTTTAGTATATGTCTACCTGAATCATGCATGTGTCGGCCTAAGACTTATAGAGGCTACACGCTTTAATAATGGGTTACATGTGTCAACCGTAAATACAGATGTGTCGACACATGCAATAAAAATCATGTAAAAACTATTTTTAATGACTTGGATCAATTTCAAGATGCTTTTTAATGATTCCTAAGACCACTAATGCAGAGGAGTGCCACAAGACATAAGGTTACACTACCCAATACTTATAAGTGCAAGTTTTTCCCAATTTTGACATCTTTCAAAACATTTGACGACAAAGTTTGTACTCACATACTCCCCCTTTTTGATGATGGAAAAACTTGTGACGATGCATTCCTTTGTATTTATTGAAGGCTCCCCCTGAATTTGTGCTTCCCTACTTTGACTCGCATCTACTTCTCCCCCTTTGATAACATAAAAAAGAATGACAACAAATCGTGAGAAGTAACATAGTTCCTTAATAATGATAATACAACAAATATAGTCTATTTTGCATAGAAGAGAAACAAACACACATCCCCATATATGTGATGATGCAAAATTTTAAATAACAAGAAAGAAACATTACAACAAATGTAATGAATTGAATATACTAAACAAGCAAGATATGAAAATAATGTAAAGTTGTTTTTGTAGCGTCATGGACAAGTAACGCTTCATAATGGAACTCCCGATGCCGCACACGCATGTGCCTAGCATATCAGCACAAATATGTCACTACTAAAACCAAAATGAAGACGAGATATATGTCATGTAAGAAAGACAACAAGTAACATATATTGCAAATATCGATAAAAAAAATAATTCAAGCAAAAGTGTAAAGAAAGAAATAAACAAAAACCACATGTTCACATGATAAGAATAAATGTATACAAATGTGAAAGAATTAATACATGAAGTCACTATAAGCGTATGGATTAAGAACACACAATGGTTATTAATCAAAAAATTTGGAAATTAACATTCATGGTTTTCATCATTTAAGAAAATATCAAGAATTTTTGGAAGTATCTAGTAACATATATCAAGGCAAATCTTACTTTCAAGGAGAAATCGAAACGATATTACCTAACTCTTGATTGATATTGAAGTTGCACTCACATGAGGTAAAGAACTCAAACACAAGATTAGAGTGAAATTATAGAGTAAAAGCAATAGCATAGGATTAGGAAACATTTGAGATATCGATTATCCCCAATTCCCCACGTATGTTGACAAAAGGTTCTGTTGCGAGTGGTTTAGTGAAAATATCGGCAAGTTGATTTTTACTATCTGTTGCGCCTCAAAATTGTCCCCCTTATTTTTACCTTATATGGCTTATGTTTCATCATACACATTCATGCATTTTGATAGGATCAAGGTACTTTGGTTCTCATGTTCTTCTACAAGCTATAAAAGGATGGTTGTGTTGACAATCAGTGTAAAAAGGGTCTCGTATCCTCAATCTTTTGATCTCTCAAGCTACAAGGGTTTCTCATACCTCAAGACATCTCAATTATCTCACTGGTTCATCATAAGATTGAAAATTGCAAGTGTTTTGAAGTGAATCACATTTCTCCTATTCATCTCTTGAAATTAGGTTTTGGCCAGATGAAGTGTGTGATGCTTGTATGAGCCAAATTTTTGAAGAAACGTCCTCTCATTATCATATGAGACATCTTTTTTCAAGAAAAGATTCATCATGCTCCAAGGAATTAAGGTTTTGAACTGTGGTCATCACCTCCTAGCACAATCAGTCAAAACTAGGGTTTGTGATAAAATCAGGATATCTCTGACTTTTGAGCTACACTAGACTCCACTCTTCTCAACATGTTTCTAAGCAACTATAATTGAAATATTGAGCATCAATTTTGATTGGAAGAGTTTCAATTGATCAATTAGGGGTAAAACAATCATTTTGACAAAAGTCAACCAAACTAAAAGTTGACCAAGTGAACTTTTGGTCAACTAAGAGACCAATACTCATGCTTTGATGTTTCATGGTCATTGGTGCTATCTTTGAAAAATCATAACATTCTCATCTTGGATTCAATTTGTGCAAACTTTATATCCATGGAAAGAGGAGAAAAAATTCTTTAACTTTGTCCTTGTGAGCTCAAGTCAAAAAAATGAAAGGAAAAGTTATGTGGCTTGGAAGTTATGCACATTTTGGACACTTAAAAGGAAATTATAAGACATTTTGCAAATTCAGCAATCTTCGTTCTCACTTTTAAATACCTTAATGGTTTTAAATGAAAATTTTCACAATATACAAATTGAAGAGCATCTTAAAACCTATCCAAAAGTGTTGGTTCATTAATTAACTCAAACAATTGAGGAAGTTACGCCTTTTTGGATTTCAGGACATTTTTATGAACCATACAAGACAGTCGAGTTGCAATTTCTCTCCAAACTCCATTTCCAACCTTTTATTTTGAATCAAATCAAGCCCATAGCCTATTTAGGACGTGAGTAGGCCCATAATGCATTCTATTTGTACCCATTCACCTTGTGTACTTGGATTCAACTCAAAACTCCAAAAATGGCCAAGAATAGCATACCTATAATTCTCACTCCACTCACCACCCCATGTGCACATACTTCTATACCTTCTAGTGACTCAAATCGGCATACAAAACACGCAGCTTGTGTAGCAAATTGTACACAAAATGCAGCTTGCCATTCTCACTCAATTTTCTGCCAAAAGTTCAATTTGTGCCCTGCAATTGTTCTAAGCTGGAAATGACCACCCTACCCTCTTCCTAATGCTCTATATAACAAGCTCATTCCCTTTATTCACTCATACACGAGCCATAAAGGGAGATTCCAAATATAAAATTTTTCTGCACCATTGAAGCCTCTTCTTCGAATCTGAAGTTTCTCTCGTTCGTTCTTCAAAATCTTAACATGTTCCTCCTATTTGGAGCTATGAGAAGAAGATCAGTGGGTTTCTGAAGTTTTGTAGCTCAGGAATTCGTGGATTTATTTTCCACTTGAGGTAAGTTACTTTGAACTTCAAATCTCTTTAATGACAGGTTTCTAATGTTTAGAGATGTGTTCATAAGCATATAGTTGAGCTATACACTAGGTATGAGATGATTTTTAAGTTGTATTTAAGTTTGATTAATGTTTCATGGTTTATGAGTTTTGTGTAATTCTGCTTGTATCGTAACTATTTTACTCAATTACACTATGATGTGTGCTTTGATTGATGAAAGTTTTGATAGTGTAATACGGTGGGAGAACTGACTTAGGCGTTTTGCATTTTATCACAATTTTTGCGGATAGAAAGAGTCTCCACCGACTTTTCTTTTATCCAATAAAGAAAAGGGTGAAAAGAACAGAAAAGACCTTTTGAGAATTTTCTTGTGTTCGGGGGGTACGTTATGAAAACGAAAGGTGTTAGCACCCTTTTCATCCGTAGTTATCTACGAGATCTTAGTTGCTAGCTCACTTTGAAATTCTTTTGTAAATGTTTTTGTGTTTTGTGTAAGTTTAAAAATATTTTGAAAACGCCTTTGTTTCAACAAACTTTGTAATGATTCTCGTCTCTATAAGAATGTATACAAAGTGTTGGTTTTGAAAATAGTTCAAAGAGATGTTTGTGTTTAGAAAGATGTTTTGAAAGTGTGAGTGTGGAAATGGTTTTAGTTTGTGAGCAAGAAACTACGAGAGTTCTACCTACTAAAAAAGTCTTAGTTCTTTTCCTCCTCCTTTAGATATTGCTATCTTACCATTTATTGATAAGAAGCCCTATTATTGGATGTGAAGGGACAGGTGTGGGTCATCGTACAATCATAGAAGGCAACATGGTAGGATACCTTAGCAATTTTTCATAAGGGTCTAAGATCGTTTATTGAAGGTAACATCGAAGGGTTATCAATGGACTATGATCTTGTATTTGAGTGTCTTTTCTAAAGTATCCCACGTTCGAGAGACATGACTGTTTTATTCTATGCTATTACATCATTTAGGAGATGGGGTACAAGTTTACGAATGAGGAGTGACAACAATAAACCCTAAATTACTATTACAAATTGTTGAATAATTGCATAAATGTAAAGTAATGGAAAAAGGGTGAATAAATGTGCAAAGATGGAAAATGGGTTAAGTGTAAACCCCAAAAGAGTTCTAAATATTTTAAGGAAGAAATGTTTTTTTTTGTTTGAGAAAAGTGTTTGAAATTTGAAAGAAAAGAAATTAGTCATAATTTGTATTTACAAATTTAATGAAAGTTAAAATAAAGTGTGATTAATTGAATTATGAAAATAAATTAAATACTAAAATACTACAAATGTTTAAGAAAAATGATTTTTGGCGTTTTGTTTAGGAAAATATTTTTATAATGTAAAAATAATAATAATAACCCTAGTTCTGATTAATTTTACAAACTAATTAAAAATAAAACCATGTGTAATTAAATTAAAATTAATTTAATTATTTATAAAAATAAATTATTTAATGTAAAATCTAAGTCTAAATTTTTTGATGATTTTATGATTTTTATTATTTTATTTTGATGAAAAAATGATTAAAAAGAAAATAAAGTTAATAATTAAAAAAAAAACAAAAATAAAAAAGTATTGGGCCAGTGTGATCTGTCAAAAAGGAGGGTAAGAATTTAGCAAAAAATCCAGGCCCATTATAGTGAGCCTAGTGCCTGTTTTTGTATCCAGTAGGGGAGGCACTTTGAGGTTCATCATGAGGAAGCATTGTGACATGTTGAATCTGGCTGGATAGAGATCAAATGGTTGGAAGGTGAGGTGCATCATAGGCGCTGGAACTTGGCTTGCACAGGATCTGTAAAAATAAAAAATGAAAAAACAAAAGGGTACCACTAAGGCTCGAACCCAGGTTCCTATAGGGAACAAACGCGCATTTTACCACTGGGTGGCTATACATCCTGTGTTATAAACAAAACCAAACATATATATTTGAAACAAATTCCTGAAGATGACTTCATCTTCTTCCTCGTGCCAGAAAATTCATCACCATTGTTCAAATTTGTAACTTCCTCATTTCTCAACCAAAATAGAAAATATAAACATGAAAGTTGCTTGAAATTTAACCAAGATTCTAAATATGTACCTAACTTAAAAAATAGATCAAAGATGAATACGAATTTTGCTTGGTACCAAATTTGACCTAATTTTTCCAGAAAGTTCAAAACTAAAATTCACACTACTCAGGCAATATAAATGAATTCCAAGAACATGGTTAGTTTCATGGCTATGACGTCTACATTTTATATTCATAAGTAGAAGCCAAAAGATGCCGATATGAAGAGTCCAAAAGTCAGAAAACTCACCTTAAAAATGGAATTCGTGTTTTGAGTTTGAGCATCTTTTAGGGTGTTGTAATAATCTGGTTAGCTTCCTTGAACCTCTAGGAAGCTAATGCAATGATTAGTTTGGATTGAGGATGGTTGAATCATGTTGAAAAGTCAATGTGCAACACCCTGTTTTTGGTTATGGAGGATAGTGAAGATGGAGTTACAGTTGTGTAACAGGTGTTGGGATGGGTTATATTTGATGTGAGGAAGCTTTAGGACTGATTTGGAGAAGAAACACACGAGTGGTTTATGAGATGGAAGTTCTTGGGCAGAACTGTGGTAAAAATGGAGTTTTTGTGCAATTTATGGTTTGAGTGAGTTTAAGGGAGTTTCAATGCTTGTCCCTTCGTGTCTTAGGCTTGCAAACAATGCCTCATTTTATAGGAAAATATTTGAGAGCTTGAGGTGATCATAAGTACAAGATCACATGTTTTGGTTTCTTGACTTGTTTTTGAAAAAAGCTTGACAGGCATCGTTCCAAGGCATGGTACAAGGCTTGTAGAGTGGATAGCAAACTTTAAATATATTTATCTGACTTTGTATGTTGAGTGTATTATGAACAAACAAGTTACAAGCTCAAGACAAGTTAACTTTGTGATAAAGCAACTTTTCAAGAATGGAATGGTAACTTTGTGCCATAAATGCAAATGCAATTTGGATAATGGCTCAAATTCTTGGACAATGGCACTATCAGTTATGTAACTAGTTAATTATGGAGTGAAACACAAGTTATAAGCCTGCAAAGCAATATTATGCAGCATGGCTATGAGATTTGATCAAATGTTCATCAAGAAAATGACCTATAATTCAAGTTTATGAAGCCATCTTCATCTCTTTGAAACTTCTAGCTCAATCATGATCTTTTCAAGTTCTTGGACATTTTGGAAAGCTTGGAACATCCTATACAACCTTTATGTTGACCATTTTGACAAAATCGTCATGGAGCTTGGTGAAAATTGGCCAAGAAGTTAGGTAAAAAATCTGCCTAAACTAGGACAAATTTTTACTAAGTGTTTTAGAAACAATGCATGACTTCATGAATTTATAACTCAAAATCCAAACACTTCTAGGACTTGATCAATAAAACAAAGTTTTAGATCTCATCAAGATATACAACTTTAATGTTGAAAGTTTTCTTTGAATCATCTTGAATTTTTGTGAAAAATTGGCATGAAGTAGTGAAATTATCATGTATAAAACACTTAGAAAAATTTCTAAGTCTTGAAAAGTTTTACTTTTCACATTGAATTTTAACTTTCTTGATTTATTGATGATCAAGATTCATATTTTTTAATGTCTTGATGAATTGGGATCTTTGAAATCAAATTTTTATCAAAAAGTCAAAGTTTTACTTTTTGTGTATTAGTTGACTTTTCATTAGTTGATCAAATTTAAACTATCAATCCATTGATATTGAGGAATTTTTTGAACTACGAAATTAGTTCAACATGTTTTATTTGAATCATTGAGATTATTCTTCAAGCCATTAGATCATGTATTAGGTCAAAAATCACTGATCAGTCAATTACTGTCAAAACCCTAATATTGACCATTTTGTCCCTTTGATAAATTGAGTGCTTTTCTTGAGGGATTGTGATCAATACTTGATCAAATGACGAATAGCACTTTGAAATGTTAATGTTGGCCAAAAATCATGAATTTTGACTGTAGGTTGACTATAGTTGACTTTTACCCAATATAGTTGATTTTCAGTCATCTGGTCAATTGACTGAGCAAATTTGTGATTCAAGAATTGAAACTTTACATGAGTATTATTGGAGGTCTATAATGATCCATGAAGGTCACTTGAAGAATTAGAAGTCCAATTATCCTTGTGAAAATCAAAACCCTAATTTGAGGCATCGGTGTTTAGTAGATGGTTTGACCTAGTCAACACTTGTTCAAACTTGAGCTTTTGGAGATCTTAAGAGAAATGTCTTAAGAAAGGAGAGGGAAAATTTTGGGGTACAACAGCTTCCCATGTTCAATCTTCTTAACTATTAAGAGTTATATTGGCGGGTCCTCCATTCGTAACTTGAAGGTGGAAGGTGATTGAACACTAGAGTGCCCAGAAATTTGCACTCGCACGAAATAATGCTGTTTGTTGATTGTGTCGGAAATGGGCTTAAAAATGCAATTTCGAGAATGATGGAATGTTGTCGGAGATGGGCTTATATATGCCATCCAAAGTGATTGTTGATTGTAAGAAGTATCAAAATAAATCTTTAATCGATTTATACTGAACCGAGTAGAGGTCTTAAGTGATCTTCAACTGGATAAAGAATCAGTATAAATATTCAGAGAGATTTAAATGAACCAAAGAAAGTGTCTACCGAAATGGAATCAGGATAAATCATTGGTCGATTTAAACTAAACCAGCAGAGGTCTTGAATAATCTTTAATTGGATAACAAATCAGTATAAATCTTTGGAGCAATTTAACTAAAAAAGAGAAAGTGTCTACTGGAACGGAATCAGGATAAATCATTGGTTGATTTAAACTGAACCAGCAGAGGTCTTGAATAAACTTATTGGGGAAATAAATTCACCAGGAAGAATTACTTGGCTGGGGAAGAGAATTTCCAGGAAATATGCTGATTGGAACTCTGGATGTATGAATTAACTCTCTAGGGATAATCTCATTGAAATAACTATATGGGGATACCCTAAGTCCTTGAGTAAATGCTTATTATTATTCTTGCACGTACATTTATTAACCGTTAATCATGCTCATATGCATATGTTCATTCAATTTTAGTCATTGGACGTTTTTGCAATCAAAACAAAAAAAACAAAAAGTTTGCACTTCAAAGTATATTTGTATTGATAATCTGCCTATAAACAGGTGTTTTTTGTACAGGGAGACGAAAATCCTAGTAAGAGGAAGTAGTCGAAAAATAAAGAGAATACAAAGTGAAAACAAAACTTATATATCCATGTGGAAGTGATCTCATTGGGTTCCAACTTCACTATTGTCGATATGTCTTTGAACATCATCTCTTGTCGTTGAAAGAAGTTGATTGAATTGATCTCGTACCATTTGAACTTTTGACCTTGGTAATAAAGCTGATTGTAGTGATTCAATGAGACATAGTCATACACTTTAATCCTTAACTTTTGCCTAGATCGCCCTTTCGAGTTTTCAGGCCACCAGGATACCATTTTTTGCCCAAGCCACCCTTTCAGGTTTTCGACTTGTCGGGTGTACAATCTTTTGTATATATCCCTAATTTTTGCCGAAACCCTTTTGGTCCATCAGGATGCCCTTATTTTTGCCTAGGTATATCAACCTAGTGGGTCATTCTTTTGCGTAGTATTTTTTGACTATGTCCGTGTTCACAGGATGCGGGAAATCTTCGTCATCCATAGTGGTTAGTATCATAGCTCCCCCAGAGAATACTTTCTTGACAACAAATGACCCTTCATAAGTGGGATTCAATTTTCCCCTGGGATCGCCTTGTGGTAAAATAATGTGCTTTATTACCAAGTCGCCATCCTGGTATACTCGAGGTTTGATTTTCTTATTAAATGCCTCGATCATACGCTTTTGATCCATTTTACCATGATAGCCAGCAGCCAGTCTCTTCTCATCAATCAAATTCAACTGATCCAATATTGTCTGAACCCATTCATCTTCACATAATCCCGCTTCTTTCATAATCCCCAGAGAAGGAATTTGAACTTCGACAGGCAGAACAACTTCCATGCCATAGAATAAAGAGAAAGGGGTTACCCCGGTTGATCTTCAAGCCGAGGTACGATAGCCATGAAGAGCAAATGGTAGAATCTCATGCCAGTCTTTATAGGTTACCACCATCTTTTGCACAATCTTCTTTATGTTTTTGTTGGTGGCTTCTAGTGCGCCATTCATCTTAGGTCTGTATGGAGAAGAATTATGGTGCTTGATTTTGAACTGCATGCAGAGTTCAGTAATCATGGCATTTTTGAGGTTGGTTCCATTTTCAGTGATGATCCTTTCAAGGATGCCGTACTGGAATATAAGGTTATACTTGATGAATCAGGCTACAACGTTCTTAGTGACCGAGGAAAATGAAGTATCTTCGATCTATTTGGTGAAGTAATCAATGGCGACGAGGATAAAACGATATCTATTAGAGGCAGTGGGTTTGATCTTTCCAATCATGTCAATTCCCCACATTGCAAATGGCCACAGAGCAGACATGAAATTCAAAGGAATTGGAAGCACATGAACCTTGTCGACATAGATTGGACACTTATGGCAAGTCCTCGAGTGATAGTGGCAATCAGTTTCCATAGTCGACCAATAGTAACCAGCCCTCAGAATCTTCTTGGCCATAGTGTGCCCTCTAGAGTGAGTTCCAAAGATACCTTCATGCATTTCTTCCATGATTTTCTCTGCCTCATTCTTGTCCACACAACAAAGCAGAGTTGAATCATGGTTGCGTTTATACAAAACCCCATTGCTTAGGAAGAATTTGGCTGAGAACCTCCGCATGAATTTTTTGTCGTTGATTGAGGCTCCCTTAGGATATTCTTGTGTTTCAAGGTGCCTCCTCACTTCATGATACCAAGGCTTCTCTTCATCAGCATCAATTTCATAACAGTGCGCAGGTTCGTCGAATCTTTTGGCAGTAATGCTGGGAGCTTTGTTGTCTTAATTGACCTTGAACATAGACGACATAGTTTCTAAGGCATCTGCCAACTGATTTTCTTTGCTTGGAAAGTGTTCAAAGGTGACCTCTTCGAAGTATGGGATCAAGGTTAGCACAAGCTCTTTGTAAGAGATCAAGTTTGGATGCTTGGTATCCCACTCTCCTTTAATTTGACTTATCACCAGGGAGGAGTCTCCGTATACACTCAAAAATTTAATTCTTAGGACAATGGCAGCCTTTAGACCCAAGATGAATGCTTCATACTCGACCATGTTGTTTGTACAGTCGAAATAAAGTCGGGAAGTGAAAGGCGTGTGTCAACCTTCGGGGGAAATGATCACAACACCAGTTTTGTTACCTAAAGCATTGAAAGCTCCACCAAAAAACATAGTCCATCGGGATCCTTGTTCAGTTCCTTCACACGGTCCAGACTTTCCACAGTCGGTTATAAGCATAATATTCTCGTCCAGGAACTCAAAGTTCATGGATTAATATTCATCAACAACTTGATGGGACAAATTATTTGCTACCACACTTCCCTTGATTGCTTTTTGTGTAGTGTACTGGATATCATATTCAATCAAGATCATCTACCATCTAGTTATTCGTCCGGAGAGAGGTGGCTTCTCGAGGATATACTTCATGGGATCCATCTTAGAAATCAATAAGGTAGTATGAGTCAACATATATTGTCTTAACTGGCGAGCAGCCCATGCCAAAGCGCAACAAGTTTTTTCGAGCAATGAATATCCGGTTTCACAGTTGGTAAACTTTTTGCTAAGGTAGTATATTGCATGCTCTTTTCGGCCAGACTCGTCATGTTGACCCAACACACATCCCATTGAATTCTCTAATACATTCAAGTACATAATTAGAGGTCTTCCTTCAACTGGAGGCATCAGGATGGGAGGTTCTTGTAAGTATTCTTTAATCTTGATAAAATCTACTTGGTCGTCATCATTCCATCTAACTACTTGATCTTTCTTCAACAGTTTAAAGATTGGCTCACAAGTAGCAGTTAAGTGAGATATGAATCGGGAAATATAGTTGAGTCGACCTAAGAAACCTTTGACCTCCTTCTCAGTACAGGGAGTTGGCATCTCTTGTATGGCTTTGACTGTTGCAGGGTCGACTTCCATATCTTTTCCACTAACGATAAACCCTAGGAGTTTTCCGGACCTTACCCCGAAGGTGCATTTGTTGGGATTCAGCCTCAACTTGTATTTCTTCAACATTTAAAATAGCTTGTATAAATGTTCAAGGTTTTCTTCCTAATTTTACGACCTTGAAATCTTGTTATCAACATACACTTCTATCTTATGATGGATCATGTTATTAAATAGATCAACCATAACTGATAGATAGGTTGCGCCTGCGTTCCTCGAACCGCAAGGCATGACCTTATAACAGAAGGTTGCCCATTGTGTAAAAAAAGTGGTTTTCTCCATGTCTTCGGGTGCCATTTTAATTTGGTTGTAACCGGAGAATCCATCCATGAAGGAGAAAACTTTGTGTTGAGCAGTGTTGTCAACCAAGACATCGATATGAGGTAGTGGGAAATCATCTTTAGGGATTTCCCTATTCAAATCCCTGTAGTCTACGCACATATGGACTTTACCGTCTTTCATCGCTACTAGAACAACATTTTCCACCTATTGAGGGTATGACGTCACTGCCAGAAAACCTGCATCGAACTGTTTCATTACCTCAGCTTTTACTTTCTCAGACATATCTGGCCGCTGCAATGAAATTTTTGCTTGACCGGAGGATAATCTTCCTTCATTGGCATACAATGAACTACAATATCAATATCAAGCTCCGACATATCTTCATATGACCAAGCGAACACTTCAACATAGTCATGTAACATCTGGACCAATCTTCTCTTGACACAGTCTTTCAAGTTGGCACCAATCTTGACTTCCTTCTTATCTGCCTTAGTACCTAGGTTTATCACTTCAATTGAGTCCTCGTGTGGTTGAATGGCCTTTTCCTCTTGTAACAGAAGTCTGGTAAGTTCCCCAGATATTTCGCAATCTTCATCACCTTCGTCTTCGGCTTGATAGATTGTATTTTCAAAGTCATATATGGAAATAGCAGAGTCTTTGTCAATGAGATCCAGAGTGGATGTGGATCTACAAATGTGTGTGTGTGTTTACATGTAAGGTCACATGTCTATTTTTGAAAATGCAATAAAGTAAAGAAAGGCAAAGAGCACAAAATTTGAATGCAAAATATTCCAATGTTTTTCATTAAAATGAGTATATGGCATATGATAACGACAAAGCCTTAACAAATGGGCCACTGTGCCCCAGGCAAGGCACATGGCTTAAAGTCATTGTTTTAATGGAAATTACAAACAAAAATTCTCAAAGTAATAAAAACAGGAAATGAAAATTACTCCTGGCTGTAGGAGATTGGAATGAAGTCCTTGGGCTGCTAGTTGTTAAGCCCACCATCAGTAGTCGGGTAGATCCAGTCATCAAAGTCACACACAATATCAGAGTCTTCAAGGGCATTAACCTCATGGCTACTAATGCAGAGACATGGTTTCCCTACACGAGCACGTCGAACCTCCTTTTAAGTCTTGGAAGTGAAGTCCAACCCAAATTTGTCTGACTTGAAATGGAAATCAGGAAGTTGTCCCAAAATTGTGCAACCTCCTTCTTCAATAACAACACATGCATCTTTGAGAGAAGCCATTCTTGGTGTATCTTTAGAAGCTTCTGGAGTGTCAGGAGTGGCCTTGGCAACAACAACCATGGGAGGAACCACTTCAAAAGCTTGACAGGGAGTTCCAATGAACTCGCCATCCATTTCAACATATTTGAATGAATTTAGATGACTGATCATAAACTCTTCTTCTCCACATACCGTGACAATTTTCCCTTTGACTGGATATTTCAACTTTTGATGTAATGTGGAAGTCACCACACCTGCCCCATGTATCCATGGGCGTCCGAGCAGGACGGTTATCCATCACATATAATGTTGAGTTGAAGACTTGAGACACAACTTTGATAGGGAGATCAACCTCTCCATGGACCATCCTCTTTGATCTTTCAAAAGCTCTCACCATGATATCACTAGGCTTTAGTACCAAACCCTCGCAGTCCAACCTATCTAGAGCTCCTTTTGGTAAGACATTGAGAGAAGATCCAGTATCCACTAATACATGTGCCAGTGTGGTGCCCTTGCATTCTATGGAAATGTGGGGAGCTTTGTTGTGATTCTTCCCCATCGAGGTCAATCTGTATCAGAGAACCCTAAACTGTTGTCAGCAGTCAAGCTTGCTACATAGTTTTCAAATTGGTCGGTTGTAGTTTCTTTAGGGACATGTGCATTTTTCAATAATTTTATCAATGCTTGAGCATGTTCCTCAGAGCATAGAAACAAAGACAACATGGAAATCTTCGAGGGTGTGTTCCCCAACTGTTCCACTATCTTGTAATCACTTTTCCCGAAAATTTTTAAAATCTCCTCCATCTCTTGTGTAGATGGGTCCTCAATGGTAATATCTTTTGCGGGCGTCTCCGTCAGGGCAGGCTCAGTCATTTTTTCCTTTCCTCGAGTATTAGCAACAGGTTTAACAACAGTAATACGAATGGGTGTAGTAGTATTTGTCAGAGGTGAAATCTCTTGAGAGAATATTATACTCGTCCTAGTAACTTTACTTAATCCATCAATGTTTGTAATGTTAGCAGTTTCATCTTCATTAATCCATGAATCTTGTATGATACGATGATAATACACTTCCTCCCCATAATTCCAGGGCACCTCCTTATCAAAAGAGTAGGGTACTGGCCCCAGTGTGGTGATAATTAGTGGAGTTATTCTTGGTTCAATGGGAATCCTAATAGGACCTTTGGATGTAATCCTAATAGGTTTGTTTGAGATAGTAATGATGGACACGTCTTCAAATTCTTGAGATACACCCTGGGTCAAACTTTTCACATATGGAGCTTTTTCAAATAGAATCTCATGGATATCCCTCAAGTGTTGGACACCTTTCTTAAGCCACTCAAAACCATTAATTTGTAAAACACAATAGCAACAGTCATCAAGGCAGCCATGGAAAACCCCGACTTTCAACAAATTGTCTTTAACAGTCTACAAAGGAGTGGTCAAGTCATTGATGAAGGAAATAAGAGAGGCATCTTCAATAACGTTGACACCCTAACCATGATTTGGCATGGGTGCAGTGATTACGTTGGGAGTTGGTGGAGGGTCGAATTCAGTTGTCTTGTTATCAATCATGTCTTGGATTTTATTCTTTAGAGACCAACAATCATTGGTATCATGTCTGGGACTGTTTGAGTGGTAATCGCATTTGGCGTTGGGGTTGTATTTTGGAGAAGCAGTGTTAGGGTTGGAAGGAGGATCTCGTAAGGTCACCAAATCACCTTTCAATAGGTGTTGCAGAGCTTGAGATAATTTCATATTGATTTTAGTAAACTGTCTTCTTTGGACATTCGGTCTTTGTTTATTATTTTGCTATCGCGGTCGTTGAGTTGGAGTTAGATTAGAAATCAGTACATCCCCTACTGAATGATGATGGTCATTCTTAGCATGGCTTCTTGACCCATACACAGCATTATTCTCTTTTTTACCAATAAATGCTTTTTTCACAGCATTTGAGGTGGAGGCCTTGGGTATCTTCCCGCTTTTGATCCTGCTTTCAACCCTCTCACAAGTCAAGATCAATTCATTGAATCCAGATGATGAAATTCCAATTAGAAAGTTGAAAAATGGGTCCAGTCAATGTTCCAATAAACATATCTACTAACTCTCTACCGTTTAAAGGTGGCTTCACCCTACCAGCCAGGTCTCTCCATTTTTGGGCGTATTCTTTGAAGCCTTCATTTGATCCCATGGTCATTCCTTGCAATTGCACCCTAGTTGGCGTAAGATCGACGTTATATTGATATTTGCGGTAAAAATCAGTGGCCAAATCCTCCCATGTATGGATGTTCGTCCCTTCCAATTGGTAAAACCACTCCAATTGCATCCCAGGTAGACTTTCTTGAAAAAAGTGCACCCACAGTTTCTTATCAGTAGTATGCGGCTAAATTTTACGGATATAAGATCTTAGGTGAAGCTTCGGACATGAGACACCATCGTAGTTGGAAAAATCATGGATTTTGAATTTATGGGGAATGACTACCCCAGACACCAAACCCAAGTCACCAAAGTCCAAGCCAGACACAACTTGGATTTCTACAACCTTTAACTTGTCTTCTAGTTGCTTATACTTGTCATTGGCCGGTGGATATTTCTCATCAAAATAATCTTCGTCTTCAAAGATTTGATTATTTCCATCCCTGGCACGGGTGCTCCTAGCATCTTCATCTTGTTTCTCATCCTCCTCAGAGGAGTCTTCTTTAACTTGAACTTTTCGGACGGGGCCTTTGAATATCTTCCCCATGTTGATTACAAATTTCTTCTTTGTCTTCTTTTTCGTGACAAGAAGTGTCATTATTTCTTGCTGCCCCATTGCTTAGTTGAGCAGTGTTTCTTGAAACTGAGAGTTTTGAGTCTGCAAGTCCTTCACAGTTTGCTCGAGATCCATCTTATACTGAAATAAACAGTAGAAAGATAAGGAAACATGTGTCAGAAAACATGCTTATGATATGATGCATGTTATGCGTATGCAATTCTCTCAAGGACATTTAAGATTTAAATTTGCTTAAACAAAAAATGAAACAAAACATTAATTGTATTAATAAGTTCGAAGGTTACAAACTTCCTCTTGGGCTTATAATGAAAGAAAAACAACAAAATGAAATTATAAAACAAAAGACTCAGGTCTCCCATGGATGCTTCCTCTTTGGACTGATGTAGGCATTCAAGTTCCGCTCCTCGTGGAGTTACCTTGTGAGCTCCAACACTTTCTTCTCGCTTGAGTAGAATTGGGCTTCAAAGGTGTCTCGCTCCCCCTTGAGTTGAATCTATGAACTTTGTAATTCCTCGAGAGTGGTAGGCATGTCAGGATGAAGATTGGTGTAAGGAGTGTCTCCTTCGGCAATAGGCTCCATAATGATTGGTAGGATGGCCACAAATGAAATCATGAGGTTTTGAGTGCGAGCTTGCACCCACTTGAGATAAGAATCCAAAAGAGTGGAGTTCTTCTTCCCCAAAATTTTGCTATCAACCTTGTTCACCATGGCCCGAGCTCATACAAATCTTTGACGATAACCTTGGACATCATTCTCATAGTCAAATATATAACCTTGGACAAGCGCATCATGCGAACTATCCCTCCGAGCGTAACCAAATTGTCGTAGAGCCAAGCAAGGATTATAAGTGATACCTCCCCTAATTCCAAGGAGTGGGACATTAGGGAATTCCCCACAACGATCAATAATGGTGACATCCTACAAAGATCAAGAACACCAATGAATATCCGAATGCGAGAGTGACATCAACCTTTGAGACCACTTCATGCTTTGTTCATTCTTCAAAACTGACCGAGGAAGGTGCAAAATAAACCACCTATCCAGCAAAGGAGCCAACACATAAGAATTCCCCTTCTCTTCATGGTACGGGCGTGAAGAGAATGCAAAATGTCTCTGAGTAAGGTAGGCACCAGGTTACGAGATAGGAAGATTTTGACCGCATTCACATCTATAAGTTGGTCTGAATTAGGGAACAGTAGCACCCCATAGACTAGAAGAGCCAAAAATTCTTCAAAGGCTTGCAAATCCAGAGCATTCCAAAATAGTTGAGCCTTCTCAAACAGAAACTTGGCTAGAAAACCTTTAACACCACTTCTAGTTTCCCAATTAGCCACAATGTCGGACCATTGCAAATGTAAGGCTAGAGCAATCTCCTCAGGTCTTGGGTCTTTTTCAATACCGGTGAAGGGTAATTGATCAAGAGTAGGAACTCCCAATAGTTGAGAGAACTTCTCTATGGTAGGCACTAACTAGTAATCAGGAAATGTAAAACAGTGATGTTTAGGGTCAAAGAATTGAAAGAGCATGTGTACCATGTCTTCTTCAAAGTTTGAGGTAACCAAGTTGAGGAGTCGACCATACTTCTTGGTGTACGAAGAATTTTCAGTGACCCTTTATGCTAACTCCTTGAGTTGAGGAGACACTTTCACAAGGTTGATTTGGATCGTATTTTTGAGAATGAAATCCATATCCTACAAAACAGAACAAAGATAAATCTCTAGGTCCATGAAATGGTTAATGCAAATGCTATGGTATGATGTCATGATGTTATGTACAAATAATAATATACGAGCAAAGCAAATAAGTCCTTAGGTTTAGGCTTGCATGGAGTTCATAGGTAAGTACCCTCTTGAAGTTTAATTGGTTCAACATGTCCTAAAAAGTAACTGGGTTCTAGGGAATCTCAATATCATGGATCTTTCTTCATCGGACATTGTTTCAGCACAAGCCTCTTTATTGGCGACCAAAATATCCCGAAAGTCCAATATCAACGAACGTAGTATCGAGTATCAACCAACTTCAGATTGCACCAAATCCGGCTATCTCACTACTTCCTAATAGCCAAGTTGTTCAGCTAAAGGTTCTAAGGTCAGTTAGTGCTTCATGACACCACACAACAACCCCGTATTCTCCTTGATTCGCCACAAGGGATACCGGTACCCATAAATGTGTCACACTAACATAGTTATTGCTTAAACCATATCAGTCTATGCTGTACAGTCTCCATAATCTTTGTTGCTTACCTAATAATGTTCCCAGATCCGGGTAGAGGATCCATAAAAACCCAAACATAACCCATAATGTAAAGCATACAAGTCAAACAATGAAAGCATTTTAAAGGTGATCTAATCTTTAAGGTAACCCCACTTTTACGATACTCCTCAGCAGAGTCACCAGTTTTGTAATACAGTGGGAGAAGTGACTTAGGTGTTTTGTGTTTTATCGCAATTGTTGCGGATAGCAAGAGTCTCTATCGGCTTTTCTTTTATCCAATAAAGGAAAGGGTGAAAAGAACAGGAAAGACCTTTTGAGAATTTTCTTGAGTTCGGGAGGTAGGTTATGAAAAGGGAAGGTGTTAGAACCCTTTTCTTTTGTAGTTATCTACGGGCTCTTAGTTGTTAGCTCACTTTAAAATGCTTTTGTAAATGTTTTTGTGTTTTGTGTAAGTTTGAAAATATTTTGAAAACGCCTTTGTTTTGGTAAACTTTATAATCATTCTCGTCTCTATAAGAATATATAAAAAGTGTTGGTTTTGTAAATAGTTCATAGAGATGTTTATTTTTGGAAAGATGTTTTGAAAGTGTGAGTATGGAAATGGTTTTAGTTTGTGAGTAAACAACTACGAGCATTCTACCTACTCAAAAAGTCTTAGTTCTTTTCCTCCTCCTTTAGATATTGCTATCTTACCATTGATTGGTAAGAAGCCCTATTATTGGATGTGAAGGAACAGGCGTGGGTCATCGTACAGTCACATAAGGCAACATGGTAGGATACCTTAGCAATTTGTCGTAAGGGTCTAAGATCGTTTATTGAAGGCAACATCAAAGGGTCATCGAGGGACTACGATCTTATATTTGAGGGTCTTTGCTAAAGTATCCCACGTTTGAGGGACATGACTGTTTTATTCTAAGGCAACAAGTATGGGTTAACCCTAGAGGTGCAAGTGTACAAAGTATTTTGATTTCATGCATTTTTGTCTTGAATTAAGGTTGTCTAGTTGTTGATTTTATGTCTTGCCATACAAACCCTAATTACTAGCAATAATATGGAAAGTGATCAATTGCAGAGATTTAAAGTTCTACGCTATTACATCATTTAGGGGATGGGGGTACAAGTTTACGAATGGGAAATGAAATCAATAAACCCTATATTACTATTACAGATTGTTGAATAATTGCATAAATGTAAAGTAATGGAAAAAGGTGAATAAATGTGCAAAGATGGAAAATGGGTTAAGTGTAAACTCCAAAAGAGTTCTAAATATTTTAAGAAATGTTTTTTTTTGTTTTGTTTGAGAAAAGAGTTTGAAATTTGAAAGAAAAGAAATTAGTCCTAATTTTTATTTACAAGTTTAACTAAATTGAAAATAAAGTGTGATTAATTAATTTATGAAAATAAATTAAATACTAAAATACTCTAAATGTTTAAGAAAAATGATTTTTGGAGTTTTGTTTAAGAAAATATTTTTATAGTGGAAAAATAATAATAATAACCCTAGTTCTAGTTAATTTTACAAACTAATTAAAAATAAAATCAAGTGTAATTAAATTAAAAGTAATTTAATTATTTATAGAAATAAAGTATTTAATGTAAAACCTAAGTCTAAATTTTTTGATGATTTTATGATTTTTATTATTTTATTTTGATAAAAAAATGATTAAAAAGAAAATAAAGTTAATTGTTAAAAAAAACAAAAAGAAAAAAATATTGGGCCAGTGTGATCAGTCAAAAAGGAAGGTAAGAATTTAGCAAAAAATCCAGGCCCATTATAGTGAGCCCATCGCCTATTTTTGTATCCAGTAGGGGAGGACCTTTGAGGTTCATCATGAGGAAGCATTATGGCATGTTGAATAAGGCTGGATAAGGATCAGATGGTTGGAAGGTGAGGTGCATCATAGGCATTGGAACTTGGCTTGCACAGGATCTGTAAAAATAAAAACATGAAAAAACAAAAGGGTACCACTAGGGCTCGAACCCAGGTCCCTGTAGTGAACAGGCGAGCACTTTACCACTGGGGTGGCTATACATCTAATGTTATAAACAAAACCAAACATATATATTTGAAACACGTTCCTGAAGATGACTTCATCTTCTTCCTCTCGCCAGAAAATTCATCACCATGTTCAAATTTGAAACTTCCTCATTTCTCAACCAAAATGGAAAATGTAAACATGAAAGTTGTTAGAAATTTAACCACGATTGCAAATATGTTACTAACTTAAACAATAGATCAAAGATAAATACGAATTTTGGTTGGTACCAAATCTGGCCTAATTTTTCCAGAAAGTTCAAAACTAAAATTCACACTACTCAGGCAATATAAATGAATTCTAAGGACATGGTTAGTTTCAGGGCTATGATGTCTACATTTTATCTTCACAAATGGAAGCCAAATGATGCCTATATGAAGAGTTCAAAATTCTGAAAACTCACCTTGAAAATGGAATTTGTGTTTTGAGTTTGAGCAGCTTTTAGGGTGTTGTAATGATTTGGTTAGCTTTCTTGAATCTCTAGGAAGCTAATGCAATGATTAGTTTGGATTGAGTATGGTTGAATCGTGCTGGAGAAGTCAATGTGCAACACCCTGTTTTTGGTTATGGAGGATAGTGAAGATGGAGTTACAGTTGTGTAACAGGTGTTGGGATGGGTTATATTTGAGGTGAGGAAGCTTTAGGACTGATTTGGAGAAGAAACACACGAGTGGTTTATGAGATGGGAGTTCTTGGGCAGAACTATGCTAAAACTGGAGTTTTTGTGCAATTTTTGGTTTGAGTGAGTTTAAGGGAGTTTCAATGCTTGTTTCTTCATGTCTTAGGCTTGCAACAATGCCTAAATTTATAGGAAAAGATTTGAGAGCTTGAGGTTATCAGAAGTACAAGATCACATGTTTTTGTTTCTTGACTTGTTTTTGAAGAAAGCTTGACAAGCATTGTTCCAAGGCATGGTACAAGGCTTGTAGAGTGGCTAGAAAACTTTAAACATTTTTATCTGACTTTATATGTTGAGTGTGTGCTGAACAAACAAGTTAGAATCCCAAGACAAGTTTACTTTGTGATTAAAGTAACTTTTCAAGAATGGAATGGTAACTTTGTGCCATAAATGGAAATGCAACTTAGATAATGGATCGAATGCTTGGACAATGGATATATCAGTTGTGTAATTAATTAATTATGGAGTGAAACACAATTTAGGAGCCTGCAAATCAAAATTATGCAGCATGGCTATGAGATTGGATCAAATGTTCATCAAGAAAATGATCTATAATTCAAGTTTATGAGACCATTTTCATCTCTTCGAAACTTCTAGCTCAAGCATGATCTCTTCAAGTTATTTGACATTTTGTAATGCTTGAAACATCCTCTACAACCTTTATGTTGACTATTTTGACAAAATAATTTTTGATATTGGTGAAAAATGGCCAAGAAGTTAGGTCAAAAATTTGCCTAAACTAGGTCAAATTTTCAATGTGTTTTAGAAAAAATGCATGATTTCATGAATTTATAACTCAAAATAAAAACACTTATATGGATTTATCATTAAAGAAAAGTTGTAGATCTCATCAAGATCTACAACTTTCATGTTGAAAGTTTTCTTTGAATCATCTTTCATCTTGGTGAAAAATTAGCATGAAGTAATGAAATTATCATGTATAAAACACTTAGAAAAATATCCAAGTCTTGAAAAGTTTGACTTTTCACATTGTCTTTTTACTTTCTTTACTTCTCGATGATGAAGCTTCATATTTTTGAATTTCTTGATGAATTTTGATCTTTGAAATCAAATTTTGATCAAAAAGTCAAAGTTTGACTTTTTGTGCATCAATTGACTTTTCATCAATTGATCAAATTTCAACTATCAATCCATTGATCTTGAGGAATGTCTTGAACTATTAAATTAGATAAAAATGTTGTATTTGAATCCTTAATATTGTTCTTCAAGCCATTAGATCATGTATTAGGTCAAAAATCATTGATCAGTCAATTATAGTCAAAACCCTAATGTTGACCAATTTGCCCCTTTGATAAATTGAGTGCTTTTCTTGAGGGATTTAGATCAATACTTGATAAAATGATGAATAGGACTTTAAAATGTTGATGTTGGCAAAAAATTATGAAGTTTGATTGTAGGTTTACAATAGTTGACTTTTTACCCAATATAGTTGATTTTCAGTAATGTGGTCAATTGATCAAGCAAATTTGTGATTCAAGACTTGAAACTTGACATGAGCATTATTGGAGGTCTATAATAATCCATGAATTTAATTTGAGGAATTATAAGTCCAATTATCCTTGTGAAAATCAAAACCCTAATTTGAGGCATGAGTGTTTTGGAGATGGTTTGACCTAGTCAACACTTGTGCAAACTTGAGCTTTTGGAGATCTTGTGAGAAATGTCTTGAGAAAGGAGAGGTAAAATTTTGGTGTACAATAGATATCATGATAAGCTCTGATGTTTGATCTATAACTTTGGTCTTGATTACGTGAAATTTCATTAAGAAATGGGAGAGATATGTAGATTTGAAAGTGACTAGAAAAACTGTTTGATAAAATCGTGTTTAGGTTTCTCTCATGGTCAGGGATGAAAATGTGTTTGCTTATGATTTGATTCTAAGCAAGGATTTTTTTCAGCTCATTTTTGAAATAATAGGTGTAATCGATTTGTTCCTATTTGAATTTCTTTTTGTTTCAATTAATTTCTCAATTTTGTTTTTCATAATTTCACTTACACAAAAATTCTACAAAAAATATTATAAGTCTCTTTTTGAGTCTATTTTATGAAATTAATTTTTATTTTGGATTTTGAAATTTCTTGATAAAAAAATAAAATCATTTGAGTAAATATGTCTTTTATTTTAAAAACTTTGGTATATTTAAACCTTTGAATTTATTTTCTTTTTTCCCTTAACCTAAAAAATATACAAAAATATTTTTCATGTCCCTTGATGCCCATAGATGATTATGATGTTTTTTAACCATTTTTATTTTATATTTTGTTTGATTTCAAATATTGTTGAAGAAGAATATCTATTTTGCTCTTTTTTTTACTTAGGTTAGAAGTTTCTTTTTCATTTTTTATCTTCCCCTTAATCTGAAAATTCCAAATAAATTTGTGGATGTTTGTGAATGTGTTGAGACACTAAAAATGATTTTTTATATAATAATTTTAAAAGTTTATATTTCTATTGTTTGAATATTTCTTGTCAAGTGTGCTTCATTGGATGCCTTTTATGGCTATTTTCCATATTTTTATTTTATTTCCTATCTTCCTTCAATATGCAAATGGTATTAAGATGTTCCTGACTTGTAAACGTGTGAAGATCATATCCATGATTTTTATTTGAATTTTAATATCACTTTTCTATTTTCCCTTGATTTAAATTGAAAACTTGTCCATTGGTGTTTGTCTTGACAAATAGTGTTGTCACTTGGTAATTTTTGAACATGTTTTGATGCTAACATCTGAACACAATATGGGTACATGTATGATTAAGGATCATATCAATTGGATTTAAATTATACGTCCTTTTAAAGTCAATATTTGATTAATCGTTCTTGTGCATATAATGTACTTATCTTGTGAAAACCTAAGGGGTTTTGATTGGTCTCTTGAGCCAATTTTCATGATATTTTGTGTGTGAATAAATGATTGATGGATGATAGGTTCAAGGATAGTCTCTTGAGAACATTAAAATCATAGTACTCCATTTGGACAATCCTCCTTTTGCCCTACTATTTTGAATTTACTTCATTGTTGTTTGAGATACAAGGTATGCACTTGTGCAACTTATAAGGAACCAAGTCCCTTCACTAATTATCATCAAATTTTATAGGTTTTAGTTCATATTTATGAATCATTCAACTACTGTAACATTTCCTCTTTGTTTAACGTTATTTGTTCATCTTTTGTGAGCATGGTTTAGGAGGATGCTTTTGTGCACTTCTACTTGAGTACCATGGATCCAAATTAATTGAGATCTCTTGAACTTGCTTATGACCTCTAAGGTCTTAAATGCTTTCATGCATATCTCCTTTGATTATTTTATTGAAATTTCATTGTCAATTCATCATGATGACAAGATAGGAGCCACATTCTTGTTTTTACCTAGTTTGTGTGTAATGGATTTTGAATCTTATTAAGGACCATGGTTCAATATCTTGTGCTTAAGTTTTGATCTTAATTTCTCTTCTCATATCAATTCTACATGCTTCTATGATCCTTTAGTTAAACACTTATTTGCTAACCAACATAGTGACACAATAGAAGCTACATTTGCTTTCTTACTTGTGTTTTGAGCATCATTGTTTAGTGATTGATTTATGAGCTTTTGTGCCATGTATATTTAATGTAATTTGATGTCGGATACTATCCATAACCTCTAAGAACATTGACCTTGATCTATTTATATCATAGTGCTTGTGTGCATTTAGGGACTACGCTTTGCCAATTCTTCATGACCTTTGAGTATGTTATTTTGTTAACATCTCTTAAAGCTTCAAGTTCATGATGGATGCTTCCAGAGGGGAATTTATACTTCCCCATGACTTATAAGTATCACCTTATTCCATTTGATCTTTATGAATCTCATTTGGTTTAAGACAAGTGTTATACATCCTTGAATGATGTTATTCATCAATTGTTTGACTTTATCTTATGTATGAAGTTTCATCTTCTTACCTTGTTACTCATGAACCTCTTCTGGAGTTAATTTATTCCACAAGTCATACATTCCACAATTCTTCAATTATTCCTTCATCATTTGATCTTTACTTTCTAAGTTTGAACATGTTTGCTTGTCCCCTTTGGTCACTTTCCTTGTGTGCTATGTATGCAACTTTCTCCTGATGCTTGTGATGTTTGAATATGTGATATTATAGGTCATTTTCTAATGACCTATGTGCTTTGAAACCCTCTAATCATGTTACATCTTCAACTATCTCTTTCTTGTACTTCATTTTCCTTTAGGAGTATGTTAGGGTGTGGTATTGACCAAATCTTGCACTAACATTTGTATGTGGTTTAGTAGTGATTCCATAGGTATTTTTATAGGTAAATGGTGTGTGTTATCCTCTAGTGTTTTCTTCTGACTTCACTCTTACTTGACACATTATGCTATGTTCAATTGATCAGACACTCGTTTCTACTTCACATCATAACTTTGATTGATTCTAGTTTGTGTTCCTTGGTGTTTGAACCATGTTTTCAATGACTTATTGAACTTCTTCTCCATAAGGTTCATTTTATCTGTATAACATGTATATGTTTACCTCTTCTTCTTCACATTACAACTTCTTTTCTAATTTGTTTGCTTGTTAGCAATGCATGAGGACTTATGTCTAGTTAGGGTTGATTGTGATCCTTTCCTTGTATGACTTTGATGTGAATCTTTATCAAGTGTGTTTATGTGATAATGATGAGTTTCTCATGTGTTAACATATTACTTGTACACTCACTCACACCTTTTACTTCACTCACTCACCCCTTTCACTTCACTTCACTTCCTTGTAACATGATATGTTAGGCACTTGGCTCATAAGTCTGCACTAGCTAGTATATTTGCCTAATTGTTCTTTTTTATGGTTTCTACACCCACATCTTTGAGGTATGACCCGTAGGGATGTCTTCACATATTCTTTATGTCCTCTTGAGGCCATCTCATTTCCTATCCATGGTATGCCACTTACTTCAGATACAAGTCTTATCTAGTCACTTATCTACACTTCATATCTTTCTACTATGCCTACTTATTTGTTTAAGAGGATGTTTGTTAACATGTAATATCTTGGTGATAATTTGTGATGTATTGAAGAATTTTTATATATAGGTATCCAACTTTTTTCTCTCATTTTGATTGATGCTTTTGATATGCGTTGATGTTTTGTCTTCTAAATGCACAATTGCACTTCTACTTGCCTATTTAGGTAATTTATTTTACTTCTTAACCCATGTTTCTTTTCATAGGGTAGTCTAAGGTGTATTTCATGTTAGTACCAGAACTAAAACCCATACTTTGATGTGCTTTTATTCCATGCCTCTCTGATTTCTTACCATTGCTCTCTCACTTTCCTTCTTCACTTCTTCAAGTTTGTTTAAGAGATCTTCATCTCTTTTGTGTTTTACCACACAAAGTTATGTGTTTAATGATGTTTTATTATCATTATATTTTCTTTTAGAATTGATGTTTTGTCATTTTAATATATGTATGTTTGATGTTTTACCATCTTTCCCTCTTCATCTTCTATTTTGATGTGTTACCATCATTATTCTTCTTTTGATACTTGATGTGTTATCATCTTTGTGTGATGATTTGTCATATCTTTTCCTATCTTTACCTTCTTATCTAAGTAGATATATTATGTATCTTGTCTAAGTGCCTAATTGTGATGTTTGCTTGCTTTCATATCTTATCTAAGTGTTTGATTGCTTGCCTCTTCTTCTTCTTCTTCTCTTTTGTGAGATGGCATGCTCCCCATAGGACCTTTAGATCATTCTTCTCTAAGATTGAACTAAATAGACCTTAGGTTTTCTATACATGCTTGACAACATTAGGTAGATCTCCATCTCATCCCAACTTTACGTCCACAAGCATGACAACAAGTAGGATCGAGATTACCCTTTTGTTAGTCTTTTCTTTTTCGCATCCCTTCTAAAACTAAAACTTCTTTCTGAAGAAGATGTCAAAACACTTAACAATAATGATGTGAACCATGTGTCATGAGCCTTAAGCCATTGTAAGGAACATGAGGGGGTCCATTCCCGAACCTGGTGTTTCTTTCAATCACAGTCTTTAATATGGTTCAAATCGGAAATCCTTTTTTAAGGTAAAAAAACACAAACAAATGCTAACCTTTTTGTCTTCGAACTTTTTATTTTAACCCTTTTTCAAAAAGGCCATGCTTAGCTAGCATTATTTATAAAAAAACACACTACAAATCAAAACACCTTTTTAGGTGAACTACGAGTGCCCTGATACCTTATTGCACGAAATGTGGTACTTAAGCACAAAGGTTCGCAACTACGGATGGAACAACTAATAAAAACTTTCTTTTTGTATATATTATGCATGTATTCCATTAGCATTAAGCTTTATATTTTATACACCCTTTGATTAGAACAAACTTGAGTGGATCCTGTGGAGTACCACAGACGTGAGGGGTGTTAATACCTTCCCCTTGCGTAATCGACTTCCTTATCCTTTATCTTGATCGTGAGACCGTGTTCTTTTCCTTCTTTAAGTTTAATCAGTGTTTCCTTCCCCCTATTGGGATAAAATAACATTGATAACGACTCTTCTTTCTGCCTCTTTCGCGCTTCGATGAAAATCCCAGACGTGACAGGTGGCAACTCTGCAAGGGAAACCTAAGCAAGTCAATCCTAGATTATATTTGTTTTCTTTATTTGGGTGTTTTTTTATTTATTTCTTTATTGTTTCATTTGTTTATATGCTTTCATGAATTTCATTTTATTTTTGGTTTCCAATACTCTGGATATGTTGTTGTGTTGTTTATTTATTGGGATGGGTTGTTACTATGAGGTAAAAGGCCCAATACATAAGCCAGAATTGTAAACACATAGGAACACATAGGAATAGAGTTAAGAGTTATGACGGTTAATAGGTGTATTCCCTATCAAGTCCGGTCATGAGAGCCACTCTCAGACTAGGTTTAAATGGAGTACTATCGTTATCACGGATGTGTAACGACGATAGTACTTTCACGAGAATTATTGACTGTGTTTGTCTTTGACCTTACCCTGACCTAGACTTCACTCGTGAGTGGAAAGGGATTGATCTTATAGGTACCATTGGTGACTATCTATTCTTTTGGCGCATGTTCCATACTTTTAATCTTATGACATCCGTTTATTCACAAGTTCAGCAGTTATCCAGATATTAGGGAGACTTAGTTCTATACTATTTTTTATCATCATGGTACTTGGTTCTTATTCAGATGGTACATTTCCTTTGATCCCGTGATATTAAGATGGTCAAAGAACCAGCACATCAGTTGTTTGATGTGATGGGAACCTTGATCATGTATACATAACATGTTAACATCATTCTAATACACATGTTCTTTCCCTTTCTAAGGAACCATGCTTGTGAGCCTTATGTTGTACTTTCCCATCTCTTACTCGCTTAAAATCAAAATTAAAAGCACGTGGGTTCCTTGGAAATGATTGAACATGGCATTGCATCCACTCAATCACCTCATGCATATTCATGCATTCATAACAGGTAGTTAGAATAGGGTTTTTTTTAATTCAGACTTGGTATTCTTTACAAAATCGAAAATCTGGATTTCTCACTGCTCCATGCTCAGAGATCAGTTATGGAACAACTTCGTGAGATAATGGATGAGATAAAGATTCAAATAAGGTTGATTATGAGAGATATGTCAGCCATGGCCCGTAACCAGGAACGTTTGAAAGAGGAAAACGACCAGTTGAAGACTCAGTTAAGTTTGGTTATGGAAATTTTGAATACAGTGCTGACAAAGGAAAGTGATCCTACACTTGTTGTTGCAATAGAAGCTGCCATTCCTCCCCATCCAGTGGTATCTCTTTCAAGTTATAAGGTATTTTATGAATCTTTTCCACAACTTGTTGTTCCTGGGTCTCCTTGTCTGCAACCAGTGTTTGTTCCCCAAGGGAATCCATGGGGTAAGGCTTATCAGCAGAGATTAAAGAAGCTTGAAAAGAAAGTTGATCCAATTCCAAATCCCTATGGCCATTTACTTCCTTGTTTGTTGAAGTTTCATCTGATTAAGTTTTGTGATTTGGGTCCTCTCCCTCATCAACCTCACCCGTGATTTTGATGCTAATACTAGGTGTGTCTTCTGTTTTGGGGCACCTGGTCATGATATCGAGGAATGAAAGGGGTTCGAAGTAAAAAGTCCAACATCAGTCTTGCATCTTTTCCAAAGTCCAATTACTGTTTGGCAAACTGTTTCATACTTTTTCTACCCAACTGAATATCTCTTTCGTGAAGTAGAAGACACTTGGTGATTCAATATGCAAGTTTTCTTTGTGAAATATTCATCCCATCTTTTGAGAGAATCCTTTGTGAATATCATCATGGGGAAATTGGTCATTAAGTTGAAGATAGTATGCCATCCAGAGACAAGGTTCAATATTGGATCAATTTAGAGACTGTTGTGTTCACATCAAATTATAAATGGAATCTCTTGGCCAAGTGAGCATCAAGACTGCAGAATGTCGTCAGAATCAGTAAATCTAGACAGAGTCAAGTCTCCTCAATAATGAAAATCATTAGGTTCTTTAATGCATTTTCATTTGTAATCTTGCTTGTTTGTTTAAACATTACTTGCATGTAGAAACTTGTCTATTTTTGAATGAAAATCTTAATGCATTGAGTATGTTTGTCGTGAAATAATCCATTTGTTTTCACTCATCCATCTGTTATCACTCATAAAATTATTTTCTTGCATATTGATACTAACTTTACCAAGTCTTTTAGTTAGGAAAAGATTAGAGGGAGGATGACGATAATTGAAAAACGCAAAAAACTCTGGTTTGTGTGCTTTTGAGTAAGACACTGCTGACGATATACAAGAATTGTTTTGAATCCCCAAACATTGAAGATATAGGGGAGTTAAACCCTCGTTAACCCGTTTGAGCCTTGAAGTAGGAGTTTCTTTTATGTTGAGAAAAAACCCTCATTTTTAACCCAGTGGCGGGTAATCTTTAGTTAATTTAACCGAGTGTTCAGATTTCAAAAGGAGTGTCCTATTTGAGAATCCCCACATATTATCCCTCTCATTAGGAAGTTGAAAAAAATCAAAACTACAATGGTTATTCCTCGCATCAGGAGGTCTAGGAAGCCGTGAAACCATAATGGCTATCCCTCACCGACCAAGGAATGAGGCAGTCACAATCTTTCCAACAAGTCGAAAACGACTCAAGATCACACGATTTGTTCAAAAAAAAGAAACTGAAAAAAATATAAAAAGAAAGCCCGCTAAGTCGAAACTTCAAAACAAGTGACTTAGAAAAAAATTAGGGCATCCCGCTGGGGAAGTTATATCGAGAAATCGAAGAATCTCTCAAAGCACCGAGTAATCAGGGTCCGTTACTCAAGTGTCGTTAAAGTTAGTTCCAACATTGGTTAGTCAGGGGCAGTGTTCCGAAGTACATAACACTAAGACAACTTATCCATAAAAGCACAGATATAAAGAAGTCCTCTTGAGGTGAATCTTTTCAAAGGTCAATCAATCTGAAGCGGTTACATTGAGATTCAACAAATCTCTCCATGGACCAATTGTGTAAGAGAACTATTCATACCTTAAGGTACACTGAGACAAATCATCTCAAGTCAGTATGGTACCAAGTTTCTACAAGGACCTTCTCAAGTGAAATTCATCCTCACTATACCTGGGGCACGTTTGGTGTCATTTGTTTTGCAAGAACTGTCACACACTTGCTTATGCGTAATTTGATAATACCATAACAATATCTTTCAAGATAACTACGATATCCCCAGCTTGGGTCGTTTCCCCAGTAGCACTGAACTTTCTACTTCTCCCTATTGAGTCTCCCCGAGCAGAGAGTTTGACTGACTAGAATTCTTGGATGATTTCCCAACAAAACTTAAAGTTTTCTTCTCCCAGCATCGCTTAGTGGAAAATATTTCTCCTGAAAGTTTTGATTAATGAGATTTCTTGGTATATAATCTTCCTTCCCCAACAAATGTTTGTATTAAGTTATGCTCATTTAGAGAATGTATATTCCCTAAAGCATAGTTTATTTTCACCAATCGAAAGTTCTGGTTGAGAATTTTCTTATTCCCCAAACAAAGCCGCTTCACAAAGATTTTTTATCCAAGAATTTTCTCTTCCTCCCAACAAAAGCATTCTTTTGAGATTCCTTATGCTAATAACTTTTTCTCATCCGCTAGCCAATTCTATTCAAGATTATTCCTTTTCCTTATCTGAGACATGTTGAAGATTATCACTCCCTAACGAAGTTGCCTTACTGAGATCTCTTGCTCAAGATCTCTCATATCCTTAGCGGAGTTGCCTTATTGAGATCTCTTACTTAGGATTCTCATTTCCCCAACTGAGTCGTTTCATTAAAAGTTCTTATTCTAGGATTCTCCCTTTTCCCCAGTAGAGTTTGATCCTGGTTGCAGATAAGTTTCATATCTCCATAGGAGTATGTTGTTGTGGCTTCATGCCCGATGATCCTATATCCCCAACAAGGCTCGTTCTTATTGAATATCATTCCTAAATCCCCATATTGTTCTAGCAAGATTTGTTTATTAAAGTTTCTCATTTCTCCAATAGAAGCATATTTTGTTAAATGATTCGTATGCAGAGATTACCTTATATCCAATAAGAGTTATGTTCCTAAGTTCTCTTATCTCTAGCATGGGTCCTCATATCCCCAGTTGTATGATTTTTCATCGTCCCTGGTGAGAGGTTGATAAATTACTCCCCAAGCAGTCAGAGGTGAACTTTGATAACTATTGGTGTCCTCCCTAGAAACGCCCAATATCCATTGGTGTACCTTCTCAGAATTTCCAATTTTGGTCTGATCTAAGCCAACAGAGTTTGCAATTTATTTTTGCAACTCTATTCATAGTTTGTAGCCTGTATTCACTAGTTACTCAGTTTGTTACTCCCCATAGAGTTTTAGCTTTTCAAGGGATTCTCTACAGCGATTCCTCATATCTTCTTCGTTTCTCCGGTAGAATCATGCATCATCACATTGCATCCTCAAAGTGTATTGTTTCCATTCTCTTTTGGAACATTACTCCATAAAAATCAATTCAAACATGCATTGAAACATAGTCCATTGTTGTTTCCTTTTTTCACCAGTGGAGTTATTAAAAAATTTGGATTATCCCCCAGGAAGGTCACTTTATCTTCAGTGTCCCAGTTTTCACCCATACAAGTAACCTTTTTATGTTACCATCATGTTATCGAGTTTTTACTCGTCATCTTTGGTAATGGTCTAGTTCTTCCCTGGCACAATTTTCTCAGGTTAAGTATCTATTACCCTACTTGGTCCATTTCAATGTCTATTGGTGTACCTTTCGAATCTAGTTCTATCTTGGTATTCGTTTTGAGCTTATTTTCCACTAGCTCCTTTTAGGTCAAGTGTCTACTTGTTACCTGTGTGTGCTACCTAGTTTTATCCTGGTCCTCATCTTTGGACTAGTCTCTACTACTAGTCTTCTTGAGTCGAGTCTCTACTCGTTATATGTCTCTTACACCCCTTGGATTATTTCAGTATCTAATATCTATCCTCAGTTGAGATCAACAAGTGTCTTTTTGAAATACATACACTTTCTAGTCACCTTGCTATAGGACCCAATATCTATTGTTGTCATATCGATTACTTCTTCAGAGTCTAGTTTCTACTAGTTCCTCTTAGGTTGAATGTTTATTCATTACCTTGTCCGCACACCAGTTTCTATCTGGCACATTCTTTATATTACTCCCTAAAGGTCGAGTCTCTACTCATTACCTTTTCTTGATCCCACCAGCGTTTAGCTAGCATGCAAATGGTTTTGGTTCAGTATACACTGTCCCTTGTTGATCAAAACCAGATTAGTCTAGTATTACCCGTCAGATACAATGTCAATTGTTATCTTTAGAGTCAAGTTTCTACTAGCCCTATCTTGGGTTGAGTTTCTACTCATTTTGGTTGTTTGGGAACTAGCTCGGTCCTTTCTAGAGTCTAGTTTCTACTATTCCTCTTGGGTTAAGTCTCTACTCATTATTGTTGTGTGATCCAGTTTCATCCTAGCACATTCTTTGGAGTCTAGTTACCACTAGTTCTCTTGTGTTAGTTCCAATTTCTATTGGTCTACCTTTTCATAGTCCAATCTCTATTGGAATACCTTTCAGATTTAGTATCCACTAACATTCCTTGGAAATATCTAGTATCCACTAGTCTTTCCTACCTCTATCCTTGCTCCAATCCAATTTTTTTCACACCACCACTTCAGAAAAAGAAAAATAAAAATAATACGGTTACTAGTGTTTCTGCGCCTTTGCTTCGTCCAGAGTGCAAATTTTTGTGTCTTTTTAGTATTCAATCCTCTTCCACCTTGAAATTTTGAAAGTTGTCGCTCTTTCTCACTTATCAGGTTTAAGATGATTGAATAGGGGCAGTTGTTGCACCCTAAAACTTTCCCTCTTCTTTTTACCTTATATGGCTTATGTTTCATCATACACATTCATGCATTTTGATAGGATCAAGGTACTTTGGTTCTCATGTTCTTCTACAAGCTATAAAAGGATGGTTGTGTTGACAATCAGTGCAAAGAGGGTCATATCATTAATCTTTTTATATCTTAAGCTACAAAGGTTTCTCGTACCTCAATAAATCTCAATTGTCTCACAGGTTCATCAGAAGATTGAAATTTGCAAGTGTTTTCAAGTGAATCACATTTCTCCTATTCATCTCTTGAAATTAGGATTTTGGCCAGATGAAGTGTGTGATGCTTGTATGAGCCAAAATTTTAAGTAATATCCTCTAATTATCATATGATACATCTTTGTTCAAGAAACGCTTCATCAGGTTCCAAGGAATTAAGGTTTTGAACTTTGGTCATCACCTCCTAACACGATCAGTCAAAACTAGGGTTTATGATAAAATCAGGAGATCTCTGAATTTTGATCTACACTTGACTCCATGCTTCTCAACATGTTTCTAAGCACCTATGATTGAAATATTAAGCATCAATTTTGATTGGAAGAGTTTCAATTGATCAATTGGGGGTAAAACAATTATTTTAACAAAAGTCAACCAAAGTCAAAGTTGACCAAGTGAGCTTTTGGTCAACTAAGAGTCCAATACTCATGCTTTAATGTTACACGGTCATTGGTGGAATAAAATCACAATATTGGTTGATTTTGGAGTTAACTTGTAGAAGAAGCTATCTTATTAACTTAGAAAATTTTCTGTTATAAGTGATTTAAGTTATATATGGTGATATCTTTGAAAAATCATAACTTTCTCATCTTGGGTTCAATTTGTCCAAACTCTATATATCCATGAAAAGAGGAGAAAAATTTCTTTAACTTTGTCCTTGTGAGCTCATGTCCAAAAAATGAAAGGAGAAGAAGTTATGAGGCTTGGAAGTTATGCACATTTTGGACACTTAAAGGAAATTATAGGTCATTTTGCAAATTCAACAATCTTCGTACTCACTTTTAAAGACCTTAATTGTTTCAATGAAATTTTTCACCGCATAAAAATTAAAGAGCATCTTAAAACCTTTCCAAAAAGTGTTGGTTCATTAATTAACTCAAAGAATTGAGGGAGTTATGCCTTTTTGGATTTAAGGGCATTTTTATGAACCATACAAGACAACCGAGTTGCATTTTCTCTCCAAACTCCATTTCCAACCTTTTTTTATTCAAATCAAGCCTATAGCCTATTTAGGACGTGAGCAGACCCATAATGCATTCTATTTGCACCCATGCACCTTGTGTACTTGGATTCAACTCAAAACTCCAAAAAATTCTAAGAATAGCAAATTCCCTAATTCTCAATCCACTCACCACCCCATGTGTTCATACTTTATGTACCTTCTAGTGACTCAAATTGGCACAAAAAACACACTGCTTGTGCAGCAAATTATACACAAAATGTAACTTTCCATTCTCACTCAATTTTTTGCCAAAAGTTCTGTTTGTACCCTCTAATGGCTCTAAGCTGGAAATGACCACCCTACCCTCTTCCTAATGATCTATATAACAAGCTCATTCCCTTAATTCACTCACACACAAGCCATAGAGGGAGATTCCATATCTGAAAATTGTCTGCACCATTGAAGCCTCTTCTTCGAATCTGAAGTTTCTCTCGTGCGTTCTTCAAACTCTCAACATATTCCTCATATTTGGAGCTAGCATAAGAAGATCAGTGGGTTTGTGAAGTTCTCTAGCTCAGGAATTTGTGGTTTATTTTCCACTTGAGGTAAGTTACTTTGAACTTTGAATCTCTTTCATGCTAGGTTTCTAATGTTTAGAGATGTGTTCATGAGCATATATTTGAGCCTTACACTATGTATGAGATTATTTTTGGGTTTCATTTGAGCTTGATTCTTGTTTCACAGTGTGATACGGTGGGAGAACTGACTTGAGGTTTTGAGTTTGTGTTCCCAAATGTTTCGGTTTAGCAAGAGTCGCCACCGACTTTTATTTTATCCAAAAGGAAAGGTCAAAAAGCACAGGAAAGACCTTTGAGATGTTTTCTTGAGTTCGGGGGGTAGATTCTGAAAAGGGAAGGTGCTAGCACCCTTTTCATCCATGGTTTTCCATGGGCTCTTAGTTACTTGTTTAGATCACTTGCTTTGCTTTTCCAATTGTTTGAAATGGTGCTTTGTGTGGTTTTGAAAGTATTTTGAAAAGAGGCCATCGTTTTGGCAATCTTTGTAATGATTCTTGTTTGCAAGAATGTATACAAAGATGTTTGTCTTTTGAAAAATGTTTCAATGTTTTGAAAGTTGTTTGGAAATTGTTTTGAAATTGTGTGTGTTTGTTTGAAAATATCAAGGATTGTTTGAAAGAGATCAAGTAACTAGGAGTTATCTACCCTACTCAAAAGTCTTTCCTACACATTTTTAACCCTTTGATATTGTTGTTTTACCATTTCATTGGTAAACAACCCTATCTTTGGATGTTAAACGGGACGGGCGTGGGTCATCGTATAACCATGATAGCAATGGTGCCAAGTATCTTAGCAAGTTTTAGGGATTAAGATCATTTGTTTTTAGGAAACATTTTGATAGCGTCATCGAGGTACTATGAACTTTTTGTTTTGATTGATTTTTGTTTTGCCAAGATACCTAGCATGCATACCATGGCCATTTTAAGGCAACAAAGTGGATGAAACCCTAGGGGTGCTTGTGTGCAATGTGTTTTCATTTTTCATGCATTTTTTGTCTTGTATTAAGTTATGCTATTTGTTTGATTTTTGGTCTTTTCATACAAAACCCTAGTTTACTATCATGGTATATGAAAGCAATAAAATGCGTAAAGTAAATCTAGACTATTACAACAATATTATGGGAAGGTGGTACAAGTTTTGAATAGGGGGATATTGCTCAAAATAAAACCCTAAAACTATTACAACCAAATTGAATTTATTGTACAATAAAATAAATAAGCAAATATTTAAATATGCAATTAAATGTATGTATGCAAAAATGTTTTTTTTGTATTAATTTTATGTATGAGAAAATAAATTTATTTATGTCTTAAAAATAAGAAAATAAAATGATTATTTTTGAAAGGGTGAAAACACTAATTTTTGTTTAAAAATAAAATATGTTTATATTATTTATTTATTTCATTTATGTACAAGGAAATAATAAAAATATATACAAAATGTTAAAAAATTAAAATGTGCATGAAAATAATATTTTAAGTGTATGAATAATAAAAATAAAAATATATGTTATTTTTAAATTATTTACAAGTTCATTCAAGAAAATAAATTCTAAAATCCTAACAAAATTATTTATTATGCAAAAAAAATAAAATAAAAATATGATAAAATGCAAAAAATAAAGAAAATATTTTTTGTGATTTTAAATGTTCAGAAAAAATAAATAAAGTCAGAAAATATAAAGGAAATGAAAAATATGCAAAAATATAGAAAATGGGCCAAGGGGGTGCAAAAGCAGAATGGGGGGTGCCAAAAGTAGGAAAAGCCAGGCCCAGGCGCGCCAAGCCCAGACAACTTCATCCTCGTCGTTGGCTTCTTCCTCTTGCGTGTGTTTCAGAGCCAATCCTGTTCTTGCTCATGCTTGCATGAAATCAAAAACTTACAACATGAAACTTATAGCATTTTTAAACACGATTTCAACCATATCCATTTTGTGACCTAACTCTCAAAGGAAAGAGAGAATTTTAATGGACCTAAATTCTGACCTAGTTTTTTCAGCATGTTCAACATCCAAATTCTCCTAGCTCAGTTAATATAAATACAAACTATGCATATGTACAGCTCAAGCAACTTAAGGACTACATCTTTGCTTCACAAACCTAAGCTTAATGATGCCTAAATAGGGAGATAGAAAATTGACAAATACCTTGTTCAGTTGAGTTTGGATATGGCAATGTAGCAACTTTGAGTGAGGCCTGAAGTTCTTGTGAGCTTGCTTGAAGTTCCCTCAAGCTATCCCAATGCTCAGCTGGCCTTTAAGTTGCTTGGAACTCCCTGTAGAAGTCAACCTGCAAACTCAGAAAATTGAAATGGTGAAGCTCGAAACAGGGGTTACAGTTGCTAGACAAAGGCCTGGACAGCTTAGGTGTGATGTATGGAATGTGTTTGAAGCCTTGAAATAAAAAATGCACGAGTGAAATATGATTTGGCTAGTGATTTGCAGAGGTTGCCCTGTTTTGGGCAGAAATGGTGTTTTTTGTGTTTGAGGGTGTTTGAGAGGTTAGCAAATCGTGTCTTAGGCTTGCAACAATGTTCTGAGATTGTTTGAGATCATACGAAGTCTTGGTTTTATCAGATACCCCAGTTATGTGGACTTTTGCAAGTTTGCTTGCTTTTGAAGAAAAGTTGAAATGACAATGCCCAAAAGCTTGTACTTGTTAGTTCCTTAGCTGCACATAGTTGGTAAACTTTGCCTGATATTTGTGGACTTTGTTTTCAGCAAGATATTAGGTTCATGGCTTAAGAAAAACAAAGTTGCAAAAAGTAAACTTTATGGAAATGGTATTGTTACCTTTATGCCATTTTTGGAATAATTCAATGTACAAAGATTCAAAGATCAGAATAAGACCTTTATCCAATGTGTTTGCATTTAATTAATGAGTGTAGAAGGGATTAGGACCTGTAAAACCAAGTACAAGCATGCTTAGGACAGATTTGCAACTTGCATCATTGTGAAAAATGCCTTGGACAAAAGTGATAATTTGCCATTTTCATTTCTTCGATTCTCCCTAACCATAAATGATCTTTGAGAGTTCTTGGACATTTTGGAAAGCTTGTAACATTCTATAAAATCCATCTTTGAAATTCATTTTGAGATTCCTCTTGGAACTAGGTGAAAAGTTTCCATGAAGTTAGGTCAAAAATCTGCCTAAACTAGGGCAAAATTTCACTAAGTTAAAAAGTTTATGGACCCTTATTCACAAAATCATAACTTGAGATCCAAGCATATTTTGGGAAAACTTTGTGAATAAAAGTTGTATATTTTGTGGAGGAATACAACTTTTATGTTGGAAGTTTTCTTTGAATCCAATTGCATCATGGTGAAAAAGTTGGGAAAGGTCGGGGGAAAATAAGAAATTTTCATAACTTAGAAAAATTCTAAGTTATGAAAAATTTCAAACTTAAACCCTAATTTTAAAATTTAAGTTTCTCGGTGAACAAGTTTCATGTTTTGACACATATTGATGAATTATGACCCTTGGCACTTGATTTTGACCAAAAAGTCAAAGTTTGACTTTTCAGTGTACAGTTGATTTTTGATCAGTTGATTGGAAAATTCATCTGTCAATCCAATGCATTTGAGATCTTTTGAACTTTGTGATTAGGTCAAGATGATGCCATTGATTCCTTGAAATCATGCTTGAACCCAATTTGCCATTGGCTATGTGAAAAATCAGAAATTGCCCTTCTATAGTCAAAACCCTAATTTTGACCATTTTGCCCTTTTGATGATCTGATCAAATTTCTTGAGAAGTTGTGGTCTAAACTTGATCAAATGGTACATATGAGCCTATAATGTTGATGTGGATAAAAAAGTATAAGGTTTGACTGTAAATTGGCCATGGTTGACTTTTTCCCCAATACAACTGATTTTTAGGTCAACAATCCAATTGACTGGGCAAAAAAGTGATTCAAGGCTTGAAACTTGGTATGAGCAATCTTAGAGATCCAACATGAAGTATGAAAGTCTCATGAAGCATTGATGGTCCAAAAATCCTTGTGCAAACTCAAATCCTAATTTCAGGTCATCAGTGCAAGGAGAGATCTTGAGCTGAGCAGACCCTAATTCTGTCTTGAGTCCAAGAAGTCCTGTGAGGAGAATCTTGATAAAATGAGAGGGCAAATTTTGGGGTACAACACACAGTTTCTGAGTTTTGGGTAATTCTGCTTGTACCGTGACTTTTTCACTCAATTTCACTATGATGCATGCTTTGATTGATGAAAATTTTGATACCATGATAATCTCTGGTGTTTAATTTATAACTTTGGTATTGATTTCGTGAAATTTCATTGAGAAATGAGAGAGATGTGTAGATCTGAAAGTGACTAGAAAAACTGTTTGATAAAATCGTGTTAGGGTTTGTCTCAAGCTCAGGGACGACCACATGTTTGCTTCTGATTTAAATTCTGAGCAAGACTTTTTGCAGCACATTTTTAAAATAATAGGTGTAATAAACTGTTCTTATTTTAATTTTCTTTTTGTTTCAATTAATTTCTCAATTTTGTTTTTAATGTTTTCACTTACACAAAAATTCTACAAAAAATATTCTAAGTCTATTTTATGAAAATAATTTTTATTTTGGCTTTTTAAATTTTGTGATAAAAAAATAAAATCATTTGAGTAAATATGTCTTTTATTTTAAAAACTTTGGTATATTTAAACCTTTGATTTTATTTTATTTTTTCCCTTAACCTAAAAAAAATATAGGGTTAAATATGTTTTTGGTCCTCCTAAATATCTCATATTTACTTTTAATCCCTTTAAAAATTTCCTTCAAAGAATGATCCTCCTAAAAATTTTAATTTTAATTTTGGTCCCTCATGCCAAAAACATGTACAGAGATATTTAGGAGGACCAAAAACATATTTAACCCATAAATATAAAAAACAAATTGAAGTCCCTTGATGTCTAGAAATGATTATGATTTTTTTTAACCATTTTCATTTTACATTTTGTTTAATTTTAAAAATTGTTGAAGATGAATATCTATTTTGGCCCTTTTCTTGCTTAGGTTAGAAGTTTCATCTTCATTTTTCATCTTCCCTTAATTTGAAAATTCTAAATTAATTTGTGTATGTTTGTTAATATGTTGAGATACTAAAAATTATTTTTCAATAATTTTCCATGTTGATCTTGCTATTGTTTGAAAATTTCTCATCAAGTGTGCTTCATTGAATGCCTTTCATGGCTAGTTTCCAAGTTTTGAGTTTATTTCCTATCTTCCTTCAATATGAAAATGGTATTAAGAGATGTTCCTGACTAGTAAATGTGTGAAGATAATATCCATGATTTTAATTTGAATTTTAATATCACTTTGCTATTTTTTTCTTGATTTAAATTTGAAACTTGTCCATTGGTGTTTGTCTTGACGAATAGTGCCTTCACTTGGTAATTTTTGAACATGTTTTGATGCTAATCTCTGGAAAAATTATGGGTACATGTATGCTTAAGGATCATATCAATTGGATTCAAATTATAGGTCCTTTTAAGTTCAATATTTGATTAATCGTTCTTGTGCACATAATCTACTTATCTTGTGAAAAGCTAAGGGGTTTTGATTGGTCTCTTGAGCCAATTTTAATAATATTTTGTGTGTGAACCAATGATTGAAGGATTATAGGATCAATGAAAGTCTCTTGAGGACTTGAGAATCATAGGACACCATTTAGACAATCCTCGTTTTCCCCTACTATTTTGAATTTACGTCTTTGTTGCTTGAGATACAAGGTATGCACTTGTGCAACCTATAAGCAATCAAGTTCCCTCACTAATTCTCATCACATGTTAGAGGCCTGAGTTCATATTTATGAACCATTCAAGTACTCTATTGTTGCCCCTTTGTTTAAAGTTATTTGTTCATCTTTTGCGATCATGGTTTATGAGGATGCTTTTGTGCACTTCTACTTGAGTACCATGGATCCAAATTACTTGAGATATATTGAACTTGTTTCTAACCTCTAAGGTCTTAAATACTTTCATGCATAGCTCCTTTGATTCTTTGATTTACATTTCATTGTCAATTCATCATGATGACAAGATAGGAGCCACATTCTTGTTTTGACCTAGTTTTTGTGTAATGGATTTTGAATCTTCTTAAGGACCGTGGTTCAATATCTTGTGCTTAAGTTTTGATCTTAACTTCTCTTCTCATCTCAATTCTATAATCTTCTATGATTCTTTGGTTAGGTACTCATTTTCTAACCAACATGGTGACATACGAGAAGCTACATTTGCTTTCTTACTTTTGTTTTGAGCATCATTGTTTAGTGATTGCTTCATGAGATTTTGGTCATGTCTCTTTAATGTATCTTGGTGTTGGCTACTTCTCATAACCTATAAGAACATTAACATTGATCTATTTAGATCACAATGCTTGTGTGTATTTAGGGACTACACTTTTTCAATTCATCATGAACTTTGAGTATGTTATTTTGTTAACATCTCTTAAAGCTTCAAGTTCGTGATTTATACTTTAAGAGGGGAAATTGCTACTTCCCCATTACTTATAAGTATCACCTTATTCCTTTTTATCAATATCAATCTTATTTTGTTTAAGACAAATGTTATACATCCTCGAATGATGTTATTCATCAATTGTTTGACTTTATCTTGTGTATGAAGTTTCACCTTCTTACATTGTTACTCTTGAACCACATCTTGAGTTAAATTATTCCAAAAGTCATATATTCCATAATTCTTTAATTATGCTTTCATCATTTGATTTTTACTTGCTTAAGTTTGAATGTGTTTTCCTGTCCCCTTTGGTAACTTTCCTTGAATGCTATGAATGCAACTTTCTCCCTATGCTTGTGACGTTTAAATATGTGATATTAGATGTCATTTAATACTTACCTATGTGCTTTGACACCCTATTATCATTTTATCTCTTCATCAATCCCTTTCTTGTATTTCACTTGCCTTTAGAAGTATGTTAATGTGTGGTATTGACCAAATCTTGCACTAACCTTTATATGTGCTTTAGTAGTGATGTCCTAGGGATGTTTATAGGTAAATGGTATATGTTAACCTATATTGTTTTATTATGAATTCACTTTTACTTGATATATTATTCCATGTTCAATTGATTACACACTTGTTTTCACTTCACATCACAACTTTGATTGATGCTAGTTTGTGTACCTTGGTGTTTGAACCATGTTTTCAATGACTAATTGAACTTCTTATTGACCATGAGGTTTATTATAGGTGTATAACATGTATATGTTTACCTATTATTCTTCATATTACCACTTATTTTATAATTTGTTTGCTTGTTAGCAATGCATGAGGACTTATGTCCACTTAGGGTTGATTGTGATCCTTTCCTTGTATGACTTTAATATGAATCTTTTTCAAGTGTGTTTATGTGATAATGATTAGTTTCTAGTGTGTTCAATTATGACTTGTACACTCACTCACCCCTTTCACTTCATTCACGTTGCTCACTTACCCCTTTCATTTCACCTCACTTCCTTATAACATGATATGTTAGGCACTAGACTCCCAAGTCTTCACTTGCTAGTGTTTTTACCTAATTGTTCTCTTTTATGGTTACTACACCCACACATTTTAATCATGACCCTTAGGGATGTCTCCACATCTTATTTATGTCCTCTTGATGCCATATCATTGCCTATACATGGTTTTCCATTTACTTGAGATACAAGCCTTATCTAGTCACTTATCTTTACTTCATCTCTTTCTAATATGCCTACTTGTTTGTTTAAGAGGATGTTTGTTAATAAGTAATCTCTTGGTGATAATTTGTGATGTCTTAAAGAATGTTTAGAATCAGGTATCCACCTCTTGTCTCTCATTTTTTATAAATGCTTTTGACATGTGTTGAAGTTTGTCTTCTAAATGCCCACTTGCACTTCTACTTGCCTATTTAGGTAATTTCTTTTACTTATTGACCCATGTTACTATGCTTAGAGTAGTCTAAGGTATATATCATTTTAGGAACAAAACTAACACCCTACTTTGATTTGATTTTATGCAATTCCTCTTTGATTACTTATCATTGCTCTCTCACTTTCCTTCTTCACTTATTCAAGTTTGTTTATGAGAGCTTCGTCTCTTTTGTGTTTTTACCACATTGACTTGTGTGTTTAATGATGCTTTATCATCCTTATCTTTTCTTTGAGACTTGATTCTTTGTCATCTTAATATATATATATATATATATATATATATATATATATATATATATATATATATATATATATATATATATATATATATATATATATATATATATATATATATATATATATATATATATATATATATATATATATATATGCTTTATGTTATACCATTTATCCCTCTTCATCTTCTATTTTGATGTGTTACCATCATTATTCTTCTTTTGATACTTGATGTGTTATCATCTTTGTGCAATATTTTGTCATCTCTTCTCCTATCTTTACCTGCTTATCTAAGTAGATATATTATGTATCTTGTCTAAGTGCCTAATTGTGATGTTTGTTGGCTTTCATATCTTATCTAAGTGTTTGGTTGCTTGCCTCTTCTTATTCTTCTTCTTCTCTTTTATGAGATTGCATGCTCCCCATAGGACCTTTAGTTTATTCTTCTCTAAGATTGTACTAAATAGACATTAGGTTTTCCATCCATGCATGACACACTAGGTAGATTTTTCCTTCTCATCCCAACTTTAGGTCCACAAGCATGACAACAAGTAGGATCAAGATTCCCATTTTGTTAGTCTTTTATTTTTGGCATCCCTTCTAAAACTAAAACTTCTTTCTTAAGAAAATGTAAAAATACTTATCAATAATGATGTGAACCATGTGTCACGAGCCTTAAGCCATTGGAAGTAGCATGAAGGGGACCATTCACGAACAGTGTGTTATTTTCAATCATAGTCTTTAATGTGGTTCAAATCGTAAATCCTTTTTCAAGGTAAAAAACACAAACAAATGCAAACCTTTTGTATTCGAACTTCTTCTTTTAATCTTTTTTCAAAAAGAACATGCTTCGCTAGAATTGTTCATAAAAGACACACAACAAACCAAAACACCTTTTTAGGTGAACTACAAGTGCCTTGATCTCCTATTGCATGAAAGGTGGTATGTAGACACAAAGGTTCTAAATCGCGGCGGGCACAACTAATAAAAAATTTCTTTTTGTATATAATTTGCATGAATTCCCTTAGCATTAAGCTTTAAATTTTTATACACCCTTTGATTAGAATAAACTTGAGTAGATCATGTGGAGTACCACAAACGTGAGGGGTACTAATATCTTTCCCTTGTGTAATTGACTTCCTTACCCTTTATCTTGGTCATGAGACCATGTTCATTCCCTTCTTTAGGTTTAATAAGTATTTCCTTTCCCCCTATTGGGATGAATGACATTGATGGCGACTCTTCTTTCCCCCTCCTTCACAATTCGATGAAAATCCCAGACGCGAAACTATCAACATGCTCAAACACAACATCCCCGTTTTCAACATGGTCATAAAGGAAGTGGTGCCATATCTCAATATGTTTAGTGCGTGAATGTAATACCAGATTTTTGGTTAGATTAATAGCACTAGTGTTATCGTATATGATAGGAATACGTGAGAGTTTATTATCAATGTCAACTAGTTTTTTTAAGCCAAAAAATTTGGGCACAACAACTACCGACTGCCACGTATTCCACCTGGGCTATTGACAAAGCGACGGAAACTTTCTTTTTGCTATGCCAACTTATCAAGGATTTTGAAAACATGTGACATGTTCCACTATAACTTTTCCTACCCAATTTCCAACTAGAAAAATAGGAATCAGAGTAACCAATCAAAGTACAATTGTTTCCATTGGAATACCAAAGTCCAAACTTAGATGCACCGATTAGGTATCTAAGAATGTACTTAACGACTTTTAAGTGTGATTCCTTAGAAGTCGATTGATATCTTGCACACATACAAACACTAAACATAATATTCAGCCTAGATATGGTAAGATAAAGAAGAAATCTAATCATACTTCTTTACCTTTTTACCTCAACATCATTACCCTTTTCATCTTTATCCAAGTTGCCATTTGTTGCCATAGGTGTGTCAATTTCCTTACCGTTGTCCATCTCGAATTTTTTAGGTAATTTGAAACAATACTTTGTTTGACACATAAATGTTCCTTCATCAAGTTGCTTAATTTGTAGTCCAAGGAAGTAGTTTAATTCTCCCATTAGACTCATTTCAAACTCTCCCTGCATAAGCTTAGAGAACTCCTTTACAATATGCATATTAGTTGATCCAAAAATGATATCATCAACATAAATTTGAACTAGTAAAATAAGCTTTCCTTGACATTTAATAAAGAGGGTGGTGTCTACATTTTCCCTAGAGTAACCTTGTTCAAGCAAAAATTTACTAAGTCGGTTATACCATGCCCTAGGGGCTTGTTTAAGACCATAGAATGCACGTTTTAACTTGACCACATGATTAGGAAACTCATAATTTTCAAAACCGAGAGGTTGAGCAACATACAGTTCTTCACTTATGTATCCGTTAAGGATTGCAGTTTTTACGTCCATTTGATATAATTTGATATTCTTAGAACATGCATATGCTAATAAATGGCGTATAGCCTCAAGTCGGGCACGGGAACATAAGTCTCATCATAGTAAATTCCTTCCTCTTGGTTATCACACCATGTTCATCAAGATTATTCCGAAATAACCATCGAGTGCCTATAATTTGATGATTTTGTGGACAAGGAACAAGGTCTCAAACATCATTTATTCCAAATTGATTTAATTCTTCTGGCATGGCCATAAGCCAATGCACATCAAGTAAGGCATCCTTATCGTTTTTACGTTTAACTTGTGATATATATGCATGATGATAACAAAAATTACTTATTTTAGAGCGAGTCGTTACCCCTTTGGTGATACCACCAATAATGTTGTCGATTGGATGATCCTTAGAGGTTCTCCACTCCAATGGAAGACCATCATTTTCTTCATGAATTTCATCATTCTTCTTTTCTAGGTTGTCATCTTCATCCTTCTTAACATCTATCGATTTAGGTTGATCAACTCTTTTATCGGTATCTTTGAGTATGTCTTCCATAGATGCACCTACACCATGAAAGGAACTACATTTCCCAACACTATTTGAGGAGGTCTCATCAAAATTAACATGGACGGACTCCTCAACAATAAGTAATCTTTTGTTATAAACTCTATATGCTTTACTAGAAAGAAAGTATCCAAGAAAGACACCTTCATCGGCTTTCACATCAAACTTTCCAAGATTATCTTTTCCATTATTTAAAACAAAACATTTACATTCAAAAACATGAAGATGAGGTAAATTTGGTTTTCCACCTTTCAAAAGTTCATATGGAGTTCTATCGAGAATGGGACGAATAAGTATCCTATTCAAGACATAACAAGTCGTGCTAATAGCATCGGCCCAAAAATATTTTGGTAGACCACAATCATTGAGCATTGTTCTTGCCAACTCCGCTAGAACACAGTTTTTACGTTCTACAACACCATTTTGTTGTGGAGTTCTAGGAGCTGAAAAGTTATGTTCAACGCCAAATTTATCACAATATTATTCAAAGAAGTGATTTTGAAATTCACCTTCATGATCACTTCGAATGGAAATAATTTTTTAATTTAATTTGTTCTGAGATAACTTGGCAAAACGTGTGAAAGCCGAGAACTTTTCATCTTTGCTACGTAAGAAAAATGTCCAACAAAATCTTGAGTAATCATCTACAATTACGAGACCATAATAATTACAACCTATTATTTTAGTCCGTGAGAGACCAAATAAATCCATGTGAAGGAGCTCAAGTGGTCTTGATGTTGAAACAATATTTTTTGATTTAAAAGAGACCCATGTTTGCTTACCTTTTTGACATGCATCACATAGACGGTCTTCTGAAAACTTCATTTTTGGTAGACCGATTACTAAATCTTTTGCAACAATTTTTTTAAGTAAATCAAATTTTACATGAGCCAAATGTTTATGCCATAGCCAAGAGTCTTCACTCAAGGTAACAAGACATTGGGCATTGTTCAAGAAAATTTCTCGTAAGTCAAGAATATATATATATTATTAACCCTCACACCATTAAACATACAATCCTTCTTTTAATTATGTTCAATTATAAAATAATCTTTGACAAAAGTTACTTTATAACCATTATCGCATAATTGACTAATACTAAGATGGCTATGTCTAAGACCTTTAACTAGCATAACATTTGAAATAGTAATAGTTAAGGGATTACCTATACTACCTTTTCTGAGTATCACACCTTTTTTGTGATCACCGTAGGATACAAACCCTTTGTTCTTCACCATAACGTCAAAGAAGAGGGATATGCCCCCCGTCATGTGTCTTGAACATCCACTATCGAGAATCCACTTTCCCTCCATAACATCAAGACACTCATCCTACAAAAATCAAATAAAATTAGTAGGTACCTAATTTTCACTGGGTCCTTGGGAATGAATCAAATAAATGTTTCTTTTGGGCAACCATTGGAAATTTCTATTAGGTGCCAAAAAGCACTTAAAATTGCATCTTTCAATAGTGTGTCCCTTTTTGCAACAATAGTGAGAAAATAATCTATGATGAGAATTATTAGACTTTTCTTAATCAAGGTATAACTCTTATGAGGCTTTTCAACCTTTGAGCATCTGATAGCAATAGTGTTAGAAGGATGATGTATTTTGTCCAATTTGGTTTCAAGATTACTCACTTCTTGTTTCCAAATTTGATATTTTTCACATTAAAATTTATAAAATTGTTCATCCTCCTTTACACAATTTGAACCATTTGCGATGATTTTCTTTAATGCTTCAAAAAATTTATTTGTTTCTTCAATCTTGGCCTCCAAATATGTAAAAAAAAAACTTCTTGGGAGGCCAACTTTTTGTTAGCATGTAGAGTTTCTTTTTGTAAATTTTCAAATTGATTCTTTAACTTACTAAAAGACAAATTTGCAATATTTGAGTAATTAGAATGACTTACATCCTTTATCTTGCCTTGAAGATGATTTTCCATGAAATAATAGTTTTCCTCTTCATCGCTCTCACTTGAGCTTTCATTGCTCGAGACCTCACTATCATTATCCCAAGCAACATAGGCTTGTCTAGGATTTCTAGATTTGTTTCGTTGACCCTTTCCTTTCTTCAAATCAAGTGAAGGCCCCTTGAGGACCTTGAGCTTGAAGCCTTGAGAGCCTTATACTTCAATAATTCTTGACGGCCCCTTTTTCTTTCTTCTTTTTCTCAAGCTTCTTTTCATGTTTGTCTAAGAAATTGAGTTCTTTATCATGCTTTTCTAGCTTACCAAACAATGCGGTGAGATTGTGTGTAGCAAGGTAATTAGCATCCTTGATTGCGGTGACATTTGGTTCCTAATTTCTAGTAAGACATCTCACCACCTTATTATTAGCAATATCATTGGAAATAGGATTTCCTAGTAAATTTAAACGATTAATAAGATGAGAGAACATCTTTTGCTTTTGAGCAATGGTTTCCCCTTGCTTCATGCGAAAGAGTTTGAACTATTGATTAAGTGTATTAATTCTAGCTTGTTTGACCTCAATAGTTCCCTTATAGGTCATTTTTAGAGCATCCCATATAGCTTTAGCGGTTTGAAAATGGGAAATACAATAGAAATCATCTAAATCGAGTGCAGATACAATGATGTTCTTTGCTTTCCAATAGCAAGACTACTTTTTCTCATCTTTCTCATCCCATAAGCTTTCTGACTTTGGTAGGGTAACACCATCAACAACATATGTCACCAGTGTTGGACCATTTAGAATAGCTTCCCAAACACCTTTATCATATGAGTTGACATGAATCTGCATACAAGCTTTCTAAAAACTATAATTTTCTCCCGTGAAAATTAGAGCTCTTTTATAATCCTGTTTAGGTTCGTAAGCCATTTTCTAAAAGTGTCGAAGCCAGAACAAACTGGTCTCTTGATGCCACTTGTTAAACAAGTGCAAGGTATCTAGAGGGGGGGGGGGGGGGGGTAAATAGATACCCCTTTGAAAAATTCCAAATAAATTTGGTTTTGAAAAAGTTTATCAAAGTACGACGCAAAAGTTTTTTTTTTTAAATTGTCATCTATATGAACGTTATCGGGAAGCTCGGATATGCAATCCATAAAACAAAATTCAATATGGAATATGAATGATAATAGACTTAATCAGCTTTAATCACTTGAAACTTATTTATCGTTTAATCAACTTCACTTAGCAATGTTATTTCCAATGGTAATACTAAAAGAACTAGTTTAGTCAATTTATCAAACACTTGGTGTGCAAGTGAATTTTCATAATTTTTCCTTTGATTGTGTTGATACACAAAATCACTTATTAACAAAAGTGATTATAAGATATATCAACACTTGAGGTAAAATTAAATTTGACGAGGAAAATTCTTACAATTCAAATGATAATGAAATGCTATTTGACAAATTGATCAACGAATATCAAAGCAAGTAAAAATAAAAAATAAAAGCAACACAAGGAATTTTTCTTCAAAGTTTCCCACTTTCGTCCTCGTGTATGGGTATGTCTACGACTAATTCCAATGGAATCAGGAAAATTCTTATTATACAAAATTGTTGATACAAGAGAGTGTTCAAGAGCAACTCCACAAACCCTAAGCTTGTTGTTAATTCAAACCCTTCCCCACTTTTGATCTTGAGAGAGAACAAAACACAATAGGTGAAAAATGACTATCTGGATCTTGCTACTCCTTTGTATTCTTTATCTCCAAAGATTTTGCGCACTATCAATTTCAAACTATTGCAACATAAAACTTCGATTCTATCTGGTACTCCAAGTTACTTCCTTGCAAAGATTTCAAACACTCCAAGGTTCCTTGCAAAGATTTTAAGCACTCAAATGTTGTTAAGTTTATCACAATTACCTCTCGAACATCTTGCACGAAAACCCCCAAATTTACCAATGATCTTGGAGGATAAACCCGAGGTTTTTCCTGGATGAAAACCCCTACAAAACTCTACCCAATACACAACTGGACACTAGCAATCCTTGTCTATATGGTATCCTAACGGAACATTGTTACAATTTAATGTCATTGTGTATGCATAGATTGGAGGTTTAAGATGAAGAGCGAAATGTGATAATTTTATGGTTTTCAACAAGTTATGAATGTGCATGAAGGGGTATTTATAATTTTCAAACTTTTAGGGAAAAAGGAGTAAATTCGAAATAAAAAGACTTAAAGAAATTAACCAAACATAACACTATATTTCAACTTATGTATCGTATGTATCAACACATACGTGAATTTTAAATTGTACGTGTCGACCTATGAGAAGCCATATATCGACAGAAACAAGCCAGAAGCTACAGGCTTTAAAACGATAGTAAATGTGTCGACCTGAAAAGTGGATGTGTCGACACATGAAATAAGAATTTCTGCAAATTCAGAAAAGCTTCAATATGTGTCGACCTGGATCATGCATGTGTCGGACTAAGAGTTACAGAGGCTACAGGCTTTAATAATTGGTTACATGTGTCGACCGGAAATACGAATGTGTCGACACATGCAGTAAAAAATCATGCAAAAACTATTTTTAATGACTTGGATCAATTTCAAGATGCTTTTTAGTGATTCTTAAGACCTCTAATGCAGAGGAGTGTCACAATACATAAAGATACTATCCAATACTCCAAAGTGCAAGCTTTTTCCAGTTTTGACATTAATCAAAATATTTGACGACGAAGTTTGTACTTACAAAAACAAGCATTATTGTCAATATATCCCAGTTAGTTGTTTATTATGCATAATGAATTATGGTTGAATTGAATTGATTTAAATCTGACTTGCTTTATTATGATTCATGGTTGAATTGAATTGAATTTAACTTGCTATATTATTGATTTAGGGCTGATGTGAATCTAACTTACTTTGTTATGATTAATGGTGAATTGAATTGAACCAAAATAAAAGTATTAAGAAAACAAATGTATCATCTACAAAGATAAAGGATTCCCTAATTAATAAAGGCATAATGCCATATTGTGCATTACAGGTAGTTGTTCCAAAATGATAGTACAAAAGTCATAATGCATAGTCTTCAATGACAAACAAGTAGTTGTTCCAAAATGACATTACAAGTATTTGTTCCAAAATGACTATACATAATACATAGTTTTCAATGACAGTAAACTTCCAAAAATCAAGACAGTTCATAATACATAATATTCCAAATTATAAGGACAATATCCAATATATCTCTTCCCATGATTTCATTATGCACACACATGTTCCCAATTTGGGGTCTCCTTGGACAGTAGCAGTAGGGACATCAGTATTCAATTATGCATCAGCAATATGGTCCTCAATTTCCAAAGGTGCTTCAACAGTTGAACCTGGATCAACAATAGGGAACCCTAAATGTCTTGTATATATTACACATCAATGATTTTATTATGTATGGTTTGGTTTAGTTTGAATTGATTCCTATATATATATGTTAGTTTTGATTGGTTTGATTATGTATGGTTTGGTTTCATTTTGTTTGATTTGGATTATTTTGGTTTGTTTAGTTTGGTTTTGTTTGATTTTGTTTGAATTTGGTTTGTCGGTTTTGTTTTGTTTGATTCTTCTATTGGATGGTCTTTCTCTTTGGCTGCTACTTCTCTCCTAATTCATTATTATGTTTGATTTCTATTATCCTTACTAGTTATTTTTCTTGATTGTTTCTCTCTCTATTTGTTCTTTAGTTTGGTTTCTCCTCTTTCTGATTGGTTTGGTTTGTTTATTTATTTTGGTTTACGTCTTATGTTTCTCCTTTTCTATATGATGATTTATCTCTTTAGTTTATTTTTTGTTTGTTTGTTAGAGTGTTAGATCTCCTATCTAAATGGAGATGAAGACTTATCTCTAGTGTTTCATGTCTCTAGTGTGATATTATATCTGCCCGTTATGGTGTTCTTAGTGTTTCTTCCTTAACTGGAGGTAGGTTGTTTGATTGCGCTCGATATCTGCTGGGCGGACCGATGTGTCTCTCCTTGGTTCCAAGAAGGACGATCCTCTTACTTGGTTTGAGAAATGTCTTTTTAGGAAGATAACGTCAGGTCTTCACACCTCTTTCTAGGGTGATCCTTGGATTGTGAATATCCCTATTAAGATTAGATTCCACATGCTTTTTACTATTTCTCGTGTTACAGATGGGATTCCACATACCTCTTGGTTTCAGTTAAAAACGGAGGGGAGTAAGTTTTTTTTCAAAAATACATTATTTACACAAAATATAAAAATACATCATTCACAACAAATATATATTTTGACAAATATGATTCATCATCATCATTGTTATTCTTGGAGAACAACAAATCTTTGTTGTTATCTGGATTTTGTTGTATATCCTTTGTGCGCATTCTTTTCAAGTTCAATGGATTACATGCATCCAATTTTTGATAAGTTGAAATCCATCCCAGATAACTATTCCAAGATTTTATTATCTTGATCAAATGTTTTCATGACAAATTCTTTCACAAGAAATAGAACTTTATGAAAGAGATATGCACCTTAAATGATATATAAGAGTTTCTTATGGATTGATGTGTTGGCAGTATCTAGAGTGTTGTTACTTTATGAATGTAGGACATATATTATTTGTTGTAGCTAAGTAACTAAACCCCTTGGTTCATTTTTAAAATCGAGGGAAACGGATTTTATTTTTAAATAAAAAAAAAAATAAGGACTTTTTCCTCGGTTTTATAAATAATGATTTAAAATATTATTTACAAAAAATAGTGAATGATAAAAAATTGAAACTAACATGTCTTGTTCATTTTTCAATTTTTTACCATTCATCATGCTACAACTGTTTGCAACATACAACATGTTTAGAAATAAATTTCTCAATATTCTCAATCGAGGAAACCAATAAAATAAGTTTTCTTTGATTGACAACATAGGAATGTTATTGCAAAAAATAAAACAACATCAACAATATTATGTGAGATAGATTGCAAAGGTAGAAAAAATGTTTTGTTAAAGATAGAAGAATGTTGAAGATTTTTTTGTGTTGCAATCCATCCCAAAGAATGATGCATAATATTTCGGAGCGGTTACATATAAGTTAGGATTATGTTAAAATCTGATTAACGAGTGCTTTTATAGTAAAATCTGATTATCTAATCCCTCAGTTATTCAGAAATCGGAGGATTAGATCATTTAATTTACAAATAAAAATAAAATAAAAGGCACCACTTTTAAAGAAATAAAAACATAAAAACATTTACTGGGATTCAAATCATGTCCTAAATTATTTGTCCCCTCAGTTATATTCAGAAACCGAGTGAATATGTTGTATTTATTTATAAAAAAATTAAAACATGGCATGCTTTGGCATTATATCTTGATTTTTTGTTGGGTGAGGTGAAAGATTTATCATGAAATGTATTATTTGTAGTAGTGATGTTGGTTTTGATTGGTTTGATTATGTTTGGTTTGGTTTCATTTTATTTGATTTGGATTATTTTGGTTTTCTTAGTTTGGTTTAGTTTGATTTTGTTCAAATTTTGTTTGTGGGTTTGGTTTTGTTTGATTCTTCTATCAAATGGTCTTTCTTTTCGGTTGCTACTTCTCTCCTCTTTGATTATTCATTTTGACTTTTATCATCCCTACTAGTTATTTTTCTTGATTCTCTCTCTCTCTCTCTCTCTCTCTCTCTCTCTCTCTATCCATGGGTTCTTTAGTTTGATTTCACCTCTTTCTGATTGGTTTGGTTTCTTTCTTTATTTTGGTTTGTGTCTTCTGTTACTCTTTTTCTATATGATGATTTATCTCTTTAGTTTCTTTTTTGTTTGTTTTAATGCTAAGTCTCCTATATAAATGGAGATTGAGACTTATCTCTAGTGCTTCAGATCTCTATTGTGATATTATGTCCACCGACCTGTTATGGTCTTCCTAGTGTTTCTTCCTTAACTAGAGAAGGTAGGTTGTCTGAGTTGCGCTTGATATCCGCTTGGTGCAGAGGTGTGTCTTTCCTTGGTTCCAAGAAGGATGATCCTCCTACTTGGTTTGAGAAATGTCTTTTTAGGAAGGTATGGTCAGGTCTTCGGACCTCTTTCTAGGGTGATCCTTGGATCATGAATAGCCCTACTAAGACTAGATTCTACATGTTATTTTACTATTTCTCATGTTCAGGATAGGTTTGTGGGGACGATATGTAGGTGGTGAAGGGTACATTTTTGGAGATTTTATATGGTGTAAGCCCTTTTTTTTCATAAGACACATCTTTTAGTTGACTACTTATTAGTTCTCTGAAATGTTTGACTTAATGAGGAGATACATAGGTGGATTTAAAGGCATAATATGGAAGGTATTTTTTGTGTGGCATCTTCCTACCATCTTCAATTGTATTTTGTGCCCCCCTCTGCTCCCTAGGTTTGGAATAAGCTTCCTATCCTTCCAATTATTAAGGATAGTTGGACCCCTATAAGGTGAAGGTTTTCTCTTGGCCGTTTTAGCAAGATATGCTCTCGTCCATAGTAAATATCTTCAAGAGAAAGTTCTTATTTGATCTGGATGACACCTTGTACATCTTATGTAGAGATTTGCTTGATTTAGTTTCCCATTTGTTTGTTACCTATATTTTAGCTTATAATATTTTGTATAGAATTTTTGGTTGGTTGGGTTTTTCAATTAGTTCTTCCTAGGGATACTAGCTAGTTCTATTTTTTTATCTCCTTAGATATCTTGGTGGGTTTCTCTATGATCTGGCACGTTGTGGTTTGGACCATTTGGTCAATGCATAATAATAAGTTTTTCTCTAGTGTTTCGATACATGTGAAAGAGGTGGAAGATAAGAGTATTTTTTTACTTGAACTTGGTTTTTTTATAGGTTACCAATGAACTATTTCCTCTCCTCGAAATGGCTATAGAACCCTATCATGTGGATAAACCAATAATGGTTCAAGTGGTTAGTCTATTTCTCGAGGCGTGCAGTGGTTCTGGTCTTGCCCGATGTTCCTTGTTCTGTTGATGGTGGAGCAGTAACTTTAAGGTCTAGTCTTGTTTGCTTTTAGGTGGAGTTGTGTCAGTGGTTGTTTTTGGATTTTTCTTTGTTTTATTATATATATTTTTATATAAATAAGATAGTTTTGTTGAAGTTGGTAGTTGTGATGTTGGAGTTTGTTTGAAGTCCCACATTTCTTAGGTTCCCGGGTTGTTGGGTGTATAAATATGTGAGGGCAGCCTCACCTCTTGAGCTAGCTTTTGAGGGATGAGATCCGAGCATATTTAACATGGTATCAGAGCAGGTTTAAGGACTGTAATATGAGAGTTTGGCCCATGCCCATGCTAGGTGTGAGGGTGGATGTTGAAGTTGGTAGTTGTGATGTTGGAGTTTGTTTGAAGTCCCACATTGCTTAGGTTCCCTGGCTGTTGGGTGTATAAATATGTGAGGGCAACCTCACCTCTTGAGCTAGCTTTTGAGGGATGAGTGGTAATATAAATAGACAATAATACCCTTAATTGGATTATAACAAAAACCCATTGTATATTATCTAACATCTCCCTTCAAACTCAAGATGCATGAAGCATTGAGAGTTTTTTAATCAAGAATCGAAAACGTTTGATCGAATGAGTTTTTATGAAAAAATCAGCAATCTGTGAAGTGGAAGAAACAAAGGGAAAATTAATGGTGCCTTGATAAAAGTGATGGCGAGTGAAATGACAATCAATCTCGATGTGTTTTGTATGTTCATGAAAGACTGAGTTATGAGAAATTTGAATGGAACTCTTATAATCATAATACATATGAGTTGCTTCATAAAGGGAGACACCCATATCAGAGAGTAACCAACGTAACCAAACTATTTCCGCAGTGATGGAAGCCATCGCACGATAATCTACTTCTGTATATGAGTGAGAGACAACATCCTATTTTTTACTCTTCCAAGAGATGAGAGAGTCTCCGAGAAAGATACAAAACCATGTAGTAGACTTACAATCAGTAGGATCATCAGCCCAATCAACATCATAGTAAGCACGTAATTCTAAGGAAGAGATTGACGAAAACAGGAGACTTTGAAACCGTGATCCTCAAAGATATCGGAAAATACGAAGAACAACTGCCCAATGTATTGTAGTAGGAGAAACAACAAACTGACTCACAACATGAACAACATAAGCAATGTTATATCTAGTAATAGTGAGGTACACCAAACTTCCGACCAAAGTACGATACAAGGTGGGATCTGGTAGAATAAGTCCATCATGAGAGGCATATTTCACATTTAGCTCAAGAGGGCTATCTGCTACTTGAGTATCAGATAAGTGAGCTTGCTCAAGAATGTTAGAGATGTACTTTGATTGAGAAATAAGATAGCCTCTAGGAGAGTAGACAACTTGAATCCCTAAAAAATAACGAAGAGTGCCTAAATCCTTCATCTCAAATTGCTTAGATAATTGTAACTTCAACTTATTAATCCCATCAACGTCATCACCTGTAATAATCATATCATCAACATACAAGGAGAGTATAATATGACCATGAGAAGTGGACCTGACAAATAAAGTAGAATCATGATCACTAGGGTGGAATCCAAGAGATGTAATCACAATAGAAAACTTCGCAAACCAAGCTCGCGGAGCTTGTTTCAAACCATATAGGACTTTCTTCAACTTACACACTTCCCCTTGATTATGAGAAACACCTTGAGGTGGAATCATATAAACTTCCTCAAGAAGATCACCATTCAAAAACGCATTTTTACACCCATTTGAGAAATATGCCACTAACGAATAACTGCAACAACAATAAGAGTGTGAATAGTGGTCATTTTGGCCACATGAGCAAACGTTTCTTCATTATCCATACCATATTATTGAGAAAATACCTTAGCAACAAGACGACCTTTATATCTTTAGATTGATCCATCCGATTTAGTTTTGATCTTGTATACCCAACGAGACTCAATAACACGTTTCCCTGACGGAAGAGGTACTAATTTCCAAGTATGTGTCTTGTACAAAGCAGCAAGTTCCTCTTCCATAACATGTTGCCAAAGAGGATGAAGTATAGCTTCCTTATAGAAAGATGGCTCAGACATATTATGAATAGAGGTTAGAAAGGATGCAAAAGAATTAGAATAAGTGGAATAAACATAATCGAGAAACTTAGTAGACTTACAATCACGTGAAGGATAACGACGAGGGGAGGGGGAGGAGGTTGTGGTGGTGGTGGTGTTATATGTGGAGTATGATCAATAATCACAAGAGGTTGTTGGGAAGTCGTGGGAACGGGAGATACATCTGCATCTAGAGTAACATTAGTATCAACCCTGCAGTTCTCAACATTATAATCACGAGAAATATCATCATCAAAGGAAAAAAGATCAATATGAATAAACTCAGACCTAGTATGAGTATGCAAATCAAAAGAAAGGGAGTAAAACGATATGTGGACATTTGACCCAGGCCCACACTAGGCGTGAGGGTGGGTGTTGAAGTTGGTAATTGTGATGTTGAAGTTTGTTTGAATTCTCACATGCTTAAGTTCTCGGGCTATTGGATGTATAAATATGTGAGGGCAACCTCACCCTTTGAGCTAACTTTTCGGGCTAAGATCCAAACATATTTAACATGGTATCAGAGACGGATTAAGGACTGCAATGTGGACGTTTGGCTCATGTCCACGTTAGGCGTGAGGGTGGGTGTTTAAGTTGGTAGTTATGATGTTTGAGTTTGTTTGAAGTCTCACATTGCTTAAGTTTCCGGACTGTTGGGTATATAAATATGTGAGAACAACCTCACTTCTTGAACTAGCTTTTGAGGGATGAGATCCAAGCATATTTGACCAATTTATATTATTACACTATTAAATTTCTAATTTTTTGTTTTTTTATTGTTGTCAACTATTTTGAATATCTAAATTGATTTTTTTTTAAATTATTTATGGATAATTTTTATTAAAATTAGTACATAATGAGTAGCGAGTAGTGAACTATAGCTTACATAACTTTCAATGTAAAATATCAACATAATATCGTAGATTTTTATATGATAGTTTCATTGACTTGAATTATTAGTCTTTTTTGAGTGCCCTTTTGAGCATAGGTCATGATACCTCTAGATAAAATAATGCATTATTATCACGAGTGGCAACTGGGCCTCTTGCTAATTATATTGTTTATGCTTTGAACACATCCACTGCCCAAAATATGACAAAAAAAGATTCTATATGATTATGTAACTTTCATTGCATGCTTCACAGCCAAAGTGAAAAAATATAAAAAGAAACTTTTTACACGAGCATAGAGGCATTAAACAACAAAATAAGTAACACTTTCCCTCAAAATGGATTTAATAACAACAAAATAAGTAACACTTTCCCTCAAAAATGGATTTAATAGTAGTTAGTAGATCTGTTAGTAGAAATGCATTGAATGTATTGAGATCATGTGGGGGGTAACAACAAGGGCCCATTTACATAACTTGAGTACTAAGATTGTCTACATCAATTATGATGATAGTTGAGTTGGGTGCACACGTTTATGTTTTATTTTTTTCACTTAAGAGAGGGGAAACACACTAACAATGTAAAATATATTTGTTAGTTAGAATATGTAATCATTTTCTTAGAGTTTGTTTCAACTCGAACCATTCTCTGTTTAAATATGTGAGGACAATCTGATCTTTTGAATTAGTTTGTAGAAATAAAATTCAATTATATTTAATATGGTATTAGAATTGAGTTAAATATTATTATATATATTTGATTCAATCTACACTAAGTTTGAGAGGCATAAATTTCTGAACTTTTGAATGTATAAATATGGTATTCTAACTTTTGAGAATGAGATCCAAATATAAGTACTTTTAACTCTGATATTGAGTTATGTGAAATTTTGATGATCGCAAATCAATTTTTATGTTTTTGTTTGGCAAGTTGATGATAGAAAGTTTGAGACAAGAGAGATGACATATGTCAACAACTTTTTCTTATCAAAAACATCATCATACACAAAAACAAAGCCATCACTAAAAATATTAGGGAATATCTAACTCATTTAAAAAATACAAATACATATAAAATAAAAAAGTCAAATCAATAATTTGACAGTCTTTTTCCACCATGGTCTCATACATTATTTCCACATGGGATGATCTAAATTTCACTCATAATATGATACATCTCATGACATACATCAAAAAGCATATATTGTATTCAGAGATTTACATGTCTAATGACACAAGATTCCAAAAAATAAAATCATAACAAATTAGAAAAAAAGACAAACACCTCTTCCTATACTTGTATTAATACATTACATTAATAATAACTTAAGGTTTCCAAAGACATGATTTGTCTTCACATACCATATTTTACAAACAATAAAACAAACATAAATTTTTTATAAATTGAGTATCGCAACTGTATAAATTAATCTCTTAAAACAATATTCGAACAGAGAATATTTAAAGACCTTTTTCATCCGGGTTTTTTTAGTAGATGAATGTTTAAATAAAAGAGTTAAAAATAAAAATACCTCTTTATGATTTTTTTTTTCTTCTCCTAATAACAAGATGAACACAAGTAGATTTTTGGATCAATGAATGGAAAAATCTCAGAGGGACCTGCCATGAACTTGTTGATAAGTGTTTCTTCTTGAGCTTGGAAGTAGAACCAAAGATTCAGAAACTGCACAAGTTCTCTTGCAAGAACCATAAAGACTAATAAATCCAAAACGATCACTTATACTTCTTGAAACCTTAGCTCCATTATTCCATAAATTACCAATTGTTTCTTCATGATGATCATCACAACCATCCTTTGAGCATTTAACCATTGCAGCAAAGAAAGGATCATCCCTTTGAAAGCTACTTTGAACTGAATTCTTCTTCCAAATCTTTGCATCTTCATGATTGATCACCTTTTTAGAAGAGTTTGTGGAAGTAGTAGTTATAGTAGGAGGAGGTAATGGCAAGAGTTTCATGGAAGATTGTTGTTTTTTCTTGGAATTGTTATGTTTCTTGGGAATTCCAGGTAAATGCTCCCAAGAAAATGGAACACCTGAGAATTTAAGTGGAGAGGCTGGACTAAAATGATGATCATCATGAAAATAGAATGATTCAAGGGAAGAAGATGAAGGTGAGAGTGATGATGAACAAGAGGAGAATGAAGCGGTTCGGCGCGGAGACGGATACTTTCGGGCCAAGAAGGTTTCACATTGTTTTGGAGGATCTTTGGCATGGCGATGAGTGAGATTTGGGGAAGACTCCATTGTTGGAAGAGAGAAAAGATTAGTGTTATTTGGTTGGTAGATCACTTTTTTTTTGTTATGAAGGTCTTTTTCTTCACATTTTAATTTATATATATATAAGGTAAGGCCATAAGAAAGACAAGGGTACATGTCCTACTTTAATAATTTTTTGGGTGAATTTAGGTACAGTGTCTATTGTTGAGATCTATTTATACATCTCTATCAACAAACATTTTTCTATAGACATGAACATGGAATTGAAGTTCTAACGATATAGTTATGAAATCTATTAATTTTAAGGAAAATTCATATTTATCCACCTCAAAAAGTTGAGTAGAGTTATTCATAAATGTTGGAATTACACTCAAAATTTAGAGAATTTTAAATTAATTTTGATGAATAAGAATCAATCCTTTTGATTGATTTCGCTTCTTGTTCTTCACTCTTCACTCGAGTGAATCAATCATAATTTGATTGCAAGATGATTTCGTGCAGCAATGATTATGAGAAAAGAAAAAAATTGAATTGGGGAAGAAAAGGAATTAGGGTTTGAACGAAAGAGAAAGAACAAGAGAATATTTATGTAGAGTTTCTCTCTGCCTTCAGACTGAAGTTTATCCTCAATTATACAACTGCATTAGTGTATTAAAATGATAGAGATTACTCATTATTTATAAGTTAAGTTTGCTTGCTAATTAAATAAATTCCAACTAACCTAATTTAACTAATATTACAAAATAAGACTAAGTCATAATTTATGTCGAGACTAATTCCTTCAACATTTCAACAACTTATAATTTTTGACACACATCATATTTCGACATCAATTGAATCTATCGAAATTAATTGCTTTGGCACAAAGGAATTACATTTTCAATAATAAAGTGTATTGAGAATTACCAAAAGTTGGATTATTCAATAAATAAATAAATATAATAAAATTTACAAAAAAAAAATATAATAAAATGATATTTCATTAACTCATTAGTTAAAAATACACTATCTAATTTTTTATGATGGATAGAGAAGTTGTTCTCTATATTTAATATAGGTTATTAAATTCATGTTTTAACTCGTAGAATCATCAAATTATAAATATTAATTTCGAGTAAACTGTATTTGCAAAAATTAACATAAAAAACATAAAGAATACAAACAAAAATTTAAATAAAACACGAAAAACTCTAAAAATAAGAGAAAAAATTAAAATAATAGTGGTTATCTAATAATTCGATGACTAAGAAATAACATTAATAAAAATTGTTACAAGATCTACATTTTTTTCTCAAACACATGATAACTCTCAGTTAGAATTAGACATATAGATTCACCTAGAGGGAGGCAGACAACAACCTTTTCTTAAAATAGGGGAAGTAACTATCCACTTCCCACGCTGCTAAATGTAAGACGTACGCATATTGCTTTCTTAAGTTCTAAGACCCAAATCTAAGAGGTTTCTATAAATACATCAGCCCGAAGTGGGGAGGACATTCAATTCTCTTTGAAAACACCATTTATAGAGCTTCTCAACATCCCTGCATGAGGTTGCTCTAACACCACAATAACCCTAAAATATAATGACAACCATACACCATAATGGGTTGTAACCTATTGTACTTATAACAAGTACAATTGACACCCATCGTGAGACTTGATAAAACTGACTTGGGTCACACTCATCATCATTCACCACTCTTTTTTGTCACATTTCCTCGAAGGATAGAAAAATGAAATTCCAAGATTATTGTCAATACCATTGCCGGAGGTTTCGTCGATTGGGAATAATTCAATTCTTCCTGCGGGAAATGTGATAGTAAAGTTTTGATGGCAAACATCATATCCACTGGCCCTAAGTTAAACTTGGAAAAGGAGCCAACGTCCATGTAGCGATAGAAATATTGAGACTAAGTCATTGGATTGACTTAACTCATACAGATCAAATAAAAATCACCACCACACTTTATTTTTTTCAAAGGAAATGGGAAAAGAGTGAATAAACCCAAAAAAGTAAGAGGGAGAGAATCTAGGTACGGGGGTTGGTTATAAAAAAGGAAGATAATAACACCCTAAACATCTATGGTACTCCACAGGAACCTCTTTAAAAATATGTGTATTTTGGCTATAAAAGGTGCATACAAAAATAGATGATGGAGATGACAAAAGAAGTATTTTTTACAATTTTTGCACCCGCCGCGGTTGTGAATCTTTTGTGCCTACATATCCCCTTTATGCAACAGAGGATCAGGGTATTGTAGTTCACCTTAAAAAATTTAAAACACATATGTGTTGGTTAATTTTAAGAGAAGAGACATCATCGTCATATCCGAGTGGAAAACATACTTACTACCCACAATTATGAGAAATGAGTATTTGCATCATCTCAAATTGGAGGACATAGCTTAGATTTAAAATCAACAAGACATCACTCAACACCCAAGTGGAAAATGTCTCACTTCACTACATATCGTAGAAGTATAGTAGCTTGCATCACTACAAGAATCAACAAGAGTCTAATCTTTTGAGAAAAGTTTTTTAAAATAAAAAGTCAAAGCGCCAAAAAATGGTTTGAGTGAGGTTAATGACTTTTAGTCTTGAAGAAGATGTTAAAGTATGATTAAATTGATTAAAGGTTTGATTAGGAAAAAGCTTTTGAAAAAGCATGGACCTAAGTCCAAGTTTATTATGAAAGTGGTTCAAGTTTGAAAACAATAAGAGTTTTAAAAAAAGGGAGAAGATTTTGAAAATTAAAGAAGATGAGAGGAGATAAAGAGACTATCATATGTACCCAAAGTAAAAGCTAAGGAAGAGAATAGTCTAACCAACAAGAAGCCGACACTTGACATAAAGAAGTCAATGTAGAATTCTCATCCTTTGGATTAAAACCAAGCAATCAAAATACTAAACCTTAGATGAATATCAAGCTTTAGATGAATAAAGAACCAAGTAAAGTCTCCAAGAAAAATTAGTCATAGTAACAACTGTATATAAAGGAATTCCCAATCACAGATAAAGCATATAAATCATAATATCCTGCACACAGAAAAAATTTAAACCAATGCCTTGGAGTAAACCCCAAGGACTTCAGAATAACTTCACCAAAATATCACAGTAAAGATCACAGAGTTTCAAGTTCTCAAGGTTTCCAATCCTACATCTTCAAGAATCCATGACTCCACAAGGCTAGGGATAGTAACCCGATAGTTCAAGTAGCTTTAAGGCTTTTAATATTCAAGTTGATTATTAAGTATATTTACAAAAGAAAATAAAGCTCAAGTGAGCAAAGATAAAAAACAGAAAGTAAATACTCAAGTGAGCAAAAGGAAAATAGCATGAGATGTAAATGCTAAAGGTAAATGACATAAAGTAAAGACATAAAATAAATGCATAAAGTAAAAGTATAAAATAAAGTCAATGGTTAATAGTCAATGGTTAGAAGTTAGTGATTAATAGTTAAGGGTTGACTATTTTTTAGAAGAGTGATCCATGATGATTTGAACATTGAGCCTAGGACAAAGTTGATGAAGACTCATTAGAGGATTGATAGAATCAAAGCCTCATAACAATGAGCTTTCAAGGTTATTGGTCATAGTTCAATATTTAATGATCTTTGGGCTTACAAACACAAGGTTTGAACCATTAAGAATCAGTCAAATAAAAGATGAAGAAGGGAGGATTCCAAGTGATATGATCCATGATGGTTTGAGCTTTGAACATAGGTCAAAGTTAATGAAGACTCATTAGAGAATTGATAGAATCAAAGCCTCCTAACAATGAGCCATCAAGGTTATTGCCCATAGCTCAACACCTAATTATACTTGGACTTGCAAACATCAAGTTTGGGCCACTGAGTACCAATCAATAAGAAACAAAAAAGGTGGCGAGATGAAGGGGAAAAGGGAAATCACAGTGTAATCAATGTCTTAGATGAATTAAAATTAGGGTTTCAAATATCATCAACATCATTCATCCATTTTGGTAGATTTTGTTTTTCAACCTATCAACACCTAAGATCCAATGAGGTTGAGGAACTTGTCCCAAAGTAACACTCAAGTGTCTCCAAATCATAACCAGTTACAAAAGTAATAAAATATATATTTAATATAAATTAATAAAAAAATATTTAAGTGATTAATAAAAAGAAATAATTGGTAAAATATACAAAGTGTATTAAAACACCAAATAAAAATCCCAAAAAAAAAATCAGAGGTTAATCATGAGTCAACAAGTATTGAAATTTTTTTTTAGAATTTTTAAAAGTCAAGAACTATTTTTTTAAAATACAAAAGTTAATCAAAATAAAAAAAAAAATCACAAAAAAAAATTAAAATCAGAAATAAAAATTAAACAAGGTCACCAATATTTATCAATATATCATTGGATCCTTCCATAAAATTTTTAGAATTTTAAAAGGTCAAAAAGTATTTTTAAAACAATTAAAATAAGACAAATAAAGAGAAAAATAATAAAAAATACCAAATCATAAAATAGAATTATGAAAAAATAAGATTCAAAAAGATAATATTTAAAAATATTTTTGTGAATTTTTTCATAATTTTCAAGTCAGAGATGAATTTTTTTATGAATTTTTAAAGTTTAAAACAAATAAAATAAAAATCACAAAATAAAATAATAAATCAAAAAAATCGGGACCATTTGATCATTGTCAAAATGTGTTAGTAAGAAGATCTAAGGGACCTGACGCACTGTGCATGTTATGGTCTTTATTGAAAAACACACAAGATCGTTAATAAAATCAGATTTTATAAGATAAAACAAAAAATATGGATCATTTGATCAAAGTCAAAACACGTTAGTAAACATATCCAAGGGACCTGGCGCGTAGTGCTTGATATGGACTATAGAAATAAACATAGAGTTTATAAAAAAATGAGCCAATCAAAATAAAACAATTGTCAAAGGATCATTGGTTGAAGCACGACACGTAGGTCGTCTTCAACCTCCAGACACCTGCGTGTGGGGTTTATATGAGATTCTTCAAACGGAAACATTAGAGCTCATAGTGGTATTATTGGATTCGTCTCTTCCAAACGATCATAACTCTACCCTCGCAAAAATTTATGTAAAACACAACGTAGTCGATTTGAGAAAAACCAAAGCAAAATTGCAAAAAATTGATTTTATAGACAAATGCTAAATTCTCAACGAAAATGAAAACCAAAAGAAGTATGAGAATCAGAAGAAGAAGGACTACGGATTAGTAACTTGTTTGAATTGATTTGGTTCAAAAAACTACCTGAACGAAGCTCAAAAAGTTTGCTCTAAAACTGAACTTTTGTAGCTCTAAATATGGCTCGATTTGCTTGGTTTAGGTGATGGAAAGTTTGTATAATTGTGGAGAATGATGAATCAAAAAAGAATTTGAGTTGAGAAGGCTTGCAATTATGAAATGAATTTTAAAATTCCAAGCTTCGAGTGAACTTTGGCAGAGTGATTATGACTCTCTAAAGCATGGAAAATGAATGGAGAGTGGCCTTCTATTTATAGGAGAGTGAATGGTGATGAGAATTGGAAAAAATAGTGAGGTTTGGAGGGAAATCACACGGAGCTCGAAAGTGAGAAAAGTGTGAATCTAATCCACCTAAAACTCATCAAATTCTTGCGTTTTGAGGCTTAAAAAAGTCTGAGCAAGTTTGTTAATCATGCTTAAATCAAAAACACGCACAAATCTTGTGTTTAGAAGCCACGTTATGGATTTTATAATTCTGACTTGGTGAGAAATTCAGTTTCATGGTACCCACTTTGAATCCACGGTGCACTCAACTCAGGAAGCTTTATGGGATAATTCTTGAAGCATTTTAAAGATCATATCACCCTCTTCACAATGTGCCAAGAAAGACATCATTTGGATGATTGAGCTGGAAGTTATATCCATTTGAAATCGTCAAAAAATAATCTGACTTTTGTACATAGAAATATTTCTAAGTGTTGAGCTTCAAAATGACCTATAATGTCTTGCAAACTTACAAGCCTTTCCACTAAAAATTTGATCTTGATCCTTGAAGAGGAAATGAAGTAGACTCTTTAAATTGACTTGTGAAATTAGTATCATTCAAAAATCATAAAAATTGAAAGAGTTATGGACTTTGGAAGATGATGAACAAATTTGGAGAAATCCACAAATGACCTATAATCTTTTAAATTCTTTAAAGACTTTCCATATCTTTTCAAGCCTTGCACCTTGAAACAAAGTTGAATTAGACATCCTCAAGTTTATTGTCAAAAAAGAATGAGCTCAAGGAGATAAAAGATGACCAAGTTATGATCCTTTGAAGTCACACAAGAGAGTTTGATAGCCTTTTCAAATGACTTGTAATCTTCTTCAACCATTAGTGATCTTCCATTCAAAATTAGCATTGGATCCTTGAAGAGAAGTTATTAAGGACTCTTCAAAGAGAACCATGAAAATCTCAAAAAATGAGCAAGATATGGTCTTTGGGAGTCAATCAAAGCTTACTCAGAGAGTGCCAAAATGACTTGTAACCCCTTTTAAATTTTGATGACTTTAAATGCACAAATGGATCTTGACATGTAAAAAGAAGTTGTTGTAGATGAATGATAAGAATCCATAGAAAAAGTAACCAACTCAAAATGTTGAAAATTGAGTGAGTTATTCAGTTGTGATCATTGAATCAAGTACTTGTTCAATTAGGTCCAACTTGTTGAATCAACCTTGAATAATTTTAAATTTCTTTGCAAAATAGAGCATGATGGATCACATTAGACCTCGAAATGATGTTATATTTAAGCACACTTAAATATGGAGCTTAAGTCTCAATGAAGCTTGTTGAAGAAGGAAAGGGAATAAAAACATGAACCAATGAGTCTTCTTGATGAATGTCATTCTCTTTGAATCAAGCTTAACCTAAATGAAATTAAGAGAGTTCTTTAAATCAAAGAAATGTGATGTCATCAACATAGCTTTAAAGCTCAAACTATTGTAATTCATTGAACAACCATTTGACTGAGGACTATCCCTCAAAACCCTAGGTTAGATGGTGAGATGTATGAAGTTGTGTCATCACCTACAATATAAACATATAAAGAAACATATATGCATATTTTGATGTTAGTTAAGAGTTAATCAACATAAGATGCACATGTACAAGATACATAATTCAAGGTTATTTGTGATTCCTCTAGAGAAAACTTAAAGATAAGAAGAAGTAGAAGAGAGAACCAAACCTAATGTGTGATATTGATGTATTGGTGATATGATATTATAAGAGATATTAGGGGAAAATTGGGGTATAACAGTCTAAAATCACCTTCTTCAGAAAAGACGCCATCAATGTTTTCCCTCATAATAATAATCCCATGGGAACCACAATACAGTATGATGATTAAGAAATGAAACATGTATTTATTGACCTTGAGAGCTCACCAAACGTCTTATTATGATGCTCCTTTGATCCATATGACATCCGAACATTCCAAGGGTCCCTGGCTAGTTTATCAAGCGAACATATACAGGTGAAAGGTCATATAACGCTCAAAACAATGTTTGGTTTTAGAGGAAAGCGTAAAAACAATCAAGGTAAAATATTATATGGTAGACACATTGTCTCCATACATTGTTATCTCAGGGCGACCTGCCTCAACTTGTTATGGGCCACCTTTTCCACACTTCATTTGAGCATGAAGCTATCACTACTTGACAAGCAAGTTGGAGTGGTTCAGGGAGACCAAGAGGTATTCCCATGAATGTTATATAAACATCTTAGAAATGAGAATGGGACAAGTTTCCACAACCTCCTCTCCTCAACCATATGCATAATATGTAGATGTCGCAAGCTAGGATCCTAGATTGAGGGAAGAGAATAATAGTCTCAATCCCACGGAAGAATTAAAGGAAATCCACATTAGACCCTTGGACCATCAATCACTAAGATAGGAACCTTCATATCTGATTCTAGGGAGGAGAAGGAATTGGTCGCCTTGTTGAGGAGGAACATATACTTGTTAGCTTGGGCTCCTCTGACATGCCATGGATAGATACAAGAGTGGTGTTCCATCACCTCTTCATTTATTTTACAATGAAGCATGTGTCGTAGAGAAACCATAAGGGGGGAAAGAAGAAGGGGTCCATTGATGAAAAAGTTCATAAGATAAGAAGTGTTAACTTTAATACTAAGGTTAAGTATCCATCTTGGATGACTAATGTAGTCCTAGTACAAAAGTCATCAAACACATGGTGTATGTGCATCAACTTCATTGACCTCAACGTTGAATTCCCTAAGGATCCGTATGATTTGTCTAATATATATAGTCTTATTGATGCATCATTTGGATACAAAATATTGAGTTTTATGGATGCTTATTCGGGCTACAATCAGATCAGGATCAATCATGTAGATGTGCCCAAAAAAAATTTCATGTCTAATCATGACAACTAATATTACAATGTCATGTCATTTGGACTAAAAAACACAAACACCACCTATCAAAGGCTCATGTGTGTAGTATTCTCAAAGTAGATATGGCACAACCCGGATGTATAAATTAATGATAGGGTTAATAGCTAACTTTCCTCCTACCATTTGGGTGAGATTTGGAAAAAAAAGCCCCATAAAAAAATTAGATTCCCACCCTAACATATAAAGATTCCACTGTTTCAGTCCTTCATTAAAACAAGTCATCCAATTAGCTGACGTGGCATTGACACATTGTCATATTGTATGTAAATTAAATTTTTTGAATATCCACATTTCATTTATTCATTTTAATTAAAACATATTTACCATTTAAAGACATGTTAGCCCTAATTTAGGATTGGTATTGTCGACTTCTTCTCCCTCCTTCAAAATACAATCCTCTGTCGTATTCCTTATTCCCATTCACTATCAATTCTTGCTCCTCTCTCTGTGTAAACGTTAATGGATGATAGTTCAAAGAATAACATGTCATCTAATGCTAGAATCACTCCCAAATATGGACACGATTTGTCAATGAAGGTGTTCGTTTTTAAATCTGTTGCAAATCCAGGGATAAAATATTGGAAGTTCAAATTTTGGGGGAAAGAAGAAGATTTTAAGCTATTTTATTGGGATGATGAATACTTTGGCTCAATTGATAGGAAAGGACTTATAGAATATGATGATGGATGCAATAGATGTGATGTGATGATAGAGTATTTGAGAAATTTTGGCCGAGATTTCAGGAAGGAATTTGGAAGAGAATTTGGGTCAAAATTATGTTCCAAGGAGATGAAAGATAGGAAGAACAGGTTAGAGAGCACAAGGAAGAAATTGGATTTTATAGTTGTAGTACTTATTAGTTGTTGGGTTTAATTTTTCATAGTTTTAGAAGCCTGAATGTTGTATTATACTTATATTGTAGTTGTAGTACTTATGTTAACAAAATGCTTGATTTGAAATGAATGAGAAAACAAGCATTGTTGTCAATATATCTCAGTTAGTTTATTATGCAGAATGAATTATGATTGAATTGAATTGAGGTGAATTTTACTTGCTTTATTATGATTTATGTTTGAATTGAATTAAGGTGAATCTGACTTTCTATGTTATTCATTTATGATTGATGTGAATTAGATTTGCTCTGTTATGATTTATGGTTGAATTGAATTGAATCAAAATAAAAGAATTGCGATACTAAATGTATAATCTATAAAGATAAAGGACTCCATAATTAATAAAGGCATACTTCTACATTGTGCATTACAAGTAGTTGTTCCAAAATGTCAGTACAAAAGACATATTGCATAGTCTTTAATGACGTTACAAGTAGTTATTCCAAAATGACATTACAAGTAGTTATTCTAAAATGACAGTACATAATACATGATTTTCAATGACAGGAAACTTCCAAAAGTATGATAGTACATAATACATAGTCTTCCAAATTACTAGAACTTTTTCTTAAATATCTCTTCCCATGATTTCATCATGTGCACACATGTTCCCAATTTGGGGTCTGCTTGGGCATTAGCAATAAGGACATCAATACCCAATTGTGCATCAGCAATAGGGTCCTAAATTTCCAAAGGTGCTTAAATAGTTGAACCTAATCCACCATAATTTTGTTGCCTGAAGATTGATTTGCCTATCACTATTCCTGGAAGGTGCTTGGGGTTTCTTCTTCTTGCTAACTTGATATCTCTTACTAATATGCTTCTTCTTTGGTGATGGATTAATAAATTGTGATTGTTGAGCATCTTGAGTCACTTGTGATTGTTGAGCATCTTGAGTACCTTCTGTTTAAGTATCTTGAGTAACTTCAATAGGTTGATCATAAGAGGCAACCAAGTCCTCAATTATGGCATCCATTTCTAGATCATTGTAAGTGAAATTTTGGCACTGTAATAACGAAAGTCAAGACTGATGTCTCAACAACACACAATGTCACGACATATGTTATAACATCTGTTGACAAAAAAACTGACTTGCTGAAAACAAAAATATTATGTAGAAAATTAAACTGCAGAAACTTAAAGAACACAATTAATTGTTAACCCAGTTCGGTGCAACTCATCTACATTTGTGGGGCTAAATAGTCCTAGTTTACAACTTCTCACTTAATCACTACCCAATGCAACTTCTACCTAGAAATCACCATCTAGATATGAGAAATACCATCTCACTTCCTATCACCACAGTGATATCAAACAATTCCAATCACATGGAATGACTCAAGAAACCAAGAAGATTACTCTTCCAATACAAAAATACTTATTTTTGCTTAAAAGCATAACTAAGAACAATACTTAACTCTTTGCTTAAAAGCTTAGAGGAGAACAATAAATTGATAAACAAGTAACAATTGGTCAAATTCAATGCATCAAAAGATACATGAGGACATACAAAAACACACAAATACCTAAGGACGTCTCAAAACCTAAACCCTTATTTTTTCACACTCAATTTACAAAAAGAATTCTTAAACAACTAGGTCTTAGATGTTCCCTTAAATAGACTCTTGCACTGAGTTTGTACTCTTCAATCAAATCCAATCAGCAGCTCCAAATTCATATAGAATCTTCTCCATTAAAATAGAAACAAATCTCATAAATGTTTCCTAAACATTCTCAAAGATCCTTTTTATGAAACTAATCAAATCTGCACTTCTTCCTAAAAAATCCTTGATTTCCAGCGCCTGTATGAGTACTAAAATCTTCCAGAAACTCATATTTTCAAATCAAATCATCCAGGATACATACCAGCTATACTATCATGATGTTCTGGTGTAACATGCTACAACATAAATCAAAACATCTGTCAAATAAAGGCCACCAGACTCTGTTGTACCTGTTGGTTAAGATGTTATGACATCTTGCTCAACATTAGGCTGCAATACATGTTTCCAAATGCAACATGTTTAGATCAAATTATTGTCAACTACTTGTTTTACCAAAATTGTTTCCAACCATAAAATCACAGACCTAACAATCTCCCCCTTTGGGAAATTTTGGCTAAAACAACCTTTTGCACACTAACCCTGGAGAGAGGAATAAAACCACAAACACAAGTTACATGAATATATGTAAACTCTGTAAAAACACAACACAACTCAAGAGCTTGCACAATCAGACAGATCTATTAATCCCCTTATCATACACAATTAATCATCCCCCTCAAGGGAAAATTCAAATCTCCATAAAATAAATCAAACCTGAACACCACATGTTCACACATCAGAGGCACATGAAACAGAAGAAAATACGCCTCACAAATAACATTACAGCCATAGAAACATCTGGAGCACAACCAGGCATAACAACATATCATGCTCCCCCTGAATAGTTGCATTCAGCAAGTAACCATAAATACTACACTCCCTTAGCAGTAACACAATCCTATCATAATGCTAAATCAACATGTCAAGACATGTGATATAACATTAGGACAAAACCAACGCTTTACTGCCCCTTTTTAGCCAAAATATTGAATAAACTAGAGTAAATGTACACAAGTTAGAAACACACATATTACACACCAGCAATACCATAGATGGAAGCACAAAAATCAGATGGAAACACATACACTTTTGGTCAACTTCAGGTAGTCTTCCACCTCTTCCCTTTGTCAAAGAGACTTTTGCATTCCTTGGTGTTGCAGCCAACCCCACTTCCTTTTAGAACACCTTCCTTCAACCCTTCTCAGTAGTAATTTGTCCAGACATATCATGCCTCAGATTATAGAGGAAAGGTGCAATATTAGTTGTATTCCTCCATATTTTTAATTTCTATAACTCCTTAATAATATAAGTTCCAATCCCACTATTTTTAAAAAAAATAAGTTGTTCTTTGTTTTCCATATCCTCCAGAGTATCTTCCTCTCCTTAAATAAGATTCTTGATCAGTTGATTACAACTACCAAAGTTCTTTCTCAAACCATGTTGAATGAGATATCTGAAAGAACTCATATCTTCACTATGAAATGTCATGATATCCTGCTTGACATCATGTCTCTTTAACACCAATTCAGAGAAACTTTCTCTTGTTTCCCTTCCTTCATCTCCAACATTATACCAAGAAGCACATTCATGTTTCTTACTGATCCAGAAATACAAACTATTCCTCAAGGAAAAACATCCATTAGTATTTAATATCTTCATATTTAATTCAATGATGTTTCCTTTATCAGAGTGAATTGTAGTCAGTTCTTTGGATTTTTCTGTCTATCCTTCAGTAGACAGACCTTTTCTAGATTGAGAAATCATTGATTTAGTGCTTCTGAATTCATAAATTTCCTCCCTTAGTGCTCCATCAATTTTCACACAGGATATTCCAACATCATCTCTAACATCCACCTTCTCTTCAAAAATTGAATCATCAATTATCACATTGATAGATTCCATTTTCATTCAAGTTCTGGAGTTAAAAAATCTATAAGCTCCTCTGCTTGAAGAGTAGCCCATAATTGTTTTTTCATCCCCTATGGAATCCTTCTTGTCCACTTGATCTTTGTCAGTAAAGATCTGGCATTTACTTCCAAAGATATGAAAGTATTTAACTTTAGGTTTCCTTCCTTTCCATACCCATAGAGACTAGTAGTAGTACCTCCTCTCAAAGTAACCATGTTATTAATATAGCATGCAATATTCATAGCTTCAGCCCAAAACTCAAATGGTAATTGCTTAGCACTAAGCATGACTCTAACTGATTCCTGTATGGATTTAATCTTTTGCTCAATAATTTCATCTCCCCGAGTTTTCCAGGAATAAGAGAACTCATGGTTTATTCCTTCTAAATCACAAAATTTAGAGAATTTTGTTTTCTTAAAGTCCTGGTCATTGTCACTTCTGACCTTGAAAATCACACTCATCTTCTCGTCTTGAATGCTTTGACATATACCTTTGAATACTTCAAGAGTATCTTATTTTTCTCTAAGAAAATTCATCCAACTATATTCAGAAAAGTCATGTATAACCATAAAGACATACATTTTTCCTCATGGGTTGTCTATCTGTAATGGCCCCATTACATCTGTATGAAGAAGTTCCAACACTTTGGAAGTAGTCTAATGTTACAACATTGGGTGTGACATCATGATTTGCATTTTACTTACACACTCATCACAAACTTGTCCTTCTTCAATCTTGAGCTGTGGCATATCTCTAATGGCTCCTTCAGATATTAATTCCTTCATTCTTTTAAAATTAAGATGTCCAAGTTTATGGTGCCATAGCTTCACTTCATCCTCATTGGTTATTGAACATATGGAAGAGTAAGAAATTATTTGAGATTCCCACAAATAGTAGTTGTCTTTGGAACTTATACCTTTCATTAGAACAACTTCTTTCTCATCTTTTACTAGACATTTTGATTTTAAGAAGTTGACTAACATACCTTGGACACACAATTTACTAAGGATAATAAGATTATCAGTTAATCCTTTCACAAACAACATATCTTTTAAATTGTAACAACAAATACATATCAACTTACCAACTCCTTTGTTTCTCATTTAAACCCATCACAAAATCTGACAGAACCTGTGGGATGAGGCTTGACATCCACCAACATCTTCTGGACCCCTGTCATATGTTTAGAGCATCCACTATCAAAGTACCAGTCTTCACTAGTTGAATCTCTCAAGGAAGTATAATTTGAAACTGAAAGGATTTATATGACTAGCCTCACCACAGTATTGACATCTCCAAGTAGATTGAGGTTGATTTGAAGATTCACAATATTTTCCAGGATGTTGTAACATGAATTTGGACATGTTGATCTTTTTCTTCTTTTCAGAAGGAAAGAACTTTTCTTCTGACATTCTTCTCAGTTTACTACCAGATTTATAATGAACTCTAGCATCTTCATTTTCTTTCACCATATTTATGGAATCTGTCAAGTTATCAAGCTTAAAGTTTAAGCGATTTAATTCACTTTGCAGATGAGAGACAATACATGATAGTTTCTTCTTTTCATTCTCTAAATCAACAATGATCTTCTTTGTTCTTCCTCTTTCTCGAGGCTTTTATCACACTTGTCATAAGTATTCTTGTAGGACACATCCAGGTCTTCATAAAGATCATTCTCATCACAAGCTTCAACTTCATCTACCCATATGCCAGATTGAGCCATCACAAGTTTGGCAGTCTCAGAAGTATCTTCATCTTCTGACTTATCATCATCAAACTAAGATGCAGTGAAACCTCTCTGTTATTTCTTAAGGAAGTTGGGACATTCAGGTCTAATATGGCCTTATCCTCCACCTTCATAAAATTTAATGCCTCTGTCTTCACTTGACTTCTCTTTCGTTCTTGTTTTCTTCAAAGAATCAATATTTGTTACTGATGTCATATGAGATGTTTTTGACATCTGATCTCCCTCTTCTATCCAATCTCTTCAAAAATCTATTAAATTTCTTCCCTAGTAGCACAATGGTATTAGACGTACCCTCATTAATGTCTAGATCAAGTTGACCTTCATCTTCTTCAGCATTGGATACAGAAGCTATGCCTTTGTTCTTTTTTTCAGTCTTGTCACTAATAGCCCATTCAAAAGTTTGAACTGACTCAATAAGCTAATCAACTCTCATGTTGTGGATGTCTTGATCTTCTTCAATTGTTGTAACCTTCATGTTAAATCTCCTAGGTAAGGACCTAAGAATCTTTCTAACCAGCTATGCTTCTGACATCTTTTCTCCTATGGCACTTGATGCACTAGCAATTTCAAGAATCTTCATATAATATTCCTGATTTGTCTCATCATCTTTCATCTTCAAATTCTCAAATTTGGTAATGAGAAGCTAAAGTCTTAAAATATTCACTTTAGAGGTACCTTCATATGTTGTCTTGAGAATTTCCCAAGCATCCTTGGCTACAGTACATGTATTAATTAACCTTAAGACGTTCTTTTCTACTCCATTGAATAGAGCATTCAAAGCTTTGGAATTTCCAATAGCCTCTTTATCATTAGCTTCATCCCAATCTTCTTCTAGTTTTATAGATATTACTTTTCCATCTTTGTCCTTCAAAATAGGATGTTCCCATCCTTTCAAAACAGGTTTCCAAGTCTTGTTTTCCATAGATTTCAGAAAATCTACCATTATAACCTTCCACCAGTCATAATTTGAACCATCCAACCTAGGTGGTCTGTTGTTATACTCTCATTTTTTATCCATAGTTTTGTACCCTAGTTTTTTACCTAAGATCCCACCTCTCTTTTGCATCATTTGCATAACATCCAATATCATACCATTCATTTATGCATCACTAACCTAATAAAAATACAAGGGTTTTATCTTGTTTGTTTGTTTCTTGCACATCATAGGTGTGTGGATCAATGAGCTCAAGTAGTTAATTGATCAAGGGCATGTATATTCTCAAGTGATTCATAACTCTCATTCACTCATGATGATCATCACCTTCATCACAACCCTCATCAATAGGATTTCATCATGGATTCATCAGGTGATCAGAAAATTAGGGTTTTGACACCCTTAATTGAAAACTCAAGAATTAGGGTTTTAAGGGTTGATCTCCATTGCACGTCACTCAAGAAATCCACAATATCATCATCCCATAGTCCTCAAGTTGTCCTAATGTGTTCAATGTTGCATTATAGTCACAAGGTCTTATTGAAATTGGAAGGTTTGAATTCATCTGGAAAATCAACTGCTCAAAGTCAAACTTTGACTTTTGAAATTTTTAGTCAAATATGGACTCCTCAAGTTAATTTTCATGAAAATATGGTTGATAATTGAATTTTATCAATATGAATCACCATAATTAAGGTAACTTGCAAAGAGGGTAAAGTTTAAGAAAGTGAAAATTTCACTAAGTATCAAATACCATGATCAAGTGCATGACTTTCCAAGGTTGTAACTTCTTCCTCAAGCTATCACTTTTCATGCCTAAAGGATTTACTTTAATATGATCCTACATAATTCAAAATTTTAGAAGTAATGAACCAGAAAGATCATGAGAATTGAAAGATATGAGTTGATCAATTTGAGGTCTCAAAGTTGTCAAAATGACAAAAATTCTCTAAGTGTTTTCAGCTTGAAACTCCATTTTTGTAAAGCATTTTTCTCCATGATCCCAATTGATTCAAGACAAGTTCTCAACATAAAATTTGTAGAGGATTCTATCATCTTTCCAAAAAGTCCAAGAGTATAAATTTATCACACTTGAGCTATGAGTTTCGAAGAGATGAAGTTGGCATCCAAAACTGAATTAGAGGTCCATTTTCATGACAAGCTTCATAGAAAATCCAAAGACTAGGCTACATAATCATACTTTTCAGGCCATTTAACTTGAAAATATCAATAGATTTGAGCAATTACAAAGTCCAATGATCTATTGCATAAGGAATTGACGCTTTGTCCGTTTCAACATACCATTTTGGGATGAATTTGCATAAATCACCATTGCTACTTTGATAAAGCTTGAGATTTTCCAATAAAACTCCTCATTCATTTCACAACTTACTTCCAAAGTTGACAAGAAATATCTAAAGCTCAGAAGCAACCTCTAGAGGTTAGGAAAGCATGGCTAAACTCCTCATTTCACTCCATCCTTTCATCATGACTCAAGTATGGTTTTTTTTGCAACTTGAAACCAATTGATAAAACTAGCATTCCAACTGGACCAAGAAATTTTTTTGCAAGTTACATAAAACATTTAAAACCTCTATAAATAGAGAACTATGCCTCAAAACCAGACACACAACAATTGCACCAAAAACTCCATGGTTGCAAGCTTCTAAACCTTAAACACAAAACTTTCATTTTGCTTGTGATTTCTCAAGCTAACACTTCATACACCTTCCATACATAAAATACAACTTAATCCATAAACACCTTGCATACCTGTAACCACTCTAACTCCATATCCATCTCAAAAATCCGAAGCTTGCATATTGACTTGGGTAGAGTGATTTGACACGCTTGAAAGCAAAGTAGAGACATCATTAGCTTCATGAAGGTTCAAGGGTGCTAAATGATTCATTCTCTTTCTTCTGGAACCATTAAAATAGGCACTGGATCTTTGCTCCAATAGGTAAAACTTCTCAACTTGGAACTGATACATTCATGCATCATTAATGTTTGCTTTCTGAATGAAAAATGTAGCTTTCAATGTGATGAAGCTAACCTTTAAGTTATTTGTCATTAATCATGTGTGTGTGAAGTTTCAAATGACTGTACATGTAGGGTTACTTCTGGTTTTGATGATCATATGCATTATCCTTTGACTTTAAGTTTGACTAATTGTTACCTTTGAAATCCTTGTGAAATCCTAAGCAAGTTTAATCTTTACATTTTTTATTTTGGTTGAGAAACGAGATAAATACGATTGGACCATTATGGTTGCCTCAAGGTTTAAGATGATGATGAGGTGGCGTAAAAATCTGTTTTGAAATGATAGTTTATAATATTATTAGTTGGATACATTATAAAGTTTGAACTGGCATTATTCCCCAGTGATAACAGCGCTGGTTTTGAGAGTCTTGCACCCATAAGATCTGGGGTTCGAATCCCCATCTCCCCAGACCTTTTTGTGTTATTTTTTTCATTTCCATTTGATAAATTGATTCATATATATTTAAGTGGGTGAATCATGTTGACACCATATATGTAGTTGTCCAGTGGTATTTGTTTTGAGTGGTAAGCATCAGGGCGTGGGTTCAAGTCCCTTGGGCAGCATCCCATCTTTTCTAACACTAGTTTTTTTTCTTTATCTCTTTTCAAATTTCAACTTGATTTTTCTATGTGAAGATTACTTCCTTTTGGCTTGATTTTTTGCATACTTCTTTGTTTGTCTATATATTTTATTAATCCAAAAAAATTACCAAAAATAATATTTATTTTGCCTATTTTTATTAGGTAGAAAATTAGTTCTCTTTATGTGTTTTTTAAGCTTTCACTGATGTTTCTTTGATTGATTATTTGACCTAATTGATCATATATGATTATGTGGCCATGGTATACTTTGATTGTGTCTTGTTTGATATTGATGACATGATTAAATTAGTTCTACCTAGGGTTTAGTATACCTTTAATGAATAAACTTCATGTTTAATATTTTGAAACCCTAATTTGATCATGATACTTTCCTTTTGCCTTTGATGCATGATATAGGTGTTGTTTGGTCTTCTCTCCATTTATGATGATATCTTGATTATTGTGTGTCTTGAGTTTAAGTTTCCTTTGATCACATGTTCCTGTATACTCCTAACATCAATACCATGACTTTGTTTGGTTCTAAACTTTGATGCTCACCATGTTCACATCTTCTTGGTGTTTAGAATTGATTGTTGTCATGATGAACTAATAACATGAATGCTTGTGTGATACGGTGGTAGAACCGACTGCTAATACTGGTTTGCATTTTTTGTTCGCAAATGTCGCGGTAAGCAAGAGTCGCCACCGACTTTTATTTTATCCAATCAGGAAAAGGAAAAAGAATAGAAAAAACCTTTTTCGAGATGTTTTTGAGTACGAGGGGTAGATTATAGAAAGGGAAGGTGTTAGCACCCTTTCCATCTGTTGTTTTCCACGGGCTCTCAGGTACTTTCTCACTTTTGAAATTTCTTGTGTGTGCTTGCTTTGAAAAGTTTTGTTTTACTTCATTTTAACCCTTGTATCGGTCCTCAAGAGTGTTACAAAGTTGGTTTTGAAAACTTTGTTTGGGAAAGTGTTGGTGTGAAAAAGTTTGTTTGTTTGAGCGAGTACCTAGGAACTAATCTACCTACTCGAAAAAAGGTCTGTTTGTTTTCATTTTAGACAATGCTATCCCATTATTGAGAAATAGGTAGCGTCGTTGTTGGAATTTTAAAGGGACGTTTGAAGGGACGAAATGGTCACTGAAGGAAACAAGTAAGGATACCTTAGCGTTTCGAAGGGACTATCGTCATAAGATCAATTCTTAGGCAACTTTAGGGACAAGTAGGGACTGTGATTTTTATGACGACTTTGAATCGCGGGTCATTGCTAAGGTATCCCTACGTTCGAGGGACACGACCATTATTTCCGAGGAAACCAAGTGAGGTAATACCCTAAGGGTGCAAGTGTGCAAAAGTGTTTGACTTCAGTTATATTTATCTTTGCAGTTTAGTGATCTAAGATTGATTTGTTATTCATACACGCCTAAGTTGCTAACAATTATATACAAGCATCCAAAATATAAAAGTGAGAAGGTAAAGGTCCTACGCTATTACAAGGCTTTTGCAGATATATAATTATCTCGACTGTAAATAAAAATGCGGAAGTTTAAACCCTAATTACTATTACAACCTCGAAACAGTTACAATAATAATAAAAGGAAATAAAAAAATGCACGCGGCGAATTAAATGCGAGAATTAAAGAACCCTAAAAATTTAATTGAAAAAATATTTAGGTTATTATTATTTTTTGAGAAAAATTAATTAGGTTATGTGCAAATTAAAAACCCTAATTTCTAATTAATTTAAATTATATAGAAAAAAACAATTAAATTGCCCTAAATAGTTAAACTAATTAATTAATTAAAGAAACAAAATATTTTTTTTAGAAAAAAAGATTTAGAGATTGGGCCTGTTAGAAGCTGAAAAAGAGGGGGTGTAGGTTTGAATTTTGTAATCCCATTAGCTGCTGAGCCCAACCCCTACGCTTGATCCTGTGTAATTCACACTTGGATGGTGCATCACGGGCCTTCTTTGATGGAGCGCTGGATTAATGATGATGATAATCCATTGGATGGATGTGGGAAGCGCATGGTAGACTCCTGGCAAGGCAATGTATAAAACCTGCATATAATTGTTAAGAAAATAGCAAAACGCTGGGACCTGGGATCGAACCCAGGTCCTCTACCTTTCCAAACGCACGTTTCACCACTGGGCCACCTGTTCTTGTTTGTTATAATAATAGAATAAGAACAATATAATACAAGATGAGTTATACTGTTACAAAAATGCGTGAAATTCAAATAAGCCAATGGTGTTCAGCCACGTTATCATCTTCTTCACAGATCTGTTGTCTTAGGTATAACACTTTTACCTACGGACAACCTCCATAGCTACATACCTACAAACTTCAAAAATCCACAACAAGCATGATAAATCAATTCTAGCTACGCAAATCAACTCGTTTTGACCTCACGAGTATGATGGCATCCTTCTCTGGCCTTAATTTTACCTGTATGATAAAGCCCTAAAACGCAAGCATGAACCCTAATAATGGCAATTCATCATTTATGCATAAAAACATAAAATTACGTAAACCAAAATATCTCAAATGATGATACAAATATCACACTATGCTTAAAAGTTGTTAACATTGCGTAAATAATAAAAATCAAATTCAAGGAATATGCCAAACTGTGAGATACGTGTAGGCGGATTCTGGGCTTGTGGAGGCGTGCAACCGGTCGTGTTAGCTTCAGAGAGGCTCCATGAAACGATTGGAAGCGTTGGAATGGCATGAATTTCCCTCTAAGTTGGAAAACAATCCAACACTTTTGTCCACTTTTTTGAGTTTTGGTATGGCGTTTTCCTACTGCAAATCCTTGTTTTCTGGCTTGGTTACGTTCTCTATTTATACTAGGACTAGTTAGGTTAACAAAAATGCATTGTATCCTTGAACATTATGAATATTTGATTTGATTTTGTTCTTGTATGATATGTTTCTAAAACAAGCACAATTATGCTAATTTGGCTTCAATTTGCCTTGATCCAATTTGATATGATTTGCCAACATAATTGGATTTGATTCCTACAAAAAATCAGATAAAAAATCAATCTTTTGTATTTTTTGCTACTTATTTGATTTAATTTGAATTTTAAATAATAAAAAATCAAAATAAAATAAATAATGAAGCAAATAAAGTGTAGATGCTGATTTGGGTCGTGGACCATGTCACAAGCAAGATTCAATCATGAAAAACTAGGCCCATTTGACAAAAAAAAATGCATTTTTGAGCACATTTGACTTTTGGCAATTTTGCAAAAATGGTCAACTTTGACAAGGCATATCTCCTCCAATTTTAACCCCATAGAGGTGTTCTTTGACTTTTCAGAAATCTTAGGATGTCCCCTAAACAACCCTTTTGGTCTCATCTCAATTGGGTCTTCCATGTTCATGTAAGAAGCTTTGACCCAAAAGGTGTTTTTGTTGACTTTTCAAAAGGACCTATAATATAGAAATTCATATCTTTTGATGAGTGCATATTTTGTACTTATGGGCTGAAGATGAATTGTAGAGAATTGCATCCTTTTCAAAATGAGCCTTGGATGGAAAATTTCTGATAAAGTATGAAGAAGTTATGCTTGGTCAAAGTTTGGTTGACTTTTCCTAAGAAACCCTAATTTAGCAACTTTTGGGTTTTGATGAATTTGGGGCATCCCTTGATCAAATGATGAATATTACTTCAAAATGTTGATGTTGACCAAAAATCTTGAAGTTTGACTGTACGTGGGCCACAATTGACTTTTGACCTAGTACAACTGATTTTCATGTATCTGAGCAATTGACTGAGCAAACTTATTGTGAAAGGCATGAAACTTGATATGGATGATCTTGAGAACATATTAAGATCATGGAAAGCATTTGGGACCTTTGGACTTCAACCATCCTGATGTAAATGGAAACCTTAGTTTGAGGTACATTGCCTTGGGGTACAACAACTTGTTTTGCCATGTACCTTGTGTGTTTGTATGATCCATGATTGAATGTTTTATCAAAATATGTTTCCATCTTCTATCTTTTGTCACAACTTTTACTTAATAAGCATGTGGACTTTCCCTTTACTCTAATGTAAAGATTGATTTGATCATATGTGTAACGCCCCAAATATTATATTTATTATTTGAGCAGTTGTTTGTGAATTATATGATACAATAGGTGGTTTGATATTGATATGTGTGGGGTAGTGTCAGATTAAAATAATAATGAGAATTGTTTTTAATTTAAATAATTTAGTTAGAATTAATTGGATTTAAGAATAATTGTTTAGAATTTATTTATTAAATAAATAGAATAAAAAGTGTAGAAAAGGTGGAGGGAAAGGTGGTAATTGTCATAGGTTTAGTGAGGGTAAGTGTAATAAGGTGGGAGAACTGACTTGTTTTTGTGTTTTATCACAAATTTTGCGGATAGCAAGAGTCGCCGCTGAATTTTCTTTTATCTAATAAAGAAAGGGTGAAAAGAACAGGAAATACCTCTAAGATTTTGAGTTCGGGGGGTAGGTTATGAAAAGGAAAGGTGTTAGCACCCTTTTCATCCGTAGTTATCTACGGGCTCTTAATCGCTTAGCTCACTTTGAAAATTTTATTTTTGTGTATGTTTGAAAAATATTTTGAAATTTGCCAATGTAAGGCGAAACTTTGTAATGACTCTTGTATCGGTCCTTAAGAATGCCCACAAAGTGTTTTGAAAATATATTTAAAAGTGTTTGTGTAAAATGTTTTGTTTTAGAGAAATCTGTGAGCAAGCGATTAATAATTATACCCACTCAAGGTCGTTCTTGTACTTTTTCTTCTCCTTTAGATAGTTCTATCCGTACCATTGGTTAGTAGGAAGCCCTACCGTTGGATGTGAAGGGAAAGGTGTAGGGTCATTGTAAAGTCATTGAAGGTAACTAGTAAGGACGATTTAGCAATTTTGTAAGGGACTAGATCATTTATCGAAAGGTAACATCGAAAGGGTCATCGAGGGACTATGATCTTTTATTAGAGGGCCTTTGCTAAAGTGTCCCTACTTTCGAGGTACATGACCTTTTTGTTCTGAAGGCAACAAGAGACGTTACCCTAGAGGTGCGAGTGTGCAAGTGTGTTGTTTTCAGTTATTTATCTTTAAATTTAGGGGTTTCTATCATTTTTTATCTTTCCATACAAACCCTAGTTACTAAGCAGAAGCATAGGAGTATAGTAGCAGAAAGAATAAAGTACGGAAAAATAAACCTGAACTATTACAACGCTTTGGGTCAGATACATGATAAAGATGCGATAAAATAAAATGCTGAAATTAAAACCTACAACTATTACATCCCGGAGCAGTTACATGATAATAGAAGAGAGTGAAAAATAAAATCTAAACTATTACATTCGCTAAACTTATACAGTCGATCTAAGAAATATAAAAGTAAGATAAAAATAGAGAAGGAAAATATTTTTAATGATTTTTTTTATGAAAAGAATGATAATTAAGAGACCCTAAAAACCTAATTAATTTTAATTAATAAAAGAGTTAATTAAAAAAAGTTAATTAAAAAATAATTAAAACCTAAAATCCTAATTAATTAGGGTTTACAAAAAAAGGTTTTGTTGGTTAATTGAAAAAAAGATTAAGTTTGCCAAAAGAATTAGGGCTAACCAAAACTAGTGTTAAAAAAACAAGTTAGAAACAAAATCAAGCAAAATGCCAGGGGTGAGTGTTGAACGCACACCCTTAGCCTTTTTCACCGCATGTCTTGCCATTGCACCAGGCGCGCGCTTTTGTTGGTATGACGGAATCAGCGCGCTGTATGTAAAGACCTGAAAAATATGGAAAATATGAAAAATAAAATGACAAAAGGCAGGATTGAACCCGCGCTCTTGTACACAAATGCCTTAACGCCCGCTTCCTTGCCACTGGGGTAGTTGAGCCATACGGTACCTAAGTTAAATCAATTAAACAAATAATAAACAAAAAACATTAGGCCGAAGAAGCGCCAGAGCCCTAGCTTTGGTCGTCTTCACCAGCGAGCTTGCTCTTTAATCCTCCAAAAATAGCAAATTTTAATGACTCAGTGATACCCTATCCCGTAATTTGGACCTTGCAATTTCAATGGAACCCTTAGTTTGGGATAAATCTTGATGTATTGTGAGATACAACATGAATAACCTCAAATGGTGCAAACACGGCCAGACGTGGTTCAACCATTATGGGGGCCATACGATAGTCTCATCCTACACATTGATATCTCAACAACATATTAGTAAGGTTAGAATGCATCAAAATGCAAAGAAAACAAAAATATGAATGTCATGCAATATTGGAAACCAGCGAAGCATATACGAGGGTTTCAGACCTTTTGGATCTTCAAAACTGACCCATTCTTACTCTACAGTTCTTCTGAAAGTGAATGTGACAAGTATTTGTCCTTGAGGGAGGCTGAAAGGTAGGGTTTTGATTTGCGCTAGTTTTGATATTTTTGGAATTTTGAAAAGGTGATCTTATGCAAGGTTTTTTCGTGTCCAGCTTTATTATATGAATGAAGAATAAATAGTGATGAATTAGGTCAAACAAAATTAGGCTTGGACCTTGTCATCAAAGCCTTGGTTTTATCTTTTTTAATTTGGAATTAAAAAAAAATAAAATAAAAAATAAATAGAATAAAAACCCAAGGGTATATGAATAGACTTAGAGGTTCACAATGAGGTCTAATACACATTTGGACCTTGAAAGATCATCCAAGTATCCCAAAATTCCAAGTTTACTCACTTTGGGTTTCATGCATTTTCTCAAAATTTTCCAACTTGCACCAATCAAAACTCTCTCAAATTTTATGATATGAAGGTGATCTTTGACTTTTTGGAAAGCACAAGATGTCCTCTATAATCTCTATGTTGATCATTTTTTTCATTTGAAGACTTTATCTTGATGTAAATTTCTTTGACAAAAAGTGACTTTTTGTTGACTTTTGAAATGACCTATAATGTTTTGGCACATATCTCTCAAATGAAGCATTTTTTGTACTTGAGCTTAGAGAGATAAAGTTGTAGAGAATTGAATTTCCTTAAATATGAGCTTTGGCTGGGAAAAGTATGATGAAGCATGTGGAAGTTATGCTTTGTCAAATTTCAGTTGACTTCTCCTTAAGAAAGCCCTAATTTGGTAACTTTTGAATTTTGATAAATTGAGAGTTTTCTTGATAAATAATGGTTAACCCTTGATAAAATGATGAATGTGACTTAAAAATATTGATGTTGACCAAAAATCTTGAAGTTTGAGAGTATGTTGACCACAATTGACTTTTTACCCAATACAGTTAATTTTTAGTCATCTGAGCAATTGACTGAGCAAACTTGTGCGTAAGGCTTAAAATTTGGCATGAGAATCCTTGAGAGATATGAGAAACCATGAACTCCACTTGAGGCATTATAAGTCCAATTTTCCTTGAGAAAAGCAAAACCCTAGTTGTAGGTCAACTGCTTAGGAGGAGATATGTCTGATCAATTCTTGAGCAACCTTGAGCATTTGAGAACCCTAGGAGAATGTCTTAGATAACGGAAGGAAAAAATTTGGGGTACAACATTAAGGAAGGAATTTAATATTAGGGGTCTAAGACCTAAACTAGTATAGAGAGTTGAATCGTATCATTTGGAACGATCACACTCTGAGAAAAGTAGAAGCACGAAAGTGAGAAAGAGCTAGGGCATGAGGAAGCCATTGTTGAAGCTTGGGAACCATCAATCTAAGGTAAGGGTGGGGTTCCAAATTTATAAGGGTATCGTTTAATTATGGGTATGTTATGATTTATGACTGTTATAGTTGTTGTGTGTTCTTGTTCATGAAATTGATTTTGTAGGATTGAATCCATGTGATAATATGATGATTTGGTGATGAAATTAGTAAAAATATAATGTTGAGATACCATGATTTAATGTGGATCACATGTATGTTGATGTTGATATGTGATAAAATGGTAAATTTCTAATTATTTTGGACTGAACGAGATTGAAATCGTATGGAAAATTGATGAGGAATTATGCAGAAATTGCAATAGCAATGTTACTGTCGGGAAGCCAGCGCCGCACGAGAGTCCTTGCCCAAGTAGCACCGAGCGAGACAACTGGTGAGGGAAAGGGAATAAATTTGGTGCTATTGGTTTTTAAGTGAATTGCCTTAGCTTTGCTGGGCGAGCATGAGGAAAGCCACTCGCCTCAGCACCACCGAGCAAGCATGGGGCAAGCCCGTCGCCTCTGCTTTATCGGGAAAGCTGTAGTATTAACATAACTTTCTGAAAACTTTAAAAGTCTATAACTTTTGATTCGGGTGTCCTTTTTATGCGTCGTTTGATCCTATAGAAAGCTAAAAATATTTTCTATCTTATAAAAATAATTTCGAATACAGTGGATGAGTAATTGTTGGGGGCTCATTCCCTTTTGCATGAAATTGTCTATTATGTTTGAGATGTGTATCGAATTACGTGTTATGATACTATATGGTATTGTTTGAGTATTATGGATTGTATGTTGCAAGTGTGAACAATTGTTGTTGCATGATTATGTTGCATGCATTCATGGGGAGGACTTTAGTCCTGTTAGTGGCTCTGTTCCTAGATGGCTTGGATTGGGAGTGATGTGAACCTAATTGTTCATGAAATTGGTACCTCTGGTCCGAGATGGTGTGGATCAAGAGCGAGTGAACTTAATTGTTCAGGAATTGTACCATATGCATTGAGTTCGTGAGTTAGTCTCATTGCATTACATCTTTGTTAACATAATACTTAAGTTGTGTAGTTGATGTATGTTTACATGATAATTCGATGATATGTGTTAATGATAGATGTTTGTATAATTACCATGTAATATAATTGTTGTTGGTTGTGTGAAAGTGTGAGATGTGTAATGTGTAACTATACATGGTTATATTCGTTGTATACTTATTCTTATACATCTCCTTATATTGTTGTGATATCTCACCCTTCTGGTGGAATGATGTTTTATACGGCATCATGCAGATAGTCAGGAGTAGTCCAAGGTTGTAGTGATATGAAGAGGTTTCTCTTTATTTTATTTCGAGTTGGCGTCATTGCTCTGATATGTAACACCGGGGGGATGAATGTTTAGTTATTTTTGTTGTTTTAATGATTTGTTTGGATTCTTTTGAACTCCTTATTACTTGAATAAATGTTTAATTACTTTTGGATGTTGATTATTTAATTCCAAGTATGATTATTTTTCTGCTGCTTAATAAATTTTGAAGTTGAAGACTATGTTGTGTTATTATTGGTTCATCCACAATTGTGTTATGTTTCCTATGCATGTTATGAGTAGTTTTTGTACTTTTTTGAAAGATGTAGCATCCTAATCCTATGTTGAATGTTTTAAAAATTACTCTGATTTTAATTATTTTTTGGGGAAAATTAGGGTGTTACATAGTGGTATCGAAGTAGGTCGGTCTGCCCAGCCAAGGTGTTGAGTATGTGTGTGAGAGTCGAATATTGTCAATATGTTTCTTATAACCATTGTTTTATGTGATGGTGTGAAACAAAGAAATGGTTGGAAGAAATGATGTTGCGATTGCTGCTGCTTTGCAGGCTGTTACTCAGGCTGTGCAACATCATCCTAATGGTGGCGGGAATGATGGATCGTGTGTCTTAGAAACATTTCAGAGGAATCATCCACCTACTTTCAAGGGTAGGTATGATCCCGATGGGGCGCAAGAATGGCTTAAAGAGATTGAAAGGATCTTTTGGGTCATGGAATGCTCAAAGGCATAAAAGGTGTGGTTTGGTATGTATATGCTGGCAGAAGAGGCTGATAACTGGTGGGTTGGCACCCGTCATAGGCTACTAGAGATAGGTGAGGTTATTACTTGGGTTGTGTTCATCAGAGATTTTCTGATGAAGTATTTTATGGAAGTTGTGCTTAGAAAGAAAGAGATTGAATTCCTAGAGCTGAAACAGGGAAATTTGTATGTGATTGAATATGCTTCTAGGTTCATGGAATAGGCAAGGTTCTATCCTTATTACAGTGAGGCAACTGCTGAATTCTCGAAGTGTATCAAGTTTGAGAATAAGTTACATCCATAAATCAAGCGAGCGATTGGATACCAACAAATTGGTATATTTCTAGAGTTGGTGAATAGTTATAGGATTTGTGAAGAAGATAGTAAGGCTCACTATAAGATCATGAGCGAGAAGCGGGGTAAGCAACACCGGAACTGAGGAAAGCCTTACAATGCTTTAAATAATAAAGACAAAAAGAAAGTTTCTGATGGTAAGAGGCCAAGTGGGGGAGGTGTCCTGCTAACCTTAGATGTTTCAAATGCGGTGAGCTAGGACATCAAATCAGTGAGTGTTTGAGTTATGTAAAGAAGTGTTCCCGTTGCGGTAAAGTTGTGCATGTGGTAGCTTGTTGCAGACACAAGGCAGTGATATGTTTCAACTATGGTGAAGAAGGAAATATCAGTACTCAGTGTCATAAGTCAAAGCAAGCTTAATCTGGTGGAAAAGTGTTTGCTTTAGCAGGGAATCAGACATCCAGTGAAGACAGACTTATTAGAAGCATATGTTTCATTAATAGTACTCCTTTACTTACTATTATTGATACTGGTGCTACGCATTCTTTTATTACTGGTGATTGTGTGAAAAAGTTGGATCTTGTGTTGTCTTCCATGAAAAGAGAGATGGTTATCGATACTCCATCCAAGAGATCGATGAAAGTTCTCTAGTATTCTTGAAATTTCCTTTGTCAATCTTTGAAAGAAATTTTGATGTGGATCTATTTTGTTTGTCATTGAGTGGTCTGGATGTGATCTTAGGTATGAACTGGTTGGAATCCAATTATGTTCATGTTAATTGTTACAACAAATATGTATGGTTTCTTGCTCCTGACGAGGAGGAGGAAGATGGTTTCTTGTCTACTAGGCAGTTGAATGAGTTGATGCAGGATGAAGCTAATGTGTTTTCATTGATTGTATCCTTCTCTATTAAAAACCAAGCTACAATTGATGTGTTACAGATGGTGCATGAATTTCCCAAAGTTTTTCCAGATGATATTTCAGACGTGCCGCTAGATAGAGAAGTGGAGTTTTATATTGATCTTGTTCCTAGTACCAGACTCGTTTCGATGGCACTATACAAGATGTCGGTATCTGAGTTAGAAGAGTTGAAGAAGAAATTAGAAGACTTGCTTGAAAATAAATTCATGAGACCAAGTGTATCTCCTAGGGGAGATCTGGTGTTGCTAGTGAAATAGAAAGACGGTAGCATGAGATTGTGTGTAGATTAACGGCAATTGAATAAAGTGACAATAAAAAATAAGTATCCCCTCCTAAGAATAGACGACTTGATGGATTAGTTGGTGGGTGCCTGCATTTTTAGAAAAATTAACTTGAGGTTAGGTTATCATCTATTTCGAGTAAAGATTGACAATATCTAGAAGACAACTTTCAGGACTCAGTATGGACACTATGAGTATTTGGTGATGCCATTCGGCGTTTCTAATGCACCTGGTGTATTCATGGAGTATATGAACAGAATCTTTCATCAGTGTCTAGAAAAGTTTCTCGTAGTCTTTATTGAGGATATTTTGATTTATTCTAAATCAAAAGAGGAACATGTTCAACATTTGTGAATTGTACTGCAAGTGTTGAAGGAGAAGAAATTACATGCGAAGTTGTCAAAGTGTGAGTTCTGGTTGAAGAAGGTTAGTTTTCTTGGCCACATTAATTCAGGTGATGGTATTGCGATGGATCCATCCAAAGTAGATGTAGTGTTACAGTGGGAAGCTCCAAAATCAGTTATGGATATTAGAAGATTTTTGGGTTTAGTTGGTTAATACAGAAGATTTATCGAGGGTTTTTCTAAGTTAGCACTTCCGTTAACTCAACTGACTTGAAAATGTAAGGCATTTGTGTGGGATGTTCAGTATGAGGAAATTTTTATTGAGCTGAAAAAGAATTTGACGACGGCTCCGATTTTGATATTACCTAACTCAGAAGAATCTTTTGTTGTGTATTATGATGCATCTAAATTGGATTTAGGTGGTGTGCTTATGCAAAATGACAAAGTGGTAGCTTATACGTCGAGGCAATTGAGGATTCATGAAAGGAATCATCCTACTCATGATCTAGAACTGGCTATAGTAGTATTTTTACTAAATATTTGGAGGCATTACCTTTATGGATCTAGGTTTGAAGTGTTTAACAATCATAAGATCTTGAAGTACTTGTTTGATCAGAAGAAATTGAATATGAGGCAACAAAGGTGGTTAGAGATGTTAAAGGATTATTACTTTGGTTTAAATTACCATTCGGGTAAAGGTAATGTTGTAGCGGATGCTTTAAGTCGGAAATATTTGCATATGTATGCTATGATGATTAGAGAGCTAGAATTGATTGAGCAGTTTAGAGATCAGAGTTTAGTCTGCGAGTTAACATCGCAGAGTGTAATGTTGGGAATGTTCAAGATTAACAATGATTTCCTGAATAATATTAAAGGAGCTTATAAATTGGATGTAAAGTTGGTAGACGTGATGGTTGGGAGTAACATTCTGAAGACAATGATTTTAAAGTGGATGTGCAAGGTGTGTTAAGATTTCGCGATAGAATTTGTATTTCGGATGACTCTGAGTTAAAAAAGATGATTCTAGAAGAAAGTCATAGAAACAGATTGAGTATCCATCTGGGAGCTACTAAAATGTATCAAGACTTGAAGAAGTTATTTTGGTGGCCTGGATTGAAACGCGATGTGGCGTAGTTTGTGTATGCGTGTTTGACTTGTCAAAATTCAAAAGTCAAACATCAGAAACCTGCAGGATTGATGCAACCATTATATGTTTCGGAATTGAAGTGGGATAATATATCAATGGATTTTGTGACACGGTTGTCGAGTACTCTAAGAGGGCATGGTACAATTTGGGTGATCGTCGATAGGATGACGAAATCAGCTCATTTCATTCTGATTTATATCAGTTTTCCTATACCAAAGTTGGCAGAGATTTTCATTCGTGTGATTGTGAAGTTTTATGGGGTTCCGCCGATTATTGTTTCTGAAAGGGATCCGAGTTTCACTTATGGATTTTGGAAGAATTTGAAGGATGTGTTGGACTCTAAGCTGAGATTGAGTTCTGCGTATCACCCACAGACGGATGGTCAGACAAAGAGAACCATTCAATCATTGGAGGATCTGTTTAGAGCTTGTGTATTTGAGCATAGAGGTACATAGGATAGTTATCATTCACTGATAGAGTTCACTTATAACAATAATGTTCATTCTAGTACGCGAGTGACACCTTTTGAGGCATTGTATGTTCGGAGGTGTAGAACACCTTTGTGTTAGATGAATCTGGTGATAGTGTGGTGCTTGGACCTGAGATTGTTCGGCTAACTACAGAAAAGTGAAGTTAGTTCGGGACAAGATGAAGACTTTGCAGAGTAGGCAAAAGAGTTACCATGATAAGAGAAGGAAAGATCTTAAGTTTCAAGAGGGAGACTGTGTATTTCTGAGGGTCACTCCAGTGACCGATGTGGGCCGAGCATTGAAGTTGAGAAAGCTTACTCCTCGGTTTATCAGTTCATATCAGATTTCTGATAAGGTGGGAACTGTTGCGCATAGGGTTGCATTTCCACCTAAACTGTCGAATTTATATGATGTATTCCATGTTTCGCAACTTCAAAAATACATTTAAGATCCATCTCATGTGATTCCGATGGATCTCACAGTAGAGACCATGCCGGTGAGAAGTGAAGACCGTGAAATGAAGAAGCTGACGAGAAAAGATATTTCTCTCGTGAGAGTCTTTTAGGGGGGGAGATTTCAGAGAGAATATGACGTGGGAATTGAAGAGTAAGATGCAAGAGTCTTACCCAGAGTTGTTTGCATCAAGTAATTTTCGAGGATGAAAATATTCCAAGTGGGGGAGAGTTGTAACACCCCAAATATTATGTTTATTATTTTAGTGGTTGTTTGTGAATTATATGATGAAATAGGTGTTTTTGATGTTGATATTTTTGGGGTAGTGTTGGATTAAAATAATAATGAGAATTGTTTTTAATTTAAATAATTTAGTTAGAAATAATTGGATTTAAGAATAATTGTTTAGAATTTATTTTGAAATTCTAGTATATCAGACTTCAGATGTCCTATGACATGTTGGGACATCTGATCAGAACAAAACACACATGCAAGGTATAAATGATAAAAAATAGTATTGAAAAGTAAACAACATATCAAAATTCTTAACCTAGTTCAGAGAAACTCTCCTACTCTGGAGGCATACCAATCCAGGGATAAAGTCCCCTATAATAGTATCAATTCGAAACTAAACTCCACTGTTTGTAATTCTCACTTAATCATTACCCATGCTAACTTTCTATCTAAGACTCGCCTAGATATGAGGCCCTCCTCAATCCCTCATCAATAGACAACGATTGGACAAAACAAGAAGACAAAATTCCATGACATAACAACTAGAAGACTCACTTCCATGACAATACCTGGCCAAGACTATTGACTAAGAACACAACTTGGAGTTGCTTACAAGCTTCCTCCAAGAACAATACTCAACTTATTACCTAAAGGATTTTGAGTGAGAACAGAAATAGAGACATTACAACTCTATAATATAGTCCAACTCACAACCCGAGTGAATCACACAACCAACTCTCCTAGAGAGTGGTACAGACTCAACCCTAATGACTACATATTTACATTCACGACTGGTGTTTTCTTTTAGGTTACAATGCTTATATTTATAACCTTTTTCCCAACTGGATTTGAGCTTCAAATCATAGCATACTAGTTGCTACAAATTAGCAGAATCTTCTGCTACAAAATAGGTCTCCAAGTAAATCTTTCCTAATTTTTCTCCATAATTAGGAAGTCAATATTCTTCAATATTCTTCTTGATTATGGCTTGAATCTTTCAGACCTATAAACCAGCGCCACATAGGATGGCATAATATTTCTAGAATATTCTGCATCTATTAAATCTTGAACTGATCCAACTGTCCATCCCAACACAGGCGCGATGTCGAATGACCCTGCATGGGACATCTTATCTGACATGTTGCTCCAGATGATGAGACCTTCTCATCTCAATATGTCTCAACATAAAATAGGACTTCTTTCTCAACATTTTCTTCTTAGAAAGATAGTACATCCTATTTAATATATTGTTGATATATTTTTTTTACTAAAATTAATTCCAATCCTAAAAATAGAGAACTAACAATCTCCCCCTTTGGAAACTTTTGGATAAAACAAATAACATAAATTACAACCCAAATTATAACAATAAACAAAAAAAAAACTCAACTTAGTCTTCAGCAACATGTCTTATGTATGATTAATGTTATAAAATCTTATTCGACATCTTCTTCACAACAACTCTAAACGTTTCAATTCCAGCCCAACATCCTTTTCTTCATATCAGAACAGCTCATCTTCATGTTCAGTCGAACCAATCCATTACTAACAATTCAGAATGATGTTAGAACATCAATCCCATAAACATTTCTCACAGGCTAAGGACACTCCCCCTTAATCCAGAACCCTTCCTCACAGGGGGCATAAGAGAACCCTTAAGCAGCAAGTAGACAATAACATACTTGTTAAGGACCCAGAAGAAACCCCAGAATACCTTCAATTTGGGTAACTAAGAACACAGGTCATGATTGTGTTCATAACTCTGATCACAAGTCACAAATATCAAAACCAACAGACTAAAAACAATTTTTTTATTATATATCCTTGTGAAACTGGTTCAAAAAAAAAATTCAGACTCAATAGCTGAACACAACTTCTCTCCCCCTTTTTGACCAAAAACTAACAATCAAAACCCTCACATGACCAGGCCCAAGATGTAATCATCCACACCCGGACAGAGACCATAAGAATAGATAAAGAGTAACCACCACAAAATGAGAGAGGTGAATAAATGACCTCTTTAAATTGCCAAGTAGTCTTCTTGGAAGATAACGGGCATGGTTAATGAGAATGTCATTTGAGGGAGATAACCAACAATAATGCACCATCCAAAATAGATTATGATTGTCTTCATACTTCCAGTACATACGCGTGCAGAGATAAATATGACGTTTTACACATTCTCCTGACAACACCGTCCACAAGACTTCCTTGTTTGGCTCAAGAAGAAAACATGTCCTGAATAATGTCCTGAAATCCAGTAAAAAACTTTATGCAACGAATAAAACAAACTTTACCGACAAATCTTCAACCACAAGTCCAAAAATGCTTCACAAAAATTTTCAAATATGTTCTGAAGCATGGACACATTTCCTTCAACTAGACTCTAAAAGTACTCCTTTTGATCAACACAAAAATCAATACGATCACATGTGACAACTCCCATTCAACCAAATATTCTGATAGGGTCCTTCCAAAATAATTTTGTAGAGAAAAATTAATCATCTCAATCACAAACAAAACTGCCCTTCAGAATCCTCCTAAAAATCTTGTGTGTACTGTAACACCCCAATTCTACCTGGCAAATTAAGAATGTAAATCATAGTTTAAAATTCATACAACTGAATCAGGATGCCACAAATTCAACATAAAGACACATTGCATTCAACATGGATACATAACACTTTAAAACTTCAGATGAACCAATAGCAGAATAATTTAATCTCTTGATTCAACCACTTGAACAACTGTGTAGTGGAATCATAATAACATCTTTTTCCATCGTTACAACAAATTCAAAATAACACAAACTTAGCAACAATAAAATTAAAGTTCAACAACTGAAACAATCAATAATTAAAAGAAACAAGCGTTCACCCCCTGAGTATTACGTATCAGAGCAATCACATTGACTCGAACTACCGAAGGTATACTGCCTTCACTCCGGATTACCTATACGTTACCAACGTAAGGGTAACATTCAAACAGAAGGGGCGAGATATCTAACAATATAATAAAACATATGATAAATAATATATTAAATTAGATCACATAATATCACCACTTCTCATCTTATAAACAACAATAATCACAACAGAATACCAACAATATACACATTTACCGCATCAATACACAACTTCTTTATGCAATCATAGAATGTGACTCAATGCTATGCAAATTCATGTGGTACCTTTGGAGTACAACTCCCATCTCAAAATAATTGCCAATAAATAGAGGCATCAACAAGGCATAGGCCTTCATCTTAATATTCGCCAATACAGACCATCTTAACGAGCATCAACTCCATTTTGATATGCAATGCATGCGACATAGTCATGAATGTAGTAATAACAACCACAATTAACAACATCTCAACACAACATCATCATTGGCCAAAAGCCTACATCTTAATAGCTGCCAATTATTAGAGGCATCTCAACATCATTCCTCAACATTATTCATCAACATAATTCATTAACATAATTCATCGCATAATTCATCAACATAATTCATCAACATAATTCATCGCATAATTCATCAACATAATTTACCAACATAATTCATCGCATAATTCATCAAAATAATTTTACAGCAACTTAACCACAACAACAATACAACGATAGAACGACAATCCCTCAATATTGGCCATAGGCCTACCACATGATAATGCCTATAATTATTTAATCATCTAAGGCCTATATCTAATTATCAAACCTCTACGTATCATTATTCTGTAATACTACATCATTATCATTATTAATCTTACTGTTATGAACCAAGCAATAATTTATAATCATCTTATCCTCATCATTCTTCACAAAATCATCATAGCGAATAACGCGGGAAGCTAACACTAATCCTAATTTGGGTTACTAGGATTATTCTTATTATCCTTCATTTTAATCCTTAAGAATGAAGTTTATCATGTTAGCTATCCAATGCTTTGAACGACACCTCAAACGGAGTCCGGAAACTCAAGTTACATCCTTTGGAAGAATCTGTCAAAAATCAGACCACATGAGTCGACGCATACTGTTTTGGGTCGACGCGTACTGGGTTGAAATCCTGCATGAGTCGACGCGTACTCCTCTTGAGTCGACTCATACTGAGTCTGCAACACTGCATGTATCTATGCATAGTCCTATGTATCAACTCATCCCGAATCTAAAATCCTGCATGTGTCGACACATGGCCTTTGAGGTCGACTCATACTGTTCTGTCATGAATATTTTCTGCGATTTCGTTGTGTTTTCACCGCGATTTCCCTGCCTTAGGCCCTCAAAACATCCTCTAATTATAGGTAATCATCAGTTATAATAATATTATATTTCTACATTAATTATACAACATTAGGGCATCATTACTCATATCTAAATCATTGATCTTCGTCATACAACAATATATACATTCCAATCATAAACAAGACAACTTTTCACATCTAATCCCACATACTACTCATCATACACCCTATTATAGAGTCAGAACCGCACCCTTACCTTGGATTGAAGGTTGCTCTATGACTTTTCCGGTTGAATTTCGTTCTGCCTCTTTTCCTTTTTTTCTGCAACTTTCACGTTCTCTTCCAACCCTTGTTTTGTTTCTCTTCTTACTACTACTTCTTTTCCATATAAATTCTAAATAACTAGTATAATAACCCTATAATTCTCATTATGTATTGTTGTACCCCAAAATTTGCCCTCCCATATTCTTCAAGATTTGCAAAGAGCATGCTTCAAAATCTCTTAAGAGTTGCACAATTCAATGGCCTCCTAACAGTCAAAAATTAGGGTTTTGGTTCTAGCAAAGAAATTGAAGTTTCCAAGGGTCCAATCAAGTCCCAATGCCTACAAACATGGTCAAGCATCCATATGCCAAGTTTCAAGACTTACAACACAAAATTGCACAGTCAGAAACCCTAGTTGCTCAACAGTCAACTGTAGGGGTAAAATGGTCATTTGACAGTCAAAAGTCCAAATTTTTGGTCAACATCTTACTTTGAAGCCACAAACATCATTTGATCAATTCTTGATCATGATTCTCAAAGCATGGCTCAAAAAAGTCTCAAGATGCAAAAGTTTCCATATTTGGACAGTTGAAAAAGTAAACTGTAACTTGACCAGGGCATAACTTCCACATGGTTTATTAGAAAAATTCCATCCAAAGCTCATTTTGAAGAGAATGACATTTCCTACAACTCCTCTTCACACTTCAAGTCCAAGAAATGCTCTCACAAAAAGTTATCAATCTCAACATTATAGGTCATTTTCAAAAGTCAACAAAAAGGCACTTTAAGTCAAAGACCATAACGTGATATTGGTAAATCAAAATGACATGGGACTAAAGGCATTGGTTAGAGGACTTCAAGACCTTTCCAAAATGTCCAAGAACATGATCAAAGCTTAAAAATTGAGCAAGATATGCCTTGTGGAAGTTGGGAAATTTTTGGGAATTTTGAAAAGTCAACTTTACTTCAAATACCTCAAAATTGCTAATGGGCCTCAATTTCTTCCAAGAATCATCACCCAAAAGCTATGCACGACCCATTGACCCAAAGGGGAGTTATTTTCCTATTTTTAATTAATTAATTGAATATTTAATCTATTTAATTCATTTAATTAAAATTAATTATAAGAAAAATGCTAAACACATGTTTCCAAATCTTTTTATGCAGCATATGCCCTCTTTAATCACTCAAGATTTCGTGCATCACTAAAAAGGCAAGATTTCTCATGATTGGCAATGGTTTTACATGGAAAAGATTGGAAAAGATTACATTAAAAAGCAAATATTTGATTCATGAATGCAAAGGTTTTTGGCTTGAATTTTTACCCTAATCCATTCCACATATAAACACAAACCTAAACCTAATGCAAAGGTCTGGGAAGCTGCGCCCAAACTCAGAAATACAAACTCACTTTTTTCTTAAAAAACTTCAAATCTGTTTTCATAGTTTCAAGGCATTTCAAGGCGTGGGAAGTATCTCAAAAGCTTGTTGGGACTTCTCTGAACATAACCCAATCATTTTCCACTCACCATACATAAAGAATTGGTAAAACAGAGTTGCTTCTCTTTAAAAATTTTGCATAATCGTGTTTGGATTTCTGGACATTTTTCATACATTTAAACTATTGTTTTATACTAACATGGACATTCTGAATCTATTAGTGCTATTTAATTGAATAATCATTTCCTGTATGCAAAGTTACCATGGGAGCTCGTTAGGGTTTCAAAGATGTGAAATTGGGGTTTCTCTCATAAGGAAAAATTAGGCAACGAGACCAAGACTATTGAACTCAGGGCATCTGAACGATTCAATCCCACTAGTCGCGCTCTTTTTATGTTTGCGTATGGCTTATCTGGACGTGGTTGGTTGATTTGAAGCTTGGCGCGTTTTTTCATTATTACAGCCACTAACGCTTTTTCATATATGTTGGTCATTGTTCAGTATACATAAAAACCAACGCGCTTGGCTGAGTGGTTAATGTGTTGTCATGCAATCAATGGGACCTGGGTTCGATTCCCAGGTCCCCTGTACTCTTAATATTTTTTCTTGCAATATGATCAGGTACACTGACTCTCCTATAGCCCACCAAACATCCAGCGCTGGTGCTTGCCACATGCCCCCTGAGATCAATCCAAAAGCCAAGATATGAGTTCCATCATGCACCTCAGTCCAGGGGTCTACACGTGACCATCAAAAGTCAACCAGGCCTGATTCAGTGGGCCAAAATTGCTTGGACAATACCTCCAAAAGGGACAACCACCCCCCATGTTTGCCTTCTTTTCTCTATTTTTTATTCTTTTCTATTATTTATTTTAATTATATTCTTTGTTTTATTTAATTCCTAAAATTAACTTTATAATATAAAAACACAAAAAAATCATAAAATCATAAAACAATAAAAAATATGCTTTGTTAATATTAATTAATATTATTTTGTAAATAAATTTAATAATTAACTTAGTTTTAATTTTAGGTTTAATTCTAATTTTTTTAAATAAACTAAAAAATATAGAGATTAGGGTTTTAATGCTTTTATTCTTTTTCTTTTCTTTTTACCATTATTAAGTATTAATTATTTTTATAAATAAATATGTTATGTAAATAATTAATTAAATTAGGTTAAACTTCAACCTTTTTTTAGTAAATTAATAAACAATTTAGAACTAGGTTTTTATTTAGCTTTTAATTCCAATTAATTCTTTTAAATCCCATAAATACAAAAAACTCCAAAAAAATAAGTTATTGCTTTTATTTAATTTAATTAATTCGCGATTTCGATTTAATTTCTTTAAAAGGGTCCAACGCCCTCGCATTCTCGATTTTATTTCTTTTCGCACATTTACTTTTATTCCCCTTTTTAAATTTCATGTACTTGTCCCAAAGCCTTGTAACAAATTAATTAGGACATTTATTTTCCGCATTTTTATTTTATTTCAAATCGGGTCTTGGTTTAATTTGGCGATGTAGACCCGCGCCTTTGTAATAGCGTAGGACTTTTAAATTCCGCACCTTTTAACTTTTAATAACCACATGAAAGAATGAATGCCAAAAATAAAAACAAAGCGTAGATCACCAATGCATGACAAGATAAATATAATTGAAAATGACACACAATTCACACACCACCCCTAGGGTACGTCTCATTGTTGCCTTGCCCCTCGAAAAGTGGTCGTCGAGTAGAGGATGTTTTAGTAAGTCCTCATGTCCATGAACATGGCATGAGGGTTGCTTCTAAGGTGTCTTCCTATTGCTCTGGTGACCACACTATTGCCTTGTCCCTCGAAACGTGGTCGTCGACTATAGGACGTCTTAGTGAGTCCTTATGTCCCATTGATCTAGTTGCCTCGAAACGGTTGCCTCGGAACAAGTTGCCTCAGAATAAAAGATCAATGGCATAAGGGTAGCTCATAAGGTATCTTACCGTTGCTCGGTGACTACACTGTCCTTAATCCTCGAATTGACCCGAACACCTCCAACGGTGGTGCTACCTACCTCTCAATGGTGGGATGGCACTACTTTAAGGACATTTACACAGACGAATTCCTTAGGGTAGGTAGATGACTCGTAGATACTTGCTCTAACTCAAAACAAATCAAAAACTTCTTTTCACACCGACACTTTGCAAAAAGCTTTCAAAAACAACTTTTCAAACACTCTTGAGGACTGATACAAGAATCGAACTGAAATTTCAAAAGAAACTTTTTCAAACCCACTCACCTTGAAAAGCAAACAAACAATTTTGAAAACACAATGAGCAAGTATCTAAGAGCCCATGGATAACCATGGATAGAAAGGGTGCTAACACCTTCCCTTTCTATAAATCTACCTCCCGAACCGAGAGATAATCTCAATAAGGAATTTTTCTGTGCTTTTGTCCTTTCCATTTGGAGAAAATAAAAGACGGTGGCGACTCTTGCTTACCGCGACATTTCGCGAACCAGCGTTAAATAGTCAGTTCCAGATCCACCGATCACAGAACTGGCGACTCTGCTGGGGATATACTTTAAAGTGAGGTGTACCTTAGGACTAAGATCACTTGTGTTTTCAATTGTTGTGCTTGTTTGCTTTATTATTGTGGGACTGTCTCGGGAGTTCTATAGATCCTAGCCCGGATCTTGGGGATACCTTCTTAGAAAGTAGCAACAAGGTTGTGAGGGAACTGTGCGGGGTATACCGACATGGTTGAAGTAGTCTGCTACATTGATGTGGCACTTTGGTGTGTACCGGTAACCCTTGAGTCCAGTCAAGGAGAGTACGGGGCCGCCGCGTGGTGTCGTGAAGCATCAACTGACCTTAGGAACCTTAATTGAACCATCTTGGCCTCTTTAGGGTAGTGAGATAACTGACTTTGGTGCAGTCCGAGGTTGGTTGATACTCGATACTACACTAAATTGAGGGTTGTTTTCTTGGAATATTTCGGTCGCCAGTTCAGTGGCTAAATCGAAATGATGAACAATGAAAGCAATCCAATGATATTGGGACCCTTAGAACCCGGTTACTTCTGATAGGACAGGTTTTGAGCCCACCAACTTCAAGAGGGTAGTACCCCAGACCCCATGCTGGCCTAAACTCTAAGGACTCTTTGTGTGACTTGTGTGCCTTCAAACTTGACTATTTGCATGCTTGTTATCTGACACATGAGTTCCTTGCAGGTTTAACAGTCCTTAATTGGGACTCATTACAGGGCCTACTTACATCACTCCATGCATAGCATAACATCATATCATTGCATACATCCTGCATAAGGACTAACCCATTTCAAGGATCTCAAGGGTCTGTGATGCAGGTCATGATGAATCAAAATGTCTAGCAAGGGGCAAAGGGGATTTATTTTCCTCTAGCCAAGGTTGATAATTTGAGTCAGGGGCTATGACCCACTTGATATGGTGAGCTTTGACTCTTGAAGAAGGTTCCCCTAGCCAAGGTTGTTTGGAAAGTAAAACAAGGTTGATGACTTGAGTCAGGGGCTATGACCCACTCGATATGGTGAGCCTTGACCCTTGAAGAAGGACTCTCAACAAAATGAAGTTCCTTCAATCAAGCTACCGGATACCAGCTCTAACAAATTTCTTGTTTACCCCGCGAGATTCTTGAAAACATTGCATGCATACATGCACATCATTGCATAACAGGCACCCTTGTTGCAGGTCACTTACCTTTCTCGCTGTTTATTTCAGCAATGGCTTCCCAACAAGATAACCAGGGACCTCATGCTCAAGAGACTCAGTTTAAAGAGATCTTCTTAAGCCTATCCAAGGGGCAGGAAGAGCTGAGAACACTCCTCACGGGGACTTTGGTCAGCAACAGTGCTGAGGACGACAAGGAAGAACGACTGAAACGTCTACAAGCTGAGGTAGACACATTGAAAATCCAGATGCTGGGACAAAGGGCTCTCATCCAAAGTTTAGCTTAGGAGCAAGGAGAGCTGAGGGCCATGATCAGTCAGCTTCATCAAGACATGAAGCAACCAGCCCAAGTCAGGGACCAAGTCATTAATCAACTTCCAAGAAGTCAAAGGTTTGGGCCTCTCCAAGCTGCTACTACTTCACAGGTCCAACAACGACCTCGCCAAGAACGAAGGACTGATCAGAGCAAGCCAGACAAGCCTAAAAGGCAGTTCACCAAGCTCAACGTGTCACCGTCTCAGGCTTTACAACAATTGTTGAGGTTGAATCTGGTGACGTTAAGGGACCCTCCTAAGAATCTCAACACAGCCTCCCCAAAATACAATTCTAAGGAAAGATGTGCATACCACTCTGACAGTCCAGGCCATGACACCGACGACTGTTGGGCTCTGAAGAATAAGATCCAAGACCTGATCGAGGAAGGAGCTGTGGATTTCACCCAGATGGGCCAGGCTGAATGCTCCTGCCATCCCTATAGGATGCACCAGTTGAAGTAACAAGCCCTGAGATGAAAATACTTTTGTTCATTAGGATTTTCAGGTTGTAACTTTCTTTTGTTCAAACATTTACTCATGTTAAACGTTGTTATTTCATTAATGCATCGCATATGTCTGTTTTGAAGCAATATATTCGTATTCACTATATGCAAATTATTTTCATATTTTTTCTGATGATCAACGCTCGATTAATAATTCTAAGCCTCTTGAGGGAGGATGACGAAAACGATACCACGATCTTTACAGTATGCTTTTGAACAGACCCCGCTGATGAGGTACAAGCATTGTTTCAATTCCTAAACACTGGAGTTATAAGGAAGATAATCCCTCGTCAACCCCTCTGAGCCAAAGAAGTAGGAGTTTTTCTTTTCGAAAATTAAAACCCTTTATCATAACCTGGGGCAGGGTAGTTCTCTCAGTTGATCCAAGTGCATAACAAATGGCACCAAAGAGGTCCTTACAAAAAAAAAGAAGACCGTGATGATTCGGAATAATCATAAGGATAGGCAGTCATTATATCTCAAAAATAAAAACCCAATAAGTCAAAACCTATGAAGGAGACTTACAAAACTGGGGCATCCCGCTGACTGTAATCACAAAAGAAACAGTTCAGGAAAAAGTTAGGGATAGCAAAATCAAAAAGAAAGAGGTCATACAAACCCTCAACAAAAACAAAAAATGACTGCCTATTCAGAATAAATCATCAATATCTGAACCATCATTGGAACATCAGGACAAAGACTCAAACAAGGTCTAACGCATGATCAAATGAGCTTAGGTTTGAAGAACATCACGAAGAACGGGTGGGTACAAATAATTTGAGCCTTTATCCTTTGTTTCTTAAACTGTGAACCAGGCCACGTTATAACCCTTAAAAAGTCCTAGCTGAAGCATGGGTTAGTTCGAAAGCATACTGTTACGAAAGGTATCCTGACTCCTTAAGGCTCGCTATAAATTAACGAGTTGACATCACGTTTTACAAATTCACTTGTTTTTACTAAAAAAGGGATGCATTCTCAAAAACTTCGAAACAGACATAAGCTTTGCATTTTTGATATAACCTTGTTTACATATGACTTTTTGTTTGAACAACAGAGAAGTTCGCACGACAAATACCTTATGAACAAAAGTCTTCTCCACAAAATAGTCACCTCAAATGGAAGAAACACTTCCAATCAAGGGGCATGACATGATCATGGTCTATCATCTGGGGCAGTCCAATCAAGATTCGGAGAATCTCTCAAAGGCCAAATAGCCTGGAGCAAATCTTCGCCTGAGTCACTTGGGGCATTCCAACAACGAATCTTGCCTGATCAAACACCTTCTGGTGGCATGACAAAACACTTCTAACAGGGGAAACTCCCTACATTCTGAGAGCATGGACATAGTCGAAAAAATACTACGCATAATCAAAGACCCGCTAGGTTGACATACCTAGGCAAAAATAAGGGCTTCCCGACGAACCAAAAGGGTTCGGGCAAAAATAAGGGATGAAATGAAAAAAAAATCTGTACACCCGGCAAGTCGAAAACCTGAAAAGGCGGCTTGGGCAAAAATTGGGTATCCCGGTGGACTGAAAACCCGAAAGGGCGTTCCAGGCAAAAATTAGGGATCAAAGCATACGACTATGTCCTGGCATCTCGTCACCTGTCTACCAGAAGATTTGTCAATTACCCCCACAGGTGCCTTCTCCCACTGAAACTGGGGCAATAATGAGTCGTCTAAACGGTCTAATGGTTCTGTCCATCAAGGTACCAAGGTAAGTTCAGCCGAAGAACATAACCAATATACCTTAATTCCCCAGAGAGTGAGCCAGCAAGTCAGTGCACTCTCCCCAAGCAAAGCTATTATCAGCCTTAAGGAAGTTGGGTATCCCCGCAGATCTCAAACATTCCCCAGCACGATATACAGATATTCTTAAACAAGCATCCCCGACAGTCTTGACCTAAAGATTGTTCCCCGGCGGTATATCAAACATTCAATGGAGTCATTTCCCCAATATAGTTCAAAATTTCCCCAAGAGAGTCCAATCCAGTTTCCCCAGGAAAATTGGAATCCATCTCCCCAAGCAGTAAGCTTATCCCCAGTAGATTCTGGAAGCTTGCCACCTAAAGAGCACGAACGCGTCCCCCGGCCTTATTCAAAGGTTATTTCCCTACCAAGATATAACTGGGTTATCCTCAGCCAAAAGCCACGGAAAGATCGTCGTCGACAAAGTCTTCTTATCCCCAGCGGAGTCTATTAAAACTTCCAACGTTACTGGTATCCCCAGCGGAGTTATCAACATCTCAACAAAGTACCTCTCTCCCCACAAAGTATTCTTCCCCAGCAAGATCGCTAGAATAATTTTCTCCCCGCAGAGTGTTCTATTCGCCAATTTTATTCCCCAACGGAGTTGTCTTCTCCCACCGGTATTCTTGCATCTATCATCCCCAACGGAAACAACAAAGCACTATTCTCCAACATCAGCCCAGGATGTGACTTCCCGGCACCCGTCAAGGATTTATTTTCCTAAAATGAAAAAATACGTTGATAAACATCGCACTTCCACACATTATAGCATGCATATACGCATCATGAACATACAATCTCATTTATGATTGAGAACATCATTGCTTGATCCATATCATGCATTGCATATGACTGACCTTTACCTTTCAGGAAAGATCCAGTCAAGTTCTCAGCTATATTCCAAGACTTTAGTCTGGTTTAGTTAAATCGACTCCCTAAAGATTTCTATGTTTCTTATCCAGCCAAAGGCCTTCTCTGGTTCAGTCAGATCGACCCTAAGATCTCCCTGATTCTTATCCAGTTGAAGATTCCAAGACCTTGCCTGGTTCAGTTAAATCGACTCCTAAAGATTTCTCTGTTTCTTATCCAGCCAAAGGCCTTCTCTGGTCCAGTTAAATCGTTTCCTAAAGATTTTTCTGATGAAGACTCAGTAGAAGACATCCAAGATTCTCTCATCGTTACTGTTGAGGTTGAAGTCGCCCAAGATTCTCTCAGCGTTACTGTTGAGGTTGAAGTCGCCCAAGATTCTCTCATCGTTACTGTTGAGGTTGAAGTCGCCCAAGATTCTCTCAGCGTTACTGTTGAGGTTGAAGTCGCCCAAGATTCTCTCAGCGTTACTATTGAGGTTGAAGTCGCCCAAGATTATCTCATCGTTACTATTGAGGTTGAAGTCACCTATGATTCTCTCATCGTTATTGTTGAGGTTGAAGTCGCCCAAGATTCTCTCATCGTTACTGTTGAGGTTGAAGTCGCCTATGATTCTCTCATCGTTACTGTTGAGGTTGAAGTCGCCCAAGATTCTCTCATCGTTACTGTTGAGGTTGAAGTCGCCCAAGATTCTCTCATCGTTACTGTTGAGGTTGAAGTCGCCCATGATTCTCTCATCGTTACTATTGAGGTTGAAGTCGCCCAAGATTCTCTCATCGTTACTGTTGAGGTTGAATTCGCCCAAGATTCTCTCATCGTTACTGTTGAGGTTGAAGTCGCCCAAGATTCTCTCATCGTTACTGTTGAGGTTGAAGTCGCCTATGATTCTCTCATCGTTACTGTTGAGGTTGAAGTCGCCCAAGATTCTCTCATCGTTACTGTTGAGGTTGAAGTCGCCTATGATTCTCTCATCGTTACTGTTGAGGTTGAAGTCGCCCAAGATTCTCTCATCGTTACTGTTGAGGTTGAAGTCGCCCAAGATTCTCTCATCGTTACTGTTGAGGTTGAAGTTGCCCAAGATTCTCTCATCGTTACTGTTGAGGTTGAAGTCGCCCAAGATTCTCTCATCGTTACTGTTGAGGTTGAAGTCGCCCAAGATTCTCTCATCGTTACTGTTGAGGTTGAAGTCGCCCAAGATTCTCTCATCGTTACTGTTGAGGTGGAAGTCGCCCAAGATTCTCTCATCGTTACTGTTGAGGTTGAAGTCGCCCAAGATTCTCTCATCGTTACTGTTGAGGTTGAAGTTGCCCAAGATTCTCTCATCGTTACTGTTGAGGTTGAAGTCGCCTAAGATTCTCTCATCGTTACTGTTGAGGTTGAAGTCGCCCAAGATTCTCTCATCGTTACTGTTGAGGTTGAAGTCGCCCAAGATTCTCTCATCGTTACTGTTGAGGTTGAAGTCGCCCAAGATTCTCTCATCATTACTGTTGAGGTTGAAGTCGCCCAAGATTCTCTCATCGTTACTGTCGAGGTTGAAGTCGCCTATGATTCTCTCCCCGTTACTGTGGAGGTAGTAATCGCCCCAAGATTCTCTCATCGTTACTGTTGAGGTTGAAGTCGCCCAAGATTCTCTCATCGTTACTGTTGAGGTTGAAGTCGCCCAAGATTATCTCATCGTTACTGTTGAGGTTGAAGTCACCCAAGATTCTCTCATCGTTACTGTTGAGGTTGAAGTCGCCCAAGATTCTCTCATCGTTACTGTTGAGGTTGAAATCGCCCAAGATTCTCTCATCGTTACTGTTGAGGTTGAAGTCGCCCAAGATTCTCTCATCGTTACTGTTGAGGTTGAGGTCGCCTATGATTCTCTCATTGTTACTGTTGAGGTTGAAGTCGCCCAAGATTCTCTCATCGTTACTGTTGAGGTTGAAGTTGCCCAAGATTCTCTCATCGTTACTGTTGAGGTAGTAATCGCCCCAGGTTCTCTCATCGTCCCGCTGAGGTAGTAACCATCCCTGATTCGTTCATCACCTTTTGAAGCTCCAGATTCAATTCCTGTAACCAGTCAGGGCGCATCTACACAAAGAGTTTGAAGATCAGCTCCTGAAACAGGCCAGGTAATCTTTTTCTTTTTCAGGTACGCAAGTTCTCGCTAAAGAATCTCTTATGCGATCGACACCCCCAGATGGCATCTATAAGCCCATCCACCTATCCATCGCCTCTCAGCATGGCATCTATAAGCCCATCATCCTATCCATCAATGGCATCTATAAGCCCATTCCCACCATCACACGACTATGTGAGCGCAAATTTCTGGGCACTCTAGTGTTCAATCATCTTCCACCTTCGGATTACGAAAGGCACGTCAGCCAATCTACATCCTCAGGTCTAAGAAGATTGAACAGGGGCAACTGTTGTACCCCAAAATTTGCCCTCCCATATTCTTCAAGATTTGCAAAGAGCATGCTTCAAAATCTCTCAAGAGTTGCACAGTTCAATGGCCTCCTAACAGTCAAAAATTAGGGTTTTGGTTCTAGCAAAGAAATTGAAGTTTCCAAGGGTCCAATAAAGTCCCACATGCCTACAAACATGGTCAAGCATCCATATGCCAAGTTTCAAGACTTACAACACAAAATTGCACAGTCAGAAACCCTAGTTGCTCAACAGTCAACTGTAGGGGTAAAATGGTCATTTGACAGTCAAAAGTCCAAATTTTTGGTCAACATCTTATTTTGAAGCCACAAACATCATTTGATCAATTCTTGATCATGATTCTCAAAGCATGGCTCAAAAAAGTCTCAAGATGCAAAAGTTTCCATATTTGGACAGTTGAAAAAGTCAACTGTAACTTGACCAGGGCATAACTTCCACATGGTTTATCATAAAAATTCCATCCAAAGCTCATTTTGAAGAGAATGACATTTCCTACAACTCCTATTCATACTTCAAGTCCAAGAAATGCTCTCACAAAAAGTTATCAATCTCAACATTATAGGTCATTTTCAAAAGTCAACAAAAAGGCTCTTTAAGTCAAAGACCATAACGTGAGATTGGTAAATGAAAATGACATGGGACCAAAGGCATTGGTTAGAGGACTTCAAGACCTTTCCAAAATGTCCAAGAACATGATCAAAGCTTAAAAATTGAGCAAGATATGCCTTGTGGAAGTTGGGAAACTTTTGGGAATTTTGAAAAGTCAACTTTACTTCAAATACCTCAAAATTGCTAATGGGCCTCAATTTCTTCCAAGAATCATCACCCAAAAGCTATGCACGACCCATTGACCCAAAGGGGAGTTATTTTCCTATTTTTAATTAATTAATTGAATATTTAATCTATTTAATTCATTTAATTAAAATTAATTTATAAGAAAAATGCTAAACACATGTTTCCAAATCTTTTTATGCAGCATATGCCCTCTTTAATCACTCAAGATTTCGTGCATCACTAAAAAGGCAAGATTTCTCATGATTGGCAATGGTTTTACATGGAAAAGATTGGAAAAGATTACATTAAAAAGCAAATATTTGATTCATGAATGCAAAGGTTTTTGGCTTGAATTTTTACCCTAATCCATTCCACATATAAACACAAACCTAAACCTAATGCAAAGGACTGGGAAGCTGCTCCCAAACTCAGAAATACAAACTCACTTTTTTCTTAAAAAACTTCAAATCTGTTTTCATAGTTTCAAGGCATTTCAAGGTGTGGGAAGTATCTCAAAAGCTTGTTGGGACTTCTCTGAACATAACCCAATCATTTTCCACTCACCATACATAAAGAATTGGTAAAACAGAGTTGCTTCTCTTTCAAAATTATGCATAATCGTGTTTGGATTTCTGGACATTTTTCATACATTTAAACTATTGTTTTATACTAACATGGACATTCTGAATCTATTGGTGCTATTTAATTGAATAATCAATGCCTGTATGCAAAGTTACCATGGGAGCTCGTTAGGGTTTCAAAGATGTGAAATTGGGGTTTCTCTCATAAGGAAAAATTAGGCAACGAGACCAAGACTATTGAACTCAGGGCATCTGGACGATTCAATCCCACTAGTCGCGCTCTTTTTATGTTTGCGTATGGCCTAATCGCTATTTTCATGTTCTTCATTTAGTGGGGGTTTAAAACCCCCGCTATCCATTCTGTTTTTTTTAGGCCAAAGCGAAGAAGTGGAGAAGAAGATGAGTTGTAAGCATGTGGTTGGTTGATTTTAAGCTTGGCGCGTTTTTTCATTATTACAGCCACTAACGCTTTTTCATATATGTTGGTCATTGTTCAGTATACATAAAAACCAACGCGCTTGGCTGAGTGGTTAATGTGTTGTCATGCAATCAATGGGACCTGGGTTCGATTCCCAGGTCCCCTGTACTCTTAATATTTTTTCTTGCAATATGATCAGGTACACTGACTCTCCTATAGCCCACCAAACATCCAGCGCTGGTGCTTGCCACATGCCCCCTGAGATCAATCCAAAAGCCAAGATATGAGTTCCATCATGCACCTCAGTCCAGGGGTCTACACGTGACCATCAAAAGTCAACCAGGCCTGATTCAGTGGGCCAAAATTGCTTGGACAATACCTCCAAAAGGGACAACCACCCCCCATGTTTGCCTTCTTTTCTCTATTTTTTATTCTTTTCTATTATTTATTTTAATTATATTCTTTGTTTTATTTAATTCCTAAAATTAACTTTATAATATAAAAACACAAAAAAATCATAAAATCATAAAACAATAAAAAATATGCTTTGTTAATATTAATTAATATTATTTTGTAAATAAATTTAATAATTAACTTAGTTTTAATTTTAGGTTTAATTCTAATTTTTTTAAATAAACTAAAAAATATAGAGATTAGGGTTTTAATGCTTTTATTCTTTTTCTTTTCTTTTTACCATTATTAAGTATTAATTATTTTTATAAATAAATATGTTATGTAAATAATTAATTAAATTAGGTTAAACTTCAACCTTTTTTTAGTAAATTAATAAACAATTTAGAACTAGGTTTTTATTTAGCTTTTAATTCCAATTAATTCTTTTAAATCCCATAAATACAAAAAACTCCAAAAAAATAAGTTATTGCTTTTATTTAATTTAATTAATTCGCGATTTCGATTTAATTTCTTTAAAAGGGTCCAACGCCCTCGCATTCTCGATTTTATTTCTTTTCGCACATTTACTTTTATTCCCCTTTTTAAATTTCATGTACTTGTCCCAAAGCCTTGTAACAAATTAATTAGGACATTTATTTTCCGCATTTTTATTTTATTTCAAATCGGGTCTTGGTTTAATTTGGCGATGTAGACCCGCGCCTTTGTAATAGCGTAGGACTTTTAAATTCCGCACCTTTTAACTGTTAATAACCACATGAAAGAATGAATGCCAAAAATAAAAACAAAGCGTAGATCACCAATGCATGACAAGATAAACATAATTGAAAATGACACACAATTCACACACCACCCCTAGGGTACGTCTCACTGTTGCCTTGCCCCTCGAAAAGTGGTCGTCGAGTAGAGGATGTTTTAGTAAGTCCTCATGTCCATGAACATGGCATGTGGGTAGCTTCTAAGGTGTCTTCCTATTTCTCTGGTGACCACACTATTGCCTTGTCCCTCGAAACGTGGTCGTCGACTATAGGACGTCTTAGTGAGTCCTTATGTCCCATTGATCTAGTTGCCTCGAAACGGTTGCCTCGGAACAAGTTGCCTCGGAATAAAAGATCAATGGCATAAGGGTAGCTCATAAGGTATCTTACCGTTGCTCGGTGACTACACTGTCCCTAATCCTCGAATTGACCCGAACACCTCCAACGGTGGTGCTACCTACCTCTCAATGGTGGGATGGCACTACTTTAAGGACATTTACACAGACGAATTCCTTAGGGTAGGTAGATGACTCGTAGATACTTGCTCTAACTCAAAACAAATCAAAAACTTCTTTTCACACCGACACTTTGCAAAAAGCTTTCAAAAACAACTTTTCAAACACTCTTGAGGACTGATACAAGAGTCGAACTGAAATTTCAAAAGAAACTTTTTCAAACCCACTCACCTTGAAAAGCAAACAAACAATTTTGAAAACTCAATGAGCAAGTATCTAAGAGCCCATGGATAACCATGGATAGAAAGGGTGCTAACACCTTCCCTTTCTATAAATTTACCTCCCGAACTGAGAGATAATCTCAATAAGGAATTTTTCTGTGCTTTTGTCCTTTCCATTTGGAGAAAATAAAAGACGGTGGCAACTCTTGCTTACCGCGACATTTCGCGAACCAACGTTAAACAGTCAGTTCCAGATCCACCGATCACATGTATTAATGGGCTTAAAACTCCAATACCCCCTTTCTACTACTTCTATTCCTTAAAATAAGCCCACATCAAATAATATTGTTATTCTAATATTACTCCATAACTTAATAGAATAATTAAATTCAATAACAACAACACATCAACTATCACCATAACACAACTTTCACAAATAATACAAAAAATAATTTAATTAAATAATTAATTAAATTAAGGGCGTTACAACTCTCCCCCACTTAGAATATTATCGTCCTCGAAATTTTACCTTAATCAAACAACTCAGGATAAGAGTCCCGCATCTTGCTCTCCAACTCCCAAGTCATAATTTCTCTGGTAGCTCCTAGCCAAACAACTTTAACCAAAGCAATCTCTTTGCTCCTCAAAGTCTTTATTTTACGATCCGCAATTCGTACATGCATCGTCTCCACCGTAAGATTATCCCGTACTTGCACATTATCCATATGAATCACATGAGATGGATCTGAAATATACTTCCGGAGTTGTGACACATGAAACACATCATGCAAATTCGAAAGATTAGGCGGTAAAGCCTCTCTATAGGAAACATTCCCCACTCTCTTCGAAATCTGATATGGTCTAATAAAATGAGAAGTGAGCTTCTTAGACTTCAATGCTTGTCCAACACCAGTCATATGTGTGACTCTCAAAAACACATGGTCACCCGCTTGAAATTCTAAATATTTCCTTCGCTTGTCATGATAACTCTTCTGTCTACTTTGGGAAGCTTTCATCTTTTCTCGAATTAACTTCACCTTCTCAGTAGTTTCACGAACAAGTTCAAGTCCAAGTACTACACTTTCACCAGATTCATGCCAACATAAAGGAGTTCTACATCTTCGACCATACAATGCTTCAAATGGTGCAATCCCAATACTATAATGATAACTATTATTATAAGTGAACTCTATCAACGAAAGGTAAGTATGCCACGAACCTCCCTGCTCAAGAACACATGTTCTCAACAAATCTTCCAATGATTGAATAGTCCGTTCAGTATGACCATATGTCAGAGGATGATACGCCGAACTCAACCTTAACTTAGAACCCAACGCTTCTTGCAAACTCTTCCAAAAATCAGAATTAAATCTCAGATCTCTATCTGACACAATGCACAAAGGAACACCATGTAGCTTCACAATTACACTAGTGTAAACCTCAGCCAACTTCGACATTGGAAAACTGATGTTAATAGGAATAAAATGAGCCTACTTTGTAAACCTATCAACAATCACCAAAATTGAATCATGTCCTCGTAAAGTATTACCTAACCACGTCAAAAAGTCCATCGAAATGCTATCCCATTTCCATTCTAGAACTTCTAACGGTTGCATCAACCCTGCATGCTTCTAATGTTCAACCTTCGACTTCAGATAAGTCAAACATGCATACACAAACCGAGCCACATCACTCTTCATTCCAGGCCACCAAAACAAACCTTTCAAATCTTGATACATCTTTGTAGCTCCTAGATGAATACTCAACTTACTTCTATGACTCTCTTCAAGTATCACTTTCTTCATCTCAACATCATCAGGAATATAAATCTGGTTACGAAATCTCAACACACCTTGTGCATCTAGCTTGAAATCATTATTCTCAGACTGATCGATCCCAACCATCAAATCTACCAGTTTCACATCCAACTTCTAAGCTTCTTTGATACTGTCTAGAAATTCATTATTAATCTTCAACATACCTAACATAACACTCTGCGGTGTCACTTCGCCAACCAAGCTCATATCTCCGAACTGTTCAATTAATTCCAACTCTTTGACAATCATTGCCGACATATGTAAAGTCTTTCGACTCAACGCAACAGCTACCTCATTCTCCTTTCTTGGAAGATAATTCAAAATGAAATCATAATCCTTTAACAATTCCAACCATCTTCGTTGCCTCATATTCAGCTCCTTCTGATCGAATAAATACTTTAAGCTCTTATGGTCACTAAACACTTCAAAGCTAGAACCATAAAGATAATGCCTCCAAATCTTCAACACAAAGACAACTGCAGCAAGCTCTAAATCATGTGTAGGATAGTTCTTCTCATTAGTCCTCAACTGCCTTAACGCATAAGAAACTACCTTATCATTCTGCATAAGCACACCTTCTAAACTTATCTTAGAAGCATCACAATATACACTAAAAGGATCTCTTAGATTAGGTAACGTCAAAATCGGAGCCGACGTCAATCTCTTCTTCAATTCTGTAAAACTCTCTCCGCACTGAACATCCCACACAAAAGCTCTACCTCTACAAGTCAACTTAGTCAACGGGAGTTCCAACTTAGAAAAACCTTCGATAAACCTTCTATAGTAACCAATTAATCCCCAAAAGCTTCTAATCTCAGTAGTTGACTTTGAAGTTTCCCATTGCAACACCGCATCAACCTTCGATTGATCTACAGCAATGCCACTACCCGAGATCACATGACCAAGAAAACTAACCTCCTTTAACCAGAAGTCACACTTTGACAGCTTTGCATACAACTTCTTCTCTTTCAAAACTTGAAATACTACTCTTAAGTGTTCTACGTGCTCTTCTTCTGACTTAGAGTAAATCAAAATATCATCAATAAACACCACCACGAATCGATCCAAATAAGTATAAAAGATATGATTCATGTATTCCATGAATACTCCCGGCGCATTAGTAACACCGAAAGGCATCACCAAATACTCATAATGTCCATAACGTGTTCTGAAAGCCGTCTTCTGGATATCTTCATCCTTCACTTTAATCTGATGGTAACCCGACCTCAAATCAATCTTACTGAACACACGAGCATCCACCAATTGGTCCATCAAGTCATATATTCTTGAAAGTGGATACTTGTTCTTAATCTTCAATTTATTCAGCTGTCTATAATCAACACAAAGCCTCATACTTCCATCTTTCTTCTTTACTAACAACACTGGAGCTCCCCACGGCGATACACTTGGTCTTACAAACTTCTTTTCAAGTAACTCTTCACCTTTCTTCTTTAAATATGTCAATTCAGATGCAGACATCTTGTATGGTGCCATAGACACAGGTCTAGTACCAAGTACAAGATCAATAGCAAATTCAACTTCCCTCTCCGGAGGTACATCAGGAATCTCATCAGGGAAAACTTCAGGAAATTCAGACACCACATGAAATTCCTCAATTATAGCTTGAGTCTCTATAGATAGCGACGCCATCAGCGAGAACATTTGTGCTTCTTCTTGCATCAACTTCCTCAACTGTCTAACAGATAACATACTATCTTCCTCTTCTTCGTGAGTAGAAAACCTCACAGACTTTTCATAACAGTTAATATGAACATAGTTATGCTCTAACCAGCTCATACCCAAAATCACACCCAATCCTCTTAATGGCAAATAAATCAAGTCAACAGCAAAGTCTCTGTCAAAGATCGACAAGGGACACTTTAAACACATAAAAGAAGTAGTCACCGACCCCTTGGCTGGAGTGTCGACGACCATTTCTCCATTCATAGAAGACAATATAAGACCCAATCTTTCAACATAATCAGCAGCAATAAAGAAATGAGTGGCATCAGTATCAATAATAGTAATTAAAGGAGTACTATTAATGAAACATGTACCTCTGATAAGTCTGTCCTCAACAGCTGTCTAATCCTCAACCAAAGCGAACACTTTGCCACTTGTCTGCACCCTCTTTGGTTTTTGACACTGACTACCAATGTGCCCTTCTTCACTATAATTGAAACAAATCACATCCTTATGTTTACACTCAGATACAACATGCCCAGTCTTACCACAACGGAAACACCTCTTTACCTCAGCAGTACACACATTACTCTTATGCCCAGGTTTTCCACATTTGAAACAAACCACACTAGCTGGAGCATCTCCCCCACTAGTCCTTTGGCCCAGAGCAAATTTTTGTTTACCTTTATCAGCTGGGGTATCATAAGGCTTACCACGCTTCTGTCGGTGCTTACCCCTCTTTTCACTAATAATCTTGTAATGGGCATTATTATCCTCCTCATAAATCCTGCAACTATCAATCAAATCAGAAAAGACACGGATCTTCTGGTATCCAATTGCGTTCTTGATCTCTGGGCGCAACCCGTTCTCAAACTTGATGCACTTCGAAAACTCATCATCTGCCTCACTGTAGTGCGGATAAAACTTAGCCAACTCAGCAAACTTTGTAGCATACTCAACAACCGACATATTCCCTTGCTTCAGCTCAAGAAATTCAATCTCCTTCTTACCACAAATGTCTTCAGGAAAGTACTTCCTCAGAAATTCCCTACGGAACACAACCCAAGTGACATTTTCACCTGCAGCTTCCAACCTCTGACAAGTCTCTAGCCACCAGTCATCAGCCTCGACTGCTAGCATATGAGTACCATATCGGACCTTCTACGCTAGAGTGCAGTCCATCACACGTAATATTCTCTCAATCTCTTTCAACCAATCCAATGTCCGTCAGGATCATACTTTCCCTTGAAGGTAGGCAAATTCTCTCTCTGGAAAGTCGCTAAACTATGAGATCCAGCATTCCCGTCAGCATTCAGATGATTCTCCATCGCATGCGCCATTGCTTCTAAAGCAGCAACAAGTGCATCATCACTCCTTCCAACCATCTCAACTTATCACTACAACATAAACAATAGTTATAACTCAAATTAACAATACTCGATTGTTAAACAACCTACGACTCGACAACTTGGTCGGACAGACCAACCTTTGCTCTAATACCAACTTTGTAACACCCCAATTATACCCGGCAAATTAAGAATGTAAATCAGAGTTTAAAATTCATACAACTGAATCAGGATGCCACAAATTCAACATAAAGACACATTTCATTCAACATGGATACATAATACTTTAAAACTTCGGATGAACCAACAGTAGAATAATTTAATCTCTTGATTCAACAACTTGAACAACTACGCAGCAGAATCATAATAACATCTTTTTCCATCGTTACATCAACTTCAATAAAAGACATACTTAGCAACAATCAAATTAAAGTTTAACAACTGAAATAATCAATAATTAAAAGCAACAAGCGTTCATTCCCCCGAGTGTTACGTATCAGAGGAATGACACTGACTCGAACTACCGAAGGTATACTGCCTTCACTCTGGATTACCTGCACGTTACCAACATAAGGGTAAAATTCAAACATAATAGGTGAGATATCTAACAATATAATAAAACGTATGATAAATAATATATTTAATTAGATCACATAATATCACCACTTCTCATCTTATTAGCAACAATAATCGCAACAAAATACCAACAACATACACATTTTCCGCATCAATACACAACTTCTTTATGAAATCATATAATGCGACTCAATGCTATGCAAATGCATGTGGTACCATTGGAGCAGAAATCTCAGCTCAAAATAATTTCTAATAAATAAAGGCATCAACAAGTAATAAGCCTTCATCTTAATATTCGCCAATACAAGTCATCTTAACGAGCATCAACTCCATCTTGATATGCAGTGCATGCGACACAGTCATGAATGTAGTAATATCAACCACAATTAATAACATCTCAACACAACATAATCGTTGGCCAAAATCCTACATCTTAATAGCTGCTAATTATTAGAGGCATCTCAACATCATTCCTCAACATTATTCATCAACATAATTCATCAACATAATTCATCGCATAATTCATTAACATAATTCATCAACATAATTCATCGCATAATTCATCATCATAATTCATCAACATAATTCATCACATAATTCATCCACATAATGTTATAGCAACTCAACCACAACAACAATATAACGATAGATCGACAATCCCTCAATGTTGGCCATATGCCTACCACATGATAATGACTATAATTAATTAATCATCTAAGGCTTATCTCTAATTATCAAACCTCTACGTATCATTATTCTGTAATACTACATCATTATCATCATTAATCTTACTGTTATGAACCAAGCAATAATCTATAATCATCTTATCCTCATCATACTTCACAAAATCATCATAGCGAATAACGTAGGAAGCTAACTCTAATCCTAATTTGGATTACTAGGATTATTCTTCTTATCCTTCATTTTAACCCTTAAGAATGAAGTTCATCACGTTAGCTATCCAACGCTTCGAACGAAACCTCAAACGGAGTCCGGAAACTCAAGTTACATCCTTTGGAAGAATTTGTCAAAATTCAGACCACATGAGTCGACGCATACTGTTTTGGGTCGACGCGTACTGGGTTGAAATCCTGCATGAGTCGATGCGTACTCCTCTTGGGTCGACTCATACTGAGCAACACTTCATGTATCGATGCATAGTTCTATGTATCAACTCATCCCGAGTCTAAAAGCTTGCATGTGTCGACGCATGTCCTTTGAGGTCGACTCATACTGTTCTGTCATGAATATTTTCTGCGATTTCACTGTGTTTTCACCGCAATTTCCCTTCCTTAGGCCCTAAAAACATCCTCTAATCATAGGTAATCATCAATTATAATAATATTATATTTCTACATTAATTATATAGCATTAGGGCATCATTACTCATCTCTAAATCATTGATCTTCGTCATACAACAATATATACATTTCAATCATAAACAAGACAACTTTTCACATCTAATCCCACATACTACTCATCATAAACCCTATTATAGAGTCAGAATCCCACCCTTACCTTGGATTGAAGGTTGCTCTACGACTTTTCTGATTGAATTTAATTCAGCCTCTTTTACTTCTATTATGCAACTTTGATGTTCTCTTCCAACCCTTGTTTTCTTTCTCTTCTTACTGCTACTTCTTTTCCATATTAATTCTAAATAACTAATATAATAACCCTATAATTCTCATTATGTCTTAATGGGCTTAAAACTCCTACACCCCTTTTTTACTACTTTTATTCCTTAAAATAAGCCCACATCAAATAATATTATTATTCGAATATTACTCCACAACTTAATAGAATAATTAAATTAACAACAACACATCAACTATCATCGTAACACAACTTTCACAATTAATCCAAAAAATAATTTAATTAAATGATGGACACATTTCCTTCAACTGGACACTAAACGTACTCCTTTTGATCAATACAAAAATCAAGACCATCACATGTGACAACTCCCATTCAACCAAAACTTCTGATAGGGTCCTTCCAAAAGAATACTGTAGAGAAAAATTAATTATCTCAATCACAAACAAAACTGCCTTTCAGACTCCTCCTAAAAATCTTGTCTGTACATGTTTCAACATAATTTATAACAATTTTCAGCAGCCCAATGTCACAACATGTTGGTTAACATTGTAACCTCGTGAGAGGCAGAAAAACCTCCACAAGCTTGAATATCAAGCCAAGCTTCAAAAGTCTACACCATTGCAACAATAAACCATAGACAATTGATAACTCCACCTATCATGGGTAACCAAGGCTCCTACTAAATAGGAATACTTAATAGTGAAGGGCCACATCTTCACACAACTGCTGAACATACATTGTGAATTCCCTCTTGGAACAGATACTCTAGCTTCTTGAAAGCACACCCAGGTCTTCAGACTTCTTCATTATAACAAGGACATGACTCGAATGTCCGTTCAGCTCCACAGTGTCATGACCTTCAAGTTGTCATGCATACTTGGTTTGACATTACTCATATGTCAAAACACATAGTTTCCTTGTTTCACAAGAAACTACTTCTCCATAAATTCTCAGTTTGCTTAAAAGCTTTACTGAGATCCAAACAGATCCAATTTCTTATAGATTAAATTGCAGTAGAAGAAAATAGCTCCTCACAAACATCCTGATCAGATCACAATATCTAACCACCTTCTTTTTCCCTACATCCACTGGTAATTGTTGATACTAGTGGGGTCTTTAACATAGTAGTCATGCGTTCATCAATCATACTATTGCAGACAGGACCAGAATTTGTACATTTTAATCCCCATAGTCAGAACTGCCACTTCTGACAATAATGCTTGAGCATCCAACTCCTTATGCCTAAACTCAAGTATCTTCCAAACACAACCCAACATGATGCTAATACATCATTTAGGACATAAACTTAATAACATAGAACCCAAACACCATGGTTTTTAATACACCATCCAAAGGGCTTATTATGCAGAGAAGTCCTTCAAGAAGCTCCTGACTGAAAAATAACAAGTGTACTATTTTTGCCGATATAGTAATAATAGGAAATTCCCAAGATATCGATCTCGAGGAATCCGTTACAATAGTGAGTTAAAATTATGGTTCAATTAAACAAAAGCTATCAGTTATGTTTTGGTTGGAATAAACCCATGCAATTAATTTAAAGTAGCAGAATGTAAGATATGCCTTTTTACTAGTGTGAGTAAAACATGTTATGGGTAAGTGTGTGATTTTCCATATGATAACTTTGACTCTTGATCTTTTCAACAAGTTTATCAATATCAACTACCCATTCTTAAGATTATATTTCCCTAAGTCCTTAGTGAAAAACCTTTAACCTTCTATCCTAATTTCAATGTCCATTAGAATTAGTGATGAAGCCAAGCATTTGATTATCAAGAATTTTCTGGTTATTATAGGATAACCCTAGTCCTAGGTGAAAAATTATATAATAGAATTGTTAAGAAAACCTTAACATGATTTTTCGTCTCTATTGTGTTAAGAAAAGCATAACCCTATTGGTCTGATAGGGAAAACAATAACAAATTCCGAACAATTAAATTGATGCAAAAGAACTATTGTGCTGATGAAAACAAAGAGATCAATATCGTTACAATGACAAATCAGGGACACTCCTAGAATTGTGAGGTTTAGCCTCTCATAATATTCAAAGTAAAAGCAATATTAGAATTAGACATTACAAAAAGTGTATATCCTTCGATCTTCAATTTCTATCACGCATGAAGGAACCTTCGTCTCCAAAACTCTTGAAAAACCTAATCTTCTATCATGAAAATCTTCTATCATGCAAATCTTCTATCGTCTAAAAAAGTCCCCTTCCTATTCTCACAAACAAGTTTTAATAGTATTAGGTTATCCCTCAACAATGCAAAAATGTACAAAGTACCCTTAATGATCCAAGACACTTAAAACTCCAAAAATCAGAATTCCTAGCCCATTGGCCAACACGAGCCGTGTCACAGGACACAGACACCTATGTCAGCCTCTGTCCCTTGCTTCAAGTCACACATCCATGTAGATGTTTTGACACAGGTCATGTCATGTGACATAGGCACATGTGTCAGCGTTTGTGACTTTGCTTTCTCACGTCTTTGGTGCAGTTGTTTTGACACGAGCCGTGTCGTGTGACACAGGCACCCGTGTCAACGTCTGTCTCATGCTCCCAACTTTAACTTTTTCCTCTTCTCCTTACACGGCCCGTGTCAGGTGGCATGGGTGGTCGTGTCAGGACCCCTGTAGCTTCCAGATTTCTTTCGTATTTGCACCAATTCTTTGGAGATTTTCAGTTGCACCTGAAATCACCAACAACCACCAAACCAAGACATCAGAAGCATTTAATTGACATACGGTTCAAATTAAAACCATGCAAATATAAAGTTGTGAAATATGAAATATCTTAACAAAATGATAAAAAGATAAACCAAAGTGTTACTGATTTGATGGATGTTTACCAAATAATTGATGGAAACCGAGTAGAATTAGTGACCGATCATAACCCCAAACTTAGCTCATTGCTTGTCCTCAAGTGATGTATGAGATAACATAGAGAGGTCACCCTAAAATTCATTGTTACCACAATATAACCGATTTATTTCACAAGTTGCTCTCCACCATCCTAGTTAAGATATTGACTTTCTGATCCGAGTTGTCTGTTACACTTCTATATAAAAGTACTTCATCATCTGTCAATTGATCACACTTCTAACCAAGTCTCTTAGGGTTAAAGTGTTTTTCACTCATAATCCAGCATATGCAATATCAACTCTTAAATTTGAATAAATTCTACCTTCATTACACGGACAAATTGCACACACTTTTTGAGGTCATCGGGATGTAACGAGGCTTAGGTACAGTCGGATAAACAAACAAAATGGATATACAAAGGGTTGTAGGATCAACATCCGTGTTGTTGTTCTTTCCTCTGTTCTTCTTTTATAACAATGGGGATTTGAAAACACCCTCTTTCTGACTCTGGTTCAACTCAATTTTTTGTTTTGAGCATTTCAAAGGTCCTTAAGTCTCTTTTCTTAGGAAAGTGCTTATTTCTCAAGTTTTTTTTGAAACATGTGTGTGTCTCGACATTTTTCTTCCTTGTCAATTTTTTCCCGCACTTTCCCTTCTCATCATAGGTGTGCTACCCCAAACTTAGAACTTTTCACAAATTCATAAATCAACAACACTTATGCCGAGCAGGGTAGGACGTGTTTGGCCACGGGTTAACATATGTGGTTATAACAAACATTGGGATACATGATCAACATTGAGATGGCTAGAAAAGCCCAGGGGTATATAGAAACAATGTACTTCAGTGTGTGTTGTCATGTAGTGCTATGTGAGTAGGACGTACGCAAATTCAGAGTGATAAAGTCATACCTGATTAAAATCTCAAGATGATAATTTTGTCTTTGAATGACATCTGAGCTGGGAAGAGAATCCTGTCGGGGAATTGCGATGACTGGAGAAATAACTCCTGCTTTAGAAATAAACCCTGTTGGGGAAATAAACCCTACTGGGGTAATAAACTCTGTTGGGGAAATAAACTCTACTGGAGGGAATTCTGTCGGGGATTTTACAATGTTGGAGAAATAAACTCTGCTGGGGAATTACATTCATATAAACTGTGCTGAGTGAATAATTTCTGATGGGAATTGGAATTTCATAAGTTGTGTGAAGGAAGTTTCCATCGTATGCTGGGAAAATGATCAAACTTCCTTATCTGCTAGGGGGCCTATTAGGGAAGATGATCATGTGAACTGTTGGAAGATGCCTCAATTTCTGTCTGAGGGCATATTAGACTTGTTGGGGAATATATCTCTATCGAGGATGAGCTTGTAAAGGTTGCTCTACGGGGATTTCTCTGTGGGGATTTATGGACGACTTGAATGTTATCCTAACTCATAGAGTCTTTAGTAAATGATAACCCTATTTTTATTCACATATTTGTTAATAGTAATCATATTCATATGCATATGTTCACTCAATTTAGTCATTGGACGTTTTTGTAAACAAAACAGAGAAAGTAAATTTGAGTTTTGAATTATATTTATATTGATAATTTGCCTATAAACATGTTGTTTTGTACAAAAATCCAGAGATCCTAATAAGAGGAAATCATCGTAAAATACAAACAAGGAAAAACAACTACGTAGAAATGATCCCATCGAGTTTCAACTCCACTATTGCCCCTGTGTATTCGAGAATCTCATCCCTTGTTGTCGAAAGAAGTTGACTTCATTGATTTGTACCATTTGAACTTGACGCCGGTAGTCATGCTGGCTATTTGTAAATAGGTGATCTAATGGGACATAGGCATACGCTTTAATCCCTAACTTTTTCCTGGACCACCCTTTCGGGTTTTCAGTCCACCGGGATACCCTCTTTTGCCCAAGCTGCCTTTACAGCTTTTCGACTTGCCGGATGTACAACTTTCTTACATATATCCCTAATTTTTGCCATAAACCTTTTGGTTCACCGCGATTCCCTTATTTTTGCCTAGGTCTGTCAACCTAGCAGGTTACTTTTATGCGTAATATCTTTTGACTATGTCCACGTTCACAGGGTGCGGAAAATCTTCACCGTCCATGGTGGTAAGTATCATAACACTGCCAGAGAATATCTTCTTGATCACAAATATCCCTTTATACGTGGGATTCCATTTGCCCCTGGGTTCATCTTGCGGTAGGATGATGCGCTTTATTACTAAGTCACCAGCCTGATATACCCGATTTTGACTTTCTTGTTGAAGGCTTTGATCATACGCTTCTGGTACATCTGACTGTGACAAACAGCTGCAAGTATCTTCTCATCAATCAAATTTAACTAGTCCATCCAGGTCTGAATCCACTTGTCTTCGTATAAACCTGCGTCTTTCATAATCCTTAAGGAAGGAATTTGGACCTCGACAGGTAAGACAACCTCCATACCGTAGACGAGAGAGAATGGGGTTGCCCCAGTTGATGTCCGTACTAAAGAGTGATATCCATGAAAAGAAAATGGTAACATCTCATGCCAATCTTTGTATGTCATTGTCATCTTTTGCAAGATCTTCTTGATATTCTTGTTGGCGGCTTCCACTGTGCCATTCATATTTAGTCGGTACGGAGAAGAATTGTGGTGTTTAATATTGAACTGCGTGCACAGTTATGTGATCATAGTATTGTTGAGATTGGTACCATTGTCTGTGATAATCCTTTCAGGTATGCCATACCAACAAATGAGGTTATGCTTAATGAATCGGGCCATAAAATTCTTAGTAATGGAGGTGAACGATGTTGCTTTAACCCACTCCGTGAAGTAATCCATAACAAAGAGGACGAAATGATGCCCATTGGACGCAGTAGGCTTAATCTCTCCAATCATGTCAATTCCCCACATTGCGAATGACCAAGGAGCACTCAAGACATTCAAAGGAACCAGAGGCACATGTACTTTATCAACATAAATCTGGCATTTGTGACAAGTTCTGGAATGGTGATGGCAATCAGTTTCCATGGTCGACCAATAATGACCTTCTCTCAGAATGTTATTAGCCATCATATGCCCACTAGAGTGAGTACCAAAGACTCCTACGTTCATATCTTCCATGATTTACTTTGCTTTTTTCTTGTCTATACAATGAATCAAAGTTGAATCGTGCTTACGCTTGTATAAAATTCCATTGCTCAGGAAGAACTTGGCAAAGAACCTCCATAAAATGTCTTGTCATTGATAGATGTCCCCTCAAGGTACTCTTGAGCCTCGAGGTATTGTTTTACTTCGTGAAACCATGGCTTTTCCTCCATTCCATCGATGTCAACTTTGCAGCAATGTGTCGGTTCTTCTAGTCTCTCAATAGTAATTTGAGGAGCTTCGTTGTCTCATATGACTTTGAACATAGACGACATGGTAGCCAATGGGTATGCCAATTGATTCTCTTCTCGTGGAATATGTTCAAAAGTAATTTTATCGAAGCAAGAAATTAATGTCAACATATGCTCCCAATAAGGAATGAGATTTGGGTGCTTTGTATCCCATTCTCCTTTGATCTGAATGATCACCAGGGCTGAGTCCCTGTTTACATCCAAGAACTTGATTCTCATATCGATAGCAGCTTTGATGCCCATGATGCATGCTTCATACTTTTCCATGTTGTTGGTACAGTTAAAATATAATCTGGAAGTGAAGGGTGTATGGAAACCCTTGGAAGAGAAAATCACAGCACCAATTCCATTACCAAGCGCGTTAGAAGCTCCATCGAAAACAAAATTCCATTGGAATCCCGACTCAGGTCCTTTATACGGTTCGAGTTCTTCACAATATGTAACTAGCATGATATTCTCATCCGGGAACTCGAAATTCATAGATTGATAGTCATCTACAGCTTGATGAGCTAAATGATCTGCTATCACACTTCCTTTGATTACCTTCTAAGTGGTGCACTGAATGTCGTATTCTGTTAAGACCATTTTCCATATGGCTATCCTTTCGGAGAGAGTGGGTTTCTTGAATATGTATTTTATGGGATCCATCTTAGAGATTAACAAGGTAGTATGAGTCAACATATACTATCTTAGTCGGCGAGCAGCCCATGCCAAAGCGCAACAAGTTTTCTCAACTAGTGAGTATCTTGTTTCACAGTCAGTAAACTTTTTGCTAAGGTAGTATATTGCATGCTCTTTTCGACCAGACTCGTCATGTTTCCCCGGTACACACCCCATTGAGTTCTCTAACACTGTTAGGTACATGATAAGAGGTCTTCCTTAAATTGGTGGCATCAGAATTGGAGGTTCCTAGAGGTACTCCTTGATTTTATTGAAAGCTATCTGACAATCGCCGTTCCACTTTACTACTTGATCTTTATTCAACAACTTAAAGACCGGCTTACAAGTAGCGGTCAAATGAGAAATAAATCTGGCAATATAGTTTAATCGTCCAAGGAAACCTCTGACTTCCTTCTCAGTATGGGGAGCTGGCATTTCTCGAATGGCTTTGACATTGCCGGATCAACCTTAATACCTTTACCACTGACGACGAAACCTAGGAGTTTACCGGATCTTACCCTAAAGGTACACTTGTTTGGATTCAATCTCGTCTTGTACTTCTTCAATCTCTCAAATAACTTGTGTAGGTGGTCGAAATGTTCTTCTTCAGTCCGAGATTTGGCTATCATGTCGTCAACGTAAACCTCTATCTCGTGATGTATCATGTCATAGAACAAAGATACCATAGCACGTTGCTATGTTGCATCAGTGTTCTTTAATCCAAAAAGCATAACCTTGTAGCAGAAATTTCCCCACTGTGTGACAAAAGTAGTCTTCTCCATGTCTTCAGGTTCCATATTAATTTGATTATAACCAGAGAAATCGTCCATGAAGGTAACACTTTGTGCTGAGCGGTTTTGTCAACCAGAATAACAATATGTGGAAGCGGAAATTCGTCTTTGGGGCTTGCCCTATTCAGATCCCTATAGTCTACACACATACTCACCTTGCCATCCTTCTTTAGTACTGGAACCATATTTGCAACCCAATGAGGATAAGACGTAATAGCCAAGAAACATGCGTTGAACTACTTCATAACCTCAGCTTTGATCTTTTTAGACATCTCGGGACGCATACATGAACTTTCTACTTTACTGGAGAACAACCTTCTTTTATGGGTAGAAGGTGAACCACAATATCAGTATCAAGCCCAGGTGTTGCACCCCAAAATTTCCCCTCTCATTTCTCAAGGAATCACCCTGGATACTCAAGTTTTCTCTCATCCAATTCCAGGCCTTGAATCATCAATTTTTCTAAGCAAACCATTCACAAGGTCAAAATGGTCATTTACACACTGAGAAGTCTAACTTTGACCTTTTGGATCAAAATCAAATCTCAAAAATCATATTTCATCAAGACATGTTGGAATATGAAGTTTGTTTCATCAAGAGTTTCAAAAGTCAAATTTTACTTTGGAAGAATCAAATTCTAAAAACTTAAAAAAATTTCCAAGTGTTTAAGAAATGTGAAAATTTCAGAACTTCTGGGCCAGTGTTCATACTCAGCAGATTCTAGACATTCTCAAAACAGAGTGTGGTCAGAATTTCTTAACCCCTTTTTCACAAAGGTTCAGTCAGAGCTTGCGAGGGTAAATCAAAGAAGATTACAAAGCGTGTAGTAAGTATACGAAGTTCTGAAGGTTCCTTCAGAATATGCTAAAGTCAGAAGATAAGAGGATCAGAAGATAAGAGGATCAGAAGATGAGACGCTACGCTGAAGAAAAACTTCCAATCCAGAGTCAAGCAAGGGTGCAAAGTTTCACATGGGAACTCATTTAATGCTCACAACTGCCTCTGAGTCTTTATCCAAGGGATTTTCCCCACGTGTACCCCTATTGTCTTGGGAAGACAAACTTTTGTGCAAAAGCATGCTAGACCCACACACTGTTTCTACTTTTCCTTAATTCACACTGCCAAATCCAACTGAGGCACTGTTGACCATCCAACTTGAATGCATTGAACCCCCACTTGTTTAAACTTACTTCAAGAGTAAAACAACATCTAGCACATGATGTTGACACCACTTGACCGCCCCAACTGCAAAAACTTTTCCTATAAATAGAACACCATTTGCACACTGAAAAGGGACCAGAAAAATTTGTGAAAGAGACGAGAGAATTGAGAAAGAAGGCTTTGAACCACTGTAAAAATTCCAAGAACCCGGGAAACTATAAACACAAAATACCAAAATCTTAGCATTAATTCCTTATATTCAAACTCCATTTTTCCTCAAGTGTTCTTGATTAAAGCCATCCCAAATTCTGTAATCAAACAGTAACACATTCTCCGCCAATATCCATTTCAAAAGGATTAGAACTCCACCCCTTAGTTGTCCCAGAAGTTGTAAACTTCCATCCTGCTGAGTATGTGAAGAAGCTACTTAGAACATCACAAGAATTCAAGAACAACCTCCAGTTCACAGAATCCTTTCCAGCAGCAAGGTAAGTTTTCTGCTGACTCTCATCATATTGATTAAGCATTGTCATATTTTTCATATTTAACACAATGTAGATATTCTGATCCTGATAAGGTGCATATTCTGAAAATTCATGCATCTGCCTGCCTAAGTAAGAAGGAATCCCAGTTCAGAGTTTCATAAAGAAATTAGGGTTCAGAATTAAAATCAGCAAATACATGTTGCTTCTGATTTGTGCTTCTGATATTTCATAAAATTTGTCATAACTGTTATACATGCAACTTCTGTTCTGTAAATGACTAAGCTACAGATGTTCTGACTGGCATGGAAAGAGGCAAAGTTATGACCATTGCGTCAGAACTTCTGAAAACTTTTGAGTTCTCAGAAGATCCAGAACTTCTGAACTTTCATATTTTTGCTAACATGTTTCTGTTTGTGCAGCAAGGCAAAGTCAGAACTTCTTACCTCTTCTATTTTTGCGCTGGTTATGTTTTCTTTCTTTTTTATTTTTTCCATTGCATTATTTTATTATTAATCAAAGGACACCAAAATAATTTATATTTGCATGTTACATTTTCCTTTAACATAAAAAGACAAAGATTTTCTTAAGCAAAAGCTATTTTCCCTTTTTTTTTAAAACAGACAAACATTTTACATTTCCTGTACATTCTTATCTATTTCAATGCGGTTGTAATAGTAACCTAGAATTTTAACTTGCAACCCCCATTCATAAATATGTACCCTCATCCCCCTTAAATATTGTAATAGCATAGGACTTTACATTTCTGTACTGTTATTGCTTTCAATATATGCTAGTAATTAGGGTGTGTATGACAAGATATGAAAATTGACAAATAGATCACCCTAATCAAGATAAATTATGCATGCAATCAAATACACTCGCACACTTACACCCTTAGGGTAATTCCATTTGTTTCCTTACAAAAATGGCCATGTTATGCATGTGGGATGTCTTAGCACAAACAAATCAAAAAATACAAGATCATAGTCCCTCGATGACGCTATCAAAGTTGCCTTTCAAAATGATCTTAGTCCCTACAGAAAAAATGCTAAGTCATCTCACAACATTGCTATCATGGTCATACGATGACCCAACGCTCGTCCCTTCACATCCAACGATGGGGCTTCTTACCAAATCAATGGTAAGATAGCAACATCTAAAGGAGGAGGAAAAGCACATCTAAGACCTTTTGAGTAGGTAGATTACTTTTAGTTACTTGCTCACTCTCAAAACAAATATCCTTGCTATTTTCAAAACAATCACATACACTTTCAAAACATCTTCAAAAACACTTTCCAAAACTTGAAATATTTTCAAAAGTTCAACACTTTGTATACGTTCTTACGAACGAGAACTATTACAAAGTTTGCCTAGACGATTGCACCTTTTCAAAATACTTTCAAAACCACACAAAAGAATATTTTTCAAACAAAAGCAAGTGATCTAGCAAGTAACTAAGATCTCATGGAAAACCATGGATGAAAAGGGTGCTAATACCTTCCCTTTTCATAATCTACCCCCCGAACTCAAGAAAACATCTCGAAAGGTCTTTCCTGTGCTTTTTCACCTTTCCTTTTGGATAAAAGAAAAGTCGGTGGCGACTCTTGCTAAACTGCAACAATTGCGATCAAATGCAAAACACCTCAAGTCAGTTCTCCCACCGTATCACAGAACTGGCGACTCTGCTGGGGACAGGGTTATAAAACTCTAAAAGTGGGGTTACCTTAGGGTTAGATCACCTTTACTTACTTACATTATTTTATTTGTTTGCTTTACATTTTGGTTCCTTGTTTAGGTTTGTTCTAAATCCTAACCCGGATTTGGGGATACCTTTTAGGTAAGTAGCAATAAATTATGAGGGAACTATGCGGGGTATACCGATACGGTTGAAGCAGTAGCTAAGTTGATGTGGCACTTTGGTTGGTACCGGTAACCCTTGAGTTAGTCAAGGAGAGTACGGGGCCGCCGCATGGTGTCATAAAGCATCAACTGACCTTAGAACCTTACTTGACCAACTTGGCCATTAGGACATAGTGAGATGATCGGCTTTGGTGCAGTCCGAAGTTGGTAGATACTCGATACTACAATCATTGAGGTTTGACTCTTGAGTTTTGTTTGGTTGCGAGTCAATTGCTTATTGAACGAAACTTGGGGGAAAGATCAGTGATATTGAGATCCCTTAGAACCTGGTTACTATTAACTAGGATAGGTTGAGCCAACTAAACTTCAAGAGGGTACTTACCTGAAACCCCATGCAAGCCTAAACCAAAGACTTGTTTACTTTGTATATATACTTGTACATAACATCATAATCATCATAAACATCATAAACATCATAAACATCATAAACATCATAAACATCACTAACCATTTCAAGGATTTTTGGATTTATCTTTGTTCTATTTTGTAGGACATGGCATCCCCTCGTAGGAGCACTATCCAAGTTAATCTCGTAAGGATACCTCCACAACTCAAAGATTTAGTATCGAGGGTCCATGAAGATTCTTCGTTCACCAAAAGACATGGTCGACTCCTTAGTCTGGTTACCTCAAATATTGAAGAAGATATGGTAAAGGTGCTTGTCCAATTCTTCGACCCTTTGCATCATTGCTTCACTTTTCCCGATTACCAACTTGTGCCCACTTTAGAAGAATTTTCTCAACTCATAGGGATCCCTATTCTTAATCAGTTACCTTTCAACGGTATCAAAAGAGACCCTAAACCTGAGGAAATTGCTCGAGCTCTACATTTGCAACCATCTGACATAGTAGCAAATTGGGTAACCAGGAGTGGTGTCAAAGGGTTCCTAGCAAAGTTTTTGTTGGAGAAGGCTCAAGAGTGTTGGAATACTTTGGATCTACAAGCCTTCGAGGAAATTTTGGCTCTTCTCATCTATGGGTTGGTACTATTTCCAAATCTTGACCAATTTATAGATGTAAATGCGATCAAGGTTTTCATATCTCATAATCCGGTGCCTACATTGCTTGGAGACATATTGCATTCTCTTCACTCTCGCACTTTGAAGAAATGAGGGGCTCTGATGTGTTGCACTCCTCTTTTGTCTAGGTGGTTTATTTCGCACCTACCTCGATCCGTGGTGAAGAATGAACAAGGTATGAGATGGTCTAAAATATTGATGTCACTTTCACATGCTGATATCCGTTGGTATTATCTCTCTTTGGAAAACATTACCATCATTGATCATTGTGGGGAATTCCCCAATGTCCCTCTACTTGGCATTAGGGGAGGCATTACTTACAACCCTTGTTTAGCTTTGCGACAATTTGGATACACTAGGAGAGATGGCCCTCATGAGGTACTCAACCAAGGAATTGCATTTGACTATGAAAGTGATACCCAAGGTTACCGTCAAAGATTTATACGAGCTTGGGGTATGGTTAACAAAGTTGATAGCAAGACGTTGGGGCGTAAGAATTCCATTCCTTTGGAACCTTATCTTAAATGGGTGAGGGCTCACTCTCAAAGTCTCAAGATGCCTTATGAAGCCGTCTTACCTGTTATCATGGAACCAGTAGTTGAGGGAGACGCTCCACATACTATCCTTTATCCTGATATGCCTACTTCTCTTGAAGATTTGTAAAACGCTTGGATTCAGTTAAAAGGAGAACGATACATCTTTGAAGCTAAGTTCTATGAGAGTGAGAAAAAGGTATTGGAGCTTACAAGGGAACTTCATGAAGAAAGGAGTTTAAACACCTACATTGCGCCAAAGAGGATGCGCACAACTTTTCTGTCTTAGGAGTTTACTTTATGCTTATTTTTGTTGTTGTAAGCCCAAGAGGCATGCTTGTATTCAAATCAGAGCTCTTTAAAGCAAGTCAACGTTTGTTCACTCTTTGTCTATACAAATTTGAATTCCTTAAATCCTTGAAATCATTTGCATATTGCATATTCATGCATCATGACATGACAAGTGTCCGCATAACAGGTTTCCTTATCTCTCCGCTGTTTATTTCAGCAAGATAGATCTAGAGAAAACTGTGACGGAACTTCAAGCCCAGAACTCTCAATTTCAGGAAGCTCTACTCGCCCTAGCCAAGGGGAAACAAGATATGATGGCCTTGTTGGCCGCTAAGAAAAATCCAAAGAAAAAAGCTATACCCAACATGGGTAAAAGGTTCAAGAAGACAATCCGTCAAATTCCAATAGAGGAAGATTCATCCGAGGAGGACGAAAACCAAATTGGTGAGGTCAAGAGTACTCAGGCCGAATGTATCAATGACCAAGAATCTGATGATGATTATTTCAATAAACAATATCCACCCTCAGACATCAAATACAAGCAGCTAGAAGACAAGTTGAAAGCAGTTGAAATCCAAGCTATTCCCGGTTTGAATTTTGACGATTTGGGAATAATCTCCAGGGTAGTCATTCCCCACAAGTTCAAAATACCAACTTTTGCAAAATACGATGGGATTTCTTGCCCAAAGCTCCATTTGAAGTCCTATGTGCGCAAGATACAACCGCACACTACAGATAAAAAACTCTGGATTCACTTTTTCCAAGAGAGTCTTGATAGAACACAACTTGAATGATTTTATCAGTTATATGGCTCTCACATCAATACTTGGGAGGGTCTAGCTATTGCCTTCTACCATCAATATCAGTATAACGCCGACTTGGCACTGACAAGGGTTCAATTGCAAGGTATGACCATGGGGAAGGATGAGGGATTTAAGGAATATGCACAGAAGTGGAGAGACCTTTCTAGTAGGGTCCAACCTCCCTTGACTGATAGGGAACATATTGACATGTTCATGAGAACATTATCTGGTCCTTTCTTTAATTTGTTGGTTGGCTGCTCTTCTTCTGGTTTCACTGAATTAATCCTAACCGGTGAAAGAGTTGAAAGTGGCATTAAAAGTGGAAAGATCTCTGTGGTATCCACTTCCATTCCCAATCCTATCAAGAAACCTTTTTCCACGAAGAAAGAAGTTAATGCTGTATATAGAGCAAAGGCCCATACCAAAGTGAATAATCATCCGTCTGTCAATGCTGTCTGAATCTCCAATCCGACTGCTACTCAAAGACCATCTACCAATCATCAACGGGTTGAAGCTCCAAGAAGACAGTTTACAAGGTTCGGCATGTCATTATCTCAAGCCCTTCAACATCTGCTCAGGGCCAATTTATGACATTGCAGGATCCTCCCTCCAACCCTGACACCTCGTCACCCAGATATAATCCAAATGCAAAATGCGCTTACCATTCAAACAGCCCCGGGCATGAGACTGATCAGTGCTGGGCTTTGAAAAACAAAATCCAGGATTTAATCGACAATAAGACTATTGAATTTGATCCTCCTCCGACGCCAAATATAATTACTGATCCAATACCGAAGCACGACAAAGGTGTTAATGTTGTCGAAGACACCATCTTCATTGCCTCTGTTGAAGAATTAACTACTCCGTTGAATGTAATCAAGAGCAATCTGCTAAAAGCTGGGACTTTCCCTGGTTGTGAAAAAGTCTGTGTAGGCTGTATGAGACAATCTGGTGGGTGTGAAGAACTAAAGAAGGGTATACAACGCCTGGTGGATAGTCGCGAAATTCTATTCAAAAAGATCCCCGCCATCAAAAATTCAATCGACAAAGCTGAAGATTTAGCCATCATAACAATTTCAAACAAACCTCTTAGGATCTCATCCAAAGGTCCTGTCAGGATTTCGAACGAACCAATCATTGCTCCTCTCATAATCACTACTGCCGGACCGGTTCCATACACCTCTGATAAAGAAGTACCATGGAATTACAGTGCCTAGATTTATTACCATGTGGTGAAATAAGATTCTTGGATTGATGATAATGAAGCTGGTGTTACTAATATTACTGGTTCTAGTAAAGTCACAAGAACAGGAAGGGTCTTTTCCCCTGTTAGCTCACCACCAACCACTACTACAGTTCCAGTCCGCATAACCAATGGCAATGCTAGTGCCAGTACCAGAGGGAAAGAGAAAGAAGGTGAGCCTGCTAGGGAAGAGGTACCTACTGAAAAGTTTTTTATGGAAGAACCATCCACTCAAGAAATGGAAGAGATCCTGAAGATCATCAAGAAAAGGGACTTCAAGATAGTAGAGCAGTTGGGGCAAACCCCTTCTAAAATATCAATGTTGTCCTTATTACTATGTTTCGACGCCCATGCACAAGCTTTGATTAAGTTCTTGAAAAAGGCTCATGTGCCTCAAGAAACCACAACCGACCAATTTGAGAACTGCATAGCAAGTCTGACAGCCGAAAATAGTTTGGGGTTCTCTGATGCAGATTTAACTCCCACAGGAAAGAATCACAATAAAGCCTTGCATGTTTCTTTTGAATTTAAGGGGACCACTCTGGCACATGTTTTGGTGGACACATGCTCATCTTTAAATGTATTACCTAAAGGCGCTTTAGATCGGCTAAACTGTGAAGGTTTGGTCTTAAAGCCAAGTGATATTGTTGTGAAAGCATTCGATGGATCTAAAAGGATGGTTCATGGAGAGGTGGATCTCCCAATTAAGGTTGGTTCTCAAATTTTAAACTCCACATTCTATATAATGGACATACGGCCTGCGTATTCTTGCTTGCTTGGGCGCCCATGGATCCATGGGGCAGGTGCGATCACTTCTACTCTCCACCAGAAGTTAAAATACCCAGTTCAAGGGAAGGTTGTCACTGTTTGCGGTGAAGAAGAATTTATGGTAAGCCACCTCAATTCTTTCAAGTACGTAGAAATGGATGGCGAATTCATAGAAACTCCTTTCCAGACGTTTGAAGTTGTGGCCACCACCAAAATCTCCTCCGACACTCCAAGAGCTGATAAAGTTATCCCCAAGATGGTTTCTCTTAAGGATGCTTATGTTGTGGTAGAAGAAGGAAACCATGAGATGTGGGGTCAACTCCCCGATATCCCGTTCAAAGCAGACAAGTTTGGGTTAGGTTTCACCTCCAAAGCTGAGAAAGAAATTAGAGGTGCTCGTGCTGGAAAGCCGCCTCTCCACCTCAAAAATCATGAAGTGAATGTTGTAGAAGACTCCGATGATGAGTGTGCCTTTGAAGACTGGATCTACCCAACAACCGAAGGGAAGCTCAAAAATTGGCATACAAAGGACTTTGTGGCCATCTCCTTCATCGAGGAGTAATCTACTTGTTTTAGATTTTAATCAATTCAAGAACTCGCTGTCTGTAATATTTTGATAATGACTTTTAAGCAATATGCCTAACCTGGGGCACTTTGGTCCTTTTGTCAAGGGTTTTATTTATGTTCATCAAATCATATGATCATTCAACACATTGGACTCTTTTGCATTCAAATATTTGTATTCATTGTCTTTCTTTTCTTTCAAATACATTGTCAAAAATAGCCATGTATCTTACATGCACACACACACACTCTTGCAGGTCTACATCCACTCTAGATCCTATTGCCAATAACTCTATTATTGCCGACTATGACTTTGAATGTCCTATCAACCAAGTCGAAGACGAAAACAAGGAAGATTGTGACATACCAGGAGAACTAGCCAGACTTCTGTTACAAGAGGAAAAATTTGTTCAACCACATGAAGACAAAATTCAGGTTGTCAACTTGGGTACTGAGTTGGAAAAGAAAGAAATCAGAATCGGTGTTAATTTGGAAGGCAATGTCAAGAGCTGTTTGGTTCAGATGTTGCGCGATTATGTGGAAGTATTTGCTTGGTCTTATGAAGATATGCCTGGGTTAGATACCGACATCGTGGTTCATCGTCTGCCAACTAAAGAAGACTGCCCTCCTGTCAAACAAAAAGTTCGTCGCATGAGGCCTGATATTTCTGAAAAGATCAAAGCCGAAGTAATGAAACAGTTTGATGCAGGATTCCTAGCCGTAACATCCTATCCTCAATGGGTGGCCAACATAGTGCCAGTGCCAAAGAAAGACGGGAAAGTTCGCATGTGTGTAGACTATAGGGATTTGAATAGGGCAAGCCCCAAGGATGTTTCCCTCTACCACACATTGACGTCTTAGTCGATAATACTGCTCAGCATAAAGTCTTCTTATTCATGGATGGCTTCTCAGGATATAATCAAATAAAGATGGCTCCCGAAGATATGGAAAAAACTACTTTCGCTACACAATGGGGCACCTTCCACTACAAGGTCATCCCGTTCGGGTTAAAGAATGCAGGGGCAACATATCAAAGGGATATGGTTGCTTTATTTCATGACATGATTCATCATGAGATAAAAGTATATGTGGATGATATGATCGCCAGATCACAAACTGAAGAAGAACATCTCGGTCACCTGCGCAAACTATTCGAAAGACTAAAAAAGTACAAGCTGAGGTTAAACCCTAACAAGTCCGTGTTTGGAGTACGCTCTGGGAAGCTCTTAGGTTTTGTTGTCAGCAATAAAGGCATTGAAGTTGATCCCACCAAAATAAAGGCCATCCAAGAAATGCCAGTCCCTCGTTCTGAAAAAGAAATCAGAGGATTCTTGGGTCGTCTCAATTACATTGCCCGTTTCATATCACACTTAACTGCTACTTGCGACCCACTCTTCAAACTCTTGAAGAAAGATCAGGTAGTCAAATGGAACGATGAATGCCATATTGCCTTTGACAAGATCAAGGAATACCTGCAAGAACCTCCTATTCTCATGCCTCCGGTTGAAAGAAGACCGTTGATCGTGTACTTGACAGTATTAGAGAATTCTATGGGGTGTGTTTTGGGCCAACATGACGAGTCTGGCCGAAAAGAGCGTGCAATTTACTACCAAAGCAAAAAGTTTACCGACTGTGAAACCAGATATTCACTGCTCGAGAAAACTTGTTTTGCTTTAGCGTGGGCTGCTCGCCGGCTAAGGCAGTACATGTTGACTCATACCACTTTGTTGATTTCTAAGATGGATTTGATTAAGTACATCTTCAAAAAACCTGCCCTTTCTGGACGGATAGCCAGATGGCAAATGATCTTGACTGAGTACGACATTCAATACACAAATCAAAAAGCCATCAAAGGAAGTGTACTAGCATATCATTTGTCCCATCAATCTATGAATGATTATCAGCCAATGAACTCCGACTTCCCTGACGAGAATATTTAGCTGGTAACCGACTGTGCGAAACCTGGACCATATGACGGACCTGAACAAGGATCCCGATGGACTATGGTATTTGATGGGGCTTCCAACACCTTAGGTAACGGGATTGGTGTTGTGATCATCTCTCCTGAAGGTTGCCACACTCCTTTCACTTCCAGACTATGCTTCGATTGCACAAACAATATGGCCGAGTATGAAGCATGCATCTTAGGTCTGAAAGCTGCCATTGACTTAAGGATCAAGCATTTGGATGTGTTTGGATATTCCGCCTTAGTGATCCGTCAAGTAAAAGGAGATTAGGACACTAAACACCATAATCTTATCCCTTACAAGGAGTTTGTGCTATCCCTAATTCCTTACTTCAAAGAAATCACGTTCGAGCACTTCCCTAGGGAAGAAAACTAGTTGGCCGACGCTTTGGCAACCATGTCCTCAATGTTCAAAGTTAGATGGGATGACGAAGCCCCTATGATTACAATTGAAAGATTCGATGAACCTGCACATTGCTATGAGCTTGACACCGATGCGGAAAAGCCATGGTACCATGAGGAAATGAGATACCTTGAAGCACAAGAGTATCCAGAGGGAGCATATATCTATGACAGAAAGTTCTTACAAAGATTTGCAGCCAAATTCTTCCTAAGTAACGGGATATTGTACAAGCGCAACTATGATTCAACTCTACTCCGATGTGTTGATAAGAAGGAGGCAGAGGAAATCATGGAAGACATGCACAATGGACTTTTTGGTACTCACTCAAGTGGACATACGATGGCTAAGAAAATCTTAAGAGCTGGATATTATTGGTCAACGATGGAGACCGATTGCCATCAACATTCAAGAACTTGTCACAAATGCAAAATCTACGCTGACAAGGTCCATGCACCACCAATCCCTCTGAATATCATGACCACTCTGTGGCCATTCGCGATGTGGGGCATTGACATGATCAGAGAAATCAAACCTACTGCTTCCAACGAATATCGCTTCATTCTTGTCGCTATCGATTATTTTACCAAATGGGTCGAAGCCGGCTCATTTGCCTCAGCCACCAAGAATGTGGTAGCCAGATTCATCAGACACAACCTCATCTATCATTATGGTATCCCCGAAAGGATCATCACCGAAAATGGGATTAACCTCAACAATGCCATGATCAGGGAGTTGTGCACTCAATTTAAGATCAAGCATCACAATTCGTCTCCGTATAGATCGAAAATGAATGGCGCAATCGAAGCGGCCAACAAAAATATCAAGAAAATTATGCAGAAAATGGTAGTGACCTATAAAGATTGGCATGAGATGTTACCATTTGCTCTACATGGCTACCATACTTCAGCTAGAATAACAACTGGGGAAAATCCCTTCTCTCTAATCTATGGCATGGAAGCTGTTTTTCCAGTGGAAGTTCAAATTCCCTCGCTGAGGATTATGATTGAGGCAGGCCTAGGCAAAGATGAGTGGATTCAAACAAGATTGGATCAGTTGAACTTGATCGATGAAAAACGATCAGCCTCTATTTTCTATGGTCAAATGTATCAAAAACAGATGATCAAGGCTTTCGACAAAAAGGTCAAGCCTCCGAGTATCTCAAGCTGGTGACTTGGTGATAAAACGCATCATTTTACCACAAGGTGACCCCAGAGGAAAATGGACTCCCACCTATGAAGGACCATTCGTCATCAAGAGAGTCTTCTTTGGCGGTGCCATGATACAGACCACCATGGACGGTGAAGATTTCCCACACCTTATAAACGTGGACATAGTTAAAAATACTACGCATAAGAGACCCGTTAGGTTGACACACCTAAGCAAAATAAGGGCATCCCGGAAAACCAAAAGGTTTGGGCAAAAATTAGGGATATATGCAAAAGATTGTACACCCGGCAAGTTGAAAACCCGAAAGGGCGATCTGGGCAAAAAAGGGTATCCTGGTGGACTGAAAACCTGAAAGGGAGGTTCAGGAAAAAATTAAGGATTAAAAAAGCGCACCACTATGTCCCGTGACATCAACACAGTTAATGCTATGTCCAAGGTCCAAGTTCGAATGGTCCAGGATCAATCTAGTCAATTTCGATTAACGGCAAGGGACGTTCGAAGACATTGGGGCAATAGTAGAGCTGAAAGGAAATGAGATCATTTCACATGGCTATTTGTTTTCATTTCTAAATTTTGTTTTCCTTTTTGGCGATTTCCTCTTACTAGGATCTCCGTCTCTATGTACAAAAACGCCTATTCATGGGCAAAATATCAATGCAAATACACTTTGAAATACAAATTTTCTATCTCTATTTTGAATGCAAATTTGTCCAATGACTAAAATTGAATGAACATATGCATATGAACATAATTAAAACTATTTGGCACATGTGTCCTGCCAAGAAGCCGCCTCAATAAAGCATCAGCGCACATCAGCAGTAAGCATCTCTTTTAATGTATGTGAAATAGCCCCACAGAGTTATCTCATCATCATTATCCCCACCAAGACTGTGACAACAAACCTTTCCCCAATGGAGTTGCCCACAAAATCTCCTTACACGAGATAATCCCCGGCCAGAGTCTCAACATCTTGGCAAATTTCTCCCCAGCTAAAGCCTAGGAGATCTCTTCCTAAAGGGAATTCACCTCCTCAACAGGGTTTATTTCCCCAACAGAGTTTGTTTCCCCAACAAAGTTATTTCCCCAAGCCAAGTGCAAATTTCTCAACGTACAACAATTAAGAAACCACGAATTGCCTAGCTGAGTCCATCTTCCCCAGCTGAGTATATACTCCCCAGTGAGTCAAAATTGCCCAGCTGAGTCCATTTTCCCCAGCAGAGTATATACTCCTCAGTGATTCCAAATTGCCCAGCTGAGTCCATTTTCCCCAGCTGAGTATATCTTCTCCAGCTGAACCGAAATTCCCAAGTTGAGTCCAAATTTCCCAGCTGAATACATCTTCTCCAACCGAGGCTATTTTCTCCAAACATAATCTATCCTCCCCAGATGAGCCCATTATCCCCAGATGAGCCCATAATCCCCAACTGAGTATATCCTCCCCAAACTAAGTTGGCCTCACCCGACTAAGCCTATACTCTCCAGTTTGAATTCCCCTTTCAAAATGACTGCAAATCACAGGGCCACAACCCCTAATCCCAGTAAAGCCTTCGACAAAGCCTTTATTATTACCAAGAAATGATATGAAGCCTGAATCCGACCAGATATTAGCACATAATTCAAGTTATTTCTGAAGCCTGGACCCGACCAGATAACAATTTGACTTCTTCAAATTACTGAAGCCTGGACCCGACCAGATAACAGTTTGACTTCTTCAAATTATTGAAGCCTAGACCCGACCAGATAACAGTTTGACTTCTTCAAATTACTGAAGCCTGGACCCGACCAGATAACAGTTTGACTTCTTCAAATTACTGAAGCCCGAACTCGACCAGATAACAGTTTGACTTCTTCAAATTACTGAAGCCTGGACCCGACCAGATAACAGTTTGACTTCTTCAAATTACTGAAGCCTGAACCTGACCAGATAATAGTTTGACTTCTTCAAATTACTGAAGCCTGGACCCGACCAGATAACAGTATGACTTTTTGAGTTACTGAAGCCTGGACCCGACCAGATAACAGTTGATCTCATTTTTAAAAACGCTATGAAACCTGGACCCGACCGGATAATAGCCTAGCTCTTCAACGAAATAGAAGAACCTGAACTCAATCCGACCAAGGTTTAACTTTTTTTCCCAGTAGAGTTGCCTCTCTATTCCCAACAAATGACTGAGAAACATGAACCCGACCAGATATCAGTCCTCATTTCCACCCTTTTAAGAAATCCGTTGTGAAGCCTAGATCCGAACAGATAGAAATCACCCTCAGAGATTTATTGTGAAACCTGGAAACCGACCAGATAATAACTAAATCCCCAAGCAGTTTATTGTGAAGCCTAGACCCGACCAGATAACAATTAACTTCATCAAAGAAATCTGCGAAGCCTGGACCCGACCAGATAACATTTTTCAACCAGTTTATTGTGAAGCCTGGACCCGACCAGATAGAAATTAACTTCACCTCAGAAATCTGCGAAGCCTGGAACCGACCAGATAACAGTTTTCAACCAGTTTATTGTGAAGTCTGGACCCAACCAGATAGCAATTGACCTCATCAACCTCAGAAATCTGTGAAGCCTGGACCCGACCAGATAACATTTTTCAACCAGTTTATTGTGAAGCCTGGACCCGACCAGATAACAATTAACTTCACCTCAGAAATCTATGAAGCCTGGACCCGACCAGATAACAGTTTTTGAACAGTAAACCTGGATACACACAAATGACTATTAAATTTCCAGAAATTTTCTACAAAGCCTGGACCCGACCAGATAGCAGTTAATTCATCCTTTTCTCCGGTAAGTTACTGTGAAGCCTGGATCCAACCAGATAGCAATTAACCTCCGCATCCCCAGCAAATTTTTGTGAAACCTGGACCCAACCAGATGACTATTCAATTTCAAGGAATTTTCTGCAAAGCCTGGATCCGACCAGATATCAGTTAATTCATCTCTTCCTCCAGTAAGTCATCGTGAAACCTGGAGCCGACCAGATAGCAGTCGACTACTTTATCCTCAGCAACTGTGAAGCCTAGATCTGACCAGATAACATCTGATATTTGAGTGATGTTCCCCAGCAAAAGCATCCCTTCAATAAAATTTGAAGATATGCATATTCTTCATTTCCAATAGGCAATCAGGGATTCAACCTCCGAATATTTCCTCAGTAGTAGTCAGGGATTTATTTTCCCGGACGAAAGCACACATTTCACATTCATACATCATAGCATATACATACCAATGCATTTAGCATGATACCACATCTGGTGAACATCATGAAAGCATCTGCATTTTACTAACCCCTTTTCTCACAGGTAAAATATCCAGTTTAGTATGAATCAACAAGAGATTTGTGCTAATACTTCTTCCAGCGTTTACCAACATTCCTCCAATTGGGATCTATAAGCCCATTCACCATCCATCTTCGAGTGCAAATTTCTGGGCACTCTAGTGTTCAAATCATCTTTCACCTTCAAGTCACGAATGGCGGCTCCGCCAATCTAACTCTTCAGGTTCAAGAAGTTTGAACAGGGGCAGTTGTTGCACCCCAAACTTTTCCCTCTCATTTCTTAAGGAATCACCCTGGATCCTCAAGTTTTCTCTCATCCAATTCCAGGCCTTGAATTATCAATTTTTCTAAGCAAACCATTCACAAGGGCAAAATGGTCATTTACACACTGAGAAGTCTAACTTTAACCTTTTGGATCAAAATTAAATCTCAAAAATCATATTTCATCAAGACATGTTGGAATATGAAGTTTGTTTCATCAAGAGTTTCAAAAGTCAAATTTTACTTTGGAAGAATCAAATTCTAAAAGCTTAGAAATTTTTCTAAGTGTTTAAGAAATGTGACAATTTCAGAACTTCTGGGCCAGTGTTCATACTCAGCAGATTCTAGACATTCTCAAGACAGAGTGTGGTCAGAGCTTCTGGACCCGTTTTCACAAAGGTTCAGTCAGAGTTTGCGAGGGTAAATCAAAGAAAATTACAAAGCATGATGTAAGTATTCTAGAAGTTCTGAAGGATCCTTTAGAATATGCTGAAGTCAGAAGATAAGAGGATCAGAAGATAAGAGGATCAGAAGATAAGAGGATCAGAAGATAAGAGAATCAAAAGATGAGATGCTACGCTGAAACAGAACTTCTAATCCAGAGTCAAGCAAGGGTGCATGGTTTCACATGGGAACTCATTTAATGCTCACAATTGCCTCTGAGTCTTTATCCAAGGGATTTTCCCCACGTGAACCCCTACTGTCTTGGGAAGACAAACTTCTGTGCAAAAGCATGCTACACCCACGCGCTGTTTCTACTTTTCCTTAATTCATGCTGCCAAATCCAGTTGAGGCACTGTTAACCATCCAACTTGAGTGCATTGAACTCCCACTTGTTTAATCTTACTTCAAGAGTAAAAGAACATCTAGCACATGATGTTGACACCACTTGACCGCCCCAACTGCAAAACCTTTGCCTATAAATAGAACACCATTTGCACACTGAAAAGGGACCAGAAAAATTTGTGAAAGAGGCGAGAGAATTGAGAAAGAAGGCTTTGAACCACTGTAAAAATTCCAAGAACCAAGGAAACTATAAACACAAAATACCAAAATCATAGCATTGATTCCTTATATTCAAACTCCATTTTTCCTCAAGTGTTCTTGATTAAAGCCATCCCAAATTCTGTAATCAAACAGTAACACATTCTCAACCCAATATCCATTTCAAAAGGATCAGAACTTCACCCCTTAGTTGTCCCAGAAGTTGTAAACTTCCATCCTGCTGAGTACGTGAAGAAGCTACTCAGAACATCACCAGAATTCAAGAACAACCTCTAGTTCACAGAATCCTTTCCAGGAGCAAGGTAAGCTTTATGCTGACTCTCATCATATTGATTAAGCATTGTCAGATTTTTCATATTTACACAATGTAGATATTCTGATCCTGATGAGATGTATATTCTGAAAATTCATGCATCTGCCTGCCTAAGTTAGAAGGAATCCTAGTTCAGAGTTTCATAAAGAAATTAGGGTTCAGAATTAAAATTAGCAAATACATGTTGCTTCTGATTTGTGCTTCTGATATTTCATAAAATTTGTCATAAATGTTATACATGCAACTTCTGTTCTGTAAATGACTAAGCTACATATGTTCTAACTGGCATGGAAAGAGGAAAAGTTCTGACCATTGCGTCAGAACTTCTGAGTTCTCAGAAGATCCAGAACTTCTGAACTTTCATATTTTTGCTAACATGTTTCTGTTTATGCAGCAAGGCAAAGTCAGAACTTCTGACTTCTTCTATTTTTGCGCTGGTTATGTTTTCTTTCTTTTTTATTTTTGCCATCGCATTATTTTATTATTAATCAAAGGACACCAAAATATTTTATATTTGCATGTTATATTTTCCTTTAACATAAAAAGACAAAAATATTTTCTTAAGCAAAAGCTATTTTCCCTTTTTTTAAAAACAGACAAACATTTTACATTTCCTGTACATTCTTATCTATTTCAATGCGGTTGTAATAGTAACCTAGAATTTTAACTTGCAACCCCCATTCATAAATATGTACCCCCATCCCCCTAAATATTGTAATAGCGTAGGACTTTACATTTCTGTACTGTTATTGCTTTCAATATATGCTAGTAATTAGGGTGTGTATGACAAGATATGAAAATTGAAAAATAGATCACCCTAATCAAGATAAATTATGCATGCAATCAAATACACTTGCACACTTACACCCTTAGGGTAATTCCACTTGTTGCCTTACAAAAATGGCCATGTTATGCATGTTAGATGTCTTAGCACAAACGAATCGAAAAATACAAGATCATAGTCCCTCGATGATGCTATCAAAGTTGACTTTCAAAATGATCTTAGTCCCTACAGAAAAAATGCTAAGTCATCTCACAATATTGCTATCATGGTCATACGATGATCCAACGCTCGTCCCTTCACATCCAATGATGGGGCTTCTTACCAAATCAATAGTAAGATAGCAACATCTAAAGGAGGAGGAAAAGCACATCTAAGACCTTTTGAGTAGGTAGATTATTTTAGTTACTTGCTCACTCTCAAAACAAATATCCTCACTATTTTCAAAATAATCACATACACTTTCAAAACATCTTCAAAAACACTTTCCAAAACTTGAAATATTTTCAAAAGTTCAAAACTTTGTATACGTTCTTACGAACGAGAACTATTACAAAGTTTGCCTAGACGATGACACCTTTTCAAAATACTTTCAAAACCACACAAAAGCACATTTTTCAAACAAAATCAAGTGATCTAGCAAGTAACTAAGAGCCCATGGAAAACCATGGATGAAAAGGGTGCTAATACCTTCCCTTTTCATAATCTACCCCCCGAACTCAAGAAAACAACTCGAAAGGTCTTTCTTGTGCTTTTTCACCTTTCCTTTTGGATAAAAGAAAAGTCGGTGGCGACTCTTGGTAAACTGCAACAATTGAGATCAAACGCAAAACACCTCAAGTCAGTTCTCCCACCGTATCACACCAGGCGTGTCTTCGTATGACCAAGTAAAGATATCAACATAGTCACGCAACATCTGAATTAATCTATTCTTGATACTATCTTCTAGGTTGGCACCTATCTTGCCTTCTTTCTTGTCCTCTTCAGTATCCAAGTTCACAACCTCGACTGGCTCTTCATGCGTTGTATGTCTCTTTCATCTTGCATTAATAGCCTATCGGGCTCTCCAGGTACTTCACAATCTTCCTCACCTTCGTCCTCGGCTTGGTAGATCGGATTTTCGAAGTCATAACTAGAAATAGCATAATTGTTATTAATGGGATCCAGAATGGGTATGGATATGCAATTTGTTGTGTGGGTGTGTGTAAGAACACATAGCTATTTTGAAAGTAATAAAGTAAAAGAAAGACAAAGAGCGCAAAATTTCAATGCAAACGTCTAATTTTTTATTGAATGAATATATGCGAATGAAATATGACAACCCTAACAAATAGACCATTGTGCCCCGGGTAAGGCACACGGATTAAAGTTATTGTTTAAAATTACATCGCCAAAACATTGAAAGCAAAAAGAAACAGAAAATAGAATTTACTCCTGACTAAAGGAGATTGGCATAACATCTTCAATCATCCAATTGCTGAGCCCGTTGTCGGTGGTGGGAAAATCCAACTGTCTAGATCATAGTCACTATCAGCATCTTCTACCGTGTTGACTCTATTTTTGTGGATGCAGAATGGTGGTCTTCCAGCACGAGCACGACGAACAGCTCTCTGAGCCTCTGTAGTGAAACCCAAACCAAATTTGCCAGACTTGTAAGGAATGTCGGGAAGATAACCCCTAGTAGTACAACCACCTTATTCTACCACAACTCTTGCATCCTTCAGAGAAGCCATTCTGGATGGAACCCTACTAACCTTATGGATAGCAGAAACGTCTTCAATAGAAGTACTTGTCTGAGGAATAACTTCAAAAGTTTGGCAGGGAGTCTCGATGAATTCGTCGTCCATCTCAAGATACTTGAATGAGTTCAAGTGACTTACCATGTACTCTTCTTCACCACAAACTGTGACAACCTTTCCTTTCACGGGATATTTCAGCTTTTGATGTAGAGTGGAAGTGACAGTTCCTTCCCCATGAATCCAGGGGCGTCCAAGTAAACAAGAATAGACCAGACGAATGTCCATCACATATAAGGTAGAGTCGAAGACCTGCGAACCTACTTTGATCTGAAGATCCACCTCTCCGTGCACTATCCTCTTTGAACCATCAAAGGCTCTGACCACAATGTCACTGGGTTTTAGCACACCCCTTTCACAGTCAAGCCTGTCTAGAGCACCCTTCGGTATAACATTTAATAAGGAACCCATATCAACCAACACATCAGCTAAGGTAGTGCCCCTGCATTCAATAGATACATACAGAGCCTTGTTATGGTTCCTTCCTTCCGGAGTCAAGTCAGCATCAGAAAATCCTAGCCTATTATCAGTGGTTAGGCTAGCAACATAATTTTAAAATTGATCAGCAGAGATTTCTTATGGTACATGTGCAGATTTTAAGAACTTCATCAAAGTCTGGGCATGGGCTTTTGAGCACAACAATTAGGATAACATGGATATCTTGGAGGGAGTCTGCCCCAGCTGTTCCACAATCTTGTAGTCACTTTTTTGGATGATTTTTAGTACCTCATCCATTTCTTGCCGGGAAGTATCTTCAGCGATAACTTCTTTAGGTGCCTCCATCTGGACAGGCTCAGTCATTTGTTTTATGCCCCGAGTCTCAGTAATTGACTTAGTAGAGGTAACATGAACTGGTGTGGCGACCGTCTTTGGAGATATTTCGGGAGAGAAAACCCTTCCACTTATAGTAACTTTACTGGTCCCAGCAATATTGTCAATGTTGGAATCAGTAACTTCAATACCTTCACTTTCAACAGTCAATGGTTCTTTCTTGATGCCATGGTAGTAGATGTCGGTCCCATAATTCCAATGGACAACCTTGTCAGATGAGTGTGGGATTGGTCCGGGTGCGGTGATTATTAGATGGGTGACTCTAGGTTCGGCTGTAATCTTCACATGGCCTTTGGAAGTAATCTTTACAGGAGTTCTGAAAATTATAGACACGTCTTCAAATTCTAAGTCTTGAAATAATTTCTCCATAGAAGGAATCTTCTCAACTAGAATTATATGGTTATCAATTAAACACTTAATACCTTCTCTCAGCAAATTGCAACTATTAGATTGGGCTTCACAGTAGTAGCATCTTTCAATGCAACCAGAAATAAACCGGCTTGCAACTGATTCTTCTTAATAATAAAGAGTGGAGTAGTCAATTCACTTACAGTTGAAACATGCAAAACATCATCAATAACACTAATGCCTTTGTTGTGCTTAGGCATAGGAGCGGTAATCACATTGGGGGTATCAGAAGGATCAAATTCAATCTCTTTATTGTCAATCATATCATGAATTTTATTTTTCAAAGCCCATCATCTATTTGTGTGGTGTCTGGTAATATTGAAATGTGTTTTACCCCAAAATTTGTCCTCCCATTTTTCTTCAAGACATTCTCATAAAGTCCTCAAATGGTCAAGGTTGCCTAAGAATTGATTAGACAAATTCTCCTCCTAAGCAATGGGTCCACAATTAGGGTTTTGTGTTTCTCAATGAATATTGGGTTTCAAAGGTCTCAAGTGGTTTTCTTTGTTCTCCATAGGTCTACAACGATGCTCATATCAAGTTTCAAGCCTTGTATCACAAGTTTGCTCAGCCAATGGCTCAGATGACTGAAAATCAACTGTATTGGGTAAAAAGGAAATTATGGTCAACATACAGTCAAACGTCAATATTTTTGGTCAAAATCAACATTTTGAATTCATATTCATCATTTTATCAAGGGTTGATCATGATTCCTCAAGAAAAAATCTCAAATCATCAAAAGTCAAAAGTTGCCAAATTAGGGTTTCCTTAGGAGAAGTCAATTGAACTTTGACCAAACATAAATTTCACATGCTTCATCAACTTTTCCCCAATCAAAGCCCATATTAGAGGAAATTCAATTTTTTACAACTTTGTATCTCTAAGCTCAAGTCAAAAAATTCTTCATTTGAGAGATATGAGTCAATACATTATAGGTCATTTCAAAAGTCAACAAAAAGACACTTTTTGTCAAGGCAACTTACATCAAGATAAAGTATTAAAATGAAAAAATGGTCATCATAGAGATTGTAGGATACATCCTGTGCTTTCCAAAAAGTCAAAGATCAGCTTCAAATGATGAAATTTGAGATTTATGATTGGTGCAAGTTAGGCAATTTTGAGAAAATGCATGAAACTTCATTTGAGCAATCTTGAACTTTTGGACTAATTGGCCTAACTTTTAAGGTTTAAACATGTTGATACCATGTTATAGGACCTCTAAGTCCATTTATACATTACTTTGATTTTTTATTTTATTTATTTTAATTTTATTCAAATTAATTCAAAATAAATCATATAAAATTTGAGTTGATGGACCAATGGGTGTGTGGGCTTCATTTTGATATCTTCTAGAAGTCCCAAGACCTCATAAGAGCTTGCCAAAACCGTGAAAACATGTTGGGAACAAGAATCTTCAAGTTTGGAATGTTTTTAAAATAATTTTGGAAAGAATGAATTATGTTTGATTTCAATTGATTCATTTCCATTTTTGTTGGCCTAAAATGTTCTCTATAAATACACCACCCCTCACACTACAATAGAACACAAAGTGGCTGTCATAGAAGCAAGGTTTCAAAATCACAAATTTTCAAAGAAAAGTGCAAACTTGTATCAAAATTTCCAGCCACTCTCAATCAAAACAAAGCCTCGAATCGTGTTCCTAAAGCTCCCAAGAGTCTCACCAAGTCCAAAAATAAATCTATTCATGTCTAGAATAGCTTAAACAAGTCCACCAGTTTTGGTAATTTTCTTGAATTCAAATATTTTAATTTATGCATATTTAACTAATTTCATGTGCACAGATAAGTTCATCATGGTGTTTAGAACAAATTTGAATAAGAAAAGACACGCTTTAACGCAGGGATGATGAGTTACCATGGCTAGGGCACGATTGGATCCTCTCTTTGAAACTCCATTTCCACTAATTTATTTATTTTTTTACAATTAAGATCAAAACATATAAAAATCATAATATTACATAAAATCAAAAAAATAGTCTTTTAGGTTTTCTTAATTAACTTTTTTCATTTAATTAAATTTTAGGTCTTATTTTTTAATTTGTAAAATTAATTAGAATAATTAGGTTTTTATTAATTATTACCTTGAATTATTTTCTAGAAAAATACACAAAAAAAATTAATTTCTAACATTTTAGATTTTAGGACTTTAAAACATCTTTTCTAACATTTTCATATTTATTTGCCCCTTTACTTTCTTAGAGAAATTGTATAGTCGTATGGTTGATTTTGTAATAGCTTAGTTTATTTTCTCGCGATTTTTCCTATTATGTAACTATGTATGTACGCATGTAATAGCCTAGGTTTATTTTCCAACAGTTTACTTTCTGCACCTATGTATGTATGTATGTCTTATATATAAAACTGTATATTAACTAGGCATATATGGTAAGATCTAAAACGAATCGTTAGATAATCCTAAAAAAAGATAAACATACATGAAATTAATAACTCTTGCATCCATGCACCTCTAGGGTAGCCTCCCTCTCTGTTGCCTTAAAAAAAACAATGGTCATGTCCCTCGAACGTAGGGATACCATTAGCGAAGACTCTCGGTTAAAGTCATCATAAAGATCATAATCCTGCGATGTCCCTCGAATTTGCCTACGAGAAATGATCTTGTTCCTCGATGTTGCCTACGAATATATGATGACAGTCCCTTCGAATTGCTCAGGTATCCCTACATGTTGCCTTTTATCACCATAACAACGACCCTACGCATGTCTCTTCACATCCGATGGATGGGGTTACCTACCAACTAATGGTATGGATAACACCATCCCTAACGGATAAGGAAAAAGAATAACGAAAGACCTTTCAGTGGGTAAGGAAACCCTTAATTGCTTTCTCACAAATTAAAATAATTTTCACACCTCAAACTTTCAAAACAACCACTTTAAAACGCTTTATAAACATCCTTGAGGACTGATACAAGGGTTATTATAAATAGACTGCCTTACATTGACATTTTCAAAACCTTTTCAAAGCACACATGTGATCGGTGGAAATAGAACTGACTGTTTTTAACTGGTTTCGCGAAATGTCGCGGTAAGCAAGAGTCGCCACCGTCTTTTATGTTCTCCAACATGGAAAGGACAAAAGCACAGCAAAATTCCTTCTTTGAGAATGTTTCTCGGTTCGGGAGATAGATTTATAGAAAGGGAAGGTGTTAGCACCCTTTCTATCCATGGTTATCCATGGGCTCTTAGGTACTTGCTCTTATGTTTTCAAAATTTGTTTGCATTTTCAAGTGTTTGTGGGTTTTGAAAAAGTTTGGTTTGAAAAATTTCTAAGTAACTCTTGTATCTGTCCTCAAGAGTGTATGAAAAATTTGTTTGAAAACTTTTTGAAAGTGTCAGTGTGAAAAGATGTTTTGTTTGTTTTGAGAGAGCAAGTACCCACGAGAATTTACCTACTCTAAGGAATTAGGTTGTGTAAGAGTCCTTTAGATAGTGCCATCCCACCATTGAGAGGTAGGTAGCACCATCGTTGGAGGTATTCGGGTCAATTCGATTATAGGGACAGTGTGGTCACCGAAGCAATAATAGGACACCTTGGAAGTAACCCTAATGTCCTAGATCCTTTTTATCCGAGGCAACCGTTTCGAGGCAACTGGATCTTTAGACAGGAGGGCGACCTCTAAAACACCCTATACTTGACGACCACGTTCGAGGCAACCAGTGAGGCGTACCCTAGGAGTGGCATGTGCATGTGTGTTCAATTCAGTTTATGTTTATCTTTGAACATGTCATTTGTGAGCTACGGATTGATTTTATTTGTCATTCAGTCTTTCATGCATATTAACAGTTAAGAGTGCGGAAAATAAAGTGCGGAAATGTAAATCTACGCTATTACAAGGCGCAGGTCTATACATCGCCAAAAACAAAAACCCGTTTTGGAAAAGTGCGAGAAAATAAAGAAATAAAGCGATAAAACCTAATTAACTATTACATTCCGGAAACAATTACATTATAATCAAAATAATGATAATGCGCGCAAAGAAATAGAATTAGGACGTCCTTAGAGTTTTGACCCTTTTTGATAAAAGAAAGTGATTTGGGTCCTTTTTTGTAATTAAATGAAATATTAAACCTAAAAACTAATTAATTATTTAATTAAAAGAAAAAAAATGTTTTTTTGTGTTTTTTTTTTGTATTTTAATGAAAATAAAACAAAAGGAGTTAAAATTAAAAGTTAAAACCTAATTCTAAGTTTATTTTATTTATTATGAAAAAATGTTAAAGTTAACCTAATTTAACTAATTTAATTAATTTACATTTTATTTACAAAAATAATAATTAATAAATAAGAATAATGATAATAAGAAAACATGATTGAAAATTGTCAAACCCTAATTCTACATAATTTTTATTTATTTATGAAAAAAAAGATTAAAATTGACCTATTAAACTAATTAATTTGTTAGTATTTTATTTACAAAATAAATTAATAATGAAATTAATACATAATAATAAATATTATAAATATTTGTTTTCTGAATTAATTATTAAAATAGCTATTTGTTAATTAAATAATAATAATTAATAATTATAAAAAGGAAATAAAAAGAAAGCAAAAAGAAATAGAAAGAAAACCAGGGGGGTGTTAGACCCAATGGAGGTTTAGTGAAGCAATTCTGGCCCAATAGCACAAACCCCTTGTTGACTTCTGGAATCAGGTGCGTGCTCATTGACTTGGAGCATGGCGTGGAGTAACCCTTTGGCCTTTGGATCAGTCTGTTGAGACACTTGGCACCCTGATTTGTAAGGTTTATGGTGGAATACATGGAAAGCGCTGCATGGGAATTTGTTAGAAAAAATAATATTGAGATTTGGGTGGACCTGGGAATCGAACCCAGGTCCCAACGATTGCCAGACACGTCCCTTTCCACTAAGCCAACTGCATTGCATTTGTTAACATAATAATAAACAAATATATTATAAGAAAAAACAAGTCACATGCTGAAACAAAAAAAAGAGGCGCGCGTGTTTGAATGATCCAGTGGGGTATTGCCAACTCACCGTCTTCTTCATGAAACCTGCAGAAAACATGTCAAATAGAGGGGGTTTTTAACCCCCACAACATGGAAGCACAGTTAATAGCGATTAGGTCTACATGTAATATAAATTGAGCGCGAGGGTAGCAATGTCTTCGTCTCATTCAGACGATTTCAACCATGGGCATCTTGAGGTCTAATTTTTCTTGGTCAAGAAAGCCCTATTTTGAAAGCTTCGAAACCCTAAATTTCATCAATGGTAAATTCTGATTCAGGGCGCCATAATGCAATTCAATCACACTAATAGCTTCGTATGAGTCCTATAAACACAACACAATCAATAAAAGATGTTAAAAATGCATGAATCGATGGTTATGATTTTGAAAAAAAGTGGTAAACCGTATGACTGTGTAGAACGATTCTTTGAGTGTTAGAGCTTGTTTGTGATTGCAATAGGTTCTTGAGTGTCCCAGCAACGTGTTTGAACCTTTAAATCTCCTTGAAAGGGCCTGGAAAGGGGAATTCAGTTTCAAGCTTTCTTGGAATTTTTTCAATTTGATAAGGGTTCATTGCAGCAGTTTTGCACGTGAATGATTTTAGATTTAGCTTCAGTATTTGTATTGGAATGAATTAGGTTAAATCTTTTGTCCAAGAATCCATGGAATAATGTTTTGCATCTTTGATTTCCAATCAAATATTTTTGCATCTTTTGATTGAGAAAACTTGCTAAAATTGGATGATTTTGTCTCCTTGATTGATACATGAAATCTTCAGCATGTGTTGACCTTATTTGCATCACAAAAAGATTTGAAAACCATATCTTTTGAATTTTCCTACAATTAAAATTAATTAAATGAATTAATATTAATAAAAATTCAATTAATTAATTAAAAATAAGAAAATAAATCAATTTAAGCTTAATGGGTCGTGCATAGGCCTTGGGCAATGTTTCAAGAAAGAATTTGAGGCCCATTAGCAAAAATGATGTGTTTTAGGCAAAGTTGACTTTTGTAAATTCCCAAAAATTTCCCAACTTCTCCAATACATATCTTTCTCAATTTTGAAGCTATGAACATGTTCTTGGACATTTTGGAAAGGTCTTGAAGTCCTATAACCAATGCCTTTGGTCCCATGTCATTTTGAGTTACCAATCTCAAGTTATGGTCTTTGACTTAAAGTGCCTTTTTGTTGACTTTTGAAATTGACCTATAATGTAGAAATTGATAACTTTTTGTGAGAGCATTTCTTGGACTTGGAATGTGAAGATGAGTTGTAGGAAATGTCATCCCCTTCAAAATGAGCATTGGATGGGATTTTTCTGATGAACCATGAAAAAGTTATGCCTTGGTCAAGTTACAGTTGACTTTTCAGCTGTCCAAAAATAGAAACTTTTGCATCTTTGATGATTTTTGAGCCATTCTTGAGGAATCATGATCAAGACTTGATCAAATGATGATTGTGGCTTTAAAATAAGATGTTGACCAAACATTTTGACTTTTGACTTCCAAATGACCATTTATCCCCTGCAGTTGATTGTGAAGCAAACAAGACCTTTGACTGTGCAACTTGACATTGAGAGCCTTGAAACTTGGTATGTAGATGCTTGGTAATGTATATAGGCTTATGGGACTTGTTTGGACCACTGAAAACCTCAAATTCTTGGAAGGAACCAAAACCCTAATTTTGACTGCCATAGGAGGCAATTGGACTATGCAATCTTTGAGAAGTCTTGAGCCATTTGAATATGATCTTTGTTAAATCTTGAAGAATATGGGAGGGCAAATTTTGGGGTACAACAGTTGCCCCTGTTCAATCTTCTTAGACCTGAGGATGTAGATTGGCTTGCGTGCTTCTCGTGATCCGAAGGTGGAAGATGATTGAACACTAGAGTGCCCAGAAATTTGCACTCGCATAGTAGAATATCAGCATTGTGATGGCGGGAATGGGCTTACAGATGCCATTTGGAGATGATGGATAGGAGGATGGGCTTATAGATGCCATTGGAAGGTGTCGATCGCGTAAGAGATTCCTTAGCGAGAACTTGCGTACTTGAGAAAGAAAGATAATTTCCTGGCCTGTTATAGGGGTTAACCTTCAAACTCTTCATGCAGATATGCCCTGGCTAGATACAGGTGTCGAATCTACAATCAATTGCTCACAGATGTGCCCTGGCTAGATACAGGAGTCAAATCAGGAACTTCAAAAGGTTGCTTATAGACGTGCCCTAGCTGGATACAGGTATCGAATCTACAAACAATCGCTCACAGATGTGCCCTGGCTAGATATAGGAATCGAATCTGGAATTAGTCGTCTACAGATATGCCCTGGCTGGATACAGGAATCGAATCTCTAAATTCCTCATGCAGACATGCCCTGGCTGGATACAGGAATCGAATCTACAATCAGTTACTCACAGATATGCCCTGGCTAGATACAGGAAGCGAATCTGGAATTGGTCGTCTACAGATATGCCCTGGCTGGATATAGGAATCGAATCTCTAAACTCTTCATGCAGACATGCCCTGGCTGGATACAGGTATCGAATCTACAATCAGTCACTCACAGATATGCCCTGGCTAGATACAGGAATCGAATCTGGAACTTCAACAGTTGATGGTAACATCTTTTGATTGACCTTTTCCTGAAAAGGCAAACATTAGTCGTATGCAGTGTCATGACGTATGAAATGCATGATGTCATGATGTTCTCAAGAATGAGATTGTGTCGTATGCACTTTATCATGTATGTAAGCAGGATGTATGAAATGTGAAATGTCTATGAATATATTTTTGTCTAGGAAAATAAATCCTTGACGAATGCCGGGAAGTTAAATCCTGGCCTGATGTTGAAGAGTAGAGTTCTTCGTTTCCGCTGGGGATGATGATTGCAAGGATAAACCAGTAGGAGACGATGGCTCCATTGGGGAATAAACTTTGTGAAGAGATTACTCTGCGGGGAACTGCTCTATGGGAAGAGATACTTCACTGAGGTTTGGATGATAACTCTGCTGGGGATTCCGTTGATAAGTTATATTGGGGGATTGATGAGGTCCGCTGGGGGTAGGAAGAACTTCGCCGAGGACGATCTTTCCTTGGTAATTGGCTGAGGATAACCCAGTTATAAGCTCTGGTGGAGAATAACCTTTGAATAGAGTCAGGGAGAGATGCATGTACTTTGCAGGTGATAAGCTTCCAGAATCTACTGGGGATAAGCTTCCAGAATCTACTGGGGATAAGCTTCCAGAATCTACTGGGGAGGTTGATTCAACTCTCCTGGGGAAACTTTTGGACTGCACTAGGGAATGGTTCCACTGGGGTGTCTGGTATTCCGCTGGGGAACAATCTTATACTAAGACTGCCGGGGATGCTTGCTTAAGAACATCTGTATACTCCGCTGGGGAATATTGAGATTTTCTGGGGATACCCAACTTCCTTAAGGCTGACAGTAGGCTAACTCTTCTTGTGGAGAGTATCGCTGACTTGCTGGAGATACTGTGCCTTATCGGGGCCGGTGGGAGACCAACTCTACTTGGGAGAGTATTGATGAGCCTTATCCTACTTTGCAGGAAGTGGAGGTATCCTGGTTACATTCTTCAGCCGAACCTACCTTGGTACCTTGGTGGACAGAGCAACTAGATCGCTTAGATAACTCATTATTGCCCTTGTTTCTAATGTCACCTGTAATTAATCCTTTGCTTCGCATGCAAGTATTTATGAGTTAGCAATTAGTGTCAAATGCATATATCAAAAATGAACATTGGACGTTCTTCGCAAGACAAAACAGAAAAAGGAAAATCAATTGGCAATTTGTCTGAAAAGTGAATTTGTATTGATTTTGAAATTTGCCTGTAAATAGGCGTTTATGTACAAGAGGCTGACGTCCTAGTAAGAGAACGCCGCTGGACAACATAGAGTTTATACACTTTTGTGAAAAGGAAACAAAACAGCTATGTGAAAAGAATAATCCCACTGGGTTTCAACTCTGCTATCGCCTTTATGTCTTCAAGCGTCTCATCACTTGGCTGCTTAGTTGAGGATGAAGCTGATTGATCGATGTCGTCTGAACTTGATAGTTGATACCGAATTCTGGATGCAAGGTGATCCAATGAGACATAGTATTACGCTTTATCCCTAATTTTTGCCTGGACCGCCCTTTCGGGTTTTCAGTCCACCGGGATACCCATTTTTGCCCAAGCCGCCTTTTCAGGTTTTCGACTTGCCGGGTGTACATATTTTTTTTCATTTCATCCCTTATTTTTGCCCGAACCCATTTGGTTCGCCAGGAAGCCCTTATTTTTGCCTAGGTGTGTCAACCTAGCGGGTCTTATATCATGCTTTGTATCTTTTTACTATGTCTGCATTGGCGGGGTGAGGAAGGTCGTCACCATCCATGGTGGTTAGAATCATAGCTCCTCTTGAGAAGATATGTTTAACCACAAATGGCCCTTCGTACGTAGGGGTCCATTTTCCCTTGGGATCACTTTGAGGAAGAATGATGCGCTTGATTACCAGGTCTCCGACTTGATACTCTTGTGGTCTGACTTTCTTGTTAAATGCCCTGATCATCCGTTTTTGGTACGTTTGACCATGACAAATAGCAGTGAGTCTCTTTTTGTCAATTAGGTTTAATTGATCAAGTCGAGTCTGGATCCAGTCATCTTCGCTAAAACCTGCATCCTTCAATATCCGGAGAGAGGGTATCTGGACTTCAATAGGAAAGGCTGCCTCCATGCTGTAGACCAAGGAAAAGGGTGTTGCCCCTATTGACGTCCGTGTTGAGGTACGGTATCCATGAAGAGCAAACGGTAACATCTCGTGCCAATCTTTGTAGGTCACTGTCATCTTCTGCACAATCTTTTTGATATTCTTATTCGCCGCTTCTACAGCCCCATTCATCTTCGGCCGGTAAAGAGAAGAGTTGTGGTGTTGTATCTTGAATTGCTCGCAGAGCTCGGTGATCATCTTGTTGTTAAGATTGGTACCATTGTCCGTAATGATCCTTTCTGGGACGCTGTATCGACAGATCAAGTTGTGCTGAATGAACCGTGCCACGACGTTCTTGGTTACCGTAGCGTAGGAAGCTGCTTCAACCCACTTCGTGAAGTAATCAATCGCTACCAGGATGAAGCGATGCCCGTTGGATGTCGTAGGTATGATCTCGCCGATCATATCAATGCCCCACATTGCAAAAGGCCAACGTGCTGTCAAAACATTCAGAGGAACTGGAGGAATGTGCACCTTATCTGCATAAATCTGGCATTTATGACACGTCCGAGAATGTTGGTAACAGTCGGCTTCCATTGTGGACCAGAAATATCATGCCCGAAGGATTTTATTTGCCATGGTATGTCCACTGGAATGTGTTCCGAAGGTACCTTCATGTAGCTCTGCCATGATCTTTTCTACTTCAGTCTTATCCACACAACGCAGTAAGGTTGAATCATGGTTTCGCTTGTATAGAATGCCATTGCTGAGGAAGAACTTTGCAGCGAACCTTCTCAGGAATTTTTTGTCGTTAACGGATGCACCCTCGGGGTATTCTAGAGCTTCCAAGTACCTTTTCACTTCATTATACCAAGGTTTTTCAGTTACCTCTTCAGCCTCAAGATCACAGCAATATGCAGGTTCATCCAGTTTCCAGATAATGATCCAGGGAGCCTCGTTATCCCATTTAACTTTGAACATAGAAGCCATCGTAGCTAGCGCGTCCGCCAACTGATTCTCCTCTCTGGGGAAGTGTTCAAAAGTTATCTCCGTGAAATGGGGGATCAACGTCAACACGCACTCTTTGTAAGGAATAAGATTTGGGTGTTTCGTATCCCACTCTCCTTTGATCTGATTGATCACGAGAGCGGAATCTCCGAAGACACTCAGAAACTTGATCCTTAGGTCAATTGCAGCTTGAAGACCCATCATGCATGCCACATACTCCACCATGTTGTTGGTGTAGTTCAAACATAGTCGGGCAGTAAGTGGAGTATGAGTGCCTTTAGGGGATATGATCACAGCGCCGATGCCGTTACCCAAAGCGTTTGAGGCTCCGTCAAAGTGCATAGACCATCGGGATCCTTCCTCAGGTCCTTCATCCGGTCCAGGTACTTCACAATCAGTCACTACCATGATATTCTCGTCTAGAAATTCAAAGTTCATGAACTGGTAGTCATCCACTGCCTGGTGTGCCAAATGGTCTGCCAATACACTTCCCTTGATTGCTTTCTGAGTCGTGTACTGGATGTCGTATTCTGTCAAGATCATCTGCCATCTTGCTATTCTTCTGGACAAGGCAGGCTTTTCGAATATGTACTTGATTGGATCCATCTTTGAAATCAAGAGAGTAGTGTGAGTCAACATATACTGTCTCAGCCGGCGAGCAGCCCATACCAAAGCACAACAAGTTTTCTCGAGTAGTGAGTATCGGGTCTCACAGTCGGTAAACTTTTTGCTAAGGTAATAAATGGCATGCTCTTTTCGGCCAGACTCGTCATGCTGCCCCAACACACACCCCATTGAGCTGTCAAGTACTGTCAAGTATAGTATTAGAGGTCTCCCTTCAAACGGTGGCATAAGAATGGGTGGTTCTTGGAGATACTCTTTGATTCTGTCGAAAGCGGCCGGACATTCATCGTTCCAACGTACTACTTGATCTTTCTTCAGTAGCTTGAAGATTGGTTCACAGGTAGCAGTTAGATGTGAGATGAATCGGGCAATGTAATTCAGACGTCCTAGAAAGCCTCTGACTTCTTTCTCTGTCCTGGGAACTGGCATCTCTTGTATGGATTTCACTTTGGCAGGTTCCACTTGAATGCCTTTGTCGCTTACGACGAAGCCTAGCAATTTCCCGGATCTCACCCCGAAGGTGTACTTGTTCGGGTTCAACCTCAGCTTGTACAACTTCAGACGGTCAAACAGCTTCTGCAGATGATTAAGGTGTTCCTCCTCAGTTTGGGACCTTGCAATCATATCGTCGACGTATACCTCTATCTCATGATGGATCATGTCATGAAATAAAGCAACCATGGCACGTTGGTAGGTTGCCCCAACATTTTTCAACCCAAAAGGCATGACCTTGTAGCAAAAGGTGCCCCACTGAGTAACAAAAGTGGTCTTCTCCATATCTTCAGGAGCCATCTTGATCTGATTATAACCTGAGAAGCCGTCCATGAAGGAGAATACTTTATGCTGAGCAGTATTGTCAACCAGAACGTCGATATGAGGCAGAGGGAAATCATCCTTAGGGCTGGCCCTGTTCAAATCCATGTAATCAACACACATTCTGACCTTACCATCTTTCTTCGGCACTGGAACCACGTTGGCGACCCACTGAGGATAAGAAGTCACTGCTAGAAACCCGGCATCAAATTGTTTCATAACCTCAGCTTTGATTTTCTCGGACATCTCTGGACGCATACGGCGAACCTTCTATTTAACCGGAGGGCAGTCTTCCTTGGTAGGCAGGTGATGAACCACAATGTCAGTATCCAACCCAGGCATGTCTTCGTAAGACCAGGAAAAGATTTCCATATAATCATGCAACATCTGAATCAACCATTGTTTCACACTGAGCTCTAGATTGGCACCAATCTTGACTTCCTTTATGTTTGTCTCAGTACCCAGATTTACCGTTTCCACTGGCTCTTCATGTGGCTGAATGGCCCTCTCTTCCTGGAGTAACAGTCTTGCAAGCTCACCAGGCACTTCACAATCATCTTCACCTTCGTCTTCGGCTAAGTTGATCGGATTTTCGAAGTCATAACTGGCAGTAGCAGAGTCGTTACCAGTGGGATCCAGAGTGGATTGGAACCTGTATAGTGAGTGTGTGTAAATATAGTTGTTTTGCAATATATAAAGAAAGAAAGGGAGCACAAGATTTGAAATGCGAAAAACATCCAATGCTTTTATTCATGATATATGAAAATGACAAATAATAATCCCTCACAAATGAAGCCACGGTGCCTCGGGTAAGACACCGAGCCATAAAGTTTCAAATTATTGTTCGTTACAAATTCAAAACAAAGGAGTTCATTACTGAGTGACAAAAGTAATAGGTATGAAATCTTTGGTAGTCCAGTTGTTCAGTCCACCGTTGGTCGTTGGGTAGATCCAGCTGTTGAATTCAGATTCCTCCACATCGTCTTCAATAGCATTCACTCCCGGGTTGGTGATTAACACAAGAGGTCTTCTGATCCTTGCTTTACGAACAGCCCTCTGAGCTTCTGCAGTGAAACCCAAACCAAACTTGTCAGTCTTCGGAGTAAAATCAGGAAGTCGGCCCCAGTTTGCACACTCCCCCTTCTCTATCACAGCCCGGGCATCCTTTAAGGAAGCCATCTTCAAAGGAGAATCTTCTTCAGTCACAGTCTCTGTTGATGCCAATGTCTGAGGGACTTCTTCAAAGTGTTGAAAGGGGGTCTCAATGAACTCCCCATCCGTTTCTATGTACCGGAACGAGTTAAGATGGCTGACCATATATTCCTCCTCCCACTGCACTGTAACAATCTTCCCTCTGACCGGGTACTTAAGCTTCTGATGCAACGTGGAGGTCACAGCTCCAGCCTTGTGGATCCATAGACGACCCAGCAAACAAGAATAGGATGGTCGGATGTCCATCACATAGAAAGTAGAATCAAAAACCTGAGAACCAACTCTGATTGGAATGTCAACTTCCCCATGTACCATCCTCTTCGACCCATCAAAAGCCCGGACAACAATGTTACTAGGCTTGAGCTTTAAACCCTCACAATCCAGCCTGTTTAGAGCTTTCTTGGGCAATACATTCAATGAAGAACCAGTGTCAACCAACACATGGGCAAGACTAGTGCCCCTGCATTCAATGGAGACATGCAGGGCATCATTATGGTTCTTTCCCTTGGCAGTCAGATCGGCGTCAGAGAAACCCAACCCATTATCAGCAGTCAAGTTGGCCACACAATCGGTAAATTGATCAGCAGACGTTTCTTGTGGCACATGGGCCGTCTTCAGGAAGGAAATCAGGGCCTTGGCATGGGCCTCTGAACACAACAACAGTGATAGCATAGAAATTTTATAGGGGGTGTGCCCCAGCTGCTTAACTACATTGAAATCACTCTTCATAGAGGGGGTGTGCCCCGTATGACTGTGTAGAACGATTCTTTGAGTGTTAGAGCTTGTTTGTGATTGCAATAGGTTCTTGAGTGTCCCAGCAACGTGTTTGAACCTTTAAATCTCCTTGAAAGGGCCTGGAAAGGGGAATTCAGTTTCAAGCTTTCTTGGAATTTTTTCAATTTGATAAGGGTTCTTTGCAGCAGTTTTGCACGTGAATGATTTTAGGTTTAGCTTCAGTATTTGTATTGGAATGAATTAGGTTAAATCTTTTGTCCAAGAATCCATGGAATAATGTTTTGCATCTTTGATTTCCAATCAAATATTTTTGCATCTTTTGATTGAGAAAACTTGCTAAAATTGGATGATTTTGTCTCCTTGATTGATACATGAAATCTTCAGCATGTGTTGACCTTATTTGCATCACAAAAAGATTTGAAAACCATATCTTTTGAATTTTCCTACAATTAAAATCAATTAAATGAATTAATATTAATAAAAATTCAATTAATTAATTAAAAATAAGAAAATAAATCAATTTAAGCTTAATGGTTCGTGCATAGGCCTTGGGCAATGTTTCAAGAAAGAATTTGAGGCCCATTAGCAAAAATGATGTGTTTTAGGCAAAGTTGACTTTTGTAAATTCCCACAAATTTCCCAACTTCTCCAATGCATATCTTGCTTAATTTTGAAGCTATGAACATGTTCTTGGACATTTTGGAAAGGTCTTGAAGTCCTCTAACCAATTCCTTTGGTCCCATGTCATTTTGATTTACCAATCTCAAGTTATGGTCTTTGACTTAAAGTGCCTTTTTGTTGACTTTTAAAATTGACCTATAATGTAGAAATTGATAACTTTTTGTGAGATCATTTCTTGGACTTGGAATGTGAAGATGAGTTGTAGGAAATGTCATCCCCTTCAAAATGAGCATTGGATGGGATTTTTCTGATGAACCATGAAAACATTATGCCTTGGTCAAGTTACAGTTGACTTTTCAGCTGTCCAAAAATAGAAACTTTTGCATCTTTGATGATTTTTGAGCCATTCTTGAGGAATCATGATCAAGAATTGATCAAATGATGATTGTGGCTTCAAAATAAGATGTTGACCAAACATTTTGACTTTTGACTGCCAAATGACCATTTTGCCCCTGCAGTTGATTGTGAAGCAAACAAGACCTTTGACTGTGCAACTTGACATTGAGAGCCTTGAAACTTGGTATGTAGATGCTTGGTAATGTATATAGGCTTATGGGACTTGTTTGGACCACTGAAAACCTCAAATTCTTGGAAGGAACCAAAACCCTAATTTTGACTGCCTTAGGAGGCAATTGGACTATGCAATCTTTGAGAAGTCTTGAGCCATTTGAATATGATCTTTGTTAAATCTTGAAGAATATGGGAGGGAAAATTTTGGGGTACAACAAAACACAGAAAATTAAAGTGAACTAAGCAATTAAGAGCCCGTAGATAACTACGGATGAAAAGGGTGCTAACACCCTCCCTTTTCATAACATACCCCCCAAAATCAAAATCTATCAAGGTCTTTCCTGTTCTTTTCACCCTTTCCTTATTGGATAAAAGAAAATTTGGTGGCGATTGTTGGTAATCGCAACATTTGCGATAAAACACAAAACCAAAAGTTAGTTCTCCTACCGTATTACATAATGATAGGTGCATCTTACATTAGGATTGTACTTGGGGGAGGAAGTCTTGGGATTCTGAGGAGGATCTCTTAATGTTATCAACTCTACCTTCAATAGATGTTGTAATGCCTGAGACAATGACATGTTGATCTTAGTAAATTGTCTCATCGGTGCGTCTGACCTACGCTGATTACCTTGCTGATGTTGTTGCACTAGCGCAGGATAAGAAAATAGCACAACTCCCACAGACTGGTTACGGTCATTTCTAGCACGACCCTTCTGGCCATACACATCATTAGTTTATTTTTTACCATTGGACGTATTCTTCACAATACTTGAAGATGCAGCCACCTAAATATTTCCACTCCTGATTCCACCTTCAACTTGTTCCCCTATTAATATCAGCTCGGTGAATCAGGCTGAAGAGCTTCCAATCAGATGATTGAAGAAAGGACATGTCAAAGTTACCATAAACATATCAACTAGCTCCCTATCAGATAAAGGAAGTTGAACTCTTCCAGCTAGATCCCTCCATTTCTGGGCATACTTTTTAAAGCCTTTGTTCGAGCCCATAGTCATACTTTGTAATTGCTTGCGAGTTGGTGTAATATTAGCATTGTACTGGTATTGTTTGTAAAATGTAGCAGGCTTTTAGTTGATAGAACCATTCCAATTGTGTTCCCGACATGCTTTCCTAAAATAAATGCACCCATAACTTTCTATCAGCAGTGTGGGGTTGAATCTTTAGGACATAAGACCTTAAATTAAGCTTAGGACAAGAAACCGCGTCATACTTTACAAAAGTAGAAACCTTTAATTTTTGAGGAATAACAACTTCTGAGACTAAGCCCAACTCTTCAAAATCCAACCCTGGCACGCTCTGGATCTCCATAACACTGAGACGATCTTTCAGCTGTTTGTATATGTCATCAACAGGAGGATATTATTCATTTGAATAGTCTGCTTTTTCTTCATCAGAACCCTGTTTGTTATTCTCCTCAGCTTTCACACTCTTATCATTTTCCTCTTGGTTATCATCTTCATTTTATGAGACCTAAAAATCTAGAGCCCTCTTGATCGGACCTTTGAATCTTCTACCCATATTAAGGACGACGGCTGATTTCTTAGTCTTTTTCTTCCTCTCTTTGGTGATGAGGGTCTTCGGCTCTTCTTTCCCTTTGGCTAAGTCCATGAACATTTGTTGAAATTGAGAGTTTTGAGCTTGAAGATCTTTGACGATTTGTTCGAGAGCCATCTTTTACTGAAATAAACAGCAAGAAGATGAGAAAAATTGTCTTGGGAAAACCTGTTATGTGATGATATGTATGTTACGTGGATGTATATGCAATGTTTTCAAGGATCTCGTGGGATATAAAGAGATGAAATATTAGAAGTTGAGTCTGCAGCTTTATCTGAAGAGCTTTAGGTCTTCATCTTTGAATGTTGCTCTATAAAAATCAAACTCACCATGTCAAGTAGGTCCTAGCTTTTGACTTACGAGGACGTACTTTGACCTTGACGGCATCTGACTAGAGGAAAATAAATCCTCTTTCCCCTTGCTAGAAATTTGGTTCATGATAAACTTGCACCACAAGTCCCTAAGATCCTTGAAAAGGGTTAGTGAAAATTCTATGGTATAATGTTATGATGTCATGTTTAAACAAAATAGCAAACACAAACAAATCACAAAAAGGCCTTAGGTTTAAAGGCTTGCATGAGGTCTGTAGGTAAGTACCCTTTTCTATTGAAGTTTAGTTGGATCAACCTGTCCTAAAATAGTAACCAAGTTCTAGGAATCTCATATCACGGATCTTTCTCGAAGGTTTTATATTAGTACATCAACTGACTTGCCACAAAAATATCCCGCGAGTCGAACCTCAATGAGTGTAGCATCGAGTACCACACAACCTTGGACTTCACCAAATTCGGCTATCTCACTACCTTCTAATGTCCCAGATGGGTCAATTAAGATTCTAAAAGTCAGTTAGTTCTTATGACACCATGCAGCAGCCCAATGTTTTCCTCGAATGACTCAAGGAACATTAGTACAAACCAATGTGTTAGACTAACGTAGCCATCACTTCAACCATATGGGTCCACACCGTACATTTTTCATGATCTATTGCTACTTACCTAGGGTACTCTAGATCCGGGTGTAGGATCTTTGCAAGAAAATAAACCCAAGCAAACCTCAATTTTAAAGCAAACAAATCAGACAAGAAAGTAAAAGTGATATAAGACTCTAAAGTAACCCCTCTTTTTTAAGTACTCCTTAACAAAGTCGCCAGTTTTGTAATACGGTGGAAGAACTGACTTGTTTTGTGTTTTATCGCAAATGTTGCAGATAGTAAAAGTTACCACCGACTTTTCTTTTATCCAAGAAGGAAAAGGTGAAAAGAATAGGAAAGACCTTGAAGATTTTGAGTTCAGAGGGTAAGTTATGAAAAGGGAAGGTGTTAACACCTTTTTCATCCGTAGTTATCTATGGGCTCTTAATCGCTTAGCTCACTTTAAAATTTTGCTTTTTTGTGTGCTTGAAAATATTTTGAAAGTTTTCCAATGTAAGGCGAACTTTGTAATAACTCTTGTATCGGTACTCAAGAGTGTGTACAAAGTGTTTGAAAATATTTTGAAACTGTGATGTGAAAAATATTTTGTTTTTGCGTGCAAGCGATTAAGAGTTCTACCCACTGAAGGTCGTTCTTATATTTTTCCTTCTCCTTTAGATAATGCTATCCGTACCATTAGTTAGTAGGAATCCCTATCGTTGAATGTGAAGGGACAGTCATAGGGTCATCATACGGTCATCGAAGGCAACTTATAAGGACACTTTAGCAATTTTGTAAGGGACTAGACCATTTATCGAAAGGCAATGCTGAAAGGTTCATTGAGGGACTATGATCTTTTATTCGAGGGACTTTGCTAAATCTCCCCTACCTTCGAGGGACATGATCGTTGTTTTTCTGAAGGCAACAAGAGAGGTTACCCTAGAGGTGCGAGTGTGCAAGTGTGTTGTATTCAGTTATTTATCTTTGAATTTAAGGTTTTCTGTAGTTTGTTTTCATCTTTCCATACAACCCTAGTTACTAAGCAGAAGCATAGAAGTATAGTAGCAACAGATGAAAGCAGAAACGTAAACCTAGAACTATTACAATGCTTTTGGGCAGATACATAATAGAGGTGCGAGAAAATAAAATGCGGAAATTAAAACCTATAACTATTACATCCCAGAGCAATTACATGGTAATAAAAGAGAGCGAAAAACAAAATCTAGACTATTATATTCGCGAAGCTTATACAGTTGATCTAAGAAATATAAAAGTATGATAAAAATAGAAAAGGAAAAATATTTTTAGTGATCTTTTTATGAAAAGAATGATAATTAAGTAACCCTAAAAACCTAATTAATTTTAATTAATAATAAAAAAGTTAATTAAAAAAATTGAAAACCTAAAAACCTAATTAATTAGGGTTTAAAAAAAGGTTTCGTTTTTTAGGTTAAGTGAAAAAATTAGGTTAAATTTGCCAAATAATAGGGTTTAAGGAAGAAATTAAGGAAGAAAAACAAGTTAGAAGAAAAATAAAGCAAACTTCCAGGGGTGGATGTTGAACCCATGCCCTTAGCTCTTTCCACAACACGCTTTGCCACTGTGCCAAGCTCGTGCATGTGTTAGGAGAATGGAAACCATGCGCTATATGTTAAAACCTGTAAAATATGGAAAATATGAAAAATAAAATGTCAAAAGGCAAGATCAAACCCACACCCTTGTACACAAATGCCTTATCATGCATGCGCTTGACACTGAGCCATGCTTCTCATATGGTATATCTACAAACAGAATAAATTTAGTAATAAACAAAATAACTGGGTTGGAGAGGCGTCGGAGCCCTAGCTCCGGTCGTCTTCTCTGACGACTCCTTTTTTCGTTCCTATAAAATAAAAAGCACGTTAATGATTCCCAAGGACCCTACCCCTCTAATTTGAGGGTTACGAGTTCAACATTGTTATAGGTTAGGGCTGATTCACTCAGTATAAAGAGGTACAAAGAGATAAAGTCAAACGGTGCAATCATGGCAACCCATGATTCAGCCGTTGTGGGGGCCATGTGATGGTTCAATCCTTCAATGTTATACCTCAGAAAACGTTAGTGGTGTTAGTATGCATTAAAACAACATGAAATGGAAAATACAAATTTTCAAAAATAATGAAAATCGGAGATGCATGTATGCTAGTTTCATGTGCTTTGGATCATCACAATCGATCCAATCTCACCCTATAGAACTTTTGGAAGTGAATGGGACAAGTATTTGGCCTTGAGGGAGGCTTCAAGGTTGGGTTTCCAGTTGCCCTAGTTTTGATATTTTTTTGGAATTTTGGAAAGGTGATCTTGTGCAAGGGTTTTGTGGTCTTGTTATCTCTGAACAATGAGAATATATAGATAGGAAATTAGGTCAAACAAGTGGGTTTGGACCTTTGTATGGAAGCCTTGATTTCATCTTATTTTAGTTTGCATTTTAAATAAATAAAAATTAAAATAAATAGAATAAAAATCCAAGGGGTGCATGGCTAAATTTATAGTTTCACATTGAGGCCTATAACATGCATGGATCTTGAACCACAAGCCCAAAAATTCAAGTTTGGTCACTTTAGGTTTCATGCATTTTCTCAAAATTTCCCAACTTGCACCAATCATAAGTCTCTCAATTTTTATCATTTGAAAGTGATATTTTACTTTTTGGAAAGCTCAAGATGTCCCCTACAATATCTATATTGGTCATTTTTGCATTTGAAGTCTTTATCTTGATGCAAGTTGCCTTGACAAAAAGTGTCTTTTTGTTGACTTTTGAAATGACCTATAATCTTTTGGCCCATATCTCTCAAATGAAGAATTTTTTAGACTTGAGCTTTGAGAGATAAATTTGTAAAGATTTCCTTCAAAATGATCTTTTCTTGAGAAAAATCTTATGAAGCATGTGAAAGTTATGCTAGGTCAAAGATCAGTTGACTTCTCCTTAAGAAATCCCTAATTTAGTAACTTTTGACTTTTGATGAATCTTGATTTTTCTTGATGAATCATGATCAAAACTTGATCAAATGATGAATATGATTTCAAAATATTGATGTTGACCAAAAAAACTTGAAGTTTGATTGTATGTTGATCATAATTGACTTTTTGTCCAATACATATGATTTTCAATAATCTGAGCAAATAATTGAGAAAACTTGTGATGCAAGGCTTGAAACTTGACATGAGGGTACCTTGAAGGATATGAGGAATGATGGAATCAACTTGAGGCATTAGAAGCTCAATTTTATTTGAAAATCACAAAACCCTAGTTGTAGGTCAACTGCTTAGGAGGAGAATTTGTCTCATCCATTCTTGAGCAACGTTGAGCAATTGAAAACCCTAGAAGCATGAGAAGGTATCTTGAAGAAAATGGGAAGGCTAATTTTCGGGTAAAATATCTAGTACTCCTAAGCTTCTTTTAATCTAGAGATGTGATATCTAGACAACAAAGTTTACAGGGAACACAAACTTGTCAATCTTCACAAGAACATCAGTTGCAATACCATAAGGTCTTTTCATTGAATGATATGCAAACTGAAGTGTCATACGAGTGTCTTGAACCTCACAAAGCTCAAGATTTTTATAAATATAAAATGGAATAATTCTTACACTAGCCCTATGTTGTACCCCAAAATTTGACCTCTCTTTACTCGAAACCATTTCACACAAGATCTCCAATAGCTCAAGTTTGCACAAGTGTTGTATCCCCATTTGTAAATTGTATCCCCATCCCCATATGATGTAATAGCGTAGAACTTTAAATTTTCGCAATTTATCGCTTTCAATATTATTTCTAGTAATTAGAGTTTGTATGACAAGACTTAAAACCAACAAGTAGACAACCTTAATTCAAGACAAAAATACGTGAAGTCAAAACACTTTTCACACTTGCACCTCTAGGGTTAACCCACACTTGTTGCCTCGGATAAAAACAGTCATGTCCCTCGAACGTGGGATACTTTAGCAAAGACCCTCGATTACAAGATCGTAGTCCCTCGATGATCTTTCGATGTTGACTTCGATAAACAATCTTAGACCCTTACAATGTTGCCTTCTATGACTGTATGATGATCCATGCATGTCCCTTCACATCCAATGATATGGTGTCTTACCAACTAAAGGTAAGATAATACTATCTAAAGGAGGAGGAGACGAACAAAGACTTTATTTTGAGTAGGTAGAACGCTCGTAGTTTCTTGCTCACAAACATTCCAAACAAAAACATATTTCAAAATACACCAACACCTTCAAGAAATATTTTAAAAAGTCAACACTTTGTATACATTTTCGCCGAAACGAGAATCATTATAAAGTTTGCCCAAACAAAGCCACTTTTCAAAAACACTTTCAAACAAACACAAACACATTTTACAAAGCATTTCAAAGTGAGCTAGCAACTAAGAACCTGTAGATAACTATGGATGAAAAGGGTTCTAACAGCTTCCATTTTCATAACCTACCCCCCGAACTCAAGAAAATTCTCAAAAAGTCTTTCCTGTTCTTTTCACCCTTTCCTTTATTGGATAAAAGAAAATTCGGTGGCGACTCTTACTATCCGCAACAATTACGATAAAACACAAAACAACCAAGTCAGTTCTCCCACGTATTACACCCCTAAATCAATAAGTGCTTTTTTGAATGATATATCCCCAATGGTGCACGGAATAGTAAATGCACCTATATCTTTTTTCTTCATTGAAATTCTCAAACGCTGCAAAATAGCACTACAAGTTTCAGTTAGCATTATCAGCTTAGTGTCAATGGAACGCTTCTTGAATATGATGTCCTTCATGAATTTGGCATAAATTGGCATCTGTCCCAAAGCTTCAGCAAAATAAATACTAATCTCAAGCTTCTTGAATAATTCCAAGATTTCTCAAAAAAATTCTCATTAAGATCTTTCTTCCTTGTCGTTGTAGGATATGGCAGAATGACTTTTTGCTTTGGATCTTTCTACTTCTCCTTTTCCATCACTGGTGGTATCACAACTTCCTCTGCTTGTTTTGGATCCTCTTGGATCTCTAAATCCACTTCTAACAAGCCTTCCTCTTCAACTACTTCTTCAGCACCTTTTCCACTTTACTTACCACTTCTTCTCACCATCGTATTCACCGTGTGATTATCTCTTGGATTTGTAACTGTGGCACCAGGTAGAATTCTAGGTGCTTAAGTATTTACTAGTTATTGTGCTATCTGACCCATCTGAGCCTCTAGATTTTTAATTGAAGCGGAAGTGTTCTTATGATTGTTTCTTGTCTCCTCTTGAAACTGGATATTATAAGATGCCATATTTTCAATGGCTAATTCCCAATATGCTTTCTTTGGAGCTTGTTGTTGTTTCTCCTGTTAATACTGACTCTGGTATTGGCCTTGCCCTTGCTGTTGAACATTCCCTTTTTGATCTCTCCATGCAAAATTTGGATGATTCTTCCACCCAGAATTGTAGGTGTTAGAATAAGGATTATTCTACTTCAAGAACTTGATATCTTCAATTTGTTGAGCAGTTGAAAGACAATGCACAGTCGAGTGTGGTCCACCATAAATTTCACAAATAGCATTTTGACCTTGTTGAATCTGAGCCACTTGTTGAGTATTGATGTTCATCACCTTGAGCTTCTTCTCTACTTCTACAGCAATTATTTCTTCCATTTTTATCTGCTTGTTGGCTTCCAACTTAAAATCAATTACTCCCCCTAGCTTTCTTGCAACCCTGTCATATAACTCCAGATGCTCATTTGCAGCAATTGCTTCAATTATCTTCTTGATACCAATGGCTATTGAAAAATTAGATGAGCCACCAGCTGCTGTGTCAATTAGCTAATTTATTTTGATCCTAAGGACATTCACAAACATTTGCATATGCTTAGTATGATAAAAATTATGAGTAGGACAAGCCACTAGGAGTCTTTTGAATCTTGTATAGTAATACTCTATTGACTCACCCTCTTTCAGCTTGAAATTGAGGATCTCATATATTTTTCTCATGAATACTGATGCTGGAAAGTACTTATTCAGGAACGCTTTTTCCATCTCTTCCCAAGAAGTAATGCTACCATCCGAAATAGAATAAAACGACTCTTCAGCCTCATCAGCTAAAGTGAATGGGAACATCCACAACTTTTTCTGTTCCTCATTATGCCCATTGTTGCTGCTATAGAGCGGCAAGCAAAAAGAAAGTTATTAATTTATTGGGTGATATTTAGGTTATATTATATTGTATCCATAGAGATTGGTTATTGATTTTCCGTTCGACAAATTTCTTGTTAATTTTTTTTGGGGATAAATGGGATGAAAGTAAAAGTATCAACAGAAAATAAATGTATAAAAAGGAAAAGGGAATAACTTATCAAGCATGCATATATATTACTTCTCACAGATTTAAACCTATCATCCTATTATACTAAACCTACAATATTCATCAATGTCATCATATTTCACACACAATCTAACTCATTTCTAACCCAAATTGAGAAGCCGACTACATCACCTCGATAGCGAACATTTCAGTTTGTTAGTGCCGATCGAAGAGCAATCCACTCCGAATCATCCGTATGCAAGCTCCATAGATGTTTTCTAAGCTAATCCTAACAAAATTATAGGCTGATGGAGCCGGGAGCAAAAACATCCCCAAAACCATAACCTAAAAAATGTATGAAATGAAGTTATAAAACAAATCTCAGCAGACCGCGCTAAGCAGGCTTGGCATGCTAAGCGTAACTTCCTTATTTTACATATCAAACCGACTTAAATCGCGCTAAGCGCACTATCCGCGCTAAGCAGGCTTCAAAATAATACTTCTGCCAAAATAGTAAAAATGCACGCAGCGCGCTACAAAATGCATTGAGCGTACTCACGTTTAGTGGCCTCTGCACGCTAAGCGGGCTCTTCTGGACAGAACTTCCCAAAATAGGTCTTTTATTTCGAAAACGCACATCTGGAGTCTAGCCTTCGACACCTTATTCCTCGATGCTCCAAAATGCAACAAATAGCTACAAAATGAATGGAAAAATATCAAATGGTACACTATATACACAAAAACACAAATAAACACAAACTAAATGTATTTACACAAAAGTCGAGTTTATTCAACGATATTAATAACAAAAAGTCGATAAGTGCAACAAAAAATATATATAAAAATAGCTACAGTTTGCACTTATAAAACATTCCCCAACTTGAACTTGTTTGTCCTCAAACAAAGCCAAATAACTCAAAGAACCAAAAGTAATCAACCAAAACATCATCAATCTACAAGTTTTGAAAACGGAAAACAAAGGCAATGGTTCAAATGAAAAATGGTACACACGAAGAAACATACTTACCACTAAACTACTACGATAACATAAACGCGAAAAAAAAAGCTAAATACAAAATTCATGCCAAATATTCTAAAATAATACTAGTTCAAAAATGAATCACACCTAGAAAAATCAATCATCGGTAGATGAAAAACACACAAAATAAGGTATTTTCACTCATCCACAATCTTGTAAACAAAAACACTATATTATGCATTTATCCAAAAATTTATATTGAAAATACAAAGGCAAGAATCTCAAGGGCTTTTTAAGGTTGTAATGTAGCTTGGTTAACAAATAAGGGATAAGTCCTAAAGCTAATCGAAACAAAAATTTTCCTTAACCTAATGGAGTGATCAACTCACAAAGACTCAAGTAAAATAATTTCAATCAAACTTCTTCTTCATTCCAAATTTCTCACCAACACACATCACTTATTAACACAACATTATTTGAACACTTTTTGTTTTTCTTTTTCAAAGTATTTTTCAATTTTTTATTTCTTTTCTTTTTTTTTTGTTTCTTTTCTTTTCTCACATTTTTTTTCTTTCCTATCACATCCTCATAGAAATCACAACATAAGAACATAAACATTCCTCTCCCCAACTTAAATTTAACCATCATCATAATGTGAATACTCCCTACTTTCTAATGGAAGTAAAAATTCAACTACAACTCATAGTTAAAGGTTCAAGAAAAGAAAGAATCAATATCCATACAAAAAGATGAACAAAACACTCATAGACAATCTTTTAGCAAAACCAACATGGATATCAACAAAAAGGGTCAAAAGGGGATACTAATGATCACACACTCACAAGGTTAATTGACTATTTGGCCAAAGTAGTTGTGCTTAAAATGGAAAAAAAACACCTTGATCATGTTCAAGCTTTCATACAATCAACACAAACAAAATATTAAACATAATAAAATCCAGTTAAAACAAGAATTGTGGTCTCCAGCATATGTGAATAATGGAAAGCTACCTCACAAAAAGGGTAGGAACTAAAGTGATTCACAAATGAACAAGTATACAAAATAATGAATGGCATAAAAATTGTAAAAAGTCTAAGTATCATGAATATGCTAAAGTATAGAAAGCGATAAACATATACCTCGAACATGCACAAAACTTTAACAAAATCATTACCACGCATTCGCAAGTTGAAACACTCAAACTTGGAAAATCATCAAAAGTGACTTCAAGCTATCAAAACAAAATTTGAGTCCAAACAACAACAGAAGAATTAATTATACTAATAGTATTTACTATTTAAAGCTAAAGTGGAAGTGGGAAAAAGGAAGGCCAAGCGAACACTAAAAAAAACTTCAATGGAGCAACACAGGAGAACGCACTAAGCGGCCTAAACCGCAGTTAGCACGCTACAACAGTTGCAGAAAAACCAGAACAGCAATAACAGTGCAACACCCTCCATATTCACCTACACAACCTCAAACATATGTACAATATTTATAACATACAAACACACTTCCACAAGCTAAACACAACAAACTTGTGGAAAAACACAAATTGACATAACAAAACTAATGGGTGAAAGTGAATTAATAAGTTGAAAAGTAAAAGTTTGAGAATTTAAAACAGGTCCAATTTCAACTTGTTAAAATACAAGTCAAGACATACATAAACACATACAAAGAAAACATGCTTCTTTTACGTCGTAAGCTCGACGCATTTATTATGTGAGCTAGTAACCTCCTCTTGTCATGCCATGGTATTATCGCACCGCACAAACCTAAAGAAAGTGTCCTAACATCCACACAACAAACGTTATAAAAACGAGACAATTCACAATAATACGTGAAAGCAAATAAAAACACACATATGCACAAGTATGGAAAGTAAACACAAAATACGTACAAGTAAAAATAGACAAGTTTATATACACATTCTATACAACATATACATAAATTACAAAACTAAAAAACAAAGAAACTATCGCAGTGCAAAATAATAAACACCAATCCCTGACAACGACGCGATTTTGTTGCTGTTGTAGAGTGGCAAGCAAAAGTAAGATATTAATTTACTGGGTGATATTTAGGCTATATCGTATCGTGTCCACAGAGATTAGTTATTTATTTGCCGTTCGACAAATTTCTTGTTAATGAGTTTAGGGATAAATGGGTTGAAAGTAAAAGTATCAACAAAAAATAAATATATAAAAAGGAAAAAGAATAACTTATCAAGCATGCATATATATTACTTCTTAGAGACTTAAACCTATCGACCTGTTTTACTAAACCTACAATAATCATAAATGTAATCACATGTCACTCACAACCTAAGTCATTTCTAAACCAAATTGAGAGACCGACTGCATCACCTCGATAGCGATCTCTCAACCACCTCAACAACATAGAAGTCAACTGTGCTTGTTTGTGTCGACGATATCTCAGAGCGACACAAAAAACATAGAGGCATTAATCACAGACACCCTAAGTGAATAACAACACTAAATCTATCTATATAATTTGGACATTATTAGATAACCATCCTAGATAAGAATCTAAGCAGCATATGTCTATAGCAACTTAAATCCCTAGCACAGAGCAAAAATCAAGGATAACCATCGACAAACATTCATAAAGCAATCTTTATATAATGCTAATGGGGAAAATATACATGGAATCAAAGTAAATACATGTACAAACCCAACCAAAAGAGGATACACAATGAAAAAGAGAAATGAACCGCAAATCTTCCGGTTTTTCAACGCCGATCGAAAGAGCAATCCACCTCGGATCATCTGTATGCAAGCTCCATAGTTGTTTTCTAAGCTAATCTTAAAAAATTTAAAGGTTGATGGAGTTGGGAGAAAAAACTCCCAAAACCCTAACCTAAAAAATGAATGAAATGAAGTTATAAAACAAATCTCAGCCGACCGCGCTAAACAGGCCTGACGCGCTAAGCGCGACTTCCTTATTTTACACATCAAGCCGACCTAAACCGTGCTAAGCGCACTATCCGCGCTAAGTAGGCTTCAAAACAATGCTTCTGCCAAAACAGTAAAAACGAACGCATCGCACTACAAAATACGTTGAGCCCACTCGCGTTTAGCGACCTCTACGCGCTAAGTGGTTTCTCCTGGACAAAACTTCCAAAAACTGGTATTTTATTCCGACAACACGCATCTGGAGCCGTGCCTTTGACACCTTATACCTCGATGCTTCAAAATTGAATAAATACCTACAAAATGAATGGAAAAACATCAAACGGTACACTATGTACACAAAAATACAAATAAACACAAACTAAACGTATTTACACAAAAGTCGGGTTTCTTCGACGATATTTACAACAAAAATTCGATAAGTTCAACAAAAAGTATATACAAAAATAGCTATAATTTGCACTTATCACCCATATATCTTCAAAGTGGTGCTCATTGTTAGAAATCTTTGTAAATTCTTGTTGATATCCTCATTAACCCTTCCAGAGAAGGATCTCCTCTCAAGCTGAGTGATAATGCTAGGATGCAGATGAAAATTTGGTACATTTACTGGTTGGTTCACAATAGTTAATCGACCAGTCGATGCATTTGTTCTTCCATAGTCACCAAGAAATCTCTCAGGTGGTGGTGTATTTTCACCCATAGCTTTTGGTTCTGATTTTGAATCTGTCTCTTTATGCTCTGAACGGTGTTCTGACTCGGAATTTGAATGCACTGAAATAAGTTCTTCCTCGGAGGCCAGTCTGGCTTATCTAGCTTGTCTTTGTCTTGAGTGAAAGGTTCTTTCAATCTTTGCATCAAAAGGAAATTCAACTGAGGCATGACCTCGCATAAAATATTAGACAAAAAATTAGTGGAAAAAAAACAGTAACATAAATTTTAATTGCAGAGCAATAAAATTTCAATTGAACTACAATTAGACTTTGTATTTTGGAAGTCCTCGACAACGGCTCCATAAACTTGATCAAAAAAATAGCAAGTGTACTATTTTCGCCGATGTAGTAATAATAGGAAATTCCAAAGATATTGATCTCGAGGACTATGTTACAATGCTGAGTTAAAATTATGGTTCAATTAAACAAAAGCTATCAGTTGTGAGTAAAACAGCAGAATGTAAGATATGACTTTTTACTAGTGTGAGTAAAACATGTTAGGGGTAAGTGTGTGATTTTCCATATGATAACTTTGACTCTTGATATGTTCAATAAGTTCATCAACATCAACTACCAGTTCTTAAGATTATCTTTCCCTAATTCCTTAGTAAAAAACCTTTAACCTTCTATCCTAATTTCAATGTCCATTACAATTAGTGATGAAGCCAAGCATTTGATTATCAAGAACATTCTGGTTATTATAGGATAACCCTAGTCCTAGGTGAAATCTTGTATAATATAATTGTTTAGAAAACCTTAACATGACTATCCATCTATACTGTTTTAATAAAAGTGTAACCCTATTGGTCCAATAGGGAAAACAATAAAAAATTCTGAACAAAGAACTATTATGTTGATGAAAACAAAGAGATAAGTATCGTTACAATGGTAAATTAGGGACACCCCCTAGAATTTGGGGGTTTAGCCTCTCATAATATTCAAAATAAAAGCAATAATAGAATTAGACATTACAAAAAGTGTGGATCCTTCGATCTTCAATTTCTATCACGCATGAAGGAATCTCTGTCTCTAAAACTCTTGAAAAACCCAATCTTCTATTGTGCAAATCTTCTATCGTCCAAAAAAGTCCCCTTCCTCTTCTCACAAACAAGTTTTATTAGTATTAGGTCATCCCTCAACAATGTAAAAATGTACAAAGTACCCTTAATGATCCAAGACACATAAAACTCCAAAAATTAGAACTCCTAGCACATTGGTCGACACGGGCCGTGTCACAGGACACGAGCACCCGTGTCAGCCTCTGTCTATTTCTTCAAGTCACGCGTCCACGCAGATGTTTTGACACGGGCCGTGTCATGTGACACGGGCACCCGTGTCAGTGTCTTTGACTTTGCTTTCTCACGTCTCTGGTGCAGTTTGTTTGACACGGGCCGTGTCGTGTGACATGGGAACCCGTTTCAACGTCTGTCTCGTGTTTCTAACTTCAAATTTTTCCTCTTCTCCTGACATGGCCCGTGTCAGGTGACATGGGTGGTCGTGTCAGGACCCCTGTAGCTTCCATATTTCTTTCTTCCTTGCACCAATTCTTCGAAGATTTTCACTTGCACCTGAAATCACCAACAACTACCAAACCAAGACATAAGAATATCTAATTGACATAAAAATTCAAATTAAAACCATGCAAAGATAAAGTTGTGAAATATGAAATATCTTAAACAAAACGATAAAAAGACAAACCAGAGTGTTACCGATTTGATGTATTTTTACTAAATAACTTATGGAAATCGAGTAGAATTGGTGATGGATCAGCTCCCAACAAACACAAGAAGATCTCAATAGAACACACCTTTTGTAGTTCATTCAGATTATGACAAGCACCCAGCTCCCGGCAAGGTCTTTACCATCAGTCACATGCTTATCTTCATCAGACTAATACCCAGCTCCCTACAAGGTATTTGTCATCAAAGTAAAAACTTTCTCACACACAAACAACAGATGATGCTCCCCTTCCTAGCACAAGAGGATTCTTCACATTATTCTAGAATTGGTCAGTTACTGGACTTCATATTCCATCATGGTTAAACTTATTATTTTGGAATCCATTGCTTATCAATAATTCTTTCCCCATGATCTTCAAAATAGTTTCCTTCTATGAAGTTGCAAACACTTGAGATGATGTTCCAACATCTTATTCAGATATCACTCAGTCATATGGATTTCACCCTTAACTGTGATTCTGAAGAAAACACCATAGTGATCCATACATCACTCTTGAAGGAACCATAAGTGAATCAACCATCAGTAGTTGATCACCCTTCAAGACCAGATCACAAATACATGCAATAAACGACATATAACACACCTAAAGGATCTTTTCCTCATAAGCATAATATCCAGACCGTCTGTCTTACTCTGAGGTGATAGACGTCATCCTTCTACACCTAAATAGGAGATTCCCTCTAACGGGTATCTGGAGCAGATTTCAATAAACAAGGCATCAACAACCACAACCAATATGCTTATTCCAATCCTTCAAACCTCAAAAACTGGAAGAGCTCATCCTAAACAGTTTGGATGGCACACCAAACATGAAAATATAAATCAACCACTCAAGTTGATAACCCTCCAATATTCATAATCCATTGAAACACCTTTCACTCCAACAAAACAAGAATTTAATGCTCTCATAGACTTGATAATGTCAAGTTAGATTAAACAACCTCCATCCTGTTTAAGATAAATACCATCCAAACAATGTTGGAAAAAAATTCTCATCACTAAGATGTCAAGACATTATGTCTGACATTTCTTCATGATCTTTGAACTCCAATTTTGGAATTCCTCTTCAACGGCTGCTAGGAACCACTTAGAGAATTACACACTCTCCCCCTACATAGAAGCACAACCACTGCACCCCTGCTTGCTTATATTAGAAATAAACTGATCTCAGGAGTAAGCAATATGTTGATCACACCTTGATCAACACAACAATCTAAGACGAGTTTCTAGGCCGGAAACTTCTTAGACACACAACCTAGATGTCTCCTCTTCCATATCAGGAGAAGGTTCCAAACATATGTGATCAATACATAATTGTTCAGCACCCAAAGCATATGATATGAAACAAGGATTTGCACATCTGTTGACATAATGTCCTAACATCTGATAGGACATCAGTTCCCTTCTCACGGAACACAAAATAACGCTTGGTTCTGAAGTCATCACTTCTCCCATAAAATTAGAACCCTCTTTGATTACAATCAAGGTCTTTAAAATCCATCTTTTAGTCAAGACAACAATACCAAGGGCAGTACCACTTTCCTAACTTGGCCATAAATTAGGACTACCCCTGCAGATGATCACAAACTCTCATCAACCTCATTTAAGAGTGCCTTTATGAGTGGAATTGAGATAATCCTCAAGTATCTTTGGCAACTCTAGTCAGTTGGTTGAAGTTGTCTTGCACAACCTACAACATCATAGGACACCCTGCTGAGGAGACCAAACCCTAAGCCCTTCCAAGAAAATACCTTACTAAAGTCTCACCACCAGAGGCACGTGGAGAACCAGGGTTGCATCAGATACCATGCAGCAAAAAAAAGCACAATAACTGCTCAACATCCTTCGGGCACAACAAACCCTTGCACACAAACACCACAATCCAGGTGCCAACAACATAGGTTTGAAAATAAATCAAACCCAACACAACAACTCACCACCAAAGCTACATGTCGGATAACAACAAACATGTCCAATACACACCCTAGCATAAACAATCCATCCTCCACTTCAAGAGACCATTCAAACAACAATATGAACTATCCAAGTTCAAATGACTTTTCAGTAATTACCTCCTTCCTTACTTATGAACCAGAAAATATCATCCCACGATCTCACCTAGAAACAGAATAGGATTCCTGCTCTGATATCAATTGAAATTCTGGTATATCAGACTTCAAATGTCCTATGACAAGTTGGGACATCTGATCTGAACAAAATACACAAGCAAGGTATAAACAATAAAAAACAATCTTGAAAAATAAACAACACACCAAAATTGTTTAACTAGTTCGGGGAAACTCTCCTACTCTGAGGGCATATCAAGCCAGGGGTAAAATCCACTATAATAGTATTAATTTGAAGCTAAACTTCATCGTTTACAACTTCTCACTTAATCACTACCCGTGATAACTTTCTATCTAAGATTCACCTAGATATGAGACCCTCCTCAATCCCTCATCAATCACAGAAAGCGATTGTCAAAACAGAAAGAAAAACTTCCTTGACATAATAACTAGAAGACTCACTTCCATGACAATACCTAGCCAAGACTCTAGACTAAGAACACAACTTGGAGTTGCTTACAAGCTTCCTCCACTAACAATACTCAACTCATTACCTAAAGGCTTTGGAGTGTGAACAGAAATAGAGACATTACAACTTTATAACACAGTCTGACTCACAACCCGAGTTGATCACACAACCAACTCTTCTAGAGAGTGGTACAAACTCAACCCTAATGACTACATATTTACATTCACGGCTGGTGTTTTCTTTTAGGTTACAATGCTTCTATTTATAACTTTTTTCCCAACTAGATTTGAACTTCAAATCACATCATATCAGCTGTTACAAATCAACGAAATCTTCTGCTACAAAATAGGTCTTCAAGAAAATCTTTCCTAATTTATCTCCATAATTAGAAAGTTAATATTCTTCTTGATTCTGACTTGAATCTTTCAGACCTACAAAACATTGCCACATAGGATAGTATAATATTCCTAGAATATTCTGCATCTGTTAAATCTTGAACTAATCTAACTCTCCAGCCCAACACAGACGTGATGTCGAATGATCCTGCATAGGACATCTCTTCTGACACATTGCTCCAAATGATAAGACCTTCTCATTTCAACATGTCTCAACATAAAATAGGAATTCTTGCTCATCCTATTCTTCTTATCAAGATAATACATCCCATTTAATATATTGTTGATATATTTGTTTTACTAAAATTAATACCAATCCTAAAAATAGAGAACAACATATTTATTAAATAAATAGTATAAATGTGTAGAAAAGGTAGAGGAAAAGTTGGTAATTGTCATGAAGTTTAGTGAGGGTAATGAAGGAATGTCATACTAGGGGTCTAAGGGCTAAACTAGTAAAAAGAAAGAATAAAGAGTTGAATCGTATCATTTGGAACGATCGCACTCTAAGAGAAGTAGAAGCATGAAGGTGAGAAAGAGTTAGGGCAAGAGGAAGTCGTTGTTGAAATTTGAGAACCATCAATATAAGGTAAGGGTGGGGTTCTAACTTTCTAAGGGTATCATATAATGATAGATACTTTAGGGTTTGTGACTGCCATAGTTGTTGTGTGTTCTTGTTCATGAACACGACAAGAAAAATGCATTTTAGCTATAAATATTTAGCGTCGACCATGACTTTGACGCTAATTGCGTCGACTTTACGCCACGTATAACAAACACTAAATGGGTAACTCATTTAATAGATTTTTTAATGTCGTTCATTTTGTTGGAAATAGCCGAGGCTAATTATTTATTTATTTATATTTTAATTATTGGTTATATTAAATTTGTTTATTCATAAAAAATAATAAATAAATAATAGTGTTGCAGAAGGCCGACGCTAGACCAATTATATTAGTGCCAAAATTATATCTTCCCCCTAATTTTTCGTTTGCCTCCATTTTATTTATTACTATTTTAAAAAATAAAAAAATAAGTTAAATATACTAAAAAGAATTGTGAAACCTCATCATCCCTTTCATGTCAAACAAAAAAGGCAAAATATTTTTTTTGGTCCCTTAAATTTACCTTTGAGTCCATTATGATCCCTTATCTTTAAAAAGTTCCAAAATAGTCATTTAATTGTTCAAAAAGGTCCACGTTAGTCGTTTCCATCAAATTTTCACGAACGACATTAATTTTTCCATGTTGGCGTCTGAAGTGGCATCTATTTGTACGCGTTGCATGTGACTTGACATACAGTCATCTTCAAGGTCATCAAAATTTCAAGAAAAATCCTAAAATTTTGTGTTGAGCTAGGATTCGAAAATAGGATCATTTTATTATTTGATAATATTCCAACCACTAGGCTAGCATATGCTTTCTTGTATGTTTTACAAATCAAATATATATTTTCTAAGTTTTCCATTTCATAGTTCTAGTTCATTACTAACACTTCCCACCAAACGTAGTGTATTGTTTCCCATTTCAAAGTAATAAGTGTCTTCTATTGATTGTGTATTGTTTCAATCGTAGTTCATCTGAATATTCTGATGGACAAAAAGAAGACATAATATTCTTAAAACAATATTATGAAAAGTACACCTATTTGTATTGGTATTTTTAAATCCATTTCAATATAATTTACAAAATTATTTCTCCATAACTCAGGGCATGCAATTAGTGGACATATAGATCGGTGTATTATAAGTTATACTTGTAAATGATTTATTGAAATGAAGCTGTTAAAAAGCCATATAATGTATATAAGAATAACAAATCGAGTAAAAATCAATCTACTTGCTCATTTAACTTTGATGTAGGCAGTGGTAGAACTTGGTGCTACATTAATTATGTTTTTAATTGAGTTGTGCTTTGCCATAATGTGATAATATGTGCTTGATTTGCTTCATGAGTGGTCTAGCTGTGCCATTAGAGTATCTTTTAGGTTGTGTCAAATGGTTTTATATTGTCGCAGAAACCAAAGATACTTTGCAAAGGAATGAGTTCTCACAAATTCCTTTGTTGCATGCAACTATATTAAGAGCTACTATTGGTAAATATGTGAATCTGTTAATCTTGTTAAAACTATTTTGGTCTATGTTTCTGTTTTCCTTCTCTTGTTTGTTAATTTTATTAAGATTTGTTTTAGGTGTATTAAGTTTGTGGAGGTATGTGCTTGTTCTTTTATAGGATTATTTTGGACAACTATCTCTGTTTTCATGTATGTATTTGTTATGATGATTATAGTACGTGAATCTATTGACATTTATTCTCGTTTATTTTGTTGTCATTTAGTGGCGCTAATATTTTGTTAACATTAGTTATTCTGGTGTTGTTGAAACTCGTTTGATCTATGTTTCTTTTTCCTTCTATTGTTTGTTAATTTGACTAAGGTTTCTTTTAGGAGTTACATTCTTTTTGAGCTGTATTATAAGTATGAGTTTGTGTCTTTTTAAAATAGGTACTGAAGCTGCACCCAGGAAGAAGGGAGCAACTGTTTTTTCTTAAGCTTTTAATTATAGTAGTGGAGTTATTTTTGTGTTAGATGATTGATCTTTGGAAATATTACACTATTTTTAGTTTTCATTTCACTCTTTTAATATATAATTGCATTATGTTTTAAAATGAGGATTGTATGACATTTTGTTGTTCAGTGGGTGTAAACAGGATCTGGTACGTATAAAAAAGGAAACTTCAGAGGCCAATAGCTTAAAAATAGCTTACTAAAGGATCTGGGATGTATGAAAAAGGAAACTTAAAAAAAATAATAAACTTTAGCGTCGGCCATAACAGTCGCTATTCTTACACGTGTAAAATAGTTAGCGTTGTAGAAAATTGCCGCTAAAAAAGTACATATAGCATACATATTAAAAGACAAGTGTCACCTCTTGCGTTTTAGAAAGCCCACATTAAGGTTAGCATCGACTGAATGCTACGTCTAGCTTCGAGCCTTAAAGCGTCCGCCACGAAACTAACGTTTGGCTGACGCTACCAGCGTTTTGGCTTTTAGCAAGGGCTTTCGGTCGACGCTAAATCACAGTTTTCTTATAGTGAAAATTGCTTTTGTGTGATTGAATCCATGTAATAATATGATGATTTGGTGATGAAATTGGTAAAAATATAATATTGGGATACCATGATTTGATGTGTATAACATGTACGTTGATGTGTTTTTATTGATCTATAATATGGTTAATTTCTAAGTATTTTGGGTTGAATGAGATTGAAATCGTATGGAAAATTGAGGAGGAATTGTGCAGGAATCGCAAAAGCAATGTTGCTCTCAGGAAGCAAATGTCGGGCGAGCCATATGCATCGCCGAGCGAGAGTCTTTGCCCAAGCAGGGGCGGGCGAGATAGTTGGCGAGGGAAAGGGAAAAATTGGGTGATCCCGGTTTTTAAGCGAAGCGCATCAGCTTCGCTAGCCGAGCACGGGGCAAGCCAGTCGCCTCTACGCCGTCGGGCGAGCACAGGAAGATCTTGTCGCCTCAGCTTCTCCGGCCGAGCATCAGACGATGCAGTCTGAACATAACTTTCTGAAAACTCTGAAAGTCCATAACTTTTGATGCGTGTGTCTTTTTTACGTGTGGTTTGAACCTATAGAAAGCTAAAAATATTTTCTATCTTATAAAAATAATTTCGAATATATTGGGTGAGTAATTATTGGGGGCTCATGCCCTTTTGCGTGAAATTGTCTATTATGTTTGAGATGTGTGTATGGAATTATGTGTGATGATATTATATGGTGTTGTTTGAGTATTATGGATTGTATGTTGCAAGTGTGAATAACTGGCGGCCTGTAATAGCGTGTTACATGGATGGATGTTGATATCGATGTATGGTATGTTGTTGTATGATTATGTTGCATGTATTCATGGTGAGTACTTTAGTCCCGTTGGTGGCTCTGGTCCTAGATGACGTGGATCAGGAGCGATGTGAATCTAATTGTTCACAATATTGGTGACTCTGGTCCTAGATGGTGTGGATTGGGAGCGAGTGAACTTAATTGTTTAGGAATGATATCACATGCATTGAGTCTATGAGTCGGTCTCATTGCATTATATTTTCGTTAAAATAATACTTGAGTTGTGTGGTTGGTGTATGCTTACATGATAATTCAATGATATGTGTTGATGATAGGTGTTATAATTACCATGTAATATGATTGTTGTTGGTTGTGTGAAAGTGTGAGATGTGGAATGTGTGACTATGCATGATTATATTCTTTGTATACTTATTATTATATATCTCCTTATATTGTTGTGATATCTCACCCTTTCTGTTAGAATGATGCTTTATATGGCATCGTGCAGATAGTCAGGAGTAGTTTGAGGCTGCAGTGATAGAAATAGATTGCTCTTCATTTTATTTCGAGTTGGTGTCATTGCTCTGATATGTAACATCGGGGGATAAGCGTTTAGTTATTTTTGTTATTTTATTGATTTGTTTGGAGTCTTTTGAACTCCTTATTACTTTTGAATAGATGTTTAATTACTTTTGTTATTTTAATGATCTTGTGCTTAATACTTGTTCATCTTTGATTTAACATTTTTCTTAAAGGACTCTCTTAAAAGCCATGCTACTTTGTGATATTTTCCTATCCTTTGTGTCATGTATGATTTCTCTTTGTTTTTTTAAGTGATCCTAACCTTCATGTATTAGTAATTAATGTTTATACTTTGTTTTGTTAATACCTATCTTTAAATCCAAGGAAATGTATAGTTTTGTTGACTTAATAATCATGTACATATGTATATCTTAAGTTTATCTTTGTGTATTTACCTTTGTTATTACTCATTTATAAATGTTTACCCTTGTGTACCTTAAATCCTAATCAAATTTTTAAACTTAAACCACTTTCATTAAAAACCTTACCCTTATGTCATTGCATTTTCAAAGCTTCTTTATTTAATAAATGCTTCAATACACTTAAGAATATTACAAAATTTCAAAAGACTAAAAAAAGGATTCAACCTCACCCAAATTATTTTACCATCTTTCCTTTTCAATTTAAAACCTTATTCTCAAAGATTAGATATAAATCCTCTTCATAGTAGAGATGTAATTCTCTTATACCCATAGTAATGGTTGAAGTAAATGTGATTTTTCCACTTGAGAGAACTAGTGAAAACTTGTTGATCTTATATCCAAGTTAAAAGTCATTCCTTCATGATGATGCAAGATCCATCTTCTCATACTTGTGGTGGAATTAGTTGGGTATTCTCCTTAAGATGATGGAATTTTTTTTCTCCAAAAATAAACCACAACAAATATTTTATTAGTTTTACCCCGAACTACGGGGTTTTGATCCTTCATTGATATGTAGGTATAAGAATTTGTCTTTCCAAACAAAAATATAATAAACATATATTTCTCTTCTCACCTCCACACTCTTTTAGCAAAAAAACCCATTTTAACCAAAAACAAATTTTACAAAACGTTCCTATAGAATACTATAGATACATAAGGTGGTAATACATTTCTTTTGTACAAACCAACCTCCGTACCTTATATCTCTTATTTATGATTTGCTATTATTTTTTTGCTTCTTGCATTGCATGTTTAATATAGGGTTTTGATCTTTTCCCTTTTCTTTGGAAATAATAAAGTTTAGAGGTAACTTCTTAAATTTTGTGAGTCAAGTTAGTCAATAGTTTGGTCTCCCCGATTTTTCACCATGACACTTAGTATCAGAAAATCATCTCCCTGAATTCTCCAATGTAATTTTTTTCCAAATATTCATATAATTAATTTCATGCATTAATAATGTTTGTTAACTCCCCAAATGGGTTCATGTGGTTATTTAGAACATGTTTGAATCATAAAATTGAAGATCTAACGTGAGAATCGTGTTTTGCCATGGTTAGGGAAAAACGCTTATGTACCTTTGTATCAACATTTCTAGACTGTTTCAGGCAAAACTAACACCACTAATCAATTCACATGGGTCAATTTAGGGAGGTAGCCTTAATCTTGGGTTTCAATTTTTCTTCTTTCGCAGGTTAGCAATTTCGAGTGGCCGGAGAAGACGGTTGCGGCCACCGTCCATGGTGGTTTGACCGGCCAGAGGAAACGCGTGGCTCAATGCTCCCTTCTTATTCGTCCATTCAAAATCATAGGGGTTCACCAGAACGCGCGTTTTATTTGATTCATAATTTTAATTGTTTGTTTATTTTATATGGGTTGCTGATTTGATGTATAACGCAAAAAAATTGGTGACCTGATGGTAAGAAGCGTGACTGGTATTACAAAGGGCATGGGTTCGATCCCAGCTTTTACAATTTGTTGTTTTTTATTTGTGAATTGAACACAATTTTATATTATATGGACTGATACTTGTTCCAATCACACAATAGCAAGCGTGGCCTGATGAAAAGAAAGTGCAACAATGAGACAAATGAGGTGGGTTCGATTCCCACCCCATGCATTTTTTTCTTTCTATTTTTACTAACCCTAATTTTTATTCCATTTTCTTAATTAATCTTTTTTCTAATTAACCATTAATAAACCTTAAACTTTTTTCAAAACTATCACAAATTAGGATTAGGGTTTTTTAGTTAGTAATTAAATTTTTGACATATTTTTATTTATTAATTAATTAAGTTAATTAGCCTTTTCTTAATATTAAAATTAATTATAATTAGGTTTTAAGTACTATTTATTAACACTCAAATTCTTTTCTACAAAAAATACCAAAAATATATTTTCTAACATATAGAATTTTTAGGGCATTTAATATTTTTCTAACATTATATTTCTCATCTTTTGCTATTTAAATTCATAGATCAAGTGTATAGATCGCATTCTCTATTGTAATAATGTAGATTTATTTTCTCGCATTTTCCTATTATGTATCTGCCCCAAAGCCATGTAATAACATAGGATTTTACATTCCACACTTTAATTTTCTGTACATATTTAACTCTTAGTAAAATAGGGTTTGTATGACAAGACTAATAATTGGACATTGATAACCCTAATTTTCAAGATAATATAATTGAAAATACACACTCTTCACACTTGCACCTCTAGGTTAACCTCTGTTGTTGCCTTACGAAACATTGGTCACGTCCCTCGAAAGTGGGGATACTTTAGAAAAAGACTTTCGATTCAACAATAGTATCATGGTCCCTTTCGAAGAAAGATCATAGTCCCTCGATGACCCTTCGAGTTGCCTATAAAATGATCTAGTCACTGGATGACCCTATGAGTAAAATGATGATAGTTCTTCGATACAATTGCTAAAGTATCCTTACATGTTGCCTTCGATGACCATACGATGACCCTACGCATGTCCCTTCATATCTAATAGATAAGATTACCTACCAACTAATGGTATGGATAATACTATCTCCCGAGGAGAAGGAAAATAACAAGAAAGACTTTAGTGGGTAAGAACTCTTGAATGCTTGCTCACAATATTTTTCATAACTCAAAACATTTTTACACTACACTTTCAAACAAGATATTTTCAAAAAAAACTTTGTATACATTCTTGAGGATCGACACAAGGATTTATTACAAAGTTAGCCTTATATTGGCATTTCAAAATATTTTCAAACAATTCACACACACAAAGTAAGTTTTAAAAGTGAGCTAAGAAATTAAGAGTCTGTAGATAACTACGAATGAAAAGGGTGCTAACACCTTCCGTTTTCATAACTAACCCCCCGAACTCAAAATCTATCAAAGGTCTTTCCTGTTCTTTTCACATTTACTAATTGTTAGATAAAAGAAAAGTAGGTGGCGACTCTTGCTAACCGCAACATTTGGGATAAAACCAAAAAAGTCAGTTCTTCCATCGTATTACACCTCCTCTTCTAGATCAAGAGTAGGTTCCAAATATAAGTGATCAAAACACATTTGTTTAGCACCCAAACATCTGTTATGCCTACCTTTATCCAACACGATTCTTCTCAATATGTTGGTTTGATGTTCCAACATTTGGTAGGACATCAGTTTACTTCACAAGGAACACAACAAGAGATCCTCTATCAAAGCCTGGAGATTGGGGTTTTAGGGTCGGAAGAAAAATTAAATTGCTTATACCAGATCTCTTTTCAACAAACTCATATAACAGTGCCTTTATGAGTGGACTTGGGATGAACCTCAAGTATCTTTGGAAACTCAAATAAGCTAGTTGAACCTATCCTCAAGTATCACCACACCATGGGATACACCTTTAGAGGAGAATAGAGTGTTGCAGACTCAATACACAAAATGACCATGAGTTTTTCATCAGATATATATGCAGCGGAACACAAACCAGAAAACTCCTCAACAACCTTCAGGCACAACATAAGCCTTTGCACAAACACACCATACTCCAGGTGCAACAGGTTAACCTAGGTTTTAAAATAAATCAAACCCTCAACACAATAGCTTGCCACTAAAGTTACATGCCTGAAAACTACACAGACAAGTCCAATACACACCCTGTTATGAACAGTTCATCCTCCACTTCTAGGGACCGTTCAAACACAATATGAACTTTCCAAGTTCAAACATCTTTTCAATAATAACCTCCTTCATTGCGCATGATCAGAAAGTATCATCTCAGGATCTCACCCAAAAATAGAATAGGATGCCTACTGTGATAGCAATTGAAATTCTAGTATATGACAAAACTCAGATGTCCTATGACATGTCGAGACATATGATCTAACTTAAATATTACAGTAAGGTATAAACAATTAAAATCAGTACTGAAAAGCATAAATAACACACATGAATTGTTAACCCAGTTCTGAACAACCTTCCTACTCTGGGGGCATACCAAACCAAGGATAAGGCAACTAAAATGGTATCAATTTATAGACCCTACAATAAAACACCAGTTTACGGTATAATCACTTAATCACTACCCTTGTTAGACTTCTATCTAAGACTCACCTAGATATGAGGCCCTCCTCAATCCCTCGTCAATCACAGATATCGATTAGATCAAAATAGGAAGGCGCACTTCTATGACATCAAAACTAGAAGACACACTTACATGACCATACCTAGCCAAGACTCTTGACTAAAAACACAACTTGGAGTTACTTACAAGCTTCCTTCAAGAACAATACTCAATTCATTACTTCGCATTTTCTGAGTGAGAATATTGTGACCATCTCACAACCCAAGTGGTTCACTTACACCAACTCTCCTAGAGAGTGGCTACAAACTCAGTCCTAATGATTACATCTTTACAATTCTTGGCTGGTACAAATCCTAGGTTCCAATACTTCTATTTATAACCTATACCAAACTAGATTTGGGCCTTCAAAATACAGTTTTTTGGCTGTTACAAATCTGCAGAAAATTCTGCTACAAAATAGATCTTCAATCAAATCTTCCTGAATTATCTCCATATTTAGAAAGTCAATATTCTTCAATATTCTTCTTGATTCATCTTGACTTATAACATAGTGCCGCATAGGATAATATAATATCATTAAGGTATATTTTATCTTTGTGACTTAACAAAATATAACAGTCAAGTTCAGCTCATGCACGATGTCGTATGCTTCTTTATAGGACATCTTATCTGACATGTTGTTCCAGATGTTGAAACACTTCAACTGAATATGTCCTAATATAGAATATAACTTCTTGCTCAAACTTGTTCCTGTTAGCAAGTTAACGCATCATATCTAACATATTGTTTCTATATTTGTTTTACAAAAATTAATATCAATCTTTAAAACTAAGGATCTTACATTATCAAATCTTGTTATCAAAGAACATAAGCTTTTTGTCGCAACATATTGGTCCTTAACAATTTCTCCACATTCTTTTACTTGGTTCACCATTCGAATAATTCTCATAGTGTAATCATTGATTGTCTCATTTTCCTCCATTTGAATTAATTCAAGTTGACGTTTATGAGTTTGTAACTTCATCACCTTCGCCTTGTCAACCTCTGCATATGTCTTTTCCAAGATTTCTCACGCTTGCTTTGACAATTCACAATCACCAACTTTCTCAAAGTTGTCACCATTCACACATTTACTGATCAAAACGACACCTTAAAATCTTACTTTTTCTATTCCTTATGTGTTGCTCGTTGTGCACTTGTTACACCTTTGACAAGAAGACTCACCCTGTTTCAAGAATATCTTGATAGTCAAACAACAGTTTTATTTGTTTGCACCATTTTTCGTAACTCTTCACATCAAAGATGGGTAGGTTTGTAGGAATTCTTTCATTTGAGACAAAATTCATGTTGCACACTAGGTGTTTGGTGAATTGAACCTGACTCTTGATACTAAATGTTAGAATTTGGAATCATTTGGTTGGTGAAAATGGAAGATTTGAATGTGGAGAGTAAGAGGGAGATAGAGAGAAGATAGAATTAAGGGTGAAAATATGCATTATATTTCATTCATAATACCTCCAAGATTAATATACAATTACAAATGAATTGGGACACAAGTAACGACATCAAATAATTGAAAAATTGAAATTTACGTACATGTAACTAGTTACACAAAATTTGTAATCAATTACAACTGTTTTTAAAACTAAATCATAACCGTGATAATCGATTACAACAACTGATTATTGCGAATGCATAATTAATTACGTCAATTTTAAAATCACTTTTACTTAACTTATTTAACTTTTTCACATATCTTAATGATCAGTTACAACAATATTTAAATTATAAAAATTTTCTAAATGAAATTTATTTTGATGTGATATTAACTAATACACATGTCAATTTCACATAGAGAAACTTACTTTAAACTCTTGATTTTTACAACATCACCTGCAACTTTGTCACATCATATCAATGTGAATTTTCTTTTTATTTTTTATAATAAATCTTATTTTAATTTCATCTGTTGATATATACTACTATTTTTTTAAAATAAATAAATTGGAGAGAGGAAATAGTTAACAAACTATATTATTCACTGACCAAAACGACCCTATAGCATTCATGAGGAGAGTGATGAAAGGGACAATAAATAATGATAGAGGTGTTAAATCCATGTTTTAAATAGAGTTGTTAATCTATTAAAAGAGATTATACTCCTATGTGTAACTCATTGCAGAATAATACAAAACAAATTTCAGCTGATAAACAATTTATAATTTATCAAAAGAATAATGGCCTCATCTTTTATGAATGCATGTATCTATTCTTTAAAAGTCTCATACTTTCCCTGAAAATTGTTGATATTTTCATCATAAAGCAATGCTTCTATATACTATTATTATACAATATATAGAAATTCAATAAAACAGCCATATCATATTCAACCTTGATCTTTTGCTTATATGCCATGTCCACACTCACTACTTCTGGCAATCTCCAATACAGTTTCTCACTATTTGATTCATCCTTCCGAATCCACAATAGTTGATTCACAAACCCAGTACTTTGGTTCTTCAAATCGGAAGAGGTTAAGAATGCAAACGCAACACGGAATTTGAAGAATAAGCATAATGCGTGTGCTTCGACTCTTTCACCTTTTCATCACAGCAGTAGAATCAAAAACATTATTCTCATTGGTTTCCTGGACTCAACTTTAAGCTATCATCTTCATCAATGCTATAAACAGAAACCCTAAAATTGGGATGAGGCTTGAGAGACTTTGGAGGCTCATGACTTAACTTTAGATATATTTGATGACAGAGAAAATGAAGAAGAAAAAAAAAGGAGTGAAGAGAGTAGGTGGCGGCGACGGCTAGGATTAAGGAAGAGAGAAGAGAGAGCTCTTTTTGATAAAATATTGTAAACTTGCGAAATTTCCCAATAAAAAATCATAGAAATCTGCATAGATAATTGCAAATACGAAATTAGAGATATTCAAAATCAAACTGGTTCAATAAAAAATTACAAAATTGAATCGAACTAAATAGAAACCGTAAAAAATCGTATTTGGTTCGGATGTGTTTGGATTATTTTTTAGCGGAATTGCGCAGTTCAATTTAGTTCATGGTTTGCAAACCGAACCAAATCAAACGAAACTGTATTATGTTATAAAATCTTGTTAATCTAATATATATTTCTTTAATTCTTTAGAGAAATAAATATGTATTATGTGTATATTTTATCATATTTTTTATATGATATATATTTTAATTTATAAATCATAAAAATTAAAATATTATTCATTTATAAACACTATTTTCACAAAATATATTTTATCATATTCTTTCTGTTGTACCTCAAAATTTGCTCTCTTATTTTTCATTCAAGATGTTCTCCTAGGATTTCTCAAATACTCAAAATGGCTCAGGATTGGATCAGACGAATTCTCCTCCTAAGCAATAGGTTCACAGTTAGGGTTTGTTATTTCTCAAGAAAAATTGAGTTTCCAAGGTTTTAAATGGTCTTCATGGTTCTTCATGTATTCTCAAAGATGTTCGTGTCAGTTTTCAAACTTTGCATCGCAAGTTTGCTCAGTCAATGGTTCAGATGACTGAAAATGAACTGCATTGACCCAAAAATCGATCTTTTGCAAGATCAAGTTCAAACGATTGTAACTTCTTTATTATTCGGTATTTTTGAGCGTTTCTTTTTGCGTATGACTCTCCTTGACGTCACTCCCAATTTCTCTTCACAAGTCAAGAGTTGATTACGTGCGAAAGATCATCAGAAAATTCGAATACTTTAGAGGTCATTTTGCAAATTTGACATAATCACGAGAAATTCTTGTCCAATTTTCGAGGTTCGTAACTTCTTCAATTTTCAATGTTCTGAAGAGATTCCTTTTTACAGAGCATTACAAATAGCATTGTCTATGAGATTGCTTCAACGATCGAAGTCAAAATACGCTTGGAAGACCATGAAATTTAGTGAAATTCTATAGGAATTTCTTGACTCTAGAATGTTATTAGCTTCTAGATGTTGATCATTATGATGAGATAAATCATTGAAACAAGAGTTTGAGTTTGAAGGTTCATGGATAGTTTGTTATTCGTACTTCAAATCGTTTGCGTTTGAACAATAACGATTATTGGATCGAAATGGGATTTTGATCAAAATTCTTAAAGGCAAGATTCGTAATATTGGCTCGTATTTCAAGTTACTATGAATTGAAGATATGGATTTTAATGAAGAAGATTTGAGGATCCATTCAAATAATTCTTTTGACTTCGGCCCAATTCAAGCAAGTGAGGCCCAATTCATTCACATGAATTTGTTTCATGATATTCAAAAGGATCAATATGTTTATGGCACAATTTTGATATACTTGAAAAATTCATTCATGTGAACTATTTCGAATTCAAGGCATTCATCAACTTCATTCATCTTCATTCAAATTTACAATCTTTCTTTCAAATCAATTACAAGTGCAACATCAATTATACACAAAGGTGCTCAAGACTTCTAAGCCTAAACTCCAAGCCCCAAATCTTCATGGTCCTTTTGAATTTACTATGTACAAGACCTCAATTTCATGGTAGCCCTTGAGTTTCTCTTGCTTCAATGATCCATACCAACCATGCTCATTACATGAAACAAAAAGGACACAAAAGAAGAAGAATATGTTAGCAAGAAATCAAGAAGTAAACAATGGAACATAAACAAGAAATTTCCAAAATTTCATCATAAGGGTTTGCGTCGGGAATCAGAAAAAAGGGGGTGTCTTAATCACATTCAAGCAACTCAGACTCGTAGAAAAATCACAATCTAATCATTGGCCCAAAGAAATATCTTCATTGTAAATCACAAAAATATATTTTTCTGGTTCACAAAGAAAATACTGTCAAGAAAAAAAAAAGAAACCAAGCCTGCATTGCTGCAAAGAGTGACAAACACAAGAAAACAAATACTGTAAAAAAAACAGACTGCATTGCAACCCTGCATTGTTGTCCAAATTTGTACCAAAAACAGTCCAGCAATTGCATAAAATTAGCAAATAAAAAAACTGCAACAAAAAGGAGTAAAGCAGCATAACAAATCTGTTCCAAATCCTTATCCTTTTCCCCCCAAAAGTTTGTTTTTTGATGAATATAAGGGAGACAGTAACACAACAAAAGGGATCGGTTTTTTGTCCATAAAAAAAGAGAGAGCAATATAGTTTATTTACAACCAGCACCAATATCATCCAACAACAAGTTCATCATCACTGTGTACACAAAAATCATAGCAATCTCGAAAAATTCTCATCATCTTCCCTAAAAAAATGTCATACCTTTCAGAAAAACCAGAAAAAAAACAGAAAATACAGAAAAGCATGAATTAACTTCCCTGTTAAGAAAAAGATCGTGAAGCCACTAGTCACAGAAACGCACGATTTTCTCAGAAGTAGATCCGGCTGGTAAATCTTCACATCTCTCTATATTCACAGAAACCATAAAATGTAAAATCTGTCTGCATGCATTATTTTTTGTTATAATCAAATAATATATATAAAAAAATATATAATACAGTAAGAATGTTTAACACAGAGATAACAACATCCCTTCATCACCATTAGTAACCATCACCACCAATCTTCATCAATCTCTCTTCCTAACACAACAACATGAAATCGATCTCACATCCCTCTCATCCGTAAAACTTCTCCATCGCCCCACCCCAGAACTCAACCGTCTCCATCCATCGACGCTGATAACGGCTGGTCCGAGGAGGCCACTTTCTGGAGTAAACTTTACAAGACGCTTGACCCTAGAAACCTCCATCAGTATCACTGGATGGAGGTCGCAAAAACCATTAATATGCCCAATTTGAGCAACCTTGAAACCAACGCCAATTAGAGATATGAATTTTGCCGAAACGGAGATTTCTACGTTTGAAGATTTGATGGAGCATGAGTTTGTTCTTGAACATGGCTATGTATTGTGACAATTTTCTTTTATTTCTCGTGAAACAAATAACGAAGAGAAGAGAGGATTTGAGGGGTAAGCACTGCTTTTCTCTTAAGTTTTTTTTTGTGAATATAAGAGGAAGAGAGATTGTTTCACGGTTAAAAAAGAAAAGATGGAAATCGTAATAATTAAATTTTTTTTGTTGGAATTCACATCAATGATTTATTTTCCTTTCCCAATAATAACACCAGAACCGCGCCTCTTTGGTTACTAGGGTTTCAAACCCTTTTCTTTTCTTAGTCCAAACCGGGTCAGCCCATTGGGCTGCTGGCCTAATATCCATTACCGTGTCTCCTTTTGTCTTAATTGAGTCGTATTTATAACGAATGAATAGAACAACTTTGTTGGCAAGACATTGTTTACAGCACATAGAGAATTCGAGTTCAACCCTCGTTTGGGCCTTTTTTCTATTTTTCTTTTTCTGTTTGCTTAATTATCTGTTTTTGTTAAACAAAAAAACATGATTGGGCTTTACAATTCCCTTCTAGCCCATCCAGATTTGTACCTCACACCCCCATATTCATTTTAACACCACCCTTCTACTTTGTTTTGTTTTAATAATTAGTTTGGCTTTATTTGTTTTACTAATTTAATAAATCATGTAATTTTGTTAGATAATTTTCTTAATTAGCTTAATTCTAAATTTAATTTAGGAAAAAATTTGTGAATAATTTTATTAATTAACATTTTATCGTTTAGTTAACTTTCTTTTAAATTATTTAGTTTCTATATGATAAAAATTCAGAAAAATAATAGAATAAAATTTTATTTTTCTTTTTAAATTCTCTCACATACAAAATACCAAAAATATTATTTTGCCAATAAATTTTACTTTAATAGTTTGTTTTAGTTTAATTAACTGTTCATTTCTAATTCGATTGGGTTGTATTGCTTGTTTATTTAGACTTTTTATCGCATTGTCGATTCAATCCATCCCCATTTGTAAATTTGTATTCCCCATTCCCGAAAGCTTTGTAATAGCGTAGAATTTTAATTTCCGCAATTTACTATTTTATTTTATACTGTATAATAATTAGGTGTGTATGGAAAGATTTAAAATCAATTGCTAGATAGCCATAAACTTCAAAGAGAAATTAACTTGAATCAAACACACTTTTTCACACTCGCACCTCTAGGGTAACCTCGCTTGTCGCCTCGAAAAAACAGCCATGTCCCTCGAATATGGGACGCTTTAGAAAAGACCCTTCGATAAAAATATCGTAGTCCCTCGATGTTGCCTTCGGTAAAACGATCTAGTCCCTTAGGAAAATTGTTAAAATATCTCACAAGTTGCCTTCTATGACTGTACGATTGACCTGCAATTGTCCCTTCACATCCAATGATGGGGCTTCTTAACAATCAATGGTAAGATAGCAACATCTAAAGGAGGAGGAAAAGAACAAAGACCTTTTGAGTAGGTAGGACGCTCGTAGTTGTTTGCTCAAAAATTAAAAACCATTTCCACACTTACACTTTCAAAACATCTTTCAAAAACAAACATCTCTTTGAACTATTTTCAAAACCGACACTTTGTATACATTCTTACAGAGACGAGAATCAATATAAAGTTTTCCGAAACAAAGGCATTTTAAAAATATTTTCAAACTTGCACCCATCACAAACACATTTTCAAATAAAGCATTTTCAAGTGATCTAGCAAGCAACTAAGAGCCCATAGATAACTACGGATGAAAAGAGTGCTAACACCTTCCCTTTTCATAACCTACCTCCCGAACTCAAGAAAATATCTCAAAAGGTCTTTCCTGTTCTTTTCACCCTTTCCTTTATTGGATAAAAGAAAAGTCGGTGGCGACTCTTGCTATCCGCAACAATTATGATAAAACTCAAAACACCCTTGTTAGTTCTCCCACCGTATTACAGAACTGATGACTCTGCTGGGGACAACTTTTTAAAAAGTGGGGTTACCTTAGAGCTAGATCACATTTAATTTCTTTTATTATGTGATTTGTTTGCTTTACATTTTGGGTCTTTGTTTGGGCTTGTTTTGATCCTCTACCCGGATCGGAGAATACCATTAGGTAAGTAGCAATAGATTTTGGAAACTGTAGGGGTATACCGACATGGTTGAAGCAATGGTTACGTTAGTGTGACACATTTGTTGGTACAGGTAGCCCTTGAGTTTAGTCAAGGAGAATACGGGGCCACTATGTGGTGTCATGAAGCACTAACTGACCTTAGAACCTTTAACTGAACAACTTGGCCATTAGGAAGTAGTGAGATAGCCGACTTTGGTGCAATCCGAAGTTGGTTGATACTCGATACTAAGCTCATTTAGATTGGACTTTCGAGATATTTCGATTGCCAATAAAGAGGCTTGCGCTGAAACAATGCTCGGTGAAGAAAGATCAGTGATATTGATATTCCCTAGAACCCGATTACTTTCTAGGACAGGTTGAACCAACTAAACTTCAAGAGGGTACTTACCTATGAAACCCATGCAAGCCTAAACCTAAGGACTTGTTTGCTTTGTGTGTATATGTTTACTCGTACATAAAATCATGACATCATACCATAGCATTTTGCACTAACCATTTCAAGGACCTAGAGATTTATTTTTGTTTTGTTTTGTAGGACATGACTTCCATTCACAAGAATACTATCCAAGTCAACCTCGTAAGAGTGTCTCCTCAACTAAAAGAATTAGCATCAAGGATTCCTGAGAATTTTCCGTTCACCAAGAGACAAGGTCGACTTCTCAATCTGGTTACCTCAAGCCTTGATGAAGACATGATGAAGGTGCTCTTTCAGTTCTTCGACCCTTTACACTATTGCTTTAACTTTCCTGATTACCAACGTGTGCCTATTATGGAAGAATTCTCTCAACTCTTGGGAATTCCTATTCTTGATCAATTACCTTTCAACGGTATTGAAAGATACCCAAGACCTGAGGAGATTGCTCGAGCTCTACATTTGCAAAGATCTGACGTTGTAGCAAATTGGAAAACAAGAAGTGGTGTCAAAGGATTTCTAGCCAAGTTTTTGTTGGAGAAGGCTCAAGATTTTTGGGATGCTTTGGATTTACAAGCCTTTGAATAAGTATTAGCTCTTCTCATCTATGGGATGGTATTGTTTCCCAATCCTGACCAACTTATAGATGTAATCACAGTCAAAGCTTTTATATCTCACAATTTGGTGCCTACTTTGCTTGGGGACATCTTGCATTCTCTTCACTCTCGCACTATGAAGAGAAAGGGGACCCTTATGTGTTGCACTCCTCTTTTGGCTAGGTGGTTTATTTCGCACCTACCTTGATCTGCTGTGAAGAATGAATAAGGCATGAGGTGGTCCAAAAGATTAATATTGCTCACACATTCTGATATTCATTGGTGTTCTCGATCCTTGGAGGACATTACTATTATCGACCATTGTGGGGAATTGCCTAATGTCCCTCTACTTGGAATTAGGAGAGGTATTACCTACAATCCTTGTTTGACCTTACGACAATTTAGGTATGCTAGGAGGGATGGCCCTCATGATGTACTCGTCTAAGGAATTGCATTTGACTATGAGATTGATGTCAAAGGTTATCGTCATAGATTCATACGAGCTTGGGGCATGGTGAAGAAAGTTGATAGCAAGACATTGGGGCATAATAACTCCATTCCTTTGGAGCCTTATCTTAAGTGGGTGCGAGCTCGCTCTCAAAATCTCATGATGCCTTATGAGGCCATTCTACCTATCATCATGGAGCCTATTACAAAGGGAGATGTTCCTTACACTATTCTCCATCCTGACATGCCGACTACTCTCGAGGAGTTACAAAGATCTTGGATTCAACTCAAATGGGAGAGAGACACCTTTGAAACCGAGTTCTACGCAAGCGAAAAGAAGGTTCTGTAGCTCACGAGACAACTTCATGTAGAGCAGAGTTTGAATGCCTATATTGCACCCAAGAGGATGCACTCATGGGAAGCTTGATTCTTTTTTTTCCTGAGTTTATTTTTGTATTATCTTTGTTTCTTCCATTGTAAGCCCAAGGGGCATTTTTGTAGCTCTTTGAACTTATTAGTACAATTAATGTTTGTCCCCTTTTGTCTAAACAAATTTAAATCTTCTAAGTCCTTGAAATCATTTGCATACGCACTTTCATGCATCATAACATAAACAGATTTTCCACAACAAGTTTCCTTATCTTTCTACTGTTTATTTCAGTAACATGGATATCGAACAAACAGTGAAGGACTTGCAAGCACAGAATTCCAAGTTCTAAGAGACCTTGCTGACCCTGGATAAGGGGAAACAAGAGCTGATGACTATGCTAGTAGCCAAGAAGAAAACCAAAAAGAAGGCCTTCATCAACATGGGTAAGATATTCAAAGGTCTAGTTCGTCAGGTACAGATAATCGAAGAGTCGTCCGAGGAAGACGAAAATCAAGACGAAGAGGCAAGGAGAACTCGTGCTAGAGGTGCCAATAATCAAGCTTCTGAAGAAAAAGATTACTTTGATGAGAAATATCCTCCGGTCGGGGATAAATACAAGCAGTTGAAGGATACACTAAAGGCTGTTGAAATTCAAGCCGTGCCTGGTTTGAATTTTGGTGAGTTGGGCTTAGTACCTGGGGTCGTCGTTCCCCATAAGTTCAAAATACAGGTCTTCGCCAAGTACGACGGGGTTTACTAACCGAAACTTCATCTAAGGTCTTACGTGCGCAAGATACAGCCGCAAACTATCGAAAAAAACATCTGGGTCCATTTCTTATAAGAGAGTCTGGATGGAACTCAACTAGAATGGTTCTATCAATTAGAGGGTTCCCGCATCCACACATGGGAAGATCTAGCCACTACTTTTTATCATCAATATCAATACAATTCCGATATGTCACCAACCAGAGTTCAACTTCAAGGTATGACAATGGATACTAATGAGGGGTTTAAAGAGTACTCACAAAAATGGAGGGACCTTGCTGGTAGGGTCCAACCACCACTAACTGACAGAGAACTAGTTAACATGTTCATGGGTACATTAACTGGCCCATTTTTTAACCTATTGATTAGGAGTTCTTCGTCTGGTTTCACCGAGTTGATACTAACTAGTGAAAGGGTAGTGTTGTACCCCAAAATTTTCCCTCTCATTTATCAAGTAAATTCTCACAAGTTCTCCTTTGGTTCAAGACTGCACAATGTTTGATCAGCTCAAGACACCTCCTTAAGCATTGATAACTCAAATTAGGGTTTGAGTTTGCACAAGGACAAATGGAATTTTAATGCCTCATATTACTTTCATGGATCATTTTGGACTCTCAAGATTTCTCATGTAAAGTTTCAAGTCTTGGATCACATTTTTGCTCAGTCAATTGATTAGTTGACCTAAAATCAGCTGTATTGGCGAAAAAGTCAATTGTGGTCAATTTATAGTCAAACTTCATAAATTTTGGTCCATATAAACAATATGAACTCATATATGTCATTTGATCAAGTTTGGATCAAAATTCCTCAAGAAATTTGATCAGATCATCAAAAGGGCAAAATGGTCAAAATTAGGGTTTTTATTAAGAAGGTGCAATTTCTGATTTTTGACCTAGCAAATGATTGATTGGTTTAAGACATTATCTTAAGGATTCAATTGCTTCATTTTGACCTAATGGCATGTCTCAAAACATTCCTCAACTTCAATTGGTTGACATATGAATCTCAGTCAACTGATGAAAAGTCAACTGTATACTGAAAAGTCAAACTTTGACTTTTTGGTCAAAATCAAGTATCAAAGATCAGAATTCATAAAAACATGTCAAAATATGAAACATTTTAATCCAGAAATCAAAAAGTAAATATTTCATTTTGAAAAGTCAAAATTTCTAAACTTAGAAATTTTTGTAAGTATTGGAAAATTCATATTTTTTTCATAACTTTGAGCAAACTTTTCACCATGATGCAAGATGATTCAAAGGAAACTTCCAACATGAAAGTTGTATATCTCAATGATATCTAAAACATTGTAGAACACAACTTCTACAAATGCATGTATTTCAAGTTATGATTTTGTGAATACATGTTCATGAAACTTGGAAACTTAGTGAAATTTTGCCCTAGTTTAGGCAGGATTTTGACCTAACTTCATGGCAATTTTTAACATTGTTCCAAGAAGAATTTTCAAAAATGTCCAATATAGAGGTTGTATAGGATGTTACAAGCTTTCCAAAATCTCCTAGAACTCATTGAGATCATGTCTGAGCAAGGAGAATCGAAGGCAAGAAGTTAGGGTTTTCAAACTTGAATTACAAGCCATTTTGTAAAGAATACATGAACCAAATCCATGCTAGGTTGCATAATCTTTGCTTTGCAGGCCTCAAACTTGTTTTTCACTCCATAATTAAATTTTAACATAGCTGTTAGAGCTTTGATCCAAGCATTTGAGCCATTATCCAAGTTGCATTTCCATTAATGGCACAAAGTATCATTGCCATTCTAGTAAAGGGGCTTTAATCACAAAGTCAACTTGTCTCGAGCTTTGCACTTGTTCCTTCTGATCACACATAATCTAAAAGCCATAAGAAACTTGTCTAGAGCCTCTAAATACTTAGACCATGCTTGTGCTATGCAATGAAACCATGTTTGTCAACCTTACTTCAAAAACAAGCCAAGAAGCCAAAACATATGATCTTGTACTTCTGACCATCTCAAGTCTCCAAACCTTTTCCTATATATCAAAACACTATTATGAAACCTAGGAAACGATATTAGAAGCCCTTAAGCACTCCCAAATTCCCTCAAGCCATAAATTGCACAAAACCTCCATTTTTGTGTCATTTCTGACTTTGAACTTCAATCTTCAAAACCACTTGTGTGTTTATTGGCTTAATACTTCCAAAAGCTTCTTAGCATCATACACAAACCATACCAATACCTGTTTGCAAACTGTAACACCATTTATACCATCCTTCATAACCAAAAACAAAGGTTTGCATCTTGACTTCTCCAGGCCATTTCAGCTACTCTTAGTTCAAGCCAGCTATTGCATTAGCTTCCTAGAGGTTCAAGGAAGCTAACCTGATCATCACCATCACTTGAAATAAGCTCAAACTCATTTCACAATTTCCTGTTCTTGAGGTATTTTTATGAACTTTCATCTCTTCATTTAGGCATTGTTAAGCTTCCATTTTCAAAGATAAAATGTAGATATCATTGCCCTAAAATTGTACATATCCATAATTTTCATTTATATTGATTGAGTAGGGAGAATTTTGAGTTTAAAGTTTCTGAAAAAATTAAGTTTCAGTTTAGGGACAACTAAATTCTCATTCATCTGTAGTTTATAGCTTTAGTTATTTACATGGTTGACTTCGTATTGAAATTTCAAGCAAGTTTCATGTTTGTATTTTTCAATTTGGTTGAGAAATGAAGAAGTTAGAAAATTCAAAAGTATGGCAATGGCTTCTGGCGCGAGGAAGAAGAAGATAACAACCATAGAGTTGTTTTCCAATATATATTTATGGTTTTGTATTAATAAACGGATGTATAGCCACCCCAGTGGTAAAGCGCGCGCCTGTTAACCTATGGGACCTGGGTTCGAGCCCCAGTAGTACCCTTTTGCTTTTTCATGTTTTCTCATTTCAGATTCAGTGCAAGCAACCCCCTAGCGTGCATGATGCATCCTTCATCCTCCACCATCAGATCTCAATCAAGCCCAGATCTAACACATCCAGCGCCTCTCCATGATGCTCCCTCACCAGTCTCCCCCACTGAATCACAATACAGGCGTTGGGCTCCCTGTTGTTGGGCCTGGAATTTTGCTTGTTTCATACTCCCTATTTCATTTTCATACACCCATGGCCCATTATTTTATTTTCCATTTCATCTATTTTCCCTTTATCTTTATTTTTATTCCACATTTTATTTATTATTTTATTATTATTATTATTATCATTATTATTTTTATTATTAAAAAATATAAAAATATAAAAAATTTATTTATTTACACTTATATATTTTATTTTCTTCATAATACAAAAAACAAAAAAAAACATTTTTCTTAACAAATTAATTTCTTTTTAATAATTAATATTTAGACTTAGGATTAATTATTATATTATTTTATTTTCTTAATTAAAATTAATTTAGAACTTAGGTTTATTTTAAATGATTAACTTTCATTTTATTTTTATTAATTTAAAAACCTTTTCATAAAAAACCTAAAAAAATCATTTTTAACTTATTTTATTTGTTAATAAATTTAGGTTTTAATTTTGTTAATTTTAATTAATCATTTTCCTAAATTAGGTCAAGACTAAACCCCTTTCATGAAAACCAAACAAAAACCATTTCTTTTTCCATTTTGCATTTGTACATTATTTTTCAATTATTATACATTTATTCAATATGGTTGTAATAGTTAATTAGATTTAATTTTCTTGCAAAATCCCCATTTGTAAATTTGTACACCCCCTTCCCTAATGATGTAATAGCTTAGTATTTTTACTTTCCGCAATTTATCGCTTTACATAAATGCTAGTAATTAGGGTTTTGTATGGAAAGATAAAATCAACAAGTTAGCAAACCCTAATTCAAGACAAAATAATGCATGTAAATCAACATAGTTGCACACTTGCACCCTTAGGGTAATTCCACTTTGTTGCCTTACACAAATGGCCTTGTTATGCGTGTGGGATATCTTAGCAAAAAGCAACCCAAATACAAGATCATAGTCCCTCGATGAAGCTATCAAATGTTGCCTTTCAAAATGGTCTTAGTACCTCAAAGAGAATTGCTAAGATATTTCACGACATTGCTATCATGGCTATACGATGACCCGCGCCCGTACCTATACATCCAAAGATAAGGCTTCTTACCAATCAATGGTAAGACAACAATATCAAAGGAAAGGAAGAAATGAACTAAGACTTTTGAGTAGGTAGATTGTTCCTAGTTTCTTGCTCAATTTCAAATCAAACACTCTTGCTTATTTTCAAAACAAACACCAACACTTTCAAAACACTTTCCAAACATGAAATATTTTCAAAAGCTCAACACTTTGTATTTGTTCTTATGAACGAGAACTATTACAAAGTTTTCCTAAACAATGGCGCCTTTTCAAAATACTTTCAAAAACCACACAAAGCATCGTCTCAAACAAAAGCAAGTGATCTAGCAAGAAACTAAGAGCCCATAGATAACTATGTATGAAAATGGTGCTAACACCTTCCCTTTTCATAATCTATCCCCCAAACTCAAGAAATTATCTCAAAGGTATTTCCTGTTCTTTTCAGCCTTTCCTTTTGGATAAAAGAAAACTCGATGGCGACTCTTGCTAACCGCAACATTTGCGATAAAACGCAAAACACCCAAGTCAGTTCTCCCACGTATCACAGAACTGGCGACTCTTCTGGGGAAAAACTTAAAAGTGGGGTTACCTTAGGGCTATATCACCTTTATTTGCTTTCATTGTTTGAATTGTTTGCTTTACATTTTGGTTCCTTGTTTGGGCTTGTTCTAATCCTCTACCCAGATTTGGGATACCTTATAGGTAAGTAGAAATACGTTGTGGAAAATGTGCGGGGTATACCGACATGGTTTAAGCAATAGCTATGTTAGTGTGACATATTTGTGGGTACCGATAGCCCTTGAGTAGTCAAGGAGAATACGGGGCCGCTGAGTGATGTCATGAAGCACTAATTAACTTTTAGAACCTTTACTTGACCAACTTGGACATTAGGACGTCATGAGATGACCGAATTTGATGCAGTCCGAAGTTGGTAGATACTCGATACTACACTCATTGAGGTTTGGCTTTTTGGGATATTTCGGTCGCTGTAAAATAGGCTTGCGCTAAAACAATGCCCGAGAAGACAAATCAGTGATATTGAGATCCCTTAGAACTCGGTTACTATTTCTAGGATATGTTTGAGCCAACTAAACTTCAAGAGGGTACTTACCTATGAGACTCCATGCAAGACTAATCCTATGGACTTATTTGCCTTGTTTGTATACATTTACTTGTACATGACATCATAAACATCATACTCATTCACTAACCATTTCAAGGATTTTTGGGATTTATCTTTGTTCTGTTTTGTAAGACATGCCTTCTATCCGCGGGAATACTATCCAAGTCAATCTCGTAAGGATTCCTCCTCAACTCAAAGAGTTAGCATCAAGGGTTCTTGAGAATTCTCCATTCACCGAAAGACATGGTCGACTCCTAAACTTGGTTACCTCCAACACTGATGAAGATATGATGAAGGTGCTCTTCCAATTCTTTGATCCTCTACACCATTGCTTCACTTTTCCTGTTTATCAACTTGTGCCAACTTTGTAAGAATTCTCTCAAATCTTGAGGATTCCCATTCTCAATTAACTACCCTTCAACGGTAAAAAAAATAGATCTAAAACCTGAGGAGATTTCCCAAGCACTACACTTACAACAATCTGATATCACAACTAATTGGGAAACAAGAAGTGGTGTCAAAGGTTTCTTAGCCAAGTTCTTGTTCGAGAAAGCTCAAGATTGTTGGAACTCTTTGGACTTACAAGCTTTTGAAGAAATATTGGCCCTTCTCATCTATGGGATAGTTTTGTTTCCAAACCCTGACCAACTCATAGATGTAAACGCTGTCAAAATCTTATGTCTCGTAACCCGATGCCTACCTTATTGGGAGATATCCTACATTATTTTCACTCTCGCACTATGAGGAAAAGATGGATACTCATGTGTTGCACTCCTCTTTTGGAAAGATGGTTTATTTCGCATCTTCCCCGATCTGTGTTGAAGAATGAGTAAGGTTTGAGGTGGTCCCATAGGTTGATGATGCTCATACATTCAGATGTTCATTGGTGTTCCCGATCCTTGGAGAATGTTACTATCATCGACCGTTGTGGAGAATTCCCTAATGTCCCCTTTCTTGGAATTAGATGAGGTATCACTTACAACCCATGCTTAGCCTTACGACAGTTTGGTTATGCCTGAAGGGATAGTCCACATGAGATGCTTATCCAAGGAGTGGTATTCTACTATGAAAACGACGATCAAAGCTACCATCAGAGGTTTATCCGAGCTTGGAGGATGGTGAGCAAGGTGGATAGTAAGACGTTGGGACACAAGAATTCCACTCCCCTCGAGCCTTACCTTAAGTGGGTACGAACTCGTGCTCAGAAACTTGTGATGCCTTATCCCTCCATCTTACTAGTTATCATGGAACTTGTGGTTGAAGGAGATGTTCCCTACACTGTCCTCCATACCGACATGCCAACTTCTCTCGAAGACTTGCAAAAAGGATGGATTCAGCTAAAGGAAGAACGAGATACTTTCGAAGCTCAATTCTATGCTAGCGAGAAAAGGGTCTTGGAGATTACAAAGCAGCTACAAGAAGAACAAAGGGTGAACACCTACCTTACGTCGAAGAGGATGCGTTCAATCTTTTTATCTTAGAAAGTTATTTTGTAAGCCCAAGAGGAATCTTGTAATCTTTTCAAACTAATTAATGAAAATTGACGTTTGTTCATTTCTTTTGTCTATACAAATTTAAATCTCATTAATCCTTGAAATCATTTGCATATACATCTTTCATGCATCATAACATGACAGGTTTTTCCAATAACAGGTTTCCTTATCTTTCTGCTGTTTATTTTAGCAAGATGGATCTAGAGAAAACTGTGAAGGATATCCAGGCACAAAAATCTCAATTCCAAGAGACTCTACTAGCCCTAGCCAAGGGTTAGCAAGACATGATGGCATTGCTGGCAGTTAAAAAGAAGCCCAAGAAGAAAGCTCTACTCAACATGGGTAGAAGATTCAAAGAGTCGGTTCTTCAGATCCTGGTAAGGGAAGACTCATCTGAAGAAGACGAGAACCAGATTGGTTAGATTAAGAGTACCCAGGATGACTGTGTTAATGATCAAGCGTCTGATGATGATTATTTTGACGAGCAGTATCTACCCGCTGATATCAAGTACAAGCAGTTAGAAGATAGATTGAAGGATGTTGAAATCCAAGTCGTCCCCGGTTTAGATTTTGATGATTTGGGTTTGATCTCTGGGGTTGTCATTCCCCACAAATTCAAATTACCAGTCTTTGCAAAGTATGATGGAGTTTCTTGTCCAAAACTTCACCTGAAATCTTATGTGCGCAAGATACAGTTGCACACTGCTGATAAGAAACTCTGGGTTCACTTTTTCTAAGAGAGCTTGACCGGAACGCAACTTGAATTGTTTTATTAGTTAGATGGTTCCCATATCAATACTTGGGAGGATTTAGCTACTGAATTCTACCATCAGTATCAGTATAACTCCGATTTGGCGCCAACGAAAGTTCAGTTGCAAGATATGACCATGGGGAAGAATGAAGGATTTAAGGAATATGCACAAAAGTGGAGGGACCTTTCTAGTAGGGTTCAACCACCCTTGACTAATAGGGATCACATTGACATGTTCATGGGCACTTTATTTGGTCCCTTCTTTAATCTGTTGGTTGGCTTCTCTTCTTCTGGTTTCACCGAATTAATCTTAACCGGTGAAAGAGTTGAAAGCGGCATCAAAAGTGGGAAGATCTCGGTGGCATCTGCCTCCACTTCTAATCCTGTCAAGAAACCTTTTGCTGCAAAGAAGGAAATCAATGTTGTGTATGGGGCAAGGGCCCGTACCAAGAAGAATGATCATCCGTCTGTAAATGTTGTTTGAATCTCTAATCCAACTCCTACTCAAAGACCATCTGCAAATCATCAACGTTTTGAAACTCCGAGAAGAAAATTTACGAGGTTAGGCATGTCATTATCTCAAGCCTTACAACATTTTCTCAAGGCTAATTTGGTGACATTGCGTGACCCTCCTGCCAACCCTGATACATCTTCACCAAAGTATAATTCGAATGCTAAATATGCTTACCACTCAAGCAGCCCCGGGAATGAGACTGACCAGTGTTGGGCCTTGAAGAATAAAATTCAAGATTTGATTGATAACAAGACTATTGAGTTCGACACTCCTCCAACTCCGAATGTAATAACCGCACCTATGTCTAAGCATGACAAGGGTGTTAATGTTGTTGAAGATACAATTTTTGTTGCCTCTATTGAAGACTTGACTACTCCGCTGAATATCATAAAAAAGAACCTGTTGAAAGCTGGGATTTTCCCTGGCTGTGTAAAAGACTGTATTTGTTGTACCCAACAACTCAATGGATGTGAAGGGCTGAAGGAATACATTCAACGCTTGATAGATAGCCACGAAATTCTATTTGAGAAGACTCAGCTTGCCAAAAGTTTGACTAATAAATATGAAGACCTGTCCATTATTACCATCTCAAACAAGCCTCTTAGGATCTACTCCAAAGGTCCTATTAGGATTTCAAATGAACCCACTGTTTCTCCCTTAATAATTACAAATCCCGGACCAATTCCCTATTCTTCAAACAAGGCAGTACCATGGAACTATGGTGCTGAGGTGTTTTATCATGGGATTAAACAAGACGCTTGGATAGAAGAAGGAAAAGTTGATGATGTTGATAACATAACTGGCTCAAGCAAAGTAACCAGAACTGGGAGAATATTTTCACCCAATATCTCACCACTAGTTGTTACAAAGACGCCCATTCGCATTATTGCTTCCAAGCTAAGTACTGATACAAGAGGGAAATATAAGGTTGTTGAGCTTATCGTGACTGAAATACCCGCAAAGAACGTTGTTGATGGAGAACTCTCTACTCGTGAGATGGACGAAATCTTGAAGATAATAAAAAGGAGCGATTTCAAGATTATGGAACAGTTGGGGCAAACCCCTTTTAAGATTTCTATGTTGACATTGCTACTATGTTCCGATGCTCATGCTCGGACATTAATCAAATTCTTGAAAAAAGCTCATGTCCCCTATGAGACAACAACAGAACAATTTGAGAATTGTGTGGCTAGCTTAATGGCTAATAATGGCTTGGGATTTTGAGATGCTGACCTAACACCGCTTGGGAAGAATCACAATAAAGCTCTACATGTTTCTGTCGAGTGCAAGGGGACCACCTTAGCACATGTTCTGGTCGACATTGGTTCTTCTCTAAACGTACTACCCAAGGGGGCGTTAGACCGTCTAGATTGTGAGGGTTTAGTCTTGAAGCCAAGTGATATCATTGTAAGGGTGTTCTATGGTTCAAAGAGGATAGTTCATGGGGAGGTAGATCTTCCAATCAAAGTGGGCTCCCAAATCTTCAACTCCACCTTCTACATTATGGATATTCGTCCTGCCTATTCTTGTCTATTGGGTCGTCCTTGGATACATAAAGCTGGGGCAGTAACTTCAACTCTCCATCAGAAACTCAAATATCCAGTCAAGGGAAGAATTGCCACCGTCTGTGGAGAATAAGAGTTTATGGTAAGTCACCTCAACCGGTTTAAGTACGTAGAGATGGATAGAGAATTCATTGAGACACCGTGTCAAGCCTTTGAAGTTGTGCCACCAATGGTTGTTGCCGCCAAATGTTCCTCTGATGAATCCAAAGCTGTTAAAGTTGTACCGAAGATGGTTTAAGTCAAAGATGCTTGTGCTACATTTGAAGAAGGAAACTGTGATACTTGGGGAAACTCCTCGATATCGCATTCAAAGCGGACAAGTTTGGTTTGGGCTTCACTATCAAAGCTCAGAAGGAAGTGAGGAGTGCTCGTGCAAGAAATTCACCTCTCCGCATTTGAAGCCATGAAGTCAACGTTGTGGGTGACTCTGATGAAGAAGCTGCATTTGAAGATTGGGTGTATCCAACTACAATGGAGCTGAATAATTGGCATGCGAAGGAATTTGTGCCCATCTCCTTCATTGAGGAGTAATCTACTTGTTATTGCTTTTCTTTCAATTCAAGAACATTTTTTCTGTAATATTTAACAATGACTTTTAAGCCATGTGCCTGGCCTGGGGCACTTTGGTCCATTTGTTAAGGGTTTTATTTATGTTCATCTAATCATATGATCATTCAGTACATTGGACTCTTTTGCATTCAAATATTTGTGTTCATTGTCTTTCTTTTCTTTTAAATACATTTTTCAAAATAGCCATGTATCTTACATGCGCGCGCACACACACACACACACACACACACACACACACACACACACACACACACACACTCTTGTAGGTCCTCATCCACTCTGGATCTTATTGCTAATGACTCTACTATTTCCGACTATGAATTCAAATGTCCAATCAACCAAGCTGAAGACGAAGGCGAGGAAGATTATGAAATACTGGGAGAACTAGCCAGACTTCTTTTACAAGAGGAAAAAGCTATTCAGCCACACGAAGAGTCAATTGAAGTCATCAATCTGGGTACTGAGGCAGATAAGAAGGAAATTAAGATCGGTGCTAACTTGGAAAGCAGTGTCAAGAGAAGGTTGGTTCAGATGTTGCATGATTATGTGGAAGTATTTTATTGGTCGTATGAAGATATGTCAGGGTTGGATACCGACATCGTAGTTCATCGTCTGCCAACAAAAGAAGATTGTCCTCCTGTCAAACAAAAGGTTCGTCGCATGAGGCCTCATATGTCTGAAAAGATCAAAGCTGAGGTGATGAAACAATTTGATACAGGATTCCTAGTTGTGACATCCTATCCCCAATTGGTTGCCAATGTGGTGCCAGTGTCGAAGAAAGACAGAAAAGTTTGCATGTGTGTAGACTATAGAGATCTGAATAGGGTAAGCCCCAATGATGACTTCCCTCTACCACACATTGATGTCTTGGTCGATAATACTGCTCAGCATAAAGTCTTCTCTTTTATGGACGGTTTCTCTGGCTATAATCAGATAAGGATGGCTCCCGAAGACATGGAGAAGACAAATTTTGTTACGCAATGGGGCACCATTTGCTACAAGGTCATGCTGTTCGGATTGAAGAATGTAGGGGCAACATATCAAAGGGCTATGGTAGCTTTGTTTCATTATATGATTCATCATGAAATAGAGGTATATGTGGATGATATGATTTCCAGATCACAAACTGAAGAGGAACATCTCGATCACCTGTACAAGATATTTGAAAGTTTGAAGAAGTACAAGTTGAGGTTAAACCCTAACAAGTGCACATTTGGAGTATGATCTGGAAAGCTTCTAGGTTTTGTTGTCAGCAATAAAGGCATTGAAGTTGATCCTGCCAAGGTAAAGGCCATCCAAGAAATTCCAGTCCCTCATTCTGAAAAAGAAGTCAGAGGATTCTTGGGTCGTCTCAGTTATATCGCCTGCTTCATATCTCACTTGACTGCTACTTATGAGCCAATCTTCAAACTCTTGAAGAAAGATCAGGTAGTCAGATGGAATGATGAATGCCAAGCTGCTTTCGACAAGATAAAATAATATCTGCAAGAGCCTCCCATTATCATGCCTCCCGTTGAAGGAAGTCCCTTGATCATGTACTTAACAGTATTAGAGAACTCTATGGGGTGTGTTTTGGGCCAACATGACGAGTCTGGCCGAAAAGAGCATGCTATTTATTACCTGAGCAAAAAGTTTACCAACTGTGAAACCAAATATTCACTGCTCGAGAAAACTTGTTGCGCTCTGGCATGGGCTGCTCGCCGGCTAAGACAATATATGTTGACTCATACCACTCTGTTCATTTAAAAGATGGACCCAATCAAGTACATCTTCGAGAAACCTGCTCTTTTCGGAATGATAGCAAGATGGAAAATGATCTTGACCGAGTACGACATTCAATACACGACTCAAAAAGCCATCAAAGGAAGCATACTAGCAGATAATTTAGCCCACCAAGCTATAGATGACTATCAGTTTATGAAATTCGAATTCCCGAATGAGAACATTATGCTCGTAACTAATTGCGCGAAACCTAGACCGTATGACGGACCTGAACAAGGATCCCGATGGACTATGGTCTTCGATGGGGCTTCCAACGCCGTGGGTAAAAGAATTGGTGCTGTGATCATCTCTCCTGAAGGTTGCCACACTCCTTTCACTATCAGATTATGCTTCGATTACACAAACAACATGGCCGAGTACGAAGCATGCATCTTGGGTCTGAAAGCTTCCATTGACTTGAGGATCAAGCATTTGAATGTATTTGGGGATTCTGCTCTAGTGATTAGCTAAGTAAAAGGAGATTAGGACACTAAACACCCTAATATCATCCCTTACAAGGAACTTGTGCTATCCTTGATTCCTCACTTTGAAGAAATCACATTTGAGCACTTCCCTAGGGAAGAAAATCAGTTGGCTGATGCCTTGTCAACCATGTCTTCAATGTTTAAGGTCAGATGGGACAACGAAGCCCCTATGATTACAATCGAGATATTCAACGAACCTACACATTGTTGTGAGCTTGAAACTAACATGGAAAAGCCATGGTACCATGAGGTGATAATATATCTCGAAGCACAAGAATATCCCGAGGGAGCATCCATCAATAACAGAAAGTTCTTACGAAGATTTTAGCCAAATTCTTCCTAAGCAACAGAATATTGTACAAGCGCAACCATGACTCTACTCTACTTCGATGTGTGGACAAGAAGGAGGCATAGGAAATAATTGAAGACATGTACGATGGTCTCTTTAGCACTCACTCAAGTGGACATACGATGGCCAAGAAAATGTTGAGAGCTGGCTACTATTGGTCAACAATGGAGACTAATTGCCATCAACATTCAAGAACTTATCACAAATTCCAAATCTATGCTGACAAGGTCCATGTGCCTCCTATCCCTTTGAACTTCATGATCTCTCCATGGACATTTGCAATGTGGGGCATTGACATGATTGGAGAAACCAAGCCCACCGCTTCCAATAGACATCGCTTCATTCTTGTCGCTATCGACTCCTTCACCAAATGGGTCGAAGCCGCCTCGTTTTCCCCAGTCACAAAAAATGTGGTAGCCAGATTCATCAAACATAACCTTATTTTCCGCTATGGTATCCTCGAAAGGATCGTGAACGACAATGAGACTAACCTCAACAATGCTATTATTACTGAGCTTTGAACTTAGTTCAAGATCAAGCATCACAATTATTCTCCAAACATACCTAAAATGAATGGCGCAGTCGAAGCGGCCAACAAAAACATTAAGAAGATTGTGTAGAAGATGGTAGTAACCTATAAGGATTGGAATTAAATGTTACCGTTTTCTCTACATGGCTATCACACTTCAGCTAGGACATCAACTGGGCCAACTCCCTTTTCCTTAGTCTATGGCATGGAAGCTGCTTTGCCAGTGGAAGTTCAGATCCCCTCTTTAAGGATTATGAATGAAGCAGGCTTGGGCAAAGACGAGTGGATCCAAACGAGAATGGATTAGTTGAACTTGATCAGTGAAAAGTGACTGGATGTTGTTTGTCATGGTCAGACGTATCAAAAACGTATGATCAAGGCTTTCAACAAAAATATCAAGCCTCGAGTATATCAAGCTGGTGACTTGGTGATAAAGCGCATCATTCTGCCACAAGGTGACCCTAGAGGCAAATGGACTCCCACCTACGAAGGGCCATTAATTGTCAAGAGAGTTTTCTCTGGCGGTGCCATGATGTTGACTACCATGGATGGTGAAGATTTCCCATATTCTATAAACGCGGACATAGTTAAAAAATACTATGCATAAGATACCCGCTAGGTTGACACACCTAGGCAAAATAAGGGCATCCCGGTAAACCAAAAGGTTTGGGCAAAAATTAGGGATATATGCAAAAGATTATACACCCGGCAAGTTGAAAACCCGAAAGGGCGACTTGGGTAAAAATGGGTATCCTGGTGGGCTGAAAACTGAAAGGATGGTCCAGGAAAAAGTTAAGGATTGAAAGCGTATGACTATGTCCCACGGAATCACCACAGTCCACTTTATCACCAAGGTCCGAGTTCAAATGGTCCAAGATCAATCCAATCAACTTCTGTCAACGACGAGGAGAATTCAAAGACAGTGGGGCAATAGTAGAGTTGGAATGCAATGAGATCATTTCACATGGCTATTTGTTTTTTTTTTCAATTTTTTTTCCTTTCGTCGATTTCCTCTTGCTAGGATCTCCGTCTCTTTGTACAAAAAACGCCTATTCATGGGCAAAATATCAAGAAAAATATACTTTGAAGTGCAAACTTTCTGTCTTTGTTTTGAATGCAAATTTGTCCAATGACTAAAATTGAACGAACATATGCATTTGACCATAATTAAAACTGTTTGGCACATATGACCTAAGCAGTAACAAGCACCTTTTTAATGTATCTGTAATATCCCCTCATAGTTATTTCATTAACGTCATCCTCAACAAAGTTACCCGTAAAGTCTCTTTGCATAGGATAATCTCAACCCAGAGTCTCAATCTCTTGGCAACTCTCTCCCCAGCTAAGTTGAATCCTACAAGTAGAAGCCTTGTGAACCTCTTCCTCAAAGAACTCGCCTCATCAGCAGTTCATCAAGTATTCATCGACAGGGTTTATTTCCCCAATAGGGTTTAGTTCCCCAACAAACAATGAGTAGCATAATTCCCCAACTTAGTCTATCCTCCCCAGCCGAGTATGTATTCCCCCATCATAGTCTATCTTATCCAGCTGAGCCTGTTATCCCCAGCCGAGTGTATCCTCTACAAGCTGAGTCCTTCCTCCCCGACTGAGTCTACATTCTCCAGCTTGAGTTTACCTTTCAGACTATTGCAAATCTTAGGGCCATAACCCCTAACCCATAATAAAGTCGTCAACAAAACCTTTATTATCTCCAAAAATTACTATGAAGCCCGTGCCCTACCAAATAATAGTCAATTTCTCAAGTTACTATAGAGCCTGCATCCGACCAGATAATAGTAAAAACCTTTCAAATACTATGAAACCTGGATCCGACCAGATAATAGTTTAACTCTTCAAGATATAGAAGAACCTGGATTCAACCAGACCAAGGTTTAACTTCTTTTCCCTAGTAGAGTTTACCTATACCCCAACAAGTAGTTGTGAAACCTGGATCCGACCAGATAGCAATTTTATTCAGAAATTTGTTGTGAAACCTGGAATCCGCCCAGATAAAAACTAAATCCCCAAGCAGTTTATTGTGAAATCAGGACCCGATCAGATAATAATTAACCTCATCCATCTCAGAAATATGCAAAGCCTGGAATCCGACCAGAAAGCGATTCAATGTCATTAAGTTATTGTAAATCCTGGACCCGACCAGATATCAGCTCAACTTTGTCTTTTCAAGCAAGTTATTATTAAGCCTGGAGCCTGGCCAGATAACAACTAACTACGATCCCCAGAGAGACACTATGAAGCCTGGACCCGACCAGATAGTAGTTACCACTTCAAGTTACTATGAAACCTAGACCCGACCAGATAGTAGTTACCAATTCAAGTCACTGCAAAGCCTGGAATCTGACCAGATAAAAGTTAACTTCCTTATCCCCAACAAGTTGTTATGAAGCCTGGATCTGACCAAATAACTATTCAATTTCAAGAAATTTTCTACAAAGCCTGGAACCCGACCAGATAATAGTTAATTTATCTTACCCCAGAAAGTTACCATAAAGCCTGGATCCGACCAGATAACATTTGACTTCCTCACCCTCAGTAAGTTGTGAAGCCTGGACCCGACCACATAACAGTTGACATTCAAGTGATATTCCCCAACGAAAGCATCCTTCCAATAAAGTTTGAAGATATGTATACTCTTCATCCCCAACAGCAATCTGAGACTCAGTTTCCCAAAATTCCTCAACAGTAGTCAGGGATTTATTTTCCCGGACAAACATGCATCTCACATTCATACATCATAACATATACATACAAAATGCATTTAGCATGATCTCGTTCATCTTGTGAATATCATGCATACATCTGCGTTTAACTAACTTTTTTTCCCACAGGTAAAACATCAAGTTTTAGTATAAATCTACCAAATATTTGTGCTGATACTTATTCCAGTGTTTACCAAAATTCCTCCAAATAGCATCTATAAGCCCATTTATAATCCATCTTCGAGTGCAAATTTCTGGGGCACTCTAGTGTTCAATCATCTTCCACCTTCATGTCACAAATGGTGGATCTGCCAATCTAACTCTTCAGGTTTAAGAAGATTGAACAGGGGTAGCTGTTGTACCCCAAAATTTTCCCTCTCATTTCATAAGTAAATTCTCACAAGATCTCCTTTGGTTCAAGACTGCACAAGGTTTGATCAGCTCAAGACACCTCCTTAAGCACTGATGACTCAAATTAGGGTTTGAGTCTGCACAAGGACAAATGGACTTTTAATGCATCATAATACTTTCATGGATCATTTTGGTCTCTCAAGATTGCTCATGTCAAGTTTTAAGTCTTGGATCACTTTTTTGCTCAGTCAATTGATCAGTTGACCTAAAATCAGCTGTATTAGGGAAAAAGTCAATTGTGGTCAATTTACAGTCAAACTTCATAAATTTTTGTCCATATAAACAAAGTGAACTCATATATGTAATTTGATCAAGTTTGGATCACAATTCAACAAGAAATTTAATCAGATCATCAAAAGGGCAAAATGGTCAAAATTAGGGTTTTTAATGAGAAGGTGCAATTTCTGATTTTTGACCTAGCAAATGATTGATTGGTTTAAGACATGATCTCAAGGATTCAATTTCTTCATTTTGACCTAATGGCATGGCTCAAAACATTCCTCAACTTTAATTGGTTGACAGATGAATCTCAGTCAACTGATGAAAAGTCAACTGTATACTAAAAAGTCAAACTTTCACTTTTTGGTCAAAATCAAGTATCAAAGATCACAATTCATAAAAACATGTCAAAATATGAAACTTTTTCATCAAGAAATCAAAAAGTCAAGATTTTATTTTTAAAAGTCAAAATTTCTAAACTTAGAAATTTTTCTAAGTGTTGGAAAATTTATATTTTTTTCATAAATTTGAGCAAAATTTTCACCATGATGCGAGATGATTCAAAGGAAACTTCCAACATGAAAGTTGTAGATCTCAATGATATCTAAGACATTGTATAACACAACTTCTCATATAAATGCATGGATTTCAAGTTATGATTTTGTGAATACATGTTCATGAAACTTGGAAACTTAGTGAAATTTTGCCCTAGTTTAGGTAGAATTTTGACCTAACTTCATGGAAATATTTCTCATAGTTCCAAGAGGAATTTTCAAAAATGTCCAACATAGAGGTTGTAGAGGATGTTACAAGCTTTCCAAAATTTCAAAGAACTCATTAATATCATGTTTGAGCAAGGATAATCTAAGGCAAGAAGTTAGCATTTTCAAACTTGAATTACAAGCCATTTTGTGAAGAATACATGAACCAAATCCATGTTAGGATGCATAATATTTGATTTGCAGGCCTCAAACTTGTTTGTCACTCCATAATTAAATGTTTACACAGCTGTTAGAGCTTTGATCCAAGCATTTGAGCCATTATCCAAGTTGCATTTCCATTAATGGCACAAAGTAACATTGTCATTCTAGTAAAGAGGCTTTAATCACAAAGTCAACTTGTCTTGAGCTTTGAACTTGTTCCTTCTGATCACACATAATATAAAAGCCATAAGAAACTTGTCTAGAGCCTCTAACTACTCAGACCATGCTTGTACTATACATTGAAACCATGTTTGTCAACCTTACTTCAAAAACTAGCCAAGAAGCCAAAACATGTGATCTTGTACTTCTGACCATCTCAAGTCTCCAAACCTTTTCCTGTATATCAAAACACTATTATGAAAACTAGGACACGAGATTAGAAGCCCTTAAGAACTCCTAAATTTCCTCAAGCCATAAATTGCACAAAACCTCTATTTTTGTGTCATTTATGACTTTGAACTTCAATCTTCAAAACCACTCGTGCGTTTCTTGGCTTAATACTTCCAAAAGCTTCTTAGCATCATACACAAACCATACCAATACTTGTTTGCAAACTGTAACACCATTTATACCATCTTCTATAACCAAAAACAGAGGTTTGCATCTTGACTTCTCCAGGCCATTTCAGCTACTCTCAGTTCAAGCCAGTTATTGCATTAGCTTCCTAGAGGTTCAAGGAAGCTAACCTCATCATCACCATCACTTGAAACAAGATCAAACTCATTTCACGATTTCCAGTTCTTGAGGTATTTTTCTGAACTTTCATCTCTTCATTTAGGCATTGTTAGGCTTCCGTTTTCAAAGATAAAATGTAGATATCATTGCCCTGAAATTGTACATATCCATAGTTTTCATTTATATTGATTGAGTAGGGAGAATTTTGAGTTTAATGTTTCTGAAAAAATTAGGTTTCAGTTTAGAGCCAACAAAATTCTCATTCATTTTTTATTTATAGCTTTAGTTATTTACATGGTTGAATTTGTATTGAAATTTCAAGCAAGTTTCATGTTTGTATTTTTCAATTTGGTTGAGAAATGAAGAAGTTAAAAAATTCAAAAGTATGACAATGGCTTCTGGCACGAGGAAGAAGAAGATAACAACCATGGAGTTGTTTTCCAATATATATTTATGGTTTGTATTAATAAACAGATGCATAGCCACCCCAGTGGTAAAGCGCGCGCCTGTTAACCTATGGGGCCTGGGTTCGAGCCCCAGTGATACCCTTTTGCTTTTTCATGTTTTATCATTTCAGATTCAATGCAAGCAACCCCCTAGCGCGCATGATGCATCCTTCATCCTCCACCATCAGATCTCAATCAAGCCCAGATCTAACACATCCAGCGCCTCTCCGTAATGCTCCCTCACCAGCCTCCCCCACTGGATCACAATACATGCGCTGGGCTCCTTGTTATTGGGCCTGGCATTTTGCTTGTTTTATACTCCCTATTTCATTTTCATACACCCTTGGCCCATTATTTTATTTTCCTATTTATTTTTTTTCCCTTTATCTTTATTTTTATTCTACAATTTATTTATTATTTTTATTATTATTATTATTATCATTATTATTTTTATTATTAAAAAATATAAAAATATAATTTTTTTATGTATTTACACTTATATATTTTATTTTCTTCATAATACAAAAAACTAAAAAAACATTTTTCTTAACAAATTAATTTCTTTTTAATAATTAATATTTAGACTTAGCATTAATTATTATATTATTTTCTTTTATTAATTAAAATTAATTTAGAACTTAGGTTTATTTTAATTGATTAACTTTTATTTTATTTTTATTAATTTAAAAACCTTTTCATAAAAAACCTAAAAAATCATTTTTAACTTATGTTCTTGGTTAATTAATTTAGGTTTTAATTTTGTTAATTTTAATTAATCATTTTCCTAAATTAGGTCAAGACCAAACCCCTTTCATGAAAACCAAACAAAAACCATTTCTTTTTCCATTTTACATTTGTACATTATTTTTCAATTATTATACATTTATTCAATATGGTTGTAATAGTTAGTTAGATTTAATTTTCTTGCAAAATTCCCATTTGTAAATTTGTACACCCCTCCCCTAATGATGTAATAGCTTAGTATTTTTACTTTCCGCAATTTATCGCTTTACATAAATGCTAGTAATTAGGTTTTGTATGGAAAGATAAAATCAACAAGTTAGCAAACCCTAATTCAAGACAAAATAATACATGTAAATCAACACACTTGCACACTTACACCCTTAGGGTAACTCCATTTTGTTGCCTTACAAAAATGGTCATGTTATGCATGTGAGATATCTTAGCAAAAATCAACCCAAATACAAGATCATAGTCCCTCGATGACGCTATCAAATGTTGACTTTCAAAATGATCTTAGTCCGTCAAAGAGAATTTCTAAGATATTTAACAACATTGCTATCATGGCTATCCGATGACCCACGCCCGTTCCTATAGATTCAAATATAAGGCTTCTTACCAATCAATGGTGAGATAGAAATATCAAAGAAAAGGAAGAAATGAACTAAGACTTTTGTGTATGTAGATTGTTTCTAGTTGCTTGCTCAATTTCAAATCAAACACTCTTGCTTATTTTCAAAACAAACACCAACACTTTCAAAACACTTCCAAAACACTTTCGAAACATGAAATATTTTCAAAAGCTCAACACTTTGTATACGTTCTTACGAACGAGAACTATTACAAAGTTTACCTAAACGATGGCGCCTTTTCAAAATACTTTCAAAAACCACATAATGCACATTTTCAAACAAAAGCAAGTGATCTAGAAAGAAACTAAGAGCCCATAGATAACTATGGATAAAAAGGGTGCTAACACCTTCCCTTTTCATAATCTACCCCCCGAACTCAAGAAATAATCTCAAAGGTCTTTCCTGTTCTTTTCAGCCTTTCCTTTTGGATAAAAGAAAAGTCGTTGGCGACTCTTGCTAACCGCAACATTTGTGATAAAACGCAAAAAACCCAAGTCAGTTCTCCCACCGTATCATACGCAAAAAGTGGCATTAAGAATGGGAGAATTCCCATGACATCTGCTTCTGCATCCAATACTGTAAAGAAGCCCTTCCCTGGAAAGAAGGGAACAAATGTTGTGTATGGGGAAAGGGCCCATACCAAGAAGGATCACCGACCCTTTGTTAATGTAGTGTTAATATCCAACCCTCCATCTTCTCAAAGGCAATCATCCAACAATCAACAATCTGAAGTTCCTCGAAGACAGTTCACGAGGATAAGCATGTCACTGTCCCAAGCTTAAAACATCTGTTGAAGGCCAACTTAGTGAAATTGCGTGATCTACCATCCAATCTAAACATTTCATTACCTAAGTATAATCTAAATGCCAAGTGCGCGTATCATTCTAACAACTCTGGGCATGAAACTGATCAATGCTGGGCTTTGAAGAATAAGATTCAAGATCTGATTGACTAAAACAATTGAATTTGATCCACCTGCTACTCCAAATGTGATAAACGCACCAATGTCGAACCATGGCAAAGGTGTTAATGCAATTGAAGATACTACTTTTGTTTCCTCCATGAAAGATTTAACAACTCCATTAACTATTGTGAAGGATAATTTGCTGAGAGCTGGGGTGTTCCCTGGCTGTTCTAAAGATTGTGTTTGATGTGATCAACAAGTAAATGGGTGCAAGTGGCTGAAGGAAGGTGTGAAACGCTTGATAAATAGCCGCGAGATCCTGTTTGAGAAGATTCCTACGATCAAAGATTTAAATAACAAAGCTGAAGACCTTTCCATAATAGCAATCTCCAACAACCATCTTAGGATCCCCTCAAAGGGTCCTATTAGGATTTCAAATGAACCAAACATTGTTCCTTTAATAACCACTGCCGCCGGGCCTATTTCCTACTCCTCTGACAAAGCGGTTCCATGAAACTACGGCGCCGAGGTTTATTATCATGGGATAAAACAAGATTCTGGGAACAACGAATACGAAACTGATGTTACTAATATTGCAGGTTCTAGTAAGGTAACAAGAACGAGGAGGATCTTCTCCCTTGTTATCTCACCTCCGACTACTACGACAACTCCCGTCCACATAACCAATGATAAGTATAGTACCAACACTAAAGGCAAAGAGAAAAAAGGTGAGCCTACTGGGATAGAGGCACCTACCAAAGATACTGATGCTGAAGAACGCTCCACACGAGAGATGGAGGAAATCCTGAAAATCATAAAGAAGAGTGACTTCAAAATAGTTGAGCAACTGGGGCAAACCCCCTCCAAAATCTCCATACTGTCATTGTTACTCTGTTCAGACGCTCATGCCCAAGCTTTAATCAAGTTCTTGAAGAAAGCCCATGTTCCCCAAGAAACCACAGCTGACCATTTCGAGAACTGTGTAACAAGTTTAACAGCTGACAATGGATTAGGTTTCTCCGACGTTAATTTGACTCCTACGGGAAAGGACCACAACAAAGCCTTGCACGTCTCTATTGAATGCAAGGGAACCACCCTGGCACATATCTTAACTAATACTGGCTCATTTCTAAATGTGTCACCCAAAGGTGCTTTGGACCGGCTAGATCGTGAATGACTGGTATTGAAGCCAAGTGATATTGTTGTAAGGGCTTTCAATGGGTCTAAAAGGATGGTTCATGGAGAGGTGGATCTCTCAATTAAAGTTGACTCACAGATTGTCAACTCTACCTTTTATATAATGGACATCTATCCCGCTTACTCCTGTTTACTTGGGCGCCCTTGGATACATGGGGCAGGGGCAGTAACATCCACCCATCGTCAAAAGTTAAAATACCCAGTCAAAGGGAGATTGTCACTATTTGTGGTGAAGTGGAATTCATGGTGAGCCACCTCAATTCCTTCAAGTATGTGGAAATGTATGGTGAGTTCATAGAAACTCCGTGTCAGGCTTTTGAAGTTGTTTCTCCTATGGTTGCCGCAACCAAAATCTCCTTCAACATATCAAAAGTTGATGAAGTTATAACAAGAATGGTTTCACTTAAGGATGCATGTGTCGTGGTCGAAGATGGAAACTGTACTATATGGGGATAACTTCCCAAAATTCCGTTTAAAGCAGACAAATTTGGGTTGGGTTTCACCATCAAAGCTCAGAAAGAGGTCAGGTACACTCGTGTGGGAAAGCCACCTCTTCGCATTGGAAATCATGAAGTAAATGATGCGGATGACTCTGACGATGAATGTGCTTTTGAAGAATGGATCTACCCTACTACTGGAGGAAAGCTCAACAACTGGCACGCAAAGGACATTATTCCCATCTCCTTTCCGAGGAGTAATTACTGTTTACTGTTTTCTGTCAATTCAAGAAATTTTGTCTGTAATTTTTAATTCTAAAAAATGACTTTTAAGCCAGGTGACTTGCCTGGGGCACCATGGTCCATTTGCTAAGGGTTTTGTTCATGTTCATTTATCATATGATCATTCAACGAAAATGTTAGACCTTTTGCCTTCAAACTTTGTGCTCATTGTCTTTCTTTTTCTTATTTGCATTTTCAAAATAGCCATGTATCTTACATGCACACACACACACACACACACACACACACACACACACACACACACATACACACACACACACACACACACACACACACACACACACACACACACTTGCAGATCCTCATCCACTCTGTATCTCATTGCCAATGACTCTGCTATTACTAGCTATGACTTTGAACATCCAATCAACCAAGCCGAAGACGAAGGAGAAGAAGATTGTGAAATACCTGGAGAATTAGCCAGGCTTCTGATGCAAGAAGAGAAATCCATTCAACCTCACGAAGAGCCAGTTGAAGTGATCAACCTAGGTACTGAGGAAGACAAGAAAGAGGTCAAGATCGGCGCTAACTTAGAAGACAGTGTCCAAGGCAGATTGGTACAGATGCTACATTACTATACTTAAGTGTTTTCTTGGTCGTATGAAGATATGCCGGGTTTGGATACTGATATAGTGGTCCATTGTCTACCAACAAAGGAAGATTATCCTCCAATCAAGCAAAATGTGCTTCGTATGCGACCAGACATGTCTGAAAAGATAAAAAATGAGGTAAAGAAGCAATTGAATGCAGGTTTCCTAGTTGTGACATCATATCTGCAATGGGTTGCGAACGTGGTCCCCGTTCCGAAGAAAGATGGGAAGGTTCGTATGTGCGTAGACTATATGGATTTGAATAGGGCGAGCCCTAAAGACGATTTCCCACTACCGCGTATTGAAGTCTTGGTTGACAACACCGCTCAACACAAAGTCTTCTCCTTCATGGATGGTTTCTCTGACTATAATCAAATCAAGATGGCTCCCGAGGATATGGAGAAGACCATCTTTGTCACACAATGGGGCACCTTTTATTACAAGGTCATGTCGTTCGATTTAAAGAATGAAGGGGCAACATATCAACGAACTATTGTAGCCTTATTTCATGATATGATCCATCATGAAATAGAGGTCTATGTGGATGATATGATTGCAAGGTCGCAGACTGAAGTAGAACACCTTGGTCATTTACACAAGCTATTTGAAAGGATAAAAGAATACAAGTTGAGGTTGAATCCCAGCAAGTGCACCTTTGGGGTAAGATCTAGAAAACTCCTAGGGTTTGTCGTCAGTGGAAAAGGTATTGAATTCGATCCCGTGAAGGTCAAATCTATTCAAGAAATGCCAGCTCTCCATATTGAGAAGGAGGTTAGAGGTTTCTTAGGTCGAATTAATTACATCGCCCGATTCATATCTCATCTAACTGCTACTTGTGAGCCACTCTTCAAGCTGCTGAAAAAGGATCAGGTAATCAGATGGAATGACGACTGCCAAGTAGCTTTTGACAAGATTAAGGAATACTTGCAAGAACCTCCTATCTTGATGCCTCCAGTTGAAGCAATACCTCTGATTATGTACTTGACTGTATTAGATAATTCAATGGGGTGTGTGGTGGGCCAATATGATGAGTCTGGCCAAAAAGAGCATGCATTATACTACCTGAGCAAAATGTTTACCGACTGTGAAACAAGAAATTCACTGCTCGAGAAAACTTGTTGCGCTCTGGAATGGATTGCTCGCCGACTAAGACAGTATATGTTAACTCACACCACTCTATTGATTTCTAAGATGGACCCTATCAAGTATATCTTTGAAAATACAGCTCTCTTCGAATGAATAGATAGATGGGAAATGATTTTGACTGAATATGATATCCAATACACTACACAAAAAGCAATCAAAGGAAGTGTGTTGGCGAATCATTTGGCACATCAAGCTGTGGACGAGAACATTATGCTAATAAATGACTGCAAAAAGCCTGGACCGTATGACGGACCTGAACAAGGATCCCGATGGACTATGATTTTTGATGGGGGGTTCCAACGCTTTGGGTAATAGAATTGGTGCTGTGATTGTTTCTCCCGAAGGTTGCCATACACCTTTCACTTCTAGATTGTGGTTCGACTGTACGAACAACATGGCTGAGTATGAGGCATGCATTTTAGGTCTAAAGGCTGCCATTGACCAAAGGATCAAGTTCTTGGACGTATACGGAGATTCTGCTCTAGTAATCAGTCAAGTTAAGGGAGAATGGGATACCAAACATCCTAATTTGATCCCGTACAAAAAGTTGGTGTTAACCCCAATCCCATACTTTAAGGAGGTTACTTTTGAACACTTCCCAAGAGAATAAAATTAGTTGGCGGATGCTTTGGCAACAATGTCGTCCTTGTTCAACGTCGATTGGGACAACAAGACTCCTAGAATCACAATTGAAATATTTGACGAACCAACGCACTGTAGCAAGCTTGACACAGGCGAAGAGAAGCTTTGGTACCATGAAGTGAAGAGATATCTTGAAGCACAAGAGTACCCCGAAGGGGCTTCCATCAATGATAAAAAAAAATTGTGAAGATTTTCAGCCAAAATTTTCCTAAGCAATAGAATCTTGTACAATCGCAACCATGATTTTACTCTACTCCAGTGTGTGGACAAGAAGGAGGCAGAAGAGATCATGGAAGACATCCATGATGGTATCTTTAGGAATCACTCTAGTGGACACACTATGGCCAATAAGATTCTAAGGGCTGGTTACTATTGGTCGACAATGGAAACTGATTGTCACCATCACTCGAGGACTTGCCATAAGTGTCAGATCCATGCCGACAAGGTCCATGTACCTCCAATCCCTATAAAAGTTATGATTTCTCCATGGTCGTTTCCAATGTGGGGCATTGAAATGATTGGAGAGATCAAATCCATTACTTCTAATGGACACCGCTTCATCCTTGTTGCTATTGATTATTTCACCAAATGGGTCAAAGCTGATTCGTTTGCCTCATTCACAAAGAACGTCGTAGCCAGGTTTATCAAGCACAACCTCATATGCCGCTATCGTATCCCTGAAAGGATCATCACTGTTGCACCCCAAAATTTGCCCTCCCATATTCTTCAAGATTTGCCAAGAGCATGCTTCAAAATCTCCCAAGGGTTGCACAGTCCAATTGCCTCCTAACAGTCAAAAATTAGGGTTTTGGTTCTGGCAAAGAAATTGAAGTTTCCAAGGGTCCAAACAAGTCCCACATTCCTACATACATTGTCAAGCATCCATATGCCAAGTTTCAAGACTCACAACATCAAAATGCACAGTCAAAACCCTAAATGCTTTACAGTCAACTGCAGGGGCAAAATGGTCATTTGACAGTCAAAAGTCAAAAATTTTGGTCAACATCTTATTTTTAAGCCACAAACATCATTTGATCAATTCTTGATCATGATTCTCAAGGCATGGCTCAAAAAGCCTCAAGATGCAAAAGTTTCTATTTTTGGATAGTTGAAAATGTCAACTGCAAATTGACCAGGGCATAACTTCCACATGGTTTATCATAAAAATTCCATCCAAAGCTAATTTTGAAGAGAATGACATTTCCTACAACTCATGTTCACACTTCAAGTCCAAGAAATGCTCTCACAAAAAGTTATCAATCTCAACATTATAGGTCATTTTCAAAAGTCAACAAAAAGGCACTTTAAGTCAAAGACCATAACTTGATATTGGTAAATCAAAATGACATGGGACCAAAGGCAATGGTTAGAGGACTTCAAGACCTTTCCAAAATGTCCAAGAACATGATCAAAGCTTGAAAATTGAGCAAGATATGCCTTGTGGAAGTTGGGAAATTTTTGGGAATTTTGAAAAGTCAACTTTGCTTCAAATGCCTCAAAATTGCTAATGGGCCTCAATTTCTTCCATGAATCATTACCCAAAGGCTATGCACGACCCATTAAGCTAAAAGGGAGTTATTTTCTTATTTTTAATTAATTAATTGAATTTTTAATCTTATTAATTCATTTAATTAAAATTAATTATGAGAAAAATACTAAACCATGTTTTTCAAATCTTTTTGTGCAGCCAATTCACTCTTTATGAATCAAATATTTCGTGCATCACTCAAAAGGAAAAATTCTACGCAATTGGCAATAGTTTCATGGCAAAAAGATTGAAATTGATCTCATTGAAAACCAAATATCCAAATCATCAATGCATGGATTATGGGCTTGTTTTTCTTAACCTAATCATGCTCAGATACATATAGAACATAACCCTAATGCTCACACACAAGAAGCTGCGCAGAGAATCAGTAACCACATTGCATTTTTTCACAAAAAACCTTGAAACTGTTTTCATAACTACTGCACGTTTCAAAGCCTAAAAGCCATTCCAATACACTCCTGACACTACCAGGAAGCTTTTGCAATTGAAACCAAGCCTCCACGTGCAGAGAATTGGTAGAACAGAACTGCTTTCTTTTCCAAATTATTCATAATCGTATTTTGAATTCCATGCATGATTCATGACTTTTAATTTTTGATTTATACTAACGTGAACATTCTGAAGCTATTGGTGCCATTTGATTGAACTAAGAACGCCTGTATCCAAAGTTGCCATTAAAGCATTTTAGGGTTTCAGAAGCTTGAATTTAGGGGTTCACACATATGGTAAAATTAGACAATAAAACCTATGCCAATGGAATCAGGACATCCAGACAAAGCAAAGCCACTATTCGCGCCCTTTTTATGTTTGCATATATCCTAATCGTTATTTTTGCAGGTCTGGGTTAGTGGGGGTTTAAAACCCCCGCTATTTGTTCATGTTACAGGCAAAAAGGTGAAGACGAAGCTGGCGTGTCCATACGTGACTGGGAGATTCAAATCTTCGCGCGTGATTTTTGTTTTATACCAATAGCGTTTGTTTTCACATACATTAATCATGTTCCACTAAACTAACAAATACGCGCGTTGGTTCAGTTGGTTGTTGCGTTGGCATGCAGGTACTGGGACCTGGGTTTGATTCCCAGGTCCCCCATATTTCTCAATAATTTTGTTTGTAATATGTTCAGGTGTTACTTCTCTCCAGTGGTCCACCAAACGCCCAACGCCTGTGCTTGCCACGCGCCCAGGAAGTCTCATCCAATGGCCAGGATGTGCAGTCCACCATGCACGCTGGTCAATCATCCCACACACGCGCTGGAAAAGTCAACCAGGCCTCTTGTTCATTGGGCCAAAATGCTTCAAATTGACCTCCAAATTGGGCCAGATACCCCCCATTGTTTGTATTTCTTTTTTTCTAATTCCCTTTTCTTTTCTTCTTTTTATTTTAATTGTTTTTTTATTTAATTCACAAAAATAATTTTAAGTATAAAAAACCAGAAAAATCAAACTCAAAAATATGTTAATTAATTTGTTCATTAAATATATTTTTGTAAATAAATTTGTAATAATCAATTTAGGCTAATTTAGGTTAAAATTTTAATGTTTTTTTCTTAAATAACTAAAATATGTAGAAATTAGGTTTTTAGCATTTTTTTTCTTTTTCCTAATCAAATATTTTCTTCTTATTCTTATTATTATTAATTATTAATTATTTTGTAAATAAACATGTCATTAATTAATTAGGGTAAATTAGGTTAAAACTTTAATCTTTTTCTTTAACAATTAAAAATAACTTAGAACTAGGGTTTTATTTAACTTCTAATTTTAATTAATTTTATTTATTCTCATAAATACCAAAAACCATAAAAAAATAACTTCTTTTCTTTATTTAATAATTAATTAACTTTCAATTTCAATTTAATTTCTTTAAAGGGTCCAACGCCCTCGCATGTTCGATTCTAATTTCTTTTCGCGCGTTTGGTCTTATTTTTCGTTTTAAATATAATGTAATTGCTCAAGCCTTGTAATAGTAATTAGGAAATTTATTTACTTTCTGCATTTTATTAAAAAACGGGTCTTTGTTAATTTGGCGATGTATAGACCCGCGCCTTGTAATAGCGTAGGACTTTATTTTCCGCATTTAAATTTCCGCATTCTTAAAACTGCTAAACTTTGCATGAAAGAATGTATGGCCTAAATTAAAAAACAAGCGTAGATCACCACAAATGCATGACAAGATAAAACATAACTGAAAACAATACACAAATTCACACACCACTCTTAGGGTACGCCTCACTGTTGCCTTGCCCCTCGAAATGTGGTCGTCGAGTATAGGACGTTTTAGTAAGTCCTTATGTCCATGAACATGGCATAAGGGTAGCTTCTAAGGTGTCTTACTGTTGCTCTGGTGACCACACTGTCCCTAACAACTCGAATTGACCCGAACACCTCCAACGGTGGTGCTACCTACCTCTCAATGGTGGGATGGCACTACCTTAAGGACATTTACACAACCTAATTCCTTAGGGTAGGTAGATGACTCATAGATACTTGCTCTCTTCAAAAACAAACGAAAATCTTTTCACACTGACACTTTTCAAAAAGCTTTCAAAACAATTTTTCAAACACTCTTGAGGACTGATACAAGAGTCGATCTGAAATATTTAAACGAAACTTTTTCAAACCCACTCACAATTGAAAAGCAAACACTTTTGAAAACACAATGAGCAAGTATCTAAGAGCCCATGGATAACCATGGATAGAAAGGGTGCTAACACCTTTCCTTTCTATAAATCTACCTCCCGAACCGAGAAACTATCTCATAAGGAATTTTGCTGTGCTTTTGTCCTGTCCATGTTGGAGAAAATAAAAGACGGTGGCGACTCTTGCTTCCGCGACATTTCGCGAACCAGCGTTAAACAGTCAGTTCCAGATCCACCGATCACAATCACCAACAATGGAACTAATCTCAACAATGCTATGATTATGGAGCTCTGTACTCAGTTCAAAATCAAGCATGACAATTCTTCTCCTTACAGACCCATAATGAATGGCGCAGTGGAAGCTGCCAATAAAAATATCAAGAAGATTGTGCAAAAGATGGTGGTGACCTATAGAGACTGGCATGAGATGTTACCGTTTGCTCTTCATGGCTACCGTACATCAGCTTGAACATCAACTAGGGCAACTCCATTATCTTTGGTCTATAGCATGGAAGTTGTCTTGCCTATAGAAGTTCAAATTCCTTCCCTAAGGATTATGAAAGAAGTAGGTCTAGGAAAAGACGAATGGATTCAGACTAGGTTGGATCAGCTAAACTTGATTGACGAGAAGCGACTGACAACTGTTTTTCATGGACAAATGTATCAAAAGCGTATGGTCAAGGCTTTTAACAAAAAGATCATGCCCCGAGTGTATCAGACTGGCGACTTGGTAATAAAGCGCATCATTCTTCCACAAGGCGATCCCAGGGGAAAATGGACTCCCACATACGAAGGAACATTTGTTGTCAAGAAAGTTTTCTCTCGTGGTGCCATGATGCTGACTACTATGGACGGCGAAGACTTCCCACATCCCGTGAACGCGGACATAGTTAAAAAATACTACGAATAAAACGACCCGCTAGGTTGACATAGCTAGGCAAAAATAAGGGCATCCTAGCGAACCAAAGAGGTCCGGGCAAAAATTAGGGATATATGCAAAAGATTGTACACCTGGCAAGTTGAAAACCCGAAAGGGCGGCTTGGGAAAAAATGGGTATCCTGGTGGATTGAAAACCCGAAAGGGAAGTCCAGGAAAAAGCTAGGGATTAAAGCGTACGACTATGTCCCGTTGGATCTCTGCAGCCAGTTTTTATTACCAAGGTCCAAGTTCAATGGTACAAGATCAATCCAATCAACTTCTTTCAACGGCAGGGGATGATGTTTGAAGATATAAGGGCAATAACGGAGTTGGAACTTAATGATATCACTTCCATATGGCTATTACTTTTGCTTTCACTTTGTACTCTTTTCATGTCTTTCGAAGATTTTCTCTTACTAGGATCTCTGTCTCCTTGTATAAAAATGCCTGTTTATAGGAAAACATCAATACAAGTATACTTTGAAGTGCAAATTTTTTTGTTTTTTCTGTTTTAAGTGCAAATGCATCCAATGGGTAAAATTGAATGAACATATACATATGAACGTGACTAACTGCTAACAAAAGTGTGCGTAAAAAAACAGTATTAAGTATTTACTTAAAAAAACTTGGGATGTCCCCACATAGTTACTTCAATAAAATCATCCCCACAGAGTTGGATTCATGCAATCCGCTAGCCAAAGTTTCATTCTCCGAAAAACCCTCTCCCAAGCTGAGTTGGAAACCTTGTGGAGTTTCTGTCTAAAGAATTTACCTCCCCTGCAAATCATCAAATATTCTCTTCAACAGAGTTTATTTCCCAAACAAACTACAAATTTTACAAATTGAGTTTGCTTCTCAAGATATTACAAATCAATGGAAGAAATCCCTTAACCCTCGATAAAGTCATTTCAATCCCCAAAGGAGTTGTTATTATCCCCGAAGTTGATGTGAAGCCTGGAATTCGACCAGATAGCAGTTGACTCCTTTCTCTTCAAAGCAAGTTACTACGAAGCCTGGACCCGACCAGATAACAATTAATTCAATTTACTGTAAAGCCTAGACCCGACTAGATAAAAGTTTGAGTTGCTGAAACCTGGACCCGACCAGATAATAGTTAATCTCAATTTCAATTTACTAAAGCCTGGACCCGACCAGATAATAGTTTAACTTCTTCAATTTCTGAAACTTGTACCCGACCAAATAACAGTTCGAGTTGCTGAAACCTGGACCCAAATAGATACTAGTTAACCGCAAGATCAAATTGCTGAAACCTGGACCCGACCAGATAACAGTGAGTTGTTGTAAAGCCTGGAATTTGACCAGATAACAGTTAACTTCACTATCCCCAGCAAGTTGTTGTGAAACTTGGAATCCGACCAGATAACAGCTAAACTTTCTCTAATCAGGAGATAGCTCCCCAGTAGAGTAACAGACAACTAAAACTCCTAAACTCTTTCCCCAAACAGAAATCAACACTCTCCATAGTGTTTTTGCAAGCAAAGTCAATGTTCCCCAACGATGTTCTCCTCAAACAATAAGACATGAATCCCCAGCGAAAACATTCTAAACAAAGTTTGAAGATACATATACTCTTCATCCTCAACAGAAGCCTGGGATTTAATTTTCCAAGGATCCCCAGCATTTCTCAAGGATTTATTTTCCAAGACAAAGATACATTTCAACAATATTTCACATTCATACATGATAAATGCATACAGCATAATCTCATTTATTTTGAGAACATCATCAAGCCATGCATACATCTACATGAAACTAACCCTCTTCCTTACGGGAAAAGTCAATCAACAAAACAAAAGTCCTCTTCTGGATAAATTCACCTCTTCTAGTTAATAATAGGCGATCAATAATCCTCTTATGGATAGATTTACTTCTTCCAGTTAAAGACAGGAAAACAAAAGAACTCTTCTGGAAAATACTACCAACATTTCTCAAATAGGTCAAACATTAATTACTGAAATAAGCCAGGGCAACTATCTCTACGACCAACAAAAAGCGGGTTCCGGATTAATACCTGAAACAAGACAAGACAATTATCTGTGAACAACTGATTGTAGATTAATACCTGAAACAAGATAAGACAACTATCTACATGAGCATATTGAAGATTAACTCCCAAAACAAGATGAGGAAACTATCTTTATTTCTCTTTGGTCAGATAAAGATCAATTCCTGAAACAGGACGGGACAACTATCTTTATTACCAATGGTATGAACTCTGGAAATAGGACGGGTTTACCAACAAACCGATTGTAGATCAATCCCCAAAACAGAACGGGGTAAATATCTACATGACAAACGCTTCCTTCAAGACTTCAGCTGGTTCAGTTTAAATCGACCAATGATTTATCTTGATTCTGTTTCGGTAGACATTTTCTCTGGTTCAGCCAAATCAACCCAAAGATTTTTCTGATTGTTATCCATATAAAAACAAATACAAACATCTATAAGATTTACCCTGATAGTTCTTCCAATCTCTTTCAACAATCACTTCTGGATGGCATCTATAAGCCCATCTCCGAAAATTCTCAACCACTTCTAGATGGCATCTATAAGCCCATCTCCAACAATGTTCCAAATGGCATCTGTAAGCCCATTCCCGATACAATAAATCCAAGGCATTTTTTGTGTATCAGCGAGTGAAAATTTCTGAGCACTCTAGTGTTCAATCATCTTCCACCTTCGCGTCACGAATGGAAAACATGACAATCTAACTCTTCAGGTTTAAGAAGATTGAACAGGGGAAGTTGTTGTACCCCAAAATTTTCCCTCCCATTTTCATTCAAGATGTTCTCCCAGGGTTTCTCAAATACTCAAAATGGCTCAGGATTTGATCAGACGAATTCTCCTCCTAAGTAGTAGGTCCATAGTTAGGTTTTGTTATTTCTCAAGAAAAATTGATTTTCCAAGGTTTTAAATGGTCTTCATGGTTCTTCATTTATTCCCTAGGATGTTTGTGTCAGTTTTCAAACTTTGCATCACAAGTTTGCTCAGTCAATGGTTCAGATGACTGAAAATGAACTGCATTGACCCAAAAATTGACCATTTGCAAGATCAAGTTCAAACGATTGTAACTTCTTAATTATTTGATATTTTTGAGCGTTTCTTTTTGCGTATGACTCTCCTTAACGTCACCCCCAATTTCTCTTCATAAGTCAAGGGTTGATTACGTGCAAAAGATCATCAGAAAATTCAAATACTTTAGAGGTCTGTGATCGGTGGATCTGGAACTGACTGTTTTAAAGCTGGTTCGCGAAATGTCGCGGTAAGCAAGAGTCGCCACCGTCTTTTATTTTCTCCAATAGGAAAGGACAAAAGCACAGAAAAATTCCTTATAAAGAGATTGCTCTCGGTTCGGGAGGTAGGTTATAGAAAGGGAAGGTGTTAGCACCCTTTCTATCCATGGTTATCCATGGGCTCTTAGGTACTTGCTCAATGTGTTTTCAAAATTGTTTGCTTGCTTTTCAATTGTGGGTTTCAAAAATATTCTTTGAAAAGTTTCAGTTTAACTCATGCGTCAGAGTGTTTGAAAAGTTTGTTTTGAAAGTTTTTGAAAGTGTCGGTGTGAAAAGTATTTTGATTTGTTTTTGAAATTAGAGCAAGTACCCTTGAGAACCTACCTACCCTAAGGAATTCGTCTGTGTAAATGTCCTTTAAGGTAATGCCATCCCACCATTGAGAGGTAGGTAGCACCACCGTTGGAGGTATTCGGGTCAATTCGAGTTTTAGGGACGTGGTGATCACCGGAGCAATGGGAAAACACCTTAGAAGCTACCCTCATGCCAGGTTCCCGGACCATGAGGACTTACTAAGACGTTTTCTACTCGACGACCACCTTTCGAAAGGCAACAGTGAGGCGTACCCTAGGGGTGGTGTGTGCGAATTGTGTGTCATTTTCAGTTCATTGTTTGTCTTGTCATGCATTGGTGATCTAACGATTCAATTTTATTTTTTGGGCATTCATTCTTTCATGCATCTTTATTAACAGTTATATTTGCGAGAAAATAAATCTAACTATTACAACTGGCGCGGGTCCACATCGCCAAAAAAACCGAACCCGATTTGACTGAAAATAAATAAAGCGAATAAAATAAAAAGTGCAAGAAATAAATCTAAACTTATTACAAGGCTTTGGGGCATATACAGAGGTATTTAAACAATGTAAAATAAATGCGCGAAATAAAGACTAAACAAAATTAGGGCGTTGGACCCTTTTACAAGTAATTAAAATTAATCAAGGAAATTAAAAATTAAATGAAAAATAATGTTTTTGTGTTTTTTAGGTTTAAAAGAAAAAAAGAAAAGTTAATTAAAATTAAAATCCTAGTTCTATCATTTTTTAAGTTTATTATGAAAAAAGATTTAATTTCCAACTTAATTAAATTCTAAACTAATTTATGTACAATTTTTGATTTATAGAAAATAAATAATAGATAACAATATTGTGAGGAAAAAAGGAAAAAAATTAAAAAGGATATAAAAAATTAACAATTCACCTAATTCTACATTTTTTGGATTTTTATTGTGAAAAAAAAGAATTAAAATGAATATTAAAACCTAATTAAACTAAATGAATTACATTTTAATTTATTTATAAAAAGAATCAAAATTAATTATATTTTTTTTTGTCCTTTCTGTATTTTTTAATGTTTTTTATATTTTTGTAAGAATGGTTAAAACATAACAATTGAAATAATAAATAAAAAGATAAAAAAAAAAAAAAAAAAATAATCAAAGTATGCAAACCAGGATGGGGGAACCCCAATTTGGAGGGTGTTAATTAGAAAGGCCTGGCCCATTTTTTGTGAGAATTTGTTGACTTTCTGGATTGTGTGTGACATGTTTGACTGGATGTATGATGCACTCTTCATCTTGGCCATGGATCTGAGGCCCTGGGACACGTGGATGAGTTGATTCTGCAGTGCATGGTGAGTCCTTATATGAGCGCTGCATAGAACCTTGAAATGAAAAATAATATGAGAAATTGCAAGACCTGGGACTTGAACCCAGGTCATTGTGGTCACATGCGCGTGTCTTAGCCAGCTGAGCCATTTGAATTCATTTAACATAATATAGTTAATAAAATATATAAAAGAAAATGGTTAATGCTTAGTTAAACGCGCGCAAATTTAAACTGCCCAGTCTCCGTGTGACACGCCATCGTCCCTGCCAATTTCCTGAAACATAAACAAATAAAGCAACGGTTTTGAAACGTTGCATTAGGCAAGCTACGAAGAAATAGCGAATAGCTCATTTCCTAATATAAATTAGGCGCGAGTATGTCATTTTCTTCGTCCAGATGCCAGGAATGTGATGGTATGGCTTTCATAGGCTAATTGTTCCTGGACTAAAAACCCCCAAATTAAAAAAACTGTAACCCTAGGATTCGAAAATGGCAAGTTCCAATTTATGGCACAAAAATGAAATCAAATGCATTGGTTAGCTCAGAAACTTCACAGGGAATAAGAATGTACAACTGAAATGCAAAGAAAATGCTTAAAATGAAGAGTACGATTTCAAAAATTCTTCTGTACAGTTTGGATGGTAACTACCGTTTCTTTGCGTTTTGATTGAGGTTATGGATTGAAATGCGTTTAGTGATGGTCCAGGATGTTAATGGTACAAAAATTATGGCTTCAGAAGATCCCTAGCTATGAAATCAGTTTTGCCTTTTATGGTTCATTTTTCAAATTACCAAATGGACTTTGAACGAGTTTTGTGCTATATTCCAGTTAGGGTTGGACTCAGTGATCATCATAGAATTGAATAGGCTTGCTATTTGACCTTAATCCATGCTTGAGAAAGAATTGGCATTAGGGTTTCATTCATTAACCATTTTTCCTATTTTCTAGCCAAAACCTAGACCTAGTGTGTAAATGAACCTTGGCCTGATTTTTGAGTTGGTTCATGATGTATAGAACTTGTCCAAATTCATTTGACACCATTTCATTGATTTTTAAATTTTATTTGAATTTTCAATGAATTAAAATGAATTAAATCATCAAAAATTAAATAAAATAAAAAAGTCAACATTTGGTCTTGAAATCAACCATGGGCCACGTGTGTGGCATGACAAGGATGGACAAAGTGAGAAAAATGGGGCCCTTTTGTCAAAATTGGATTTTCAAGGATAGTTGACTTTTGCCATTTCACAAAAATTTCCCAACTTCTACAAGGCATAACTTGCTCAATTTTTAAGCTTTTCACATGTTCTTGGACATTTTGGAAAGGTCTTTGAGTCCTTTAACCAATGCCTTTGGTCCCATGTCATTTTGATTTACCAATCTCAAGTTATGGCCTTTGACTTAAAGTCCCTTTTTGTTGACTTTTGAAAATGACCTATAATGTTGAAATTGATAACTTTTTGTGAGAGCATTTCTTGGACTTGAAGTATGAAGATGAGTTGTAGGAAATGTCTTTCTCTTCAAAATGAGCTTTGGATGGAATTTTTCTGATAATCCATGTGAAAGTTATGCCCTGGTCAATTTCAGTTGACTTTTTCAGCTGTCCAAATATAGCAACTTTTGCATCTTTGATGATTTCTGAGCCAAACTTTGAGAATCATGATCAAGCATTGATCAAATGATGTTTGTGGCTTCAAAATGATAGGTTGACTAAAAATTTGAACTTTTGACTGTCAAATGACCATTTTGCCCCTACAGTTGACTGTAGTGCAATTTAGGGTTTTGACTGTGCAATTTTGAGCTGAATGCCTTGAAACTTGATATGGGGATGCTTGACCATGTTTATAAGCATATGAGACTTGATTGGGCCTTTGAAAACTTCCTTTTCTTGATCAGAACCTAAACCCTAGTTTTGACTGTGTAGGAGACAGTTGAATGCATAACCCTTGGGGGGAATTTTGAGACCTGGCTTGGCAATTCCTTGAAGAATATGGGAGGGCAAATTTTGGGGTATAACAAGGTCATTTTGCAAATTTGACATAGTCACGAGAAATTCTTTTCCAATTTTCGAGGTTCGTAACTTATTAAATTTTCAATGTTTTGAAGCAATTACTTTTTGCGGAGCATCACAAATAGCATTGTCTATGAGATTGCTTCAACGATCGAAGTCAAAATGCGCTTGGAAGACCATGAAATTATTGAAATTCTATAGGAATTTCTTGACTCTAGAATGTTATTAACTTCTAGATGTTGATCATTATGATGAGATAATTCATTGAAACAAGAGTTTGAGTTTGAAGATTCATGGATAGTTTGTTATTCGTACTTTAAATCGTTTGCGTTTGAATAATAACGATTATTGGATCGAAATGGGATTTTTATCAAAATTCTTAAAGGCAAGATTCATAATATTGGCTCGTATTTCAGGTTACTATGAATTGAAGATATGGATTTTAATGAAGAAGATTCGAGGATCCATTCAAATAATTATTTTGACTTCGGCCCAATTCAAGCATGTGAGGCATAATTCATTCACATGAATTTGTTTCAGGATATTCAAAAGGATCAATATGCTTATGGCGCAATTTTGATATACTTGAAAAATTCATTCATGTGAACTATTTCGAATTCAAGGCATTCATCAACTTCATTAATCTTCATTCAAATTTCCAATCTTTCTTTCAAATCAATTACAAGTGCAACATCAATTCTACACAAAGGTGTTCAAGATTTCTAAGCCTAAACTCCAAGCTCCAAAGCTTCATGGTCCTTTTGAATTTACTTTGTGCAAGACCTCAATTTCATGGTAGCCTTGAATTTCTCTTGCTTCAATGATCCATACCAACCATGCTCATTACATGAAACAAAAAGGACACAAAAGAAGAAGAATATGTTAGCAAGAAATCAAGAAGTAAACAAATGAACATAAACAAGAAATTTACAAAGTTTCATCATAAGGGTTTGCATCGGGAATCAGAAAAAAGGAGGTGTCTTAATCACATTCAAGCAACCCAGCCTCATAGCAAAATCACAATATAATCATTGGCCCAAAGAAATATCTTCATTTCAAATCACAAAAATATACTTTTTTGGTTCACAAAGAAAATACTGTCAAGAGAAAAAAAAAACTAAGCCTGCATTGCTGTAAAGAGTGACAAACACAAGAAAACAAATATTGTAAAAAAAAACAGTTTGCATTGCAGCCCTGCATTGTTGTCCAAATCTGTACCAAAAATAGTCCAGCAATTGCACAAAATTAGCAAATAAAAAAACTACAACAAAAAGGAGCAAAGCAGCATAACAAATTCGTTCAAAATCCAGATGCTTTTCCCCCCAAAAGTTTGTTTTCAGATGAATATAAGGGAGACAGTAACACAACAAAAGGGATCGATTTTTTGTCCATCAAAAAAGAGAGAGCAATTTAGTTTCTTTATAACCAGCACCAACATCATTCGATAACAAGTTCATCATCAATGTATACACAAAAATCCTAGAAATCTTGAAAAATTCTCATCATCTTCCTAAAAAAACGCTATACCCTTCAGAAAAACATGAAAAAAACCAGAAAATACAGAAAAGCAGGAATCAACTCCCCTGTCACGAAAAAGACCGTGAAGCCACTAGCCGCATAAATGCACGATTTTCTCAGAAGCAGATCTGGTTGGTCAATCTTCACATCTCTCTGCATTCATAGAAACCATAAAATGTTAAATCCGTCTGCATGCATTATTTTTTGTTATAATCGAATAATATATATATAATATATAATATATAATACAGTAAGAATGTTTAACACAGAGATGACAACATCCATTCATCACCATCAGTAACCATCACCACCAATCTTCATCAATATCTCTTCCTAACACAACAACACGAAATCGATCTCACATGCCTCTCATCCGTAAAACTTCTTCATCGCCCCACCCCAGAACTCGACCGTCTCCGTCCATCGGCGCCGATAACGGCTGGTCCGAGGAGGCCACTCTCTAGAGTAAACTTTACAAGACGCTTGACCCTAAAAACCTCCGTCAGTATCACTGGATGGAGGTCTCAAACACTATTAACATGCCCAATTTGAGCGGCCTTAAAAGCAATGCCAATTAGAGATGCGAATGCTGCCAGAACGGATATTTCTGCGTTTGAAGATTTGATGGAGCATGAGTTTGTTCTTGAACATGGCTATGTATTATGACAATTTTCTTTTATTTCTCGTGAAACAAATAACGAAGAGAAGAGAGGATTCAGGGGGTAATCACTTCTTTTCTCTTAATTTTTGTGTGTGTGAATATAAGAGGAAGAGAGAGTGTTTCACAGTTAAAAAAGAAAAGTTGGAAATCGTAATAATTAAATTGTTTTTGTTGGAATTGACAGCAATGATTTATTTTCCTTTCCCAATAATACATCCAGCGGTGCGCCTCTTTGGTTACTAGGGTTTCAAACCCTTTTCTTTTCTTATTCTAAACCAGGTCAGCCCATTGGGCTGCTGGCCCATATCCATTACCGTATCTCCTTTTGTCTTAATTGAGTCGTATTTATAACAAATGAACAAAACAACTCAGTTGGCAAGGCATTGTTTACAGCACCAAGAGAATCCGATTTCAACCCCTGTTGGGGCCTTTTTTCTATTTTTCTTTTTCTGTTTGCTTCATTCTCTGTTTTTGTTAAACAAAAAAACACGGTTGGGCTTTACAATTCCCTTCTAGCCCATCCAGATTTCTACCTCACACCCCCATATTCAGTTTAACACCACCCTTCTACTTTGTTTTGTTTTAATAATTAGTTTGGCTTTATTTGTTTTACTAATTTAATAAATCATATAGTTTTGTTAGATAATTTTCTTAATTAGCTTAATTCTAAATTTAATTTAGGAAAAAATTTGTGAATAATTTTATTAATTATTATTTTATCATTTAGTTAACTTTATTTTAAATTATTTAGTTTCTATATGATAAAAATTCAGAAAAATAATAGAATATAATTTTATTTTTCTTTTTAAATTCTCTCACAAACAAAATACCAAAAATATTATGTTGCCAATTAATTTTACTTTAATAGTTTGTTTTAGTTTAATTAATTGTTCATTTCTAACTCGATTGGGTTATATTGCTTTTTTACTTAGACTTTTTATCGCATTGTCGATTCGATCTATCCCCATTTGTAAATTTGTATTCCCCATTACCGAAAGCTTTGTAACAATGTAGAATTTTAATTTCCGCAATTTACTATTTTCTTTTATACGGTATAGTAATTAGGCGTGTATGACAAGATTTAAAATCAATCGCTAGATAGCCATAAACTTAAAAGACAAATTAACTTGAATCAAACATACTTTTTCACACTCGCACCTCTAGGGTAACCTCGCTTGTCGCCTCGGAAAAACAGACATGTCCCTCGAATATGGGACGTTTTAACAAAGACCCTTCGATAAAAAGATCGTAGTCCCTCGATGTCCCTTGATGTTGCCTTCGGTAAAACGATCTAGTCCCTTATCAAAATTGCTAAAGCGTCTCACAAGTTGCCTTCTATGACTGTACGATTGACCCGCGCCTGTCCCTTCACATCCAATAATGGGGACTCTTACCAATCAATGGTAAGATAACAACATCTAAAGGAGGAGGAAAAGAATAAAGATCTTTTGAGTAGGTAGGACGCTCGTAGTTGCTTTCTCACAAATTAAAAACCATTTCCAGACTTAGACTTTCAAAACATCTTTCAAAAACAAACATCTCTTTGAACTATTTTCAAAACCAAGACTTTGTATACATTCTTACAGAGACGAGAATTATTAAAAAGTTTGCCGAAACAAAGGCGTTTTCAAAATATTTTCAAACTTGCGCCCATCACAAACATATTTTCAATTAAAACATTTTTAAGTGATCTAGCAAGCAACTAAGAGTCCGTAGATAACTACGGATCAAAATGGTGCTAACACCTCCCCTTTTCATAACCTACCCCCCCGAACTCAAGAAAATATAACAAAAGGTCTTTCCTGTTCTTTTCAACCTTTACTTTATTGGATAAAAGAAAAGTCGGTGGCGAATCTTGCTATCTGCAAAAATTGCGATAAAACGCAAAACACTCAAGTCAGTTTTCCCACCGTATTACACTTTGTATAATATTTATTTAATAATGCAATGTTATGTATATCATTCTTTAGATTTAGATGAAATTATAATACATAATTTTATGTATCAAATTATAAATTTATTTCGACAATGATAAATTTTTTATGGTAATGTATGAACGATTAAACACAATTATATTTTCTTCTATATGTGTATGTATGACTCAATAGTTTTTTCGTAAAAAACTAAACCAACCGAACCAATCCAAACCGCATTAGTTTGGTGTTGATAAAAAAAGGTAAATCAAAAAGAACAATAATGGTGTCTTATACGTACATTTCCTGCAACTCTTTTCTCTAATACTTGGTACTTTGAGTATAGTGAGTATTTTGTACAAAACGAACACCATGAATCCTAACATTAAGACCCCTATTTATACTATTTTGACCCTAACGGTTTTTCTATAATAGAGTGCCACGTTCAGAGAGTTTGCATGTCTTTCGAACCTAATAAACTTCCACGTGTTTCTTTGGATAAGATCAAACTTTCGAATTCAAAATTTCTTCCTTTTTGAAGCGCCAAATAAACCAATGTGACAGTTGAAATATCCTTTCTAATGATGCTTCGAATAACTTAATTTCCAATAGTTCGCAGATGAACCTTTTGACAACGCTTGATAAAAAGAAACTTTTGATAGCTTTTCATCTATCAAAACCTTCATAGAAATTTCTTCATATTTTCTTTCGAACTTCCTTTCTTCTAGAATACATCAAATGTATTTAAGAACTCATGTAATCGAAATTCCCAGTCAACAAATTGCCCCTAAAAAATGTGTATTTAGTTATATAGAGAAATAGTCATTTTTGAATAATAATCCTGAATTTCGATAGACCATATACTCATGATAACCTTTTACTGTTTTAACGTCATAAAAAATTAATCACCTTTTTCCAAACGTCTATTTAGACGTGCATATAGCAGTCCATCATTACCATTTATAAAACAGTTCCCAAGAGAAAAATAGCTTAGCCTTTTCTTCTTCTTATAACAAAAGCACACGTGTCCCACTAACTTTTTATAGTGTAAATTTCTCAATCACTATAAAAACACTTCATCTTCCTCTTTATACTTCTGTTTATGTAATTTTCAATCTTCCAAACAAATTCAGAACAAAAACCCATTTTTTTCAAATTTCAATCCAACACTCATCTCAACAATGTCGTCATCCAAACAACAACAATCATTTAATAACACCAAAGGAACATGAACTTCAAAAGATATTATGCTTCAATCTAGGCTTGCTAGTGAACCCATGACCTTTAAAAATAGGGAATTTATCTCTACTCCCAAATTCACCCCAGAACAAAAAGCTATTTATGCTTCTCAAGTACTCATTCCTTCTTCTCTTGCTGATAAAACCCTATGTTTCATGGGACCTTTGATTTCTGCTGAAAATATGGAATAGTTTGTAGAATTTTTCCCGTTTACCATGAAACCAAACAAATAGCTAATAGAGCCGACCCTCCTAAGAAAAATGATGGCGATTCTACTAAGAAACCCATAAAAGTTCCCAAACAGAAAACTTCTGAAGAGACTTCAATTTCCAAGACAAAGAAGGAAGTTTTTCAATTAGATTATATAACTGGAAACTTTAAACCCTTTCGATCATGCCCCTTATTAGATAAACTATATTTGTCCTGGCTTTCCAAAATTGAAAAGAAAAAATCCCAAGACTGGAAATATCTGGGTATCTTTGATTTAATCCAAACTTTTCATCTCCCTTGTGGGATGATGACTCCCACTCTTTTTGACATAGTTGCAATAACCAGACTTCCTCCAACTAGAGAAACCTTTGACCCAATTTGCAATCAGACAATACTATTAACTTTCGAGTTAAAAATTCTAGCTTTACTGCTTACATGAATTTGTATCATACTGAGGGGGATGAAGTCACGGAGATTGAACACATAGTATTCCTTTCCTTATGGATATCAAAGTACATCTTTTGTTGTAAATCACTACATGTTGCTAAGAGATTTCTAACCATAGCCAACAATTTTCATTCTGGTCGAAAGATAAGCCTAAGTGAGTTACTCTTAGTTGGTCTTTATGAGAGCTTAGGGTATGCTACTCCCAAGTTAAAAAACTATGAAACTGGTACCAACTTGCTCCTTGCTGGACCATATTGGATCCTTCAGCTATGGCTAAATGCCACTTTCGAGCCATCACTCAGCACCTATAAGACCATTGATGAAGAAGACCTTGGTACTTCCAATCGAACCATCGAAGGAATCAGACTTCTGCAATTAACCCCAAATGAAGAGGCAGAAAATATCCAAAAATGTCTCACCAATTATATGATGATGTTTACAAATTGTCATGATTTTGTCCCAACCATGGCTCCTTTTTCTTATTGAACCCATGGTCCTGCATGGTTTACCTCACCCCTCGAAGAAGCTTTGAAGAATGTTGACTCTGAAATCGAAAATATATGGCAAGCATTTCTTTTGCCAAGGCGTCTAATCTCGAGGATCATGCCAGTGAAAATTCATGTTTGCTTATTGGCCTATCAACCCAATTTCATATCTCGCCAATTTGGGTTATGCCAACTCGTTCCTGAACCTATTTTTAATCGGAAGAAAGAGATTTGTGTAGCAGGAGTGGATTATATCTTTCAGGATATTGCAAAATACCATAACTATCATGCCAATTTGCTGAATTCAAACTCACTTTGTTTCAACCAGCCTTCTACATGACTAAAAGTTTTTTCTCTTTGTGGACTGAATTTTATTCCAAGAACATGTTCAACACTACTCAAATAAGCAAACGTCTAATGAAACTTTTTTGTTTGTGCGGGAAAAAATTCAAAAAGGTAAGTTTACACACATCAAGGAAATCCAGGAGTTCCAGAGATATTTTGAAACTGTCTATAATCCAACTAATATTAGTCGAACTGTTTTTGACTCAACAAAAACTTTGAAAGAGAATTTTACTAAAAAACTTCCAAGGCTAAAAATTCCATCTTCTATATAGCCTGAATATAGATATGAACTAGCTTTTCAATTACAACCCCCTAAATTTCCATAACTATTAAATGCTGACTTTGGTCTAGCGTTTTTTCCGCCTTACCCAAATTGGTTTAATTGAGGAAATATTTTTAACACCCTAAAAAATGATGATCAAACACTTGCTAAGAGAGTGGTTTCGACTAAGCATACTCTGGACAGTTTCAAAGGTTTCCTTCACTATGACTTATCAGCAGTCTTTACTATATCTGATACAAATGAAGGTGTGGAACCAAAGGATTCCTTGATCCTTTCGATTGTCATTTAAAATTTGCTCAATATTATTCATTTAACCAATCTTTCAAATGCGTGTCTATTGTTAGCTATCGAGAGGAAAATAGTCAAGAAAGAAACACCTGAATCAAAGGAAAGTTCGACTTCTAATCAAAATACTGCTACTACAACCACCAAAGAGCTTTCTTCTACACAAGATAAGTCTTCAGACAAAGAAAAATCAAATAAAATTAAGGTATGATTTTCATCAATAGAATTTCCTCGAAACTCCTTACTCAATGCGTAACTATGACATTTTCAGATTAGTGGTCTTCCACCTAAATCTCCAAGAAAAAGGAAGGTTGATGACAAAGATCTAGTGATTATTAAAGACGAAGAAGACAATGCTGAAGATATTCCTCCTACTCCCTTAAAAGCCAAGAAGAAAAATAAAAAGACGAAAAAAATCTATTGACAGTCCCAAACAATCCAATCAACAAGATCCTGAAGCAATAACCTTGCCCTTAATTAAAAAAGAAAATCAAACTCAACCTAATATTCAAGTTATTCCGGAGCAAATTGGAGGCAATGCTTCAAATGATGATGATCCAAAGGTAAGATTGAGATCCACATGCTTTTATTTCAAATATTTTATTATTCGAACTAATTATATTTATTTGCAGAATAAGAAAACAACTGCCCCAGATTCTCTTGCACATTTTGAAATCCCAACTCAAATTGGTCATGCTCCGCCTTAACTCAAACCTAGTGGGGTGGAACTCAACAAAGGTTCTTCCACTGCTACTCCCTAACTCGAAATTGAAAACGTTCAAAGCGAAAAAGTAGTTTCCTCTCCTGATGACAACGTATTAAAGGAATCTCAAAGGGCTGGCAAGAGGAAACAAGGTCCAATCGAAGATAGCCCTAGAGATTCTTCTCCAAAAAAGGCCAAATTCTTTGAATACTTTCTTGATGATGAGGAACATTTTTCAGAAGATGTTACCCATCATTTTTCCAACGAATGCGAAGGTGAATTGGAGCAGACCAAAGGTCAAGAAAATAGAAGTAATCAGGAGACAACTCCTACTGTCATTGAGGTACAAACTTAAGCTCATCCACACATTCAAACTGCTTTAACTCAACCTCAAGTGCCTCTCACCGAAGAAGAGAAAGAAACTTTGAAGAAGAATGATCCTTTGGGATACGCGAGGATGATGATGGAAAAGAGAGGATCTTCTTCTAAAAAGGGAAAATTTGATATTTCCACCCATTCTAGTGGAGGTACCGATGAGGCCTCTTATGATGAACTCCTTCAGCAGGAGAAAGAAACTATTTTTGAAGTTGATTTGTTTGACGTGTTGAAGAAAGACATCACTGCTTTCTATCAAATGAAGAAATTGATAGGCCAAATAAACATCACTGCTTGCCCCTTGAATATAGGTGAGACTCTAATTGATACTCAACATCTGATTGACAAGATTAGTGCTGAGCACAACAAGGAAAGAGATATCGTCTCAAAGATCCAAAGGAAGCAACAAACTCAAGCAGATGAATTTGATAATGCTCTCAAGACTTCGCAGGAAGCTGAGAAATTGGAGGCTTCATATCTGGCAGTAAAAGCAGAGTATGATGCACATACCAAATCCATTTCTCTTTGGGAGACTCAAATTGAGGAATTAAAACAAAAAATCACTGAGGCCAAGACCAAACAAGCTTTTATCAAATAGTTGGACAAGGCTAGAATTTAAGAGTTGGCGGCAAAGAGCATGGATCATGTTGAGAAAGCCACTTCCATGACGAACAAAATTACCGCTCTCGAGAGTCTCAAATCTGTTGTTGACTACAAGCTGAATTTGGCCAAGATCAAATATGATAAGATAAAGATCCAACTACCATTTTGATTTGTCATGTTATTTTGAACTCGTTTTCTGTTGTGCTTTGTTTAAAGCTCGTAACTCCTTGGAACAACAGCCATTTCGGCAACCTTATTTTTATTGGCACTATTTGGCTTAAGATAAAGCACTTCACATTGTTCTGTTAAAATTCTAACTTCTTGAAGACATGACTTATACTTCTTTAAGTATTTACCATTTACTTTTAGGCTCCTTCGATCCTCTGCTAGCTCTTCGATCTCATAAGTGTTATTTGAGAATGCCCGTAATATTCGAAAAGGACCTTCCTAACATGGAGACCATTTACCTAAAGACTTATTCTTTCGATCCATAGGCAAAATTACTTTCCATACTAAATCATTGGTTAAGAACGTTTTACCTTTAACTCTTTTGTTATATGCTCTTGTTATTATTTCTTTTGTCTCCTCAAAGTTTCCAACGCATGCATCCTTTCTTCATCCAGATCCATTAATTCATTCATCATCATTTCCCAATAATGCTAAGAAGGAATTTCTCCTTGCCTCTGAATTCTAACTGACTGTAAGTGGATTTCGACTGGAAAAACTGCATCATGTCCAAATGTGAATCGATATGGTGTAGTATTAGTTGCTTCCTTAGGAGACGTTCGACAACCCCATAGAGCTTGGTATAAATATTTATGCCAATTTTTTGGTTTTCTCCCCACATGTTTCTTTATTAGACCAATTATCACCTTGTTGGCTGCCTCTACTTGACCATTTACTTGAGCATAGTATGGTGTTAAGGTCAACAATTTGAAACCCATTTCCGTAGAAAATTCTTGCATTTTTTGAACAGTGAACACTGATCCTTGGTCTGTTATAACAATCTCTGGGATTCCAAACTTATAAATTATATGCCTTTGAATGAATTCGATAATAACCTCTTGATCTACATTTACCAAAGGTATTGCTTCGACCCATTTTGTAAAATAGTCTATTCCTACCAAGATGTATCGTTTACCTTTGGACGAAGCAAGATGAATTTCCCTAGTTAGGTCTAACGCCCAACCCCTAAAAGGCAACTGTTTGACAATTGAGTGAAGTTCGCTTGGAGGGGCATGTTGAATACCTGCATGTTTTTGACATTCCTGACATCCCTTGGCAAACTCTATATAATGTTTGAGCATTATGGGCCAATACATTTCGTATCTAAATAGCAACCATTTCATTTTATGGCCTGCTTGATGCGCTCCACATGCCCCACTGTGCACACCAGACAAAGCTAAGTATGCTTCACTTTCTCCCAAACATTTAAGCAAGACACCTTCTAGGGTTTTCTTGTACAATTTGTTTCTCATAAGGATATAGGATAACACTATATACTTGATCTTCCTTTCTGCATCTATCGAAGGATCTTTGAGATAATTTATGATTGGGCTACACCAATCTGTATCTGTTAGAGTGTTAATAACTAATACTTTGAATTCTTCTTTGTTAGCATATCCTAATTTTTAATTCTCCAAATCATATAGGGATAACTTGGCAGCCATTGATTTCCCTCTTACTTCGATAAGATCTTCTAAACTCTTTGTTGATACTTTATATCCTGAAGCTATCTGTGCCAAGTCGTTTGTTTCCTGATTTTTAACCCTGGGAATATGTTTAATTCCCACGTACTCGAAACTTTTGAGCAATCTATTGGCAATAACAAAGTATATGATCAAATTTTCTTTTATACATTTGTATTTCTTTGTTATTTGGTTGATCACTAATTCAAAGTCTCCTTTGATTTTGACTCTTGTTTCCCCCAATTCTAACAAGGCTTCAAGTCCGACAATTAACGCTTCGTATTCTGCCTCATTGTTAGAACAAAGAGGGCCTTTGATCTTATACTTGAGTCTTGTTGGACTTCCTTTAGGAGAAATGATCAAGATTCTAACTCCACTACATTCTTTATGGGTAGAACCATCGAAAAATAGTTTCCAAGGTTTCACCTCAACGAAGTGTTGAGGGTTTTCAACCACTGCATGGTCCACAATAAAATCTGAGACCACTTGACCCTTCATTGCTCTTAAAGGCAATAAGGCTAAGGAATACTCAGTGAGGGCTAAAGCCCATTTACCAATTCGACTGTGTAGGATTGGCTTTGATAGCATGTGTTTAATGACATCAAAATATGATGAAACATAAACATCAACAGGTTTTATATAATATTTCAATTTGGTACAAGAGAAATACAAAAAAGGAACAATTTTTCTATTGCATTGTATCTAGTCTCAACATCATTTAGCACCCTACTTAAGTAATAAATGGCTCTTTCGACACCATTATCATCTTCTTGGGCTAACATATTTCCTATAGTAAATTCTGAGGCTGATATATATAGCCTCATGGGCTTCTTTCCACAAGGAGGTGTGAGGATAGGGGGATGCATACAATATTTCTTGATATTATCAAATGCCCGTTAATGTTATTTTTCCCATTCGAAGTTTCCTTGTTTGAGACGTAAGAGATGGGAGAAGGCTTGAGTTCGACCACTCAGATTATAAATAAATCTTCTTAAGAAGTTTATTTTTCCTAGAAGTGATTGCAACTCCTTTTTCGATGATGGCGCTTTCGCTTCCATAATTTCCTTTGTTTTATTCTGGTTTATCTCCATCCCTTTCTTGTGGACTACAAATCCCAGGAAATCACCTGCCTGCACAAAGAAAGCACATTTGAGGGGATTCATCTTCAAACCATGTTTCCTCATTCTTTCGAATGACTGTCGAAGATGATCCAAATGGAATTCATGGGACACAGATTTGATGACAATGTCATCAATATAAACCTGCATAAAGGTCTCTATGAAATCATGAAAGATGGAATTCATTTCCCTTTGGTAAGTTTCCCCAGCGTTTTTTAGTCCAAAAGGCATCAATATCCATTCATAAATGCCTAATGTCCCAGGGCATCGAAAGTCTGTTTTGGGCACATCTTCATTGACAATGGAAATTTGGTTATATCCTGAATATCCGTCAAGCATACTCAAGTATTCGAAGCCTTCTGCAGAATCAATTAACATTTCTGCTATAGGCATTGGATATTCATCCTTGGGGGTTGCAGCATTTAAATTACGAAAGTTTATGCAAACCCTAAGGGATCCATCCTTTTTAATAACAGGAACAATATTTGCGATCCATTCTACATACTTGGTTACTCTGATGAAGTTGCATCGAAGGAGTCTTTCAACTTCCTCCTTTATTTTTGATAGTATCTCTAGTGAGAACCTTCTGGGTGTCTGCTTGATGGGCTTCTTACCATCTGTTGTACCCCAAAATTTGCCCTCCCATTTCCCCAACATTTTCTCATCACAAAAACCTTGGAGCTCAAGATCCAGTTAGGGTTTCCTCTGCTCAAGACTTCTCCTTGCACTGTTGACCCAAATTAGGGTTTGTGTTTGCACAAAGATGTTTTGACCTAAAAAGCCTAAGATGACTTTCATGCTTCATGTTGGACTCCCAAGTTTATCCATACAAAGTTTCAAGTCTTGATTCCAAGTTTTGCCCAGTCAATTGGACAGTTGACCTAGAAATCAACTGTATTGGGGAAAAAGTCAACTGTGGCCAATTGACAGTCAAATCTCATGAAAATTGACCCACATCAACATTATGAACTCATATAGACCATTTGATCAAGTTTGGATCACAATTCCACAAGAAATTTAATCAGATCACCAAAAGGGCAAAATGGTCATTTTTAGGGTTTTGACTGCACAAAGGCAATTTTTTGACTGTTTGACCTAGCCAATGGCAAACCAAGCTCACATATGGACTCAAGGACCCAATGGAATTATCTTGACATGCTCAACAAATTCAAAAGATCCCAAGTACACAAGATTGACAGTTGAATTTCCCAGTCAATTGATCAATTTTGACTGTATACTGAAAAGTCAAACTTTGACTTTTTGGTCAAAATCAAGGGTCAAGATTCATTTTTCATCAAAACTTGCCAGATCATGAAACTTGTTCACCAAGAAATCAAATAATGCACATTAGGGTTAGAAATGAGAATTTTTCATAACTTAGAATTTTTCTAAGTTATAAAAAACCCTAATTTTTTTCCCAACTTTGCCCCACTTTCTCACCAAGATTCATATGGATTCAAACAAAAGTCAAAACATGAAAGTTATAGCTTGTTGCATAATCTACAACTTTGATTGACAAAGTTTTCCCAAATGAAGCTTGTATCTCAAGTTACAATTTTTGGAATAGGGGTACTAAACCATTCTTAACTTAGTGAAATTTTAACCTATTTTGGCAAGGTTTTCTACCTAACTTCAAGGCCATTTTACATACACTTCCACTTGGAATTTCAATTTGCATTTCAAAGATGGATTGTAGTACACATTCCAAGCTTTCCAAAATGTCCAAGAACTTCTCAAACAACCTCATAACTTGAGAGAATCGAATTTCACAATATGGCAAAAACTCACTTTTGAATTGGCTATTTTCCATGTTCATAATTTGTGCAAACTTCTCAAACCAGCATGCCCCTTGATTACAGGTCCTTAAACCATCCAACACTCAATAATTTAATGCATGTTCATTGTGCTAAGGCCTTGTTTCATGAGTTCAAGCATTGCCTAAAGGATTAATCCCAAATTGGAAAAAGCATTATATCCATTTTTGCAAAAGTTTCACTTTATGTCATAATACAAATCCACAAGTACAGATGAAATCTAATTGGCACAAGATTATGAGCAAAACACTCTGATCAAGAAGAGATTATGCAGCACATTAGGGGGCCTCTACCTGCCTAGAACACAACTTGGGCATTTGTTTCTTAAAGTGTAAGAAACATTGCATTTTGTACAACAACTTGGAGATCAGTTTACAAACCCTTAAGCAAACTTTTGAAACACATTCAAGACATCCCAACTGAGCTAACACACGACCCTAAGACCTCCAGTATCTCTCCATTGCCATAATCACTCTCAAACTGCAAAAACAGGGCAGGGCCTGCAGTTTGAGTGCCATCTCTCAGTCCTCTCATGCTCTCTTGCCCAAACCTGTTCAAACTCATTCCCTACCATCAATGCAAGCTAACCAAAACCTAAAACACGACCTGTAACTCCTCTAGCCAGTTCCACCATTTTTTCTTTCTTGCTTTGCAGTTGAAGGTCCATAGCTCGATTCAAGGTCTTTCAAAACAAAGTAAGCATTGGAATAGCATCACCACACCTCAAGGAAGCTATACCAATCATCACCTTGCACTGAAAGCTCCTCCATTGCCAGATAGAACTTCAATTGAACAGGTATTTTCTTGAACTTCTAACTCTTAGTACAGGCATCATTAGCTCTAGGTTTGTGAATAAGAAATGTTCTACTCATGCCACTGAACCTGTATATGTTTTTACTTTTCATTTCTTTTGCTTGAGCTGTGAGAATTTAAGGTTTGAATATGGCAGAAAAGTTAGGTCATGATTTGGGATTGTCCAAATTCTCTCTCATTTCTGAGAGTTAGGATGAGTTTTTTATATATTTGAAATCGTGATTCAATGCTTAACATTTCTTATGTTGGAAGTTTGTGCAAAAGATCAAGGAATCAGGATATTTGAATGGGAGTTCTTGCGCGCGTTTTCTGAATAATTTTGTGCAGAGGTTGAAGAAGAAGCCTCATGGGCTGGGCCAGCTTTTGTATTGCTTTTTACACCATATTTTTGATTCATACCCCCCTGAGCCCATTTGTTTGATTTTTATGATTTTTTGATCTTTCTTTTTTATTTCTGACTCATTTATTTTTGCTAATAATGTTTAAAACTTGAAAAATCATTTTTACACCATTTTTGCATTTTTAAGTATTTATTTGTTTATATGGGCATTTATACATAAATATATATATCTATTATTATTTAGAAAAGAACTAGAAAAAATAATGTAAATATATCTCACTTCTGATTTTATTTCTTTTTTCCTTTTGAAAATATTTTATGCAAAATATACTTTTTTTATAAATAGTAAAATATTATTATTTTTATATATATAACTTATATTTAGAAATTAATACATATATATATATATATATATATATATATATATATATATATATATATATATATATATATATATTTATTAATATATTTAGGCTAAAAATACAAAAAATATATAAATTTTTATTTTATTAATATTTAATGTGGAAAATACTTTTTTATGAATATACTCCATTTTATTTTATTTTTTATGTAATTATTAAATATTATACATATTAAATAGTTAATATGTTTTATTTAATGAAATTAGGGTTTTACACTTAGAATAAAATACCAAAAATATACATATATTTATTTTATCAATATTTAACACTAAAAATACATTTTTTACAAATATACTTCATTTTTATTTTTATTTTTTGTATATAAATAGTAAATATTGTATATATTGAATAAATATTGCATTTTATTTAATAAATTAGGGTTTTGCCCTAAATATGAAATACTCCAAAAATAATCTTTTTATCTTTTATTTATTTAATATAAATAATACTTTTTTTCATACATATAAAAACCCTTTTTGCATTTTTGCATCTTTATTTTATTTTCCATTTAATTTATACAATCAATTACTTGTAAATATGCCAAAAATGATGTAATAGCTAGGTTTAATTTCTTTGTCTAAATATCCCCCCATTTGAACATTTGTACCCCCCTTCCCATATGGTGTTGTAATAGTGTAGGAATTTTAATTTTCGCACTTTATCGCTTTCTAAATACACCATGCTAGAATTATGGTTTGTATGCAAATAAAAAGAACAAAATAGTTTGACCTAATCTCAAGATAATCAAAGCATGAAAATGGACAACACATCTCACACTTGCACCCCTAGGGTATTCCACTTTGTTGCCTTCAAATAAATGGGCCATATTGCATGTTAGGTCTCTTTGGGCAAAACAAACAAATTAAATGATCATAGTCCCTCGATGACGCTTTCCAAATGTTGCCTAAACAAATGATCAAGTCCCTTAAAGAAATTGCCCAAAGATACTTGACACCGTTGCAATTATGGCCTAAACGATGACCCGCGCCCGTCCCTTTCACATCCTAACATGAGATTGTCCACCAAATACAATGGTGGAACAGACTTATTAAAAGGGTTAAAACATAGCAATAAACTTTGAGAAATTTAGGAGTAGATAACCTCTTAGTTACTTGAATCAAAACTTGCAAAAACAAAACACTTGCCTATTTTTCTAAAACCACACCTCACAACACTTTCAAAACAACTTTAAAAAATAAATGAAAACCTTTTTCAAAAGACATACATCTTTGTATACATCCCCACATGGATCATTACAAAGGTTGCCACCACATTGGCTTCTTTTCAAAACATTTTCAAAATCACACACACAAGCACCATTTCAAACAATTGAAAACAAAAGGCAAGTGATCTAAGCAAGTAACTAAGAGCCCATAGATAACCATGGATAGAAAGGGTGCTAATACCTTCCCTTTCTATAATCTACTCCCCGAACCCAAGAAAAATCTCAAAGGTTTTTGCTGTGCTTTTTAAACCTTTCCTTAGGATAAAATAAAAAGTCGGTGGCGACTCTTGCTCAACCGAAACATTTGCGAAAACAAACGCAAAACTTCAAGTCAGTTCTCCCACCGTATCACAGAACTGGCGACTCTGCTGGGGAATAATTTTAAAAGTGCAGTAACCTTAGGGCTTAGATCACCCTCTTGCATGACTAATTGTTTGAATTGATTGCTTTATATTTTGGCTCTATTATTTGGGTTTGCAATCCTCCACCCGGATTTTTGGGAAACATTCATAGATAGCAATACGTTGTGGAAACTGTGCGGGGTATACCGACACGGTCGAAGCAATAGCTATATTAGTGCGACATATTTGTGAGTACCGGTAACCCTTGAGTTCAATCAAGGAGAGTACGGGGCCGCTGAGTGATGTCACTAAGCACTAATGACCTAGAACCTTACTTGACCATCTTGGCCTTTTATTAGGGGTAGTGAGATGGTCGGCTTTGGTGCAGTCCGAAGTTGGTAGATACTCGATACTACACTCATTGAGGGTTGTTTTCTTGGAATATTTTGGTCGCTAGTTAAGTGGCTAAACCAAAACGATGAACAATGCAAACAATCCCGTGATATTGAGCTCCTTAGAACCCAGTTACTATTTATAGGACAGGTTTTTTAAGCCAACTACACTCAAGAGGGTATTTACCTATGAAACCTCATGCAAGCCTGAAACTAGGATTTGGTGTGATTTGCTTGCACATATGTTTTATGCATACATCATAGACATCATAAAACATCATATGCATTCACTAACCATTTCAAGGATTTTGGATCTTCATCTTTGTTCTTGTTTTGTAGGTCATGGAAATTCCTCGCAGAAAAACCATTCAAGTCAACCTTGTGAGAATCTCTCCTCAACTCAAGGAGCTCACCTCAAGAATTCCGGAAAGCTCATCCTTCAGTGAAAGATATGGTAGACTGCTCAGCCTAGTCAACACCAACATTGAAGAAGACATGATGAAAGTGCTATTCCAGTTCTTTGACCCTCTTCACCACTGTTTCACTTTCCCTGACTATCAGTTGGTGCCCACTTTGGAGGAGTTTTCTCAACTCCTAAGAATTCCTATCCTTAATCAACTACCCTTCAACGGTACGGAAAAGGAACCAAAGCCGGAAGATGTTGCTCGAGCATTACATCTACAACCATCCGACATCAAGGAGCATTGGGAAACCAGAAGTGGCGTCAAGGGATTCTTAGCAAAATTCTTGTTTGAGAAGGCACAAGAATGTTGGAACTCATTGGACCTACAAGCCTTTGAAGAAATTGTGGCACTCCTTATCTATGGGTTGGTCTTGTTCCCAAATCCTGACCAATTGGTAGATGTCAATACCGTCAAAATCTTCTTGTCCAGAAATCCAATACCAACATTGCTTGGGGACATCCTTCACTCATTTTACACATGAACAATGAGAAAGAGGGGTGTTCTCATGTGCTGTACTCCTATCCTTGCAAGGTGGTTTATTTCGCACCTTCCACAATCTGTCCTGAAGAATGACCAAGGCTCGAGGTGGTCCCAACGGTTGATGGCTCTTACTCATTCTGATGTACATTGGTGTTCTCGGTCCAGAGAAAATGTCATCATCGTCGATCGTTGTGGAGAATTCCCTAATGTTCCTTTACTTGGAATTAGAGGAGGTATCACCTATAACCCTTGCCTAGCTTTGAGGCAATTTGGATATGCCCGGAGGGATGGCCCTCATGACATGTTGATTCCTGACCTAGTTTTTGACTTCGACAACGATGCGCAAGGACTTCACCAAAGATTCATCAGAGCTTGGGGAAAACTCAACAAGGTTGATAGCAAGACTCTGGGACACAAGAACTCCATCCCTCTTGAGCCTTATCTCAAGTGGGTACGAGCCTGAGCCCAAAGTCTTATGATGCCTTATCCTCATGTTCTCCCTGTGATTAAAGAGCCCGTCAAGGAAGGGGAGGTTCCCTACACCATCCTACATCCAGACATGCCTACATCGTGGGAGGAAATGCAGAAAAGTTGGATTCAGCTTAAGGAAGAACGAAATACTTTTGAAGCTAGCTTCTACGCCAGTGAGAAGAAGGTTCTAGAGCTTACCCGCCGACTCCATGAGCAAGAGGCCCTCAATACCTACATCACACCAAAAAGGATGCGCAATGTCTTTTTGCCTTAAGAAGTTTATTTTGTAATATTTGGCCCATGGGGCATTTATGTACTAACAAATTTCTTCTTATTAATATGACGTGCGTTCTTCTTTGTCTGAAACAATTTTGAATGTCCTAAATCCTTGAATGCATTGCATACATAAGCATACCATTCATCATGTGCATTAGCAGGTCTCATTCCAAGTTTCCTTATCTGTCTGCTGTTTATTACAGTAGGATGGATCTCGAGCAAACAATCAAAGACCTACAAGCTCAAAATGCACAGTTCCAGCAACTCTTGATGACCTTGTCTAAGGGTCAGGAGGATATCAAGACTCAATTGGGGAACAAAGACCCAGTGAAAAAGAAGAAAAAGAGACTCGGGGTGGCTACTTTGGGGAGAAGATTTGATGGAGAAGCTCGGAGAGTGCTTGAATTTCCTCCTACTTCTGATGAAGGAACCAGCAAAGGAGGTGGAGCTGCGGTACCTTCCGAGTCTGATGCGGAAGAAGAAGAGGTCGAAGAGGATGAAGATTATACTGATCAACAATACCCTCCAGCTGATGATAAATACAAAGGGCTAGAAGACAGGTTGGCTGCCATGGAGCTACAAAGGGTACCGGGTTTGGATTTTGAAGACTTGGGTTTGGTTGCCGGGATTGTGATTCCCCCAAAATTCAAAGTGCCAGTGTTTGTGAGGTATGATGGGCTGTCCTGTCCCAAAATGCATCTCAGGTCCTACGTGAGAAAAATTCAACCCTATACGGCAGATAAAAACCTTTGGATTCATTTCTTTCAAGACAGTCTTTCTGGAGCTCAGTTGGAGTGGTTTTATCAGCTAGAGGGAACCAGCGTTCAAAATTGGGAAGATTTGGCCACCGCTTTCTACAAACAATACCAATACAATTCTGACCTTGCCCCTACTCGTACCCAACTTCAGGGTATGTCGCTAGGAACAAGCGAGGGATTCAAAGAGTACGCACAAAAATGGAGGGATTTGGCTGGCAGGGTGCAGCCTCCTTTAACCGATCGTGAACTTGTTGATATGTTTCTAGGGACCCTATCTGGGCCATTTTTCAATCATCTGATTGGTAACTCTTCCGCGGGGTTTACCGATTTGATCTTAACGGGCGAAAGAATAGAAGCTGGCATCAAGTCAGGAAAGATTCAGAAGGGTGTTGCTGCAAGTACTGAGAAGAGGCCTTTTAAGAAAGAAGCAAGTGCCGTCTATGGTCCTAGAAGACAAGTCAAGCCAGAAAGTCTCCAAGCCGTCAATGCTCTGGTCATTTCAAAACCTGTTGTTGCTCAGCAGTACAATCAACAAAGAGGTGAAAGGCCCAAGAGGCAGTATACTCGGTTGAGTATGACCTTGTCACAAATTTTACCCCAACTGTTATCAACCAACTTGGTGACCATCAAAGAAGTTCCTAAAGTCGTGAATACTGCATCTCCTAAGTATAACCCAAATGCCCGTTGTGCTTATCATTCTGATAGCCCCGGGCATACTACTGATGATTGCTGGGCCTTGAGAAAAAAAGTGCAAGATCTTATTGACGTGAAGGAAATTCAGTTTGAAGCGCCTGAGAGGCCGAATGTTGTAACTGCTCCTATGCCCCAGCATAGAGTAAATGCCATTGAAGAAGAGTTGTATGTTGTTTCAGTGAATGATGTTGCTACCCCTCTGTTGACTGTTAAGAGGAACTTACTACTAGCCGGTTTATTTCCGGGTTGTAGTAAGGGTTGCCTCCTGTGTGCTGTGATCCCTACCGGTTGTCCACTACTGAAATCAGGCATCCAAAGCCTGATGGATAGCAAGGAAATTCTGTTCAAGAAAACTGCTGTTCTGTTTGTTTCCGTTGAAGAAATATCTGTTGTCACAATTTACAATCCTGCCAAAGCTCCCATGAAGAAACCAATCCAAATTATGTCTGTTGCATCCATTACTATTACTATTCCGGGGCCTCTCCCCTATGAGTCTGATAAAGCGGTCCCATGGCATTATGGGGCCGACGTGTATGTGCTTGGGGTGAAGCAGGAGTTCAACACCAATACCAGTATCAGTAACATCACTGGTCCCACCAAGATTACCCGCAGTGGTAGGCTCTTCTCGCCTGACATTGCACCGCCAGTTATCCGAAAACCTCTCACCATCACACCCGCAAGTGTGCATGTTCCAATTCACGTTCCTGTGTCTACTACTGCCGCCGAGTCCTCTGATACTCGGGGCAAAGAAGTTGCTACCGATTTGCCTGCCAGGACGGAGGCACCAAAAAAGACTGCTGTAGAAGCCTCCCAACAAGAAATGGAGGAAATTCTTAAAATCATCAAAAAGAGTGACTTTAACGTTGTTGAACAGTTGGGGCATACTCCCTCCAAAATCTCTATGCTATCATTACTGCTATGCTCAGAGGCCCATGCAAAAGCCCTGATTTCATTTCTGAAAACGGCCCATGTGCCGCAAGAGACCTCTGCGGATCAATTCACTGACTGTGTGGCTAATTTGACGGCTGACAATGGCTTGGGGTTCTCAGATGCTGACCTTACCGCCAAAGGGAAAAATCACAATGATGCCCTGCATGTTTCCATAGAATGCAGGGGCACCACTCTCGAACACGTGTTAGTGGATACCGGCTCTTCCCTGAATGTTTTGCCCAAGAAGGCATTGGATCGCTTGGATTGTGAGGGTCTGGAATTGAAACCTAGTAACATCATTGTTAGAGCCTTCGACGGTTCTAAGAGGATGGTGCACGGTGAAGTAGACATTCCTATTCGTGTGGGTTCCCAAGTTTTCGACTCAACATTCTATGTAATGGACATTCGTCCATCCTACTCTTGCTTGTTGGGTCGCCCCTGGATTCACAAGGCTGGGGCAGTAACATCCACTCTACACCAAAAGCTCAAATACCCTGTCAAAGGGAAGATTGTTATTGTGCAAGGTGAGGAGGAATACATGGTCAGTCACTTAAATTCATTCCGGTATATCGAGATGGACGGGGAGTTTATTGAAACCCCCTTTCAGCATTTTGAGGAAGTACCTCCAATTTTGGCATCAGCTTAAGCAGTGGTTGAAGAAGACTTTCCGTTGAAGATGGCATCCTTGAAGGATGCCCGGGCTGTAATCAAGAAAGGCAGTTGTGCAAACTGGGGTCAGCTTCCTGACTTCACTCAAAAGAATGACAAGTTTAGGCTGGGCTTTACTGAGGAGGCTCAGAGGGCTGTGCGCAAGGACAAGATCAGAAAGGCTCCGGTGTTTATCTCCAACCCAAGGGTGAATGCTATCGAGGAGGATGTAGAGGAAGCAGAGTTTGACAGTTGGATCTATCCAACTACCAGCAACGGACCAAGCAACTGGACGGCAAAGGATTTTACACCTATCACATTTGTCACGCAGTAATTATTTCTTTTGATTTCCAATTTGTAACAAACAATATGTTAAAACTTTATTGGCTCGGTGTCCTACCCGGGGCATCGTAGCTCCATTTGTGAGGGCTTTTTGTATGACATTTCCATATATCATCAATCAAAACATTGGACGTTTGTTGCATTTCAAATCTTGTGCTCTTTTTCTCTCTGTGTTATATATTGCAAAACAGCTATATTTACACACACTCACTTATACAGGTTTCAATCCACTCTGGATCTCACTGGTAACAGCTCTGCTACCGCCAGTTATGACTTCGAGAATCCGATCAACTTGGCCGAAGACGAAGGTGAAGATGATTGCGAAGTGCCTGGTGAACTCGCAAGACTGCTACTCCAGGAAGAGAGGGCTATTCAACCACATGAAGAGTCGGTGGAAACAATTAACCTGGGTACGGAGACAGATAGGAAAGAGGTCAAGATTGGGGCTAATCTAAAGCTCAACGTGAAGCAACGGTTGATTCAGATGCTACATAATTACATGGAGATATTTGCTTGGTCCTACGAAGATATGCCTGGTTTGGATGCCGACATTGTAGTTCATCACCTGCCAACTAAGGAAGACTTCCCTCCGGTAAAGCAAAAAGTTCGCCGCATGCGCCCAGAGATGTCTGAAAAGATCAAGGCTGAGGTTATGAAGCAATTCGATGCCGGATTTCTAGCAGTAACTTCATACCCTCAGTGGGTTGCCAATGTAGTGCTAGTGCCGAAGAAGGACGGTAAAGTCAGAATGTGTGTTGACTACAGGGATTTAAACAGGGCAAGCCCCAAGGATGATTTTCCTCTACCTCACATCGACGTTCTTGTTGACAATACTACTCAACACAAGGTTTTCTCCTTCATGGATGGTTTTTCAGGGTATAATCAGATCAAGATGGCTCCGGAGGATATGGAGAAGACTACCTTTGTGACTCAGTGGGGCACCTTCTGTTATAAGGTCATGCCATTCGGATTGAAAAATGCTGGGGCAACCTATCAACGTGCCATGGTTGCTTTATTTCATGATATGATCCATCATGAGATTGAGGTATACGTTGATGACATGATTGCAAGGTCTCAAACTGAGGAGGAGCACCTTGATCATCTGAGGAAGCTATTTGACCGACTGAAGTTATATAAGCTGAGGTTGAATCCCAACAAATGCACCTTTGGGGTGAGGTCCGGAAAATTGTTGGGTTTCATTGTAAGTGATAAAGGTATTCAGGTGGACCCTGCCAAGGTAAAAGCCATACAAGAGATGCCAACTCCAAAGACAGAGAAAGAAGTTAGAGGCTTTCTGGGACGATTGAATTACGTTGCCCGATTCATCTCACATCTGACTGCTACTTGTGAGCCAATCTTCAAATTACTGAAGAAAGATCAAGTAGTACGCTGGAACGATGAATGTCAGGCTGCTTTTGAAAAGATAAAGGAGTACCTCCAAGAGCCACCCATTCTCATGCCACCCGTGGAAGGAAGACCTTTGATACTATATTTGACAGTACTTGACAATTCAATGGGGTGTGTGCTGGGACAGCATGACAAGTCCGGCCGAAAAGAGCACGCTATTTATTACTTGAGCAAAAAGTTTACCGACTGTGAGTCTCGTTACTCACTGCTTGAGAAAACTTGATGCGCTCTAGTATGGGCTGCTCGCCGGCTGAGACAGTATATGTTGACTCACACTACTCTATTGATTTCAAAGATGGATCCCATCAAGTACATATTTGAAAAGCCTGCTCTATCTGGGAGAATAGCAAGATGGCAAATGATCTTAACAGAATATGATATCCAGTATACAACTCAGAAAGCAATCAAAGGAAGTGTACTGGCAGATCATTTGGCACACTAACCTGTGGACGATTACCAATCATTGAACTTTGATTTTCCGGACGAAGACATCATGGTGGTAACTGACTGTGAAGTACCTGGACCGGATGAAGGACCTGAGGAAGGATCCCGATGGTCTATGCATTTTGATGGAGCCTCCAATACTTTGGGTAACGGCGTCGGTGCTGTAATCATATCTCCCAAAGGAACTCATACTCCACTCACCGCCCGATTGTGTTTCAACTGCACTAACAACATGGCAGAATATGAAGCATGTATCATGGGTCTACAAGCTGCAATCGACTTAAGGATCAAATTTCTGAGTGTCTTCGGAGATTCCGCTCTCGTGATCAATCAGATCAAAGGCGAGTGGGATATGAAACACCCAAATCTTATTCCTTACAAGGAGTATGTGTTTACCTTGCTTCCCCACTTTGAAGAGATAACTTTTGAGCACTTCCCAAGAGAGGAGAATCAGCTAGCGGACGCACTAGCTACGATGTCTTCAATGTTCAAAGTTAAATGGGACAATGAGGCTCCCCGGATCATTATCTGGAAGTTGGACGAACCGGCATACTGCTGCGACCTTGAGGCCGAGAAGGCGACTGAAAAACCCTGGTATCATGAGGTGAAGAGGTACTTGGAAGCTCAGGAATACCCTGAAGGTGCATCTGTCAATGACAAGAAGTTCATGAGAAGGTTTGCGGCGAAATTCTTCCTCAGCAACGACATCCTCTACAAACGGAATCATGATTCAACTCTACTACGTTGTGTGGATAAGGCTGAAGCAGAGAAAATCATGATAGAACTGCATGAAGGTATATTCGGAACACATTCCAGTGGACACACCATGGCAAAGAAAATCCTACGGGCAGGATATTTCTGGTCCACAATGGAAGCCGATTGTTACCAACACTCTCGAACTTGTCATAAATGCCAGATCTATGCTGACAAGGTGCATATTCCTCCAGTCCCTCTGAACGTCCTGACGGCACCTTGGCCTTTTGCAATGTGGGTCATTGATATGATCGGGGAGATCCGACCGACGACATCCAATGGACATCGCTTCATCTTGGTGGTAATCGATTACTTCACGAAGTGGGTTAAGGCAGCTTCCTACGCCACAGTAACCAAGAGCGTCGTGGCACGTTTCATCCGGCATAATCTGATCTGTCGGTACGGCGTCCCGGAAAGAATCATTACGGACAATGGTACCAATCTCAATAACAAAATGATCGCTGAACTCTGCGAACAATTCAAAATACAGCACCACAACTCTTATCCCTACCGGCCGAAGATGAATGGGGCTGTAGAGGCAGCCAATAAGAATATCAAGAAAATTGTGCAGAAAATGACAGTGACCTATAAAGATTGGCACGAAATGTTACCATTTGCTCTTCATGGATACCGTACCTCAGCAAGGACGTCAACCGGGGCAACTCCTTTCTCCTTGGTCTATGGCATGGAGGCAGTCCTGCCAGTTGAAATTCAGATACCCTCTCTCCGGATAATGAAGGATGCAGACTTGAATGAAGATGACTGGATCCAGACTCGACTTGATCAATTAAACCTGATTGACGAAAAGAGGCTCACTGCTATCTGTCATGGTCAAACGTATCAAAAACGGATGATCAGGGCATTTAACAAGAAAGTCAGACCACAAGAGTATCAAGTTGGGGACCTGGTAATCAAACGCATCATCCTTCCTCAAAGTGATCCCCGGGGAAAATGGACCCCTACTTACGAAGGGCCATTTGTGGTTAAACATGTGTTCTCAGGAGGAGCCATGATCCTAACCACCATGGATGGTGACGACCTTCCTCACCCCGCCAATGCAGACATAGTGAAAAGATACTACGCATGAATAAAAGACCCGCTAGGTTGACATACCTAGGCAAAAATAAGGGCTTCCCGGCGAACCAAAAGGGTTCGGGCAAAAATAAGGGATGAAATGAAAAAAATTGTACACTCGGCAAGTCGAAAACCTGAAAAGGCGGCTTGGGCAAAAATGGGTATCCCGGTGGACTGAAAACCCGAAAGGGCGGTCCAGGCAAAAGTTAGGGATAAAGCGTAACACTATGTCTCATTGGATCACTTTGCATCCGGAATTCGGCATCAACCGTATGGCTCAGATCTCGGCATCGATCAATCAGCTTCATCTTCAATCAGGCAGCAAAGCGATGAGACGCTTGGAGACATAAAGGCGATAGCAGAGTTGGAACCCAGTGGGATTGTTCACATAGCTGTTTTGTTTTCTTTTCAAAATTGTAAATTCTGTGTTATTCGGCGGCGTCCTCTTACTAGGATGTCAGCCTCTTGTACAAAAACGCCTATTCACAAGCAAAATTCAAATCAATACAAATTCACTTGTCCATACAAATTGCCATTGTTTTTCCTTTTTCTGTTTTGTCTTGCGAAGAACGTCCAATGTTCATTTTTGATATATGCATTTGATATTAACTTGCTGATTCATAAATATTTTCATATGAAACAAAAGATTAATTACAGGTGACATCAGAAACAGGGGCAATGTAAGGTTGTCTGATGCAGTCTGGTTGCTTTGTCCGCCAAGGTACTAAGGTAGATTCGACTGAAGAATGTGACCAAATCATCTCAACGCCCCGCAGAATAAGACAAGATTCAGCAATGCTTTCCCCAAGCGGAGTTGACTCCCAGTCAATCCTGAAAAGGCACAACTTTCCCCGGCAGGTCTTAAAGCTTATCCCCAGTAGATTCTGGAAGCTTGTTCCCTACAGAATACAGACGTCTCTCCCGAGCTTTATTCAGAGTTATTCCTCACAAGGGCTTATAACTGGGTTATCCTCAGCTAATTGCCACGGAAGATCGCCCTCAACAAAGTTCTTTCAATCCCCAGCAGAGTTTATCATCATTATCCCCAGCGGAGTTTATCATCATTATCCCCAGCGAAATTCATCGTTGAAGTCCTCAGCAGGCCTCTCATCAAAAACTACAGCAAAGTATCTCTTCCACAGAACAATTCCCCGCCCGATCGTCAAGGATTTATTTTCCTAAGACGAAAATACATTCATAAACATTTCACGTTTTCATACATCCTGCTTACATACATGATAAAGTGCATACAACACTGTCTCATGTTAAAACATCATGCATATCATACATCATGACATTGCATACAACTTATGTTTTGCCTTTTCAGGGAAAAAGACAATCCCAAATACAACTACCTTCAACTGTCACAATTCCAGACTCGATTCCTGTATCTAGCCAGGGCACGTCTGAAGAGTTCGAAGATTCGATTCCTGTATCCAGCCAGGGCACATCTATCAACTACAACATTTCCAAATTCGACTCCTGTATCCAGCCAGGGCATATCTGTTGACCACATTTCCAGACTCGATTCCTGTATCTAGCCAGGGCACGTCTGAAGAGTTCGAAGATTCGATTCCTGTATCCAGCCAGGGAATATCTATTGACGACTATTTCCAGATTCGACTCCTGTATCCAGCCAGGGCACATCTATGAGCAACCGATTGTAGATTCGATGCCTGTATCTAGCCAGGGCATATCTACATAAGGAGATTGAAGATCAAACACCTGTAACAAGCCAGGAAAACATCTGCCTTTCTCAAATACATAAAGTTCTCGCTAAGGAATCTCTTGTGCGATCATCACTTCCAAATGGCATCTGTAAGCCCATTCCCGACAAGGTTCTGTCACATCTCCAGATGGCATCTATAAGCCCATCTCCCTATCCACCACCTATCCAAATGGCATCTATAAGCCCATTCCCGACATCACATTGTTGATACTCCAACATGCGAGTGCAAATTTCCGGGCACTCTAGTGTCCAATCTCCTTTTACCCTCGAGTCACGAAAGGCAAACTTGCCAATCTAACTCTTCAGGTTCAAGAAGATTGAACAGGGGCAACTGTTGTACCCCAAAATTTGCCCTCCCATTTCCCCAACATTTTCTCATCACAAAAACCTTGGAGCTCAAGATCCAGTTAGGGTTTCCTCTGCTCAAGACTTCTCCTTGCACTGTTGACCCAAATTAGGGTTTGTGTTTGCACAAAGATGTTTTGACCTAAAAAGCCTAAGATGACTTTCATGCTTCATGTTGAACTCCCAAGTTTATCCATACAAAGTTTCAAGTCTTGATTCCAAGTTTTGCCCAGTCAATTGGACAGTTGACCTAGAAATCAACTATATTGGGGAAAAAGTCAACTGTGGCCAATTGACAGTCAAATCTCATGAAAATTGACCCACATCAACATTATGAACTCATATAGACTATTTTATCAAGTTTGGATCACAATTCCACAAGAAATTTGATCAGATCACCAAAAGGGCAAAATGGTCATTTTTAGGGTTTTGACTGCACAAAGGCAATTTTTTGACTGTTTGACCTAGCCAATGGCAAACCAAGCTCACATATGAACTCAAGGACCCCATGGAATTATCTTGACATGCTCAACAAATTCAAAAGATCCCAAGTACACAAGATTGACAGTTGAATTTCCCAGTCAATTGATCAATTTTGACTGTATACTGAAAAGTCAAACTTTGACTTTTTGGTCAAAATCAAGGGTCAAGATTCATTTTTCATAAAAACATGCCAAATCATGAAACTTGTTCACCAAGAAATCAAATAATGCACATTAGGGTTAGAAATGAGAATTTTTCATAACTTAGAATTTTTCTAAGTTATAAAAAACCCTAATTTTTTTCCCAACTTTGCCCCACTTTCTCACCAAGATTTATTTGGATTCAAACAAAAGTCAAAACATGAAAGTTGTAGCTTGTTGCATAATCTACAACTTTGATTGACAAAGTTTTCCCAAATGAAGCTTGTATCTCAAGTTACAAGTTTTGGAATAGGGGTACTAAACCATTCTTAACTTAGTGAAATTTTAACCTATTTTGGCAAGGTTTTCTACCTAACTTCAAGGCCATTTTCCATACACTTCCACTTGGAATTTCAATTTGCATTTCAAAGATGGATTGTAGTACACATTCCAAGCTTTCCAAAATGTTCAAGAACTTCTCAAACAACCTCATAACTTGAGAGAATCGAATTTCACAATATGGCAAAAACTCACTTTTGAATTGGCTATTTTCCATGTTCATAATTTGTGCAAACTTCTCAAACCAGCATGCCCCTTGATTACAGGTCCTTAAACCATCCAACACTCAATAATTTAATGCATGTTCATTGTGCTAAGGCCTTGTTTCATGAGTTCAAGTATTGCCTAAAGGATTAATCCCAAATTGGAAAAAGCATTATATCCATTTTTGCAAAAGTTTCACTTTATGTCATAATACAAATCCACAAGTACAGATGAAATCTAATTGGCACAAGATTATGAGCAAAACACTCTGATCAAGGAGAGATTATGCAGCACAGTAGGGGGCCTCTACCTGCCTAGAACACAACTTGGGCATTTGTTGCTTAAAGTGTAAGAAACATTGCATTTTATACAACAACTTGGAGATCAGTTTACAAACCCTTAAGCAAACTTTTGAAACACATTCAAGACATCCCAACTGAGCTAACACACGACCCTAATACCTCCAGTATCTCTCCATTGCCATAATCACTCTCAAACTACAAAAACAGGGCAGGGCCTGCAGTTTGAGTGCCATCTCTCAGTCCTCTCATGCTCTCTTGCCCAAACCTGTTCAAACTCATTCCCTACCATCAATGCAAGCTAACCAAAACCTAAAACACGACCTGTAACTCCTCTAGCCAGTTCCACCATTTTTGCTTTCTTGCTTTGCAGTTGAAGGTCCATAGCTCGATTCAAGGTCTTTCAAAACAAAGTAAGCATTGGAATAGCATCACCACACCTCAAGGAAGCTATACCAATCATCACCTTGCACTGAAAGCTCCTCGATTGCCAGATAGAACTTCAACTGAACAGGTATTTTCTTGAACTTCTAACTCTTAGTACAGGCATCATTAGCTCTAGGTTTGTGAATAAGAAATGTTCTACTCATGCCACTGAACCTGTATATGTTTTTACTTTTCATTTCTTTTGCTTGAGTTGTGAGAATTTAAGGTTTGAATATGGCAGAAAAGTTAGGTCATGATTTGGGATTGTCCAAATTCTCTCTCATTTCTGAGAGTTAGGATGAGTTTTTTATATATTTGAAATCGTGATTCAATGCTTAACATTTCTTATGTTGGAAGTTTGTGCAAAAGATCAAGGAATCAGGATATTTGAATGGGAGTTCTTGCGCGCGTTTTCTGAATAATTTTGTGCAGAGGTTGAAGAAGAAGCCTCATGGGCTGGGCCAGCTTTTGTATTGCTTTTTACACCATATTTTTGATTCATACCCCCCTGAGCCCATTTGTTTGATTTTTATGATTTTTTGATCTTTCTTTTTTATTTCTGACTCATTTATTTTTGCTAATAATGTTTAAAACTTGAAAAATCATTTTTACACTATTTTTGCATTTTTAAGTATTTATTTGTTTATATGGGCATTTATACATAAATATATATATCTATTATTATTTAGAAAAGAACTAGAAAAAATAATGTAAATATATCTCACTTCTGATTTTATTTCTTTTTTCCTTTTGAAAATATTTTATGCAAAATATACTTTTTTTATAAATAGTAAAATATTATTATTTTTATATATATAACTTATATTTAGAAATTAATATATATATATATATATATATATATATATATATATATATATATATATATATATATATATATATATATATATATATATATATATATATATATATATATATATATATATATATATATATATATATATATATATATATATATATATTTATTAATATATTTAGGCTAAAAATACAAAAAATATATAAATTTTTATTTTATTAATATTTAATGTGGAAAATACTTTTTAATGAATATACTCCATTTTATTTTATTTTTTATGTAATTATTAAATATTATACATATTAAATAGTTAATATATTTTATTTAATGAAATTAGGGTTTTACACTTAGAATAAAATACCAAAAATATACATATATTTATTTTATCAATATTTAACACTAAAAATACATTTTTTACAAATATACTTCATTTTTATTTTTATTTTTTGTATATAAATAGTAAATATTGTATATATTGAATAAATATTGCATTTTATTTAATAAATTAGGGTTTTGCCCTAAATATGAAATACTCCAAAAATAATCTTTTTATCTTTTATTTATTTAATATAAATAATACTTTTTTTCATACATATAAAAACTCTTTTTGCATTTTTGCATCTTTATTTTATTTTCCATTTAATTTATACAATCAATTACTTGTAAATATGCCAAAAATGATGTAATAGCTAGGTTTAATTTCTTTGTCTAAATATCCCCCCATTTGAACATTTGTACCCCCCTTCCCATATGGTGTTGTAATAGTGTAGGAATTTTAATTTTCGCACTTTATCGCTTTCTAAATACACCATGCTAGAATTAGGGTTTGTATGCAAATAAAAAGAACAAAATAGTTTGACCTAATCTCAAGATAATCAAAGCATGAAAATGGACAACACATCTCACACTTGCACCCCTAGGGTATTCCACTTTGTTGCCTTCAAATAAATGGGCCATATTGCATGTTAGGTCTCTTTGGGCAAAACAAACAAATTAAATGATCATAGTCCCTCGATGACGCTTTCCAAATGTTGCCTAAACAAATGATCAAGTCCCTTAAAGAAATTGCCCAAAGATACTTGACACCGTTGCAATTATGGCCTAAACGATGACCCGCGCCCGTCCCTTTCACATCCTAACATGAGATTGTCCACCAAATACAATGGTGGAACAAACTTATTAAAAGGGTTAAAACATAGCAATAAACTTTGAGAAATTTAGGAGTAGATAACCTCTTAGTTACTTGAATCAAAACTTGCAAAAACAAAACACTTGCCTATTTTTCTAAAACCACACCTCACAACACTTTCAAAACAACTTTCAAAAACAAATGAAAACCTTTTTCAAAAGACATACATCTTTGTATACATCCCCACATGGATCATTACAAAGGTTGCCACCACATTGGCTTCTTTTCAAAACATTTTCAAAATCACACACACAAGCACCATTTCAAACAATTGAAAACAAAAGGCAAGTGATCTAAGCAAGTAACTAAGAGCCCATGGATAACCATGGATAGAAAGGGTGCTAATACCTTCCCTTTCTATAATCTACTCCCCGAACCCAAGAAAAATCTCAAAGGTTTTTGCTGTGCTTTTTAAACCTTTCCTTAGGATAAAATAAAAAGTCGGTGGCGACTCTTGCTCAACCGAAACATTTGCGAAAACAAATGCAAAACTTCAAGTCAGTTCTCTCACCGTATCACACCATCCTTTATAGGCAGCTTCAGTTCGACCAAATCTCTGCTTAAACCAGGCATTTCATCGTAGTCCTAAGCAAAAAAATCTTTAAACTCTTTCAACATCTGGATTTCTTTGTTCTTTACCTCCGGATCTAGCTTTGTGCTGCTATAAGTAGGTCTTTTCTCACTTTCTTATCCTAGATTACCTTCTTCAAGGGGATCTTGTGCCAGCATTTTTGTGCTTGGGGCCACTGGATCCCTTTCAAATCCTAAAGGTCCATCATTATAGATAGCGTCGAGCCTTTGGTTGTTGTTTCCTATAGGTACCTGTTCATCAAGGGGCTTTGGAATAAAATTCACTCCAGACCCTTCTGTATGTGCTGATTCTTCTTTGGCTTGGATAGCCATGCATTTTGCTTCGACTTCCAAATCCATTTTTATTCTATTTTCGGCCACGTAGGCTGAAATATTTTCGAGGAAGGATGACTCAGACATCATTAATGTCTTCATCGAACCAGCCTGTTGGCAGTACTCCAGGAAACCCTTTGATGTCCTCCTTTTCGACCATTATTTCCCTTTCCAATTGAAACCCATGGGTTGGGTGTAAGGTTAGGTAGTATAAAGCATTTTTGTTAGGGTAATATGCTCCTTCCGCTGGATTGCATGGTCCTATATTTTCCAGATTTCTATCTAAATTCCTTCTGTCCATCTGGTTGACTTCAGCCAAGAAATAGATTTGGTCCGCCTCTATGTTTCCTATGATACCATCTTCTCTCCAAATAGACACACACTGGTGCATTGATGAAGGGACTGCACCAATTCCATGGATCCATTCACGACCCAAGAGTTGATTGTAGTTGGCTTTGGCAGCTATAACCAGAACATTGTTGGCCTAGTGATTGACCCCACAGTTTGGTCCACTTGCACTACGCCTAAGGTGTGACCAATTTTCCCCTCATAATTTGAGAGCACCATGTTGTGTGGTTTGCTATCTGTATCGAACATGCCTATCCTCTTTATCATAAATTGAGGCATAAGGTTTACTGCAGCGCCTGCATCTACTAGCACTTTGTTTATTCCCACGTTCTCCACTTTGGCTCTAATGAAGAGTGGCTTTAGATGATTCTTCATGCTCTGATCTGGGCTTTCGAAGAAAGTGTTTTGCTCTTCCAATACGCCATTGTTAAGGACATAATAGCACACGGGCTTATGCCTGGCCATTTTTGCTGCCTCTGCTTCCTCGGATTCTTCAACTTCTATGATTTGGCCATATTCATGGGGTAAGACTGACACTACATTGCAGTTTATATTTAGTGTTGAAATTCATGTAATCGAACTTCATGAAAGAAGTTGGCATTCCATATGGCGGTGGTTCCTTAAGTGTCCTAAATGTTTCAAATCTTGGAGGCCTAGGGGGTGAAAATTGGGCTTGGTTCCCAACATGTGTAAAAACCGGCCCAGTTTGGGCATTCGAAGGAATGGCCACTGCACTCGAAGATAGAGGCATGGTTGTCGAATTATTTGTTGTCAACGAACTCGTAGATGTAAGCATGGCTTGTGTGTAAGGGATTGTAGTTAATATATCCATCGAACTTGCAACAACCGTGCCTGATCCTTGTGGGGGATTTTGCTCCCCATTATGGCTAGTTGCGTTAACCATCTTTCTTGTATATTTTCTTTTGGGTTTTGGTTGGTTACTGTTGGCTATTTTACCACTTCTAAGATTCATACAACAATAACGAAATACAGACTACAAAGATGAACGAAGAAAGATAGATGTTTACAAAAAAATATAAATTTTCAAGAACTTCGATACAGTCCCACTGGGCGTGCCAATTTGTTTACGCGTAAATTCGGTAAACAATCGCTAGTCTTCCAAACTAAACACTTCGGTAACTTGCAGGATCGACTAGATTGATCCTAGGACATATGCCTAAGTTCCTAAGTTTGAACTGGTAATAAAGTTTATGTTTAACATTATTTTATTGATAACAATATGAAGATTAGAAATACAATTTACAGTAAGTTCGAATAAGAAAGTTTTGAATGAATAATGTAAGGGCTTTGATTAAAATGTAAAGAAACGTAAATGAAATGCAGAATAAATGTAAAGGTTTCAATTTGAAAGAGTTTCGATTAAACAAATAAAAGAAATACTGGGAATGTTAAAAGACTTGGTGTTGATAAAACAAGGTAAATTGAAAAGAACAATAATGGTGTCTTATACGTACATTTCCTGCAACTCTTTTCTCTAACACTTGGTACTTTGAGTATAGTGAGTATTTTGTACAAAACGAACACCCTGAATCCTAACATTAAGACCCCTATTTATACTATTTTGACCCTAACAGTCTTTCTATAATAGAGTGCCATGTTCAGAGAGTTTGCATGTCTTTCGAACCTAATAAACTTCCACGTGTTTCTTTGGATAAGATTAAACTTTCGAATTCAAAATTTCTTCCTTTTTGAAGCGCCAAATCAACCAATGTGACGGTTGAAATATCGTTTCTAATGATTCTTCGAATAACTTAATTTCCAATAGTTTACAGATGAACCTTTCGACAACGCTTGATAAAAAGAAACCTATCGAAACCTTCATAGAAATTTATTCATATTTTCTTTCGAACTTCCTTTCTTCTAGAATACATCAAATGTACTTATGCGTGCGCACACACGCACCGCACACGTGCGCGCACACACAGACACACAGACACACAGACACACAGACACAGACACAGACACAGACACAGACACAGACAGACAGACAGACAGACAAACAGACAGACACAGACACAGACACAGACACAGAGACACACAGACACACAAACAGAGACAGAGACACACACACACACACACGAACGTTCAACCAGAACGAACGAGAAACAAGTAAAGCAAGTAATCACATCATAACATTTATCAACATATTGCATTACATTAAACACACATATAAGAAAGGCATAACAAGTGATCTCATCAAGATATTATTTAAACCCTAATACCTCATATTAGTCGTATTAGACAAATTCGTCGTATTGGACAAAGGAGGCATCTCATTCGCATGATGGAAAAGAACTGCACTCAAGGGGAATAAATTATAAAATTCTGTTCAGGGAGGTTAGCTAAGCGAGACATAGAGAAGTCCCAGCGAAAAGCCTAGAAGAGTTGGAAATTCTCTCAGTCCAGAAATGTTCGCTCAGCGAACTAGCAGCGAACTCCACTTCGCTAGACATGTTTCCTTTATAATTTCATTATTGTTTTTATTTTATTTCTGAAGGTGTTTTCTTCCCTGAACCAAAAGCACGAAGTTATGGAAATCTAACTGAAGAAACAATATTTAACCATATGAAAAGAAAATCTAAGGATTTTCCCCAGATCAGCAAGCTTGATTGCGTTCCGGCACCAATCCCAAAAACTGAATTCTTCACAAAGAACAACCAAAATTCTTTGAAAGTTGCTTTAGGTGTGGTACCAAAGACTAAATTCTCAGACATGGCCACTGGCAATACACTAATGTCAGATATAGAACCCGCTGATATAAGAAACTATCCATCTGGTATTCAAGTTGGTAATTTTGTTGTACACAAGAAATTTGAAGATTCCTTTTTAACCACCAATTTTGTCCAATTGTTCAAATAGTTTGTTTTCCAATGTCTAAAGAGAAAAACAGGTCATCAGATTTTGGAAACTTTGAACGGAGCAGTAAGAAGCAGCGTTGTTTGCCAATGGAATCAAAAGAAGAGAAGTTAAATCGAGATGAAATAATAAGACAATTTTTTTTGGGAAACTTCAGACCAAATGAATCAAGTAGAGCCATGTCTCAGGTTTAAAAGTGTGTTCTATTTTCTCTGATTTTAGAGTTAAGCTTGTATCCAGAAGAAGAAGCAATATAAGAATAGTGAAGGAACTCACTTACAATCAAAAAAGTGGAATTTAATTTGGATATAATGGCTAAGATATATAATGAGCAACATTTTAGATAAGTTTAATGGTCGAGAAGATTCAGAGCAACAACCTGATGTACATAATGTATTTTCTGACTCAGTCCAGTTTCTATATCTAATCTACAGGATGCAACCGTTTGTAACAGATTGATTTCACTCAAGAACTTGAGGATACATATGGAGGTTGGTTAAGTCCCCAATTACATTAAGCAAGTAATTCTACAACTCTTATTTTTTTCAACACATTTTCCATACATTACCAACATCCAAACCGTGCAAGGTGGAGAAATTGGCATCATCATACACTGTGACTGGTTTGAGTCGTAAAGCGATTGAGTAGCAAATAAATTAGCTATTAAGAGAGAACAATCTTTTAGCATAAACTGGTAGAATTTCTTCATTGTTCATAGCTCATTCAAATTCTACTAACCAAAGTTGGGTTTGAATTTCCAATCTTCACATGGCACACATACCCCAATTTGGAATGTCATATATAAAGATTGAGCAACTCACGTTTTGTACTCAAGAGAACTTGGATGAGATAAAGTGGGTCTCTTCCAGCTTAACCAGAAGTTCTGGGTTTGATCCCTGTCTTGAGAATGCAGTTGCGCGTAGAAGATTCTTCTGGCTAATACTTCAACAAAAAAAAACTCGCGTTTTGTTTATGACTATATGGTCCTACCAAACTCGAGGGATTAGTCTCTGCAGATGCGCGCAGAAGATACCCCTGGCTAATACCTAAAAAAAAACTCGCGCGTTTTGTTTATGGCTTATTTTAGTTTGTAATGAAACCAAAGATTTCATTTATAGAACATGTATTAAAATTTAATTATAGTTCAAAAGAAGTTATATTCAAGTCTTTTGATGAGATTTTTGATAAATATTGTTCAAATTATTGGTTGGTAAGTTATTCCATGTCTCTGTCAATTCCTCTTTATATTTATATTATTTGTCACTTAAGTAATTAATATTCATTTGAACATATATCATTGGAGTTTTACAAGAAAAAACATAATTTATGAATGAAAGAAACATGTTACTCTTAGTAATTAGTGGACTATATGTCATTGTGGTTTGTCTTAGTTTTAATGTAATGACATTTCTATTGAATGATTTAAGATATTAATGAGTTTAACTCGTGCGGGCGCACAAATCTTCTACCAGTTATTATAGTTATGTCCTTTCTTAAAAAAATTTCAATTTTTTTAAAGTATTTGAAACTATGACATTTTTTTATAGTGGAGTTTTTGCACTTTTTTTAATTGGATGAATAAGTACCAGAGTTTTTACAAATTTTTAATAAAATACTGGAAACGTACGAAATTTTCAATAACAAATAATAGGAATCTGCAAAAATTTGGAAAACATATATTTTTTAAAATCTGATGCTTATACACTTGGTTTTTGAAAAATCCGACGCATATATAGCATTTATCAACATGTTGCATTACATTAAACATACATATAAGAAAGGAATAATAAGTAATCACATTAAGATATTATTCAAATCCCAATACCTCATATTAGTCGTATTAGAAAAAGGAGGTGTCTCATTCGCATGATGCAACAAAACTGCAGTCAGGGGGAATAAAGTTTAAAATTTTGTTCAGAAAGGTTCGCTAAGAGATACGTAGAGAAGTGCCAGTGAAGCCTGGAAGAGTTAGAAATTCTCTCAGTCCAGACATGTTCGCTCAGCGAACTAGCAGCAAACTCCACTCCACTAGGCAAGAGTAAGCGAGCTTCTAGCAAGCTCTAACAAAGGTTAACCCAGTTTTGCAAATGGGTAGCTTCGCTAAGCGAGATATCTCATCGCTAATCGAAAGTTCTACAACTCAGAAAACCAGAACTTCCATAAGGATATAAGAACTCAATAATCACAATATGTATCCATCAGTAAATTCAAGAGGCAAGCATCATGTGTAAAACAAGATTTGATATCAGGGCATAGGGTTAACACAAGGAGTAGCTTTTCATAGGCATTTTATCAAGGCTATTCATTTTTATCCATCATCACGCAATAAATCATTTATTTGTCATTTATCACAACCTAGCATAAAAATCATGATATATGGTCATATTAAAAAGGAGCATTAAAATATGTTTCCAACACTCCTGACTGTGCTCTGTTTCGAGTTGTAAAACTCAAGATACACTCGTTTTAGTGGAAACATAATTTTGGTTCAGCATGCTAACTTTGCTGAGCGAACATGACAACAACTTTCACGAAAATTAGGGTTCCAACACCCATTTTCCATCCTAATTCATCATTCATTCATCCCTAACATACAAAAACAGTCTTAGGGAACTAAAACATATCAGAATCAGTATATCAACAAAATGAATCTAACAAAAACTCATTCACTGACACATTGCATGTAATATCAATCTAACTCATTCAACATGCAATTCAGCCCCATTCATACCCAAGTATCTATCTATGGAACTCACCTTTGAGAAATTTTGATTTGTTTGATTGGGAAATGAAGATGATAATGATGATCACGACAAACCGGCTTCTAGAAGCCAAATCCTCAATATCTTTAACCATTTTTCACATGCATGTTGTTGATGAAGCTTGAATCCACCTTCTTCCTTCTCTTCCATTCACGTTTCACCCTTTCTTAAATTCTGATTTGTAGAGTAAAAGTATGTGCCAAATGCTAGGAAAATGGGGCCAAGTTACATAAATAGGCTTCTTGGGTGAAAGTACAATTTTGCCCGCAAATGTGCGGATAGCTAGAGTCACCACCGACTTTTCTTTTATCTAATAAGGAAAGGGTGAAAAGAACAGGAAAGACCTTGATAGATTTTGAGTTCGAGGGGTAGGTTATGAAAAGGGAAGGTGTTAGCACCCTTTTAATCTGTAGTTATCTACGGGCTCTTAATCGGTAGCTCACTTTTGAAAACTTGCTTTGTGTGTGCGATTTGAAAATATTTTGAAATTGGCAAAGTAAGGTTGTGTTTGTAATGGTTTTTGTACTAATCCTCAAGAATGCGTATAAAGTATTTTAGAAAATATTTTTGAAAGTGATGTGTGAAAATGGTTTTTAGAAAATGTTTGTGAGTGAGCGATTAACAGTCTTACCCACTTAAGTCCCTTCTTGTTATTTTACTTCTCCTTTAGAGACAATGCTATATGTACCATTAGTTGGTAGGTAGCCCCATCTATTGAATATGAAGGGACAATCAAAGGGTCATCGTATGGTCATCGAAGGTAACAGATAGAGATACTTTAGCAATTTATCGGAGGGACTAGATCATTTTTGTAGGCAACATCGAGGGGTCATCGAGGGACTATGATATTTTATTCGAAGGGGCTTTGCTAAAGTATCCATATTTTTGAGGGACATGACCATGTTCTGAAAGGCAACGAAGAGAGTTTACCCTAGAGGTGCGAGTGTGAATAGTGATTCAGTTTAGTTATTTTATCTTGTATTTAGGGCTATGATATCAGTTGATTATTATCTTGCCATACACGTCTAATTACTAATAGTATAATATATAGAAAAGTGAAGTGTGGAAAATAAATCCTAAGCTATTACAAGGCTTTGGGGCAGTTACATAAAAGATGCAAAAAAATAAAATGCAGAAATTAAAACCCTAGATTATTACATCTTGTAAGGATTTACATAATAGGAAAATGCAGAAAGATAAACTAAACTATTACAAGAGAAAATCGTGCGGCATATACAATTCCTATAAGAATTTAAATGCGAAATAAAATAAATATTTTAAAAATAATGTTTGAATGTTAATTTGATGTTAATTAAAAAAACCTAAATTTAATTAATTTTAATTAAAAAACCTAAAGTCTAATTAATTTTATTATTTAAGAAAAATACTAATTAACCTAATTAATTTATAAATGAAATAAAAAATTCAAAATTAATTTATTAAAAAAAACTTACCTAATTTGTTTAAGGTTTTTTTAAAAAGAATTAATTTAGGTTAAATGTTGATTAAGAAAAATAATTAAGGTTATTAAAAAAATTAGGGTTTAATAATTGAAAAGAAGAAAAATAGGTTAGCTAAAATATATGAGGAAAAAGATTGTATGGGGAGGGTGTTGAACCCACGCCCTTTAACATTCTCCACGCACAGATTATCACCTAGCCAACGCACTGGTCATGCTAGCAACATAGGCACTGATGATTATATGTGTAACATGCAGAAATTGGAAAAAATAGCAAAAAGAAGCAAAAGGTCGGGATTGAACCCACACCCTTGTGTGCCAATGCCCTATCGCGCGCGCTCTTGACACTGGAGTGGTTGTTTCATCCGTTAACAAAATATAACAAAATAAATATAATATAAAACAAAACCAGAGAGACCGGAGAAGCGTCGGAGCCCTAGCTCTGGTCATCTTCTCCGGTGAGCATGTTTTTATATCCTACAAAAAAAGAGTCTTAGTTATCAAAGAGGACCCTACCCCCCCTAATTTGAGGGTTGCGAATTTAATGGTAGCCTTAGAATTGGCTGAATTGTCCCACATGATGATATATCAAGAAAATAATGCAAAACAATATGATTATGGCAAGGGAGTATTCTAGCATTATGGGACTCATACAATAGTTCAAACCTGTCCGATTACATCACATGAACACATTAGTATGGTTAGTTTCAATCAAAATACGATCAAAATAAAAATAAAAATACGAATTTAGAAAAATGTGTGAAAATGGTGATGTTTGAATGCTCGTTTTAGAAACTTTTGATCATCAAGAATGATCCAACCTTTCCCTATAACACCTCAGGAACAAATTTTAATGGATGGCTTGCCTCGAGGAAGGCTGAAAACAAAGTTTCATGTTTGCCCTACTTTGAGAAATTTTGAGGTTTTTTGTGGGAGTTCTCTAGCAAGGTTTTTCATGTGCCCTCTTGTCTGAAGATGATGTATATTTATAAGCCACGAAGTAGGTCAACAATGATGGGCTTGAACTTTTTATGTAACCTTTTGCTTTTGCTTGAAAAATAAGTTGGAATAAGACAAAAGCATGGAGATTTGATACAAAGATAACCTCACATGGTTTTTGTATGGCTTTGGGGCCCCAAAATAAATCAAATCATAAGCCTTTTAAGCCTTGAACCTCCATTTGTTTTTTTTCATTTAATTTGAATTTAAATGAATAAAAATCAAAATAATTAAGATAAAAAATTATCATGGTGCATGAATGGATTTAGAGGTCCATTATTAGGTCAAGAACATGTTTGGACCTTGGAAGATAAACCCATTAACCCAAAAAATCAAGTTTTCTCAATTTGAGTTTCATGCATTTTCTCAAAATTTCCCAACTTGTACAACTCATAACTTGCTCACTTTTTATCATATGAAGGTGATCTTAGACTTTTTCGAAAGCTCAAGATGTCCCCTACAGCTCTCATGTTGATCATTCTTCCATTTGAAGATTTATCTTGATGTGAATTTCTTTGACAAAAAGTGTTTTTTTGTTGACTTTTTAAATGACCTATAATGTTTTGGCTCATATATCTCAAATGAAGCATTTTTTGGCCTTGAGCTTAGAGAGACAAATTTGTAAAGAATTGAATTTACTTCAAAATGAGATTTTGTTGAGAATTTTCTAATGAAGCATGTGAAAATTATGCTTGGTCAAAGTTCAGTTGACTTCTCTTGAAGAAAACCCAAATTTAGCAACTTTTGGCTATTGATGAATATTGTGTTTTCTTGATGAGTTATGATTAACTCTTGATCAAATAATGAATGTAACTTCAAAATATTGATGTTGACCAAAAATATTGAAGTTTGACTGTATGTTGACCATATTTGACTTGTTTACTCAATATAGTTGATTTTCAATCATCTGAGCAAATTTGTGATGTAAGGCTTGAAACTTGACATGTGGATTCTTTGAAGTATATGAGAAACCATGAAGTCCACTTGAGGCATTAGAAGTACAATTTCCTCTGAGAAAACCAAAACCCTAATTATAGGCCATTGCTTAGGAGGAGGGTTCATCTGATCAATTCTTGAGTAGTCTTGAGTACTTAAGAAACTTAAATCAATTTGTCTTTAAAAAATGGGAGGGAAATTTTTTGGGTATAGCAGTTGCCCCTATTTAATTTTCTTAAACCCGTGGAGCTTGCCATTCGGAATCTGAAGGTGGAAGAGGATTGAACACTTAAGTACCTAGAAATTTGCACTCACATGTGCACGAAGTAACACTTGTTGGTTGATTATATTGCTTGAATGGGCTTAAAGATTCCATTCGAAGAAGTGATAGATTATCGTCGGAGATGGGCTTACGGATGCCATCCAAAGTAACTGTTAATAGGAGTATCAAAATGATTATATGCTCGACTGTATATTGAAGAATTATTTTCATAATTCTGTCTCTGAATGGGAGATGCTTTTCAGGATTCCCTATCTGAAGGGGAAATGCTTTTCAGAATGAAGCATTGAAGGAGATACTTTTCATAATGAAGTGATGAAGGGGAAATGATTTTCAGAACTCCTCTAAAGGAAATGCTCGCCAGAACTCGATCTCTGGAGGAATGCTCTTCAGGGTTCCATCTCTGAAGGGAACATGATTTTCAAAATAAAGCGCTGAAGGAGATGCTTTTCAGAATAAAACTTCTAAAGGAGATGCTTTTCAGAATGAAGTGTTGAAGGGGAAATACATTTCAGAAATCCTATGAAGGAAATGCTCGCCAGAACCCGGTCTCTGGGGGAAATTCTTTTCAGGATTCCATATCTGAAGGGTACATGCTTTTCAGAATGAAGCGTTGAAGGAGATTCTTTTCAGAATAAAACTTCTGAAGGAGATAATTTTCAGAATGAAGTGCTGAAGGGGAAATGCATTTCAGAACTCCTATGAAGTAAATTCTTGCAAGAACTCGGTCTCTGGTGGAAATGCTTTTTAGGGTTCCATATCTGAAGGGGATGTGCTCTTCAGCATGAAGCACTGAAGGAGATTCTTTTCAGAATAAACTTCTAAAGGATATTCTTTTCAAAATGAAGTGCGGAAGGGGAAATTCGTTTCAGAACTCCTCTGAAAGAAATGCTTGCAAGAACTCGGTCTCTGGTGGAAATGCTTTTCAGGGTTCCATCTCTGAAGGGGACATACTTTTCAGAATGAAGCGCTGAAGGAGATGTTTTTCAGAATAAAACTTCTGAAGGAAATGCTTTTTAGAATGAAGTGCTGAAGGGGAAATGCGTTTCAGAACTCCTCTCAAGGAAATGCTTGCCAGAACTAGGTCTCTGGTGAAAAGGCTTTTCAGGGTTCCATCTCTGAAGGGGACATTCTTTTCAGGATGAAGCGCCGAAGGAGATGCTTTTCAGAACAAAGTGCTGAAGGGAAAATGCGTTTCAGAACTCCTCTGAAGAAAATTCTTTCCAAAACTCGATCTCTGGTGGAAATGCTTTTCAGGGTTCCATCTCTAAAGGGGACATGCTTTTCTGAATGAAGCGCTAAAGAAGATTCTTTTTAGAATAAACTTCTGAAGGAGATGCTTTTCAGAATGAAGTGCTGAAGGGGAAATGAATTTCACAACTCCTCTGAAGGAAATGCTCGCCAGAACTAGTTCTCTGGTGGAAATGCTTTTCAGGGTCCCATCTTTGAAGGGGACATGCTTTTTAGAATGAAGCGCTGAAGGACATGCCTTTTAGAATGAAGTGCTTAAGGGGAAATGCGTTTCATAACTCCTCAGAATGAAATCACTTGGTCTTGTAGATAATCGCCCCGTCTTGTTTCGGGAATTGATCCATAACTTGTCTGTAAATTGCTGGTAATATCTTTCCGTTTTGCAAACTCAACCTGAAAAGACAAAATTAGTTCTATGCAATGTCATGATGTATGTAATGTATTTGTAATGGTGCCCTCAAAATAAAGGAAATGTTATATGCATATGTCATGATTTTGTAAATGATGTATAGGTGCAATATGTCATTAAAACGTATCGGTAGCTTTGTATAACATCTCTGGCTAGGGAAAATAAATCCCTGATTGTTGCTATGGATGAAGACAATAGTTCTTTCAATTTGTTTTGGATGTCTCTACCGGGGATTTCTGCTTTCCATTTAAGGACACTCTACTGGGGATATTTGACTCTTTCCTGGGGATAGAAGCTGTTGTACCCCAAAATTTTCCCTCTTATTTTATTCAAGACACACTCATAGAGGTCCCCAAATGCTCAAGGATGACTAAGAATTGACCATACAAATTCTCCTCCTAAGCAATGGTCTTCTAACTAGGGTTTCATTTTTAACGAAGAAGTTTGGGTTTCAAAGGCCTCAAGTGATTTTAGTGGTTCCTAATATGTCCTCAAGAATATCCATGACAAGTTTCATGTCTTTCATCACAAGTTTGCTCAAACAATGGTTCAAATGTTTGAAAATCAACTATATTGGTCAAAAAGTCAATTGTGGTCAATATATAATCAAACTTTAATATTTTTTGTCAACATAAACATTTTTAAGTGATATTCATCATTTGATCAAGGTTTGATCATGATTCCTCAAGGAAAGTCCTCAGATCATCAAAAGTCAAGAATTGCCAAATTAGGATTTCCTTAGGAGAAGTCAATTGAACTTTGACCAGGCATAACTTTCACATGCTTCATAAAATTTTCCCTAAACAAAGACCATTTTGAAGAAAATTCAATTCCCTAAAACTTTTGTTTTATTATCAAGTCCAAAAGATGCATCATTTGAAAGATATGATCTCATACATTACAAGTCATTTTCAGAAAGTCAACAAAAGACATTTTTTGTCAAGGCAACTTACATCAAGATAATGTCTCCAAATGCAAAAATGATTAAAAGAGAAAGTGTAGAGGACATCTTGGGCTTTCCAAAAAGCCAAAGATTATCTTCAAAAGATGCAATTTGAGCAAGTTATAAAGTGTACAAGTTGGGCAATTTTCAAGAAAATGCATGAAATCTCAATTGAGAAAATTGGTGATTTTAAGTTATTGGGCCTAACTTTTTGGAGTTCAAAAATACTCATAATATGTCCAAAGACCTCTAAATCTATCCATGCATTATTTTGATTTTGATTTTTATTCATTTAAATATGAATTAAATCAAATAAAATATGAAAACTAATGGGCTAGTGCATATGGGCTTGGCTTGATCCATCATAAAGCCCAATAATTCATGCAAGATACATATAAAGTGTCTAGGTTCTTGCAAAATTCGAAAAAGTTAAGAATCAAACAAAAATGGCAAGGGATCATGAAGTTTGGAAACTTTTCAAATTTTGATTTTTTGTTTAAAGGTCATGGTTAATGACTTGATTCTTTCCATGATGGTTTACACTCCTCTCTTCCCTCTATAAATACATGACATTACAAGCAAGAAAGGACACACACCAAATTTGCTTTGAGAAGCTCTCAAAATTTTCACAAAATTCTCAAGAGCTACAAAATTCGAAACTCAAACTTCCAGCCCATATTCATCAAAACCAAGCCTTGCATCGTGTTTCCGAAGCTCCAAGGATCTCATTCTTATCCTTCTTGTAGATTGAAGTAATGCTAGAATACGCCTACGAGGTTGCTCCGGTTGGGTAAATTTCTCAATCTCAAAAATTTTAATTCTCACGTTATAAATTATTTTTAAACACTCATACATGTTCACACTGATGCTTGGATTATTTTAGAACCATTGCCTTTGATTTTTGACGCAGGAATCCAGTTCTGCAATTGTTAGGGCTCATGAACTTTTGAGTTTCGGATTCAATACTACGAGCCGTTTCAGACCAAACCAGTACCATGGTTCGATTCGTAGCATATGTCTCTTTTATTTCAATAATTTCTTTTCCTATTAAAAAATCATAAAAGACATCATAAAATAAAACAACCAAAAATAATTAAACTTAGATTTTAATTAATTAAATTAATCTTAATTAGTTATTTTAATCACCTTTCTTTTTTTAATTAATTAATCAATTAGAATTAGGATCAATTTAATTTCAAATCTTTTTCTTAATAATAATAAAAAACAAAATAATATTAGATTTTCTTCTATAGTTAATTTTTAATCAATGTTCATTTTCTTCTATTAATTTAAATTAGATTTAGCTTTTTAATTTTCAATTTAAATATTTTTTTATAAAAAATAAATAAAACAAAAACAACGTAAATTTGTCTTAATTTGCTTAGAACTTTTTTTGGGTTTTTAGACGTTCCTTCTTAATCTCCGCACGTTCTTTATTTTCCGCATTATTTCTTTTTAAATATTGTATCTGCCAATGGTTTGTAATAGTTTAAAATTAGGATTTCTTTTACTGTTTTTGTAAGTCTCAGAGTGCCTAAGAGGGGGGGTGAATTAGGTCTTATAAAATTTATTCGGTTTTATGAGAATATTTGTAGAACTTTTTGGTTAAGTGTTTGAAGGTTTTGATTATATCTTTATCTTTTCCTGATTATGGTGATGAAAGCGATAAATGCGGAAAAGTAAAGAACACGGTGATATATCCTGGTTCCCCTCACAATCCGAGAGTACTCCAGTCCCCTTTCCAACACGAAAGAGATTTCACTATAGTTAGAATGATTGTACAACCTATGCTTACTATCTAACCTATAGGGTGATCAAATGTTCTTAACACCTTTAAGACCAAACAAACACTAATGTGAATGAAGAACAATCCTCTTCAAATCACAACACTTACTTCCAACAATCCTGGATAGTAAGGGAATAAATTCTTTAAGTAATACAATGATTGATTTGAAATATGTGGAGAGCTTTATCAATCTTCAACTGATCTTCTTCTTCAAGATATAAACAATTCTCAAACAATGTATATAAATGTTCACAATGTATGTATGAAACTTGTAATGATAATGAAAGTGTATATGGCAAGTTTCACAAAATTATGAACACATGAAAATATGAATTCAAATGTGAATGATGAAAAATTGTTTATTGAAGAAGTATATTTTTAATTTGAAAATTGAAGCATTCTTGTATATTTTTTTGAAATAAGAAAATCTGCAGCATTTTATAAAGTCACAAGAACCTCTTCATTCATGCCAATTCATATGAAAAGTTGAAATGCATTCATGAAAAGATACCACTTGAAAAATGTTCAAAAACCAAAAGAAAAGCTGCACTGGTTCGCTAGGAACCGGTTCCGACACTGAAAGAACCCGGTTCTTAGTGAATGTTATAAGTCAGATTTCAAAAAATATTACGCAGGAACCGGTTCCCCTATTGGTACAACTCGGTTCCTGGTACAAAAACCAGGGACATGTTTTTTGAGAAAGTCTGGAACCCGGTTCCCTGTTAGGGAGGAACCGGTTCCTAAAGGGTTATTTTCAAAAATACATTTTGAAAAATATTTCAAACAAAGTTTTTCTTGATGTTAAAGTTATGGGATATGTATATGTTGATGAATGCATATTTTTGTGAACATGTATATTCAAGACTAAGAATTATTTATACCATTTTGACATTTGATGATTCTTCAATAATTCTTCTATAATCTTCAAGACTTTTTTATGATGTTGATAAGCTTTTTGCACATCCTTTGAATGTTGATATCCATGTTGTCTTCATCATAACAAATTCTTTAAATATGAGTTGAGAAGCTTGCAATTACATTCTCCCCCTTTTTGATGATGACAACCAAGTCTTGAAAACGATTCTTGAATTGTTTATGTTGTTTTGTGTAGCAAACATGTTGAGCAAATGCAAGGCTCCCCCTAAATTGTATGCTCCCCCTAAGTCTATGATTCCTTGAATTTTGGAGTGAGTATAATAGATATTTGGGCCTGCAATTTCTTTGAAAACAAAACAACACATATGCATATTCTTCTCCCCCTTTGTTAACATAAAAAAGGATGGGGAAAAAGAGTGAAACAAATACATATTTAAAAAAAACGATAAAAACATATAAAAGAAGGAGTAGAAGCAGAGTGTACTGAGACATAAGAAATTCTTGTTGAAGAATTAAGACGTGCACCTTATGAGAAACCTTTAGATATCACCTTCATCCAAAATACCAAGTTCTCTTCGGATTTTGAAGAAAGGTTCTCGAGCAAGCGGTTTTGTGAAGATATCTGCGAGTTGGTTATGAGTATCCACAAAAGTGACTTCGACATCTCCTTTAAGAACATGATCACGGAGAAAATGATGTCGAATATCTATATGTTTGGTTCTTGAATGCATGACCGGATTCTTTGTAATATTGATAGCACTTGTATTGTCGCATCGAAGAGGAATGCATCCGAGGTCAAGTCCGTAATCACGGAGTTGTTGCTTGAGCCAAAGAATTTGTGCACAACAACTACCTGCTGCTATGTATTCTACTTCGGCCGTGCTAAGAGAAACACATGCTTGCTTTTTACAAGCCCATGATACTAATGCATTTCCAATAATGTGACAAGTGCCACTTGTGATTTTACGATCAGTTTTATAACCTTCGTCGGATTTCTTGTCAAACTTACCGAGATTGTCTTTGTCATTGTTAAGAACAAAGCACTTGCATCCAAAAATGTGAAAGTGAGCAATGTTTGGCTTTCTTCCTTGGAAGAGTTCATATGGAGTCTTCTTTATTATAGGTCTAATGATAACTCGATTTCCAACATAACAAGCCGTACTAGCTGCATCCGCCCAAAAATATTTAGGAAGATTTGCATCACTAAGCATTGTTCTTGCAAGTTCCACTAGAAACCTATTCTTTCTTTCAACTACTCCATTTTGTTGTGGAGTTCTTGGTGCTGAAAAATTATGAGAGATACCATGTTCTTCACAAAATTCTTCAAATTGTGCATTTTGGAATTCTCCACCATGATCACTTCTTATGGATACAATCTTTAGTGATTTTTCATTTTGGATTTGCTTAGCATACTTCTTAAAAGCTCTAAAAGCATCACTTTTCTGCACAAGAAACAAAGTCCAAGAATATCTAGAAAAATCATCAATAATAACCAATGCATATACATTACCTCCGAAGCTTTTTGTTCTTGATGGACCAAAGAGATCCATGTGCAACAATTGTAGTGGCCTTGTAGTAGATACCACATTCTTAGATTTGAAAGTTGTTTTGGTCTGTTTTCCCTTTTGGCAAGCGCTACATAATTTGTCTTTGATGAACTTCATCTTTGGTAGACTAATAACTAAGTCATGCTTAATCAATTTGTTCAAGTGCTCCATGTGAATGTGAGCAATCCTCTTGTACCATAACCAAGCGTCATTGTTGTTTACCATAAGACATTGTACCTTCATAGACAAATCATCTAGAGTAATCATAAAAATATTTTTAGTTCTTATACCTTTGAGTTTTACCTCATTGGTTGCCTCATCCATAATAAGGCATTCATCTTTGTTGAATTTGATCTTGAACCCTCTATCGCAAAGTTGACTTATGCTAAGAAGATTGTGCTTTAATCCTTCAACATAGAGAACATCCTCAATTTGAATGGATGGAGGTGTGCCAACTATTCCAACGCCAAGAATCTTTCCTTTGGTGTTGTCTCCATAGGTGACATACCCTTTGGCTTTATGTACTAGATATGAAAATTGGTGTACATCTCCTGTCATATGCTTTGAACATCCACTATCAAGATACCAAACATTTGATGTGGATTTCAAGCATACCTACAAAAACAAATTATTCTTTGTTAGGTACCCAAGTTGCCTTGGGTCCTTCATAGTTAGTTCCCTTTTTCACCCACACATAATTCCCACTTGCTATACTAAAGTTTCTAACGTAGCAAGCATTAGGTGTATGGCCTTTAATACCACAATAAAAACAAGTAGGTTCAAAGTTACTTCTATATCTAGAAGGATAAGATTTCTTTTTAGGAAATGTTTTCTTTTTCGATACATTAGCCTTTTTCTTTTGATGATTATGAACAACTTGCTTCTTTTCTACTTTCTTGAGATTGGAACTATTACTCGCCTTTACAAAAAAGTGGGATTGTTACTTGGTTTCTTAGTATTCACATAACCAAGACCTCTTTTATCATTTGGATAACGTTGTTGGCTTAGTAATCCTTCCAATCCTATTTGTCCTTTTTCATATCGTTCAATGACTCTTTTCAATTGAACAATTTGAAAGGCATTTGATTCACACTTGGAGCATGCAAAGTTTTCCTTTTCTTTAATAAAATTTTGTTTTTGAAGATCAAAATCTTTAGTCATGGTGTCAATTTTTTCTAGACAAATTAAAAGTTCTTTTTCTTGATTTGACACCTTTTTGTATAAACTTTTGCATTCTCCCAAGAGTTCATCAATAGCACCTTTAACATCATCATAAAAAAGATTAAATTCATTACTAACCTCTTCTTCATCGTCGGAGTGATGTGAAGCCATCAATGCTAGATTTGCACATTCGTCGCTTTCCGAATCGGATGAAGAACTTATCTCATTATCTTCCCATGCAACATAAGCCTTTTTTTTCTTGAACTCCTTTTTGCCTTTGAATCCATTTTTATTGGAGAGTTTTGGACAATCCGGCTTTATGTGACCTTGCTTTCCACATTCATAGCATGTGACATCTTGTGTTGATGTGGAGGCTTCTTTATCTTTATGCTTATAGAATTTCTTTCTTTTGACAAAGTTAGCATTATGAAGATTATTTTTATGACCAAAATATTTTCCTAACCTTTTTACAAGAAGCAAGAGATTTTCATCTTCCTCCGATGCATCTTTATCTTGACTTTCTTTTGAATCAACTTTCAAAGCAATGCCTTTGGATTTCTTCTCATTATTCTCATGTTTTTCAAGTCTTCCAAGTTCCGTCTCATATTCTTGAAGCTTTCCGAAAAGTGTTGCGGAAGTCATAGTTGCTAGGCTTTTCTTTTCGGATATTGCTGTCACTTTTGGTTGCCATTCCCTTGTTAAATATCTAAGCACTTTAAGATTTAATTCATCGTTTGATAAAGTATTACCAAGTGCCTTCAAATGGTTTGTCAAGTGAACGAATCTCTTTTGCAAGTCAAGGATGGATTCTCCGGGAAGCATTCTGAATAATTCATATTCTTGACTCAAAGTGTTCAATCTAGACCTCTTTACTTCGGCGGTTCCTTCATGAGTTTCTACAAGAGTGTCCCAAATTTCCTTTGCCGTTGTACATGCCGATACTCGGAAAAATTCATCCATACTAAGAGCACTTTGGAGAATATTGATTGCCTTTTTGTCAAAGAGAACTTTTTTCTTGTCATCGTCATCCCATGATGCTTTAGGCTTTGATGACCCAACACCATTGACAACACACACCGGAGTAAATGGACCATTCTCAACAGCATTCCATATTTCTTCTCCTTGCGCTTCAAGATGAGCCTTCATGCGAATTTTCCAAAAGTCGAAGTATTCACCACAAAACAGTGGAGGCTTGTTGTTACTACCATCATCTTTGAAAACCGAATTTTGATTTGGATTTGCGGAAGCCATTCTGGATCTTTAGGAACAAGTTACCTATAACTTGCTCTGATGCCAATTGTAACTCTCAGAGTGCCTAAGAGGGGGGTGAATTAGGTCTTATAAAATTTATTCGGTTTTATGAGAATATTTGTAGAACTTTTTGGTTAAGTGTTTGAAGGTTTTGATTATATCTTTATCTTTTCCTGATTATGGTGATGAAAGCGATAAATGCGGAAAAGTAAAGAACACGGTGATATATCCTGGTTCCCCTCACAATCCGAGAGTACTCCAGTCCCCTTTCCAACACGAAAGAGATTTCACTATAGTTAGAATGATTGTACAGCCTATGCTTACTATCTAACCTATAGGGTGATCAAAGGTTCTTAACACCTTTAAGACCAAACAAACACTAATGTGAATGAAGAACAATCCTCTTCAAATCACAACACTTACTTCCAACAATCCTGGATAGTAAGGGAATAAATTCTTTAAGTAATACAATGATTGATTTGAAATATGTGGAGAGCTTTATCAATCTTCAACTGATCTTCTTCTTCAAGATATAAACAATTCTCAAACAATGTATATAAATGTTCACAATGTATGTATGAAACTTGTAATGATAATGAAAGTGTATATGGCAAGTTTCACAAAATTATGAGCACATGAAAATATGAATTCAAATGTGAATGATGAAAAATTGTTTATTGAAGAAGTATATTTTTAATTTGAAAATTGAAGCATTCTTGTATATATTTTTTGAAATAAGAAAATCTGCAGCATTTTATAAAGTCATAAGAACCTCTTTATTCATGCCAATTCATATGAAAAGTTTCAATGCATTCATGAAAAGATACCACTTGAAAAATGTTCAAAAACCAAAAGAAAAGCTGCACTGGTTCGCTAGGAACCGGTTCCGACACTGACAGAACCCGGTTCTTAGTGAACGTTATAAGTCAGATTTCAAAAAATATTATGCAGGAACCGGTTCCCCTATTGGTACAACCCGGTTCCTGGTACAAAAACCAGGGACAAGTTTTTTGAGAAAGTCTGGAACCCGGTTCCCTGTTAGGGATGAACCGGTTCCTAAAGGGTTATTTTCAAAAATACATTTTGAAAAATATTTCAAACAAAGTTTTTCTTGATGTTAAAGTTATGGGATATGTATATGTTGATGAATGCATATTTTTGTGAACATGTATATTCAAGACTAAGAATTATTTATACCATTTTGACATTTGATGATTCTTCAATATTTCTTCTATAATCTTCAAGACTTTTATATGATGTTGATAAGCTTTTTGCACATCCTTTGAATGTTGATATCCATGTTGTCTTCATCAAAACAAATGCTTTAAATATGACTTGAGAAGCTTGCAATTACAGTTTTTACCCCCAGTTTTGGACTTGTAATTTCCCTCTCCCCGAAGCCATGTAATAGTTAGTTTAAATTCTGCACTTTAAACTATCTACACTTGTATATATATATTGAACTTTTAGATGTATGACTAATAGGATTGCATGACAAGAATTAAAAGTAAACGTTAGAAAACTTAAACATCAAAGACAAATAACTGAAACACAACACACCCGCACATGTGCACCTCTAGGGTACTCTCACTTCAGTTGCCTTCAGAATAAAATAGTCACAACTCTCAAACGTGAGGGATTTTAGTGGCAACCATTAAGTTCAAAGATCATAAATTGACCCTTTCGATGTTGCCTCGGTACATAATCTTAAAACCTTAGGGGTGTTACTAAAGTATCTTGCCAAGTTGACTTTGTGACTGTGCGATTCCCCTCGATTGTCCCTCAAACATCCAACGATGGGGCCACTTACTCACTAATAGTAGGATAGCACTGTCTAAAGGAAACAAGGAAAAGAACAAACCTTTTCGAGTAGGTAGATAGTTCTTAGATACTTGCTCAAAACAAAGCATTTTCAACACCTACACTTCTTTCCAAAACTATTTTCAAAAATACTTTGTATACGTTCTCAACAATACGAGAAACATTACAAAGTTCGCCGCACTAAGGCGTCTTTTCAAAATACTTTTTTTCAAACACACAAACACAAGGTATTTTCAAATGAGCTAGCATCTAAGAGCCCATAGATAACTACGGATGGAAAGGGTCCTAACACCTTCCCTTTCCATAATCTACCCCCTTACTCAGAAATAATCTCGAATGGTCTTTTTCTGTTCTTTTCACCCTTTCCTTTGTTAGATAAAAGAAAATCCGGTGGTGACTCTTGCTTACCACAACATTTGCAAATACAAACGCAAAACCAGTATAACAGTTAGGTCTCCCACCGTATTACAGAACTAGCGACTCTGTTGTGGAATTATAAAATTTGGATTACCTTAAAGTTAGATCATTTTAAGTTGCTTTCCTTGTTTGCTTTGTCTACTTTATTTTTAAAGCTTTTGTTGGGGTTATTGTTAAAGATCCTATACCCGGATCTGAGGCACCTTTTAAGGTAAGTAGCAATAAATCATAGATGTTGTACAACGTAGACTGATATGGACGAAGTGATGGCTACGTTAGCGTGATACTCTGGCTTGTACTAATGTTCCTTGAGTCAGTCAAGGATAAAATTAGGCTTCCTCATAGTGTCATTAAGCGCTAACTAGCCTTTAGAACCTTTAATTGACTCATCCTAGCCATTAGAAATTAGTGACATATCCATCTTTGGTTCTGACCGAAGATTGGTTGATACTCGATGCTATACTCATTGAGATTGGACTTTCGGGATATTTCGGCCGCAATATTTCGATGCTTGAGCTGAAACAATACATGAGAGAAAGGTCAATGATATGAGACACCTTAGAACCCGGTTACTATTACTAGGACAGGTTGAGCCAACTAAAACTTCAAGAGGGTACTTACCTACAAACTCCATCCAAGCCTGAACCTAAGGCTACTTGTGTGACTTGTGTGCTTTCATTATCTAACAACTTGAAATCCTTGCAGGGCTTGTTTGTTTTCATTACCTAACAACGTGAGTTCGTTGCAGGACCTATTTGTATCCATTATCCAATAACCTGGATTTCTTACAAGATTTACTTGTTTATGTCATCTTACACTTTTGCTTGGTGCATAACACACACATCATGACATCATGCCATAGCATTTTGTAAACCATTTTCTCTCTCAAACAACAACAACGGAGGAGGAGGAAAAAGAGAGAG